>CM073449.1:13673500-14898000 GCA_037074485.1 Delonix regia
AATCCTCAATCAAAAAACAGAAGCACAATCTGAAAACAGAACAACATGAAAAGTCCTGATTAAAGCTAATCAGTGAAGTAGAGGTGCCCACTGATGTTAAATGGGACCCTAAACCTTTTAGATTTGAGAATATGTGCTTAAGTTAGCTCCATAAGGAGAAGTTCAAAGTCTAGAACCATCCAGTTTTTTGGGACATTCGGATTATGAGAGATGAGATCTGGAGATTGATTCCCAAGATGAGTTGAAGGTTAAGGGGATGATACCAACAGAGTGGAAGGAGAGGCTAAGTTAAAGAATGAGCTCAAGAAGGCTAAGTTAAGGGAGAAGATATAGGCAGAAAAATCCAAAAAAGGAAAAAAGTAATAATAATTCGAATAACAGTGTTTGACATCTTTTATGTAGATTTTTTAAAAAAAAATAATAGTCCCATGTCTATAGTAATTTTCTATTCTACGTGTTAGAGATTTTAATAAAATTATTCACGGGCGTTTACTTCATGCTTAAGATTTTGTATTGAAAGGTCCTTAACACTATAGAAGGATTTCATGTCAATGTCCATGAATCATAGTTAAAACCATTCACAAGCCTTGTTTAACACCTTAAGTTTACTGGATGAAATCGTTCTTCACAATATGCATGTTTATCCACAAGAATTAGCACTCAGAGCTATGAACGCTAGGACACTACTGTATGGTGGAAATATGCATGGCAAGTCAGGCCCTTGCAGCCATTACTCCCGTTGTGTTTAAACCATAGCACTTGGCATCTGCTCTAAGTGGCCTGTGTAAATTCATTGTGCCCAGCATAACATTTTAAACTTTTACCCGGTTGTATGTGCCTGATCCTAAAAATTGGCATCAAAGTGTGGTCACAAGATTGATCCCAGGAATGTAGCTAGGGACAGATTGTTGGTTTGCTGTGTCCAGCAACGTCCTTGAGTTTGAACTGCTTGGCATATACTCTATGATTAATTAAGGACATAGAAGTTATGTCTTAACTATAGCTATTGGCTTCGGCTTAGAGGTATGTGCTTAATCCTGATAGGGCTTTCAAAATATCGGTTTCTTTTTTTTGTTTTTTGGTGGTCAGCTCAGTTAAAGGCAGGAAATTAGAGAAAGAGTGATCTAATATTGTGGGGTGTTTGGTATTCTTTCCATATGGCAGAACATACGGTGAATCATGACTTCAGTGGTAAGGAATTTGGTCAGTTGTTGCAAAATTGGACATCTAGGACTGTTCCAGCCATACAGGCTTCTTTAGCATTGGAGTTCTTTCCTGGGAATTAAATTATAGCTCTAGATGTCAAGGCTTGGTGGAGAAAGTTGAATGAGATAGATTTTTAGCTGGTGTTTTAAATGGGAAGATAGTACTAGTTAGTCATATGACGAGTACTTGAAGGAAAAAATATAATATCTCTTCTTTCAAAATATGGAGTCATTTAGTTCTTCAATTTCTTTATAAAATTTGTGACCATGTATTTTAGGATGTAATGTTCATAAGCTGTTAAATATTGTTTTCTTTCATCCTATTTACATTAGTTGTACCAACTTCTCGGCTCTTTTGACTAAATTGTACTATCAAACAAAGACGTGACTTTTAAAATCTTATCCAACCATGAATGTTAAGCAAAGGACAGGACAGCAATACATAATAAATTACCATACCCTGTCCAGCTAACTGGAGGAACCAACATTGGCATATACGGAATTATCATATTTCTTGCCTGTTAGAAAAGACAAAAACACAATGAAGTGTCAGCACCCATGGAGGGGGAGGAAATGAATATAAACATACATTGACAGACAATGAAAATTGCAATTATTTTCAGATAGAACTTATTGAGATAACCTAAACAGGAACTAATGAGGACTTTAATGCCCACTAAGAAAAAGCATATAACCCTCTTAAAATTCATGCCAATAATCAAAGAGTGGGTAGAAAATGGGAGTAATGCAGAATGGAATAAGAGATATTTTATTATTTATTTGTAATTTAGTCATTGAGGATAAGCCTTTGTTTATAATTTAGTTATTTAGAATAAATCTAGGAATTAAATTTATTATGGATTTAAATATTTTTGTTAGGCTTTAGATTAGGTATTTCAGTTATTTATTTTTGTTATTTAATTTCTTTGTAATGGTCCTCCTAAACAGAGTGCTAGTTTTGTTAATTTGTGTTAAGGTCATTTGCAAATAACTCTAGGAATTATGCTATGCGGCAGACATCTAAATTATTTTGATTAGAATCATATTATTGCGTTTAACCTAGGGTTTCTCTTCCTCCCTCACTCTCTCTCAACTTCCCTCCTTTCTTCCTCATTTCTCTCTCTCTCTCGTCACTGGTATTGTTCTAAATCAGGGGGCAGTATGTTTTTGCAACTAACCAACTCCAGCATAAGTGTAATTAAACTCTCCACTGCAGAAATCTATGATCAACCAACATGCAAATCAGTATCTCAGCTGATAACCACAATCCACATATTGGGATGCCACTAAGAGGCAATATCCAAAAAGGAAAAACAAATTTTAATGCCCAAGTGCCAATCACCATTTTGTTTATTCCAGGATCATTTTTTAGCTCACAATCAGCAAACAACTGATATATATATATATATATATATATATATATGCTGAGGAAGTTAATGATCAGGCAATGGCAAAATTGTAGCTTCAATTGTTTAAACAACCAGCACTTTAGTATCTAATCCTTCTCCCTCAACCTCACAGTAGGAAAAGGGGAAAATATCCATGATGTAAAATGTAACACATAAGAAGTCTTGCAATAAAGGCTTTTGTTTCAATCTATGAAGAAACCTGAATCGAAGTATCCCAACAAGAACACCAAAGAGAGGCCTAGAAGACAACGCTTTCCCAAACTCTCTGAAGATACAAGCATTACATTGTTGGAGAAAAACCCACACTGAAGAAGACGTATTTTACAGCATGCATCATTTAGTAGTTTTTCTGATATTAGTCTTCTATTTATCTTGTTCTAAGAAGATTTATCTAGTTTGGTTATCATTATCTTATCATCCTATTATGATAGGAAGAGAATATCAGGGGGGAAAAATTATTAAATTAGGACTTGGGATAAACATAGGAATCAGAAATCATTTTGTTCGTTTTATTTTGAATTTAGTTATCTTATTGTTAGGCTTTAATAATCATCCTTTCTGTTAAGCTTATTATATTTTAAATTTTTGTAAGTTATTTAGGCTGTTTTGATTGGATAATCTTTCAGCCTACAACTCATCTTTTTATGTACGGCTAGAATAATAAAACATAGAGCATAAGATCTGTAAATTTCTTCATTGTATCTGAGCCTAAAAGGTCAGACACATTCCCATGATAAAAATTGGCTCCATGATGGCACTGAACACAGAGAAACAAGTGACTTCATCCAAAAGAAACACCTTATGTTTTCATTCAAGCCATGAAAGGCCCCTGATCATGATAACTAAGAACTGATCAGATGGGAAAATTACCTCCAGTGGTCCCAGAGAGTGTGCTTATGAATACCATAGGACATGGCAAGGAGGACCACATCACTGGTGATGTTGCCTGCCAAGTTCCGACAACCCCAAGTACAAAATTTGGGTGTCCAAAAACAACCAAAACATATCTTGGTTGGTCAACTGGATGAAAAATGAAATTAGGAGGAATTTCCTTCTGTACAAGATAGCAAAAGATATCTAGGGAGCTGACAAGGAAATGTACTAGGAGGATTAGCTCCATGCAGGTATGATTAATATTTACTTCCCAGCTTAACATAGACACTGAAGATGACATGCTTTACGGCATGTATCATTAAGTAGTTTTTTAATCTGCCCTTTACTTATTTCATTTAGAAAAATATTAGAGGAAATATTATTAAATTAGGATTAAGGATAAACATAAAAATTAGAAATTACTTAATTTTTTTAAATTTTGAACTTAAATAATCTTTTTGTTAGGCTTTAATTCTCCTTTCGTTATGCATACTATGTTTAAATTTTTTGTAAGTTAATTAGGCTTTTTGGATTGGCTAATCATTTAGCCTACAACCCACCTATTTATGTACAGCTTGAATATTTAGAATAATAAGAATCAAAGCACAAGACCTCTGAATTTGTTCACATTCCAACTAGATACACTATATGGCTGCAAAAAGAGGCACATCTCCACAAAATCGTTTCCCTCCTTATTCCGCTCAAAGCCCCTGAGCCTAACTGAGAATGACAAATACAGTTACTAGTTTAGTGGACAAACCCCCAAGAAACATCAAAATTTTGAGTTACACACACACACACACACATAGATATGTGTGTGTGTGTGTAGTCAACATCCCTATATTATTTAGGACATATATATATATATATATATTATTGATTATATCCACGCATCTTGTAAATGAAACACTTGGTATCACAAATGGTGAACCGTCATATCTCTATTTCAATTAATGAGTAGAAAATGATGGAATATACTTACAGTTCTCTCGAGGCCTTTAAGAACTAAAGGGTTGCATTCAATAATACCATATCTTCTGCCTGTATTTCTGTCAAAAATAATAATCAGGATCATATAGTAAAGTACTCCATAAAATTTTAGATTTTTATGCTAGACGGATATTGAAGCTCACTCTCCATGTCTTGTCACTGTTTTAAATGAATGAAAAAATGCAGGCCGGATATCAGGTGGACAATCCCCTGGTTGATCAGATGGAGGTTGTATATAGGCTGTCTGTATCAATATCTCAATTAATCTGCTTCCTACCTGTGTAGTGTGTGAGACCATCTTGTTAAAAAGAATATAAATGGCATGAATGAGCACTCAGAGTTTAGCAAAGGTTAATCATACCCTAGCCTTAGCATCCTGTCCCCATGGTTTTAGATCATCCTGATGCTTCACCACCTGCCTCACTACAGCAAGCTTTTTCTTTTTCATCAAATCAGTGACTTTTTTCCGCAGCTTTTCCTGTTCCTTGATTTCTGCATTGGACTTACCTGCTTCATCTTCTTTTCCTGTATCTCCCTTCCTCTTCTTAGTTTTCTCCAAGAACTTGTATATTCTAACCTGAACCATCAAATAATAGGTGGCACATAAGGATTCGTTCCATTGTAAGAAATTCTTTTAAATATAGCGTGAAAATGCCATGCCCAAGGAACTCTATTGTTAAGTGTCTCTTGACCAACATATATAAGACAAAAGGACACTTTTCACATTAGCAACTTTCATAAGAGACTAGTCTGACACATCATCAACGCATATGATGACACAAATAAATCAGATAGCAGTACATTTATGTGGGTGAAAAAAGCACACTTGGTTGGCAGGAAATGAAAGGCCTACCATGTCAAAACCAAAAACACAAACTTCAAGAGTCAAAAAGGAAGAAAAGGTAGACCATTGCATTATATAATTAGATACAATGAAACACTACATAGGAATACAGGAAAGAACTTCAAACTTCAAAGTAATGAATATCTCCCACCCCAAGAAAAAGAAGAAAAACACACTCCAGTATCTCTGTATAGCATGTTTGTTTTGGAAGACGAAATTAATTTTTCTGAGATCAGAAGAAAATGGGAATCAAATTGGTTTTTCTGGGATCAGAAAGGAAATGCGAATTAAGGGACCATTCTTGTTCCAGTGCTTGTTTCCTTAATCAATGAAATATCATTTTTTCTAATAATTACATGTGGTACAGAAAACTAGAAAAAAAAAATTGGAATTATACTTGTAAGTAAACAAGGATAAACAACAAAGTGAACTTAAAATTAATTAATTCCATGTTGCAAAGAATCACCGTTCCCACCTCTGTAGGAGGAAGTGCTGATTCCTATCTCTTCCGAAGAAAGATTAAAAGTGGCATGGTTCTCCTTCTATAAAGCTCATTCTGCATCTGCCATCAGATTCTGAAGGCAGAATTGAATTGGCATTTAGTCATACCAAATGTACTCTTACCTCATAGGAACCCATTATTCCCCCAACAACCAAAAACCAATCATAAGATTGCAACAAAATTTTGTGTCCTCATGAGAACACCTGCATCAACACTCTTAAAATTCTGATTCAGAGGTATGAAATGCCACCAGGATGGAGTGAGTGAGTTTGTGGAAGGAAATGGTATAGCCCCTTGGTGTAACCCATGATCTATAGGGACCAAAAGCTTAAAAAAATACAACAGAACGCAGCCATGCGTACAATAATTCTTTTGAAATTTTTGCTTGGGAGATTTAATACTAAAATTCAAATATAAGGGATACCATCAACTTGTTTATTGCACAGTCCCAGACTTAAAGGAGACTCTCTTCCACCATTTTAACTTACACTGAAAAGCCAGAAACACTAGAATTATTGGAATTCTTTACATAAAGAATAAACCTTCTTTTTACCAATATTATAAAGAAGGGGTGGGGGAATATCAACTTTATAATGTTTACTGATTTACATCCTACTCCTGAAATTTCTCCCTTCCCATGAAATAATAGTCTATAAGCAAGTATAGTTGAGATGTACTTGACTGCCCATAAAGAATCATATTTGTACGCATAATAACGTGGTACTAACCATAATTTTTATTTTTTTTCATTGTTTCAGTGGTGAAACAACATATGATGTGATAAAACCTGTCTAAGAACTAAAGAAGCCTCAACAAATCAACAATTATGTCTCTTCATGTCAGCACATAATAAATCAGCTGATGAAAAATTATCGTTACTCATTCCTTTGCATTGCTAACAAATAAATCAGGCCAATAGCTATCCCTCATACCACCACCTCAGTGAAGCCTAGGTTTTAATAGTTTATAATAAATCTTTTCACTAGCATCCACTTAATAACTTAATCTTTAAATTGCTGTTGGTCCTTGGCATGGTTTCAAAGCTCTATAACCAAATAGTCAGGAGTTTGATCCATGCCTCTTCCTATTCCTCTTTATCAAAATTAAGTTTCGGCAGAACGTATGATGAACCTTAACCTATGCTTTGTCTGCACTTCAAGTCTGATAGGCTTTTGTGTGAAAGAGCTTGCTAGAGATTATAGTCAGCATTATTCATGAGCTTTCACTTAATAGCTTAAGCTTCCGAGTGGAATTGATTTTTGAAGGTAGTAACCATGAAGGACTAAAAACCTTGGACCTTACCTGATTTCCAGCCATTAATATTACAAATTACCATTCACGTTAGCTGAGTTTGGGAAACTTAAAAAAAAAAAACCTATATGCTCCTTCTCATGTTGCATTGCAGGTTTCCCTTCTAAAGTTCAAATAACCTTACTCAATATTCTCTGCACTAATTAGCAGATAAAATGCAATAGAGGAGTACAATTAAATATTTTAAATCAAAATTCAAAATTTTCTTCAATGTAATATTCCAAGTATTTCAATCAAAATATTTCAGCAGTGACGTCCAAATAAAATATTAAATGAATGAACACAAGCAATATTAGAGAAGCGAAGTCACACCTCGTACTCGATGGCATCACCTACAGCGCAGGCAGCATGTACAACCTTTGTAGTGCCATGCTCACCTCCAGTCATTAACAAACTCATCAACTTATGCATTGTAATAACAGCCATCATATCAGCTGGTAACTGATCCAAGAAGGGTGCATATCCCATTTTAATTTTCCCTGCTCGGCATAACTCTTGTTCCTTGGCAATGGCATCCCGGAAAGGCTCAAACCATCCAAGGAATAGTGTTTTCATGTATGGCAGATTTGGTGCCAGCTTCTGCTCACACATGTCCATCAAAAGTTCCCTATACTCCTTTGCAGCCTGTTCCCATGCTTCAGTCTCAATCTTAACCTGTCTTCTTCTCAGTGACAAGTACTTTGACTGCGTCATGCCCCGAGAAAGATTAGACAGACCCCTCCATCTAATTTGAGCTCGCCTCCTCTCTTCTTTCCTAATCTCTTTCATTAAGTCTTGAACTTCATCAACCGGCGCCTCTTCCTCAACATCAGTAGAAGATACCGCCTCAGCAACACTAGCATAACCTTTAAGAAACATATCACTGAACCCAATCTCATTTCTCAAGCAACCAAAATTACTACGATTCCACAGAGAATCTTCATGCGACCAAATTCCTTTGTTCTGAATATAATAACCCATTCTGAGAAACCCGCAGTTTGAGCTAGAAATGAGCTCAGAGGGTCTAAATTTGAATCTCCCAGGGAAAATTGAACCCTGAGAATGACCAGAAGAACTAAATGCACATGAGGGCAGGCGCAAATTGGAACGAAACCAGCTGCTTCTCGAAACGGCTTGTTTTGCAATGTTCCTCCACATAATTGTGCCAGTCCTCAAGTGATTAGGTTGGAAAATAATGGGCTTACTATCGAAAGGGAAGAAGCAATCAATTCTCTTGTCAAGATTAGCAGTGAAGAAAGGGGGTGTACTACTGGACATCAAATTGAATCGAAAAATGGTCGCAGAAATGAAAGGAAATCAACGGATTGGAGAAAGAAAATTGGTGGGATTAAAAGAAATCGATCGAGAACGAAGTGTGCAAAAGCTTTGATTCTCATAGATATGAAGAGTGTGCAGACAAATATCAGGTGTGGCCGCCTTAAACCCTGCTTAAGCCTTAGGAAGCTTACTGGAGGGATATTTTCCGGTAAGTACTGTGGGCTATGAGATGTAGGTCCAAGGATCTTTACTTATTTTATAAAATATATTTTTGAAAAAATAAAAAAATTATTTCTATAAATAAATATATATTAATATTTTAAATTATTTTTTATACAGAATGATATTTAATTATACATAATAAATTTTAAAATATATAAAATAAACTGTGAAATATTAAAAATAATTTTTTTTTATTTTTTTAACTATTTATCACTTTTTATAAAAAAATTAAAATATTAATATTTTTTATTTATAAAAATAATTATTTTTTATTTTTCTAAATATATATTGCATAAAAAATTAAAGACCATTACTTATTGGAAAAAAACCCCTTAATATCCCTCTTTTGATCCATACCAGTTCAGGGCATTGTATCTATCATGATCCAAATTAGTTGTATTTAAAAATTTAAATTTATTGTATTTGAGAAGATTTAAATCATTAAATTTTTATTTAATAATTTAAATTTTATCAAATTCACCTCTGTTTAAAATTTTAAATTTATTACATCCAAATCCATCCGTCATCAGTGTGTCCTCAAACGTAGCTTCTGTTAATTGTCCTACAACCCCAAAACCTCGGGGTTTTAGATTTGTGCCGCACTAATAACATTGACCAAACATTATTTGACAGTAATAACGACAAGAATATGGAAAGCTGAACATTTGCAGGTTGAGTAATTTGATTATTAGTTATTACAACCATTTTAAAATGCTTACTTGTACTGTTTTATTAAAAAGTGGAACTATAACATAACTATCCTCAGCCCAAAATTAAAAGATTAAACTTAAATACAAAAATTTTATTTTTGCTATTAATTTTTTATTTAACATATAACATGATAATAAGTATATGTTCAATCAACAATAACATAAAAATATATAATTTAATTTTAAAATTATAAAATTATTTATTATTACTATGCACATATTTTAATATTATTTAAAATTTATGTACTTATCATATTATAATTAGATAATAATATAATAAAAGTGGGTATAAGGTTCCTTTTTCCAAATTAAAAAAAAAACTCTAATGGTACTAATTGGAACAAAATGTGGAAGGACGCGGCATCACATAATTCACATTTTTTGCCTACCTTCTAGAGTCATTAGTAGGCGTGTTCAACAGTTTAGTCCAGTTAATCTTTTGCACATTAACCAATCTAACCAATGAGATTTATGTAATAATTTTTTTATATTGTTTATACATATATTAAAAAATTTTTAAATATATAAATTTTTTATAACCAACGAAAAAATATTAAATAATTCATTAATAAATTAATTAATAACCTTTGTAGTTAAAAATTTTTTAAAATTTAAAAATTTTTTAAAATTAATGAATTTTCATTGTATTATAAAATAATTAATTTATGAATTAATTAACTATCAATTAAATTAAAAAATTTTTAGAATATGAGAAATTTTTAAATTTTTGGAATGAATAAAAAAATTAATAAATTAATTAATCACTTTTTAAATAAAAAAATATTTGATGTTCAAAAAGTTTATAAAGTAAATGAAAAATAATGAATTAATTAATTGATTATCTTAAACTTTATAATAAAATATTATAAATATAACTTGATATGGTTTAAAATTAAAGTAAAAGAAAATAATATATAATTAAATGATTTTTCAATGATTTTGATTGTTTAAAATTAAAAATAAAATCACATATAATTTCATCAATTTTTAATATTTTTAAGTTCTTCAAACAAGGTAATTATAAAAGTTGTTTCATATGTTAAAAAAGATATTTTATTATAGTACATTTGTAATAAACTCAAAAATTTAAAATATATTAATATATAATAATATAAACTAATTTTTTAAGACTTGTGCAATTCATAAACAAATAAACTAGTAGTATAAATCAATTGATCAATCTGATTTACTACTGTAAAATAAAACCAATATAAGAAATTATTGTGTTTATTAAGTGCACGTATCCATAATGATTACTATTTTTTTTATAATACATGCACTTAATAGTAACAAATTTTTGGCACTCTGGATATTTTATCTTTTGCTCATTTTATTAAAAAAAAAGAAAGATTGTATGTATTTTTTATATATTTGCTTGTAAATTTTATCATTAAAACACGAAACATCCATTCTTGCAAGAGGGATAAATCAATGTTCTCAAAAATATTTAATTATTTTGATATGTATAATTATAATAATCAATGTCAAAATTAAAATATTCTAAAAAAATAAAATCATCAATTTTTTTTGTCTTTAATCAAGAATCTCCAACTCGTCGGGTCCGAATAATCTGAAGTGAGGGAAGAATTTGTTGCAGGTTCCAGTGAGAGGAGAATTTGTTGCAGACTTTATCTGCATTTTTTCTTCACAAATGGCACAGTTCATTGCGCAATCAATGATGCCCTTCTTTTCTTCTCAAAACACACCGTTTCGGTTAATGAAACTACTCGTTTTGACTTCCCATCTGGACTGGGCTTGATGGTCGCCATTGATGATGCGAACGATCAAGATGTGGCACACTTTAGAGACACTATATCTTCTCTCGCTTTAGATGATCCGAACCCCAACTCATCACGTATCTTTTTCTTCGATTAACTTTCCCATCGGTTCCGTTTGGTAGCACGGAAAAGCTGCAATGGAATGGCAAAGTCAATGAAGATTCCCACAGTCGTGCGTTTGGCATGATAGAATGAGGCAATCCAGATTCCTGCAAAATGAGGTAACGTGCTTTCCATTTGTTTTGGAAATGTGCCACAGTAAAGATGGAATGGGGTGGCAAATTCCAACGATGCCCCTCAAAATATCATGTCCTCCAATTCTCTGAACATGCAGCAGTACTCTGAGCAGTGGATGTTGATCTTGTAAATGTGAAAGTCCATCTCCACCCTTTTGATACAATTAAACTCTAGCTTTGTTGATAATTCTGATAAGTAATTTTTTTTTTAATGAAGAAATTAAAAATGAATTTTCATTTGTGTTTATTTATTATTTGTAATTGAAAAACTATTTTTAATTAAAAATTAAAATAACTATTTTATATTTTTCCTTTTTAGTATTTTAAAATCATTTTTAATTACAAAATTGTTTAATTTTATTATTATTAGTCATTTAAAGTATTATTTATAATTATAATTATTGGTAATTTAAATAATAATTGTAGTAAGGGTATTGTGGTAATTTAATTAACTTTCCTACTTTCATTATATCCCACCAAACATAAAAAGTAATGCAATATTCAATCTATTCCATCTAATACCAAATATAATTATAAATTACATGATTTTATTTTATCAAAACTTATTCACATTTTCATTCTTAATCATTCCAGTTAATCAAATGAGCCCATGAACTTTTCTTTCAAGCCAAAAAGAAAAAAATACATTCCCACCTCCAAGATTGTAACCCATCAAACATTCCTTGCCCAGGAGAAATTCTTTTGATCTCCCATTCTTTCTATTTGATAATTTCCTACGGTAGCCTCGCCTTCGCTTTTCCCATTTCCAATTGATTTACGGTACACTACAAGCTATTACAGGGGAAAGCCCACCACTTGGTTTTGGTTCTCTTGTAACGATGACAAAAAGTCACCATGTTTAGAGATTTCTAAAGGAATTGTCTCATTTTGAAACTTATTTAGATTTTTTGTTTATAATTGGATGAAAATGAAAAGAAAAATTGAAAGTGTAATTATTTTTAATATATAAAAGAAATTATTTCATCTTGTAATATCAAGTCAAAATTAAATTATTAGTTAGATGAGTATGTTTTGATTGATACTTCAAATACAAAAATTTTTTACATATTAAATTAATAAAAAAAAATGAATTGAAATACTTAATTTGCATACAAGGAAAAAATTAATGAAGATTTCATACATAATAAATAAGATGTATTGATGTCAATATGACTTAAATTTTATTTTTTTATTCGTTGAATTTATTATTTCTTGAAGTTTTTGAATTTTATAATATTTTATTTGGAACTTGTCATTTAAATTGTTTTATTTAATTAAAACTTGTTAGATAATATAAATAAAAATCTTAAATTTAATTTTTTTTAATATATTTATTTTTTATGTTTATTAATATTTGTTTTGTACTTTTTTTTTAAATTTAGGGTCCCATGAAAAATGACAGTAGAAAAAAAAATTTTGCGAGGAGTAAATGAGAATACGAAATACAAATAATAATATAAACAGAACATAGAAAAAGAAAACAATCTGCAAGTGCCGACATTTTAGATTCTCCGTTGGAGAGGATAGGCTGTATAGATAGTCCGTATTAAAATAATTATGTAGATACAATAATTCAACGTTAGAATTTAAAAACTAAAATCAATAACTTTTAAAAATTCAAAACAATAATGAATAAAATTTAAATTTGATGGTTTCTATTAAAAGAATTGCACTAGATTTTAACTTATTGGCGGCACGGAATCCATTTATGAGATTGAGGTTTTATCTCTTATCTAAAGAAGAATAATCTAGAATTTAATTCTAAGAGGGGTAAAAATTTTTAGTTCTAAGATTTGAATTAAAAGAAATAAATTTTTATTAATTATAAAATTAAATAAAAATGTAAAATAAAGGTATATATATAAATTTTAAATTTTTAAATGTCCAAGGAGTGCAATCAAACCTCGCGTCCCATATCATATGCTTTCTCACCTCATACTTTATTCTCTATATCAACTTCAACGTGACAAGATAAATGGATGAGTTTAGTGGTACAAATTTGGCGTGGAAATTTTAGTTTCTATCAAGTAGGTTTTAAACCCAAAATTTTCAGTTTTCATGTGCAAATTGATGTTTAGGATTCGTTTGTTTCATTCTATAAACATCAATAAAGTATACTCTAATCTAAAATTTTAGACAAGTTAGTTCTAAAATTAAGAAAGAAAAACATATATTTTGTTTTTGCTAGTAAGATCCAATTCTATTCTAAAATTGATATATTATCTCTTTTGCTATCAAGAACTAACTCTGATCTAAAATATAAACATCATAGTATAAACATCAATAAAATATATATTCTGGACAGAGAAATAAAATAATTGTATATTATAATTTGATTTGAGAAAGAAATTGTACTATAAACATCCGTCATGGAACAAATTTTTTAAATAAATTTATTATTAAAATATTAATGTGCACTTGAATTCTTACAGTGGACTATGCTTGAAATCATAAATATCAAAGGTTTATGTAAAGGAAAAATTATATTTGTCTTTTTGAATTAGGATTTAATTATAAAATTAATCTAAATTATAAAATGTAACGAAACACTTTTATACTAAAATAAGACGTTTAGTTTAAGTTAAAATTATCTGTGAGAAGCTACTCCTTGACCTTGTTTCAAAAATCTTGACAAACTAGCACCGGATTAGGATAAAAATAAACATGTGATCTTCTGTAATTGATGTTAACTAGGATTTAATATTTTTATCTCAATTCAATTTTTTTTTAAAAAAATATTCTGTTACATTTAAAAAATTAAAAGGTAATTTTGTAATCAAATAAAATATACTTTTGTCCAATGTAAATCTACCTCTCGACACCCCGTTTAACGAATGTCTTCTGCATATTAATTGTATGGAAGTCGGAGAACCTGTTGCAGTAAATTTAAGAAATAAAATACTGTGAGACGAAATTTTTTTTTAACTTTACTCGATTTTCAACATCCCTCTCAAATTATAGATCTCTCACATATTTATTTATTTTAATTTGGTCTTTTTTAATTTTTATTCTTAATTTAATATTTTATTCATTTAAATATTAGTATATTTAATTTAAATTTTATTAAGACTAAGAAATTATATATGTTTATTTTTATATTAACAAGTGACTAAATTAAAAATAAAAATTAATCAGATTAAATTAAAAATAAATTTATTAATAAAATATTAAATTAATAATAAAAATTAATACATAATTAAATTAAAAATCAATTAATAAATAAAATAATAAAAAATTCCCGTGGTAGGAGAAAGATCTGGATTGACTCACGTGAGTAATTCACGTGACAATGGCATATAAAGAGAGAAAAGCTATTGAATGCATGGAACATAGATTCTATGAGGTCAGGTCATCACTCACTTAAAACCGATAACTTAGGTGAATCAGTATTCATCTTTCTTTTTTACATAAAAATGTAAATTCTCCACATGAAAATATATATATATATATAAATTCATCGAGAGAAGATCCTTCAGGAAAGAGTCTTGATTGCATGCTCTCGAGAAAGTGCATATTAACATGTTCCGGAGACGTGTGCCAATTACATTGGCTGAAGGAGGCATAGCCTTTGAAACATTCAGGCATATAGTGCAAGGAAATTAAAAATATTTACCACATATGAATTTCTTTGGCCTGCAAGTCACTTTAAAAAATAAAAATTGATTTGTATTTATTACTTAATTAAAAATTATACTCTTCTTAAAAAAATGATGTATGAATATTATTTTTTAAATGTGATTTATGCAATTAAAAAAATAAAATATCATTGTAATAACAATATAAACCTAAAATTCGTATACACTTCGTTGGTATTGTTAAGGAAAAAAAACCAAAAATTCTTTTATATATATATATATGAAAAAAATTAATCTTTTGATCCTTATACTTTGCAACTATTTTCAATTCAATCCCTATAGTTTTTTTTTTCAATCCGCTCCTCAAACTTTTCTGCCATCTAACATTTGGTCCCTACTGTAAAAAATCATTATGACACAGTTACAAGGAAGCTTAGGAGGCAGACCGTTTCGAGATGGCTACATCTAGACGTAAATATAATTGCTGAGTTGGAGTCACATGTTAGTAGCTCCAAGGTGAAGTTAATGAAATTTAAATTATTAGATAAAAATTTAATAATTTAAATTTTATAAAGTTGATAAATATTATTTAATATTAGTTAAAATATAAATCATTAAATAAAAATTTAATGATCCAAATCTCAAATGCAAAAAATCCAAATATATGGAAAAGTAAGAAACACTTACCCTAATCTAATCCAGATTCCCATCTGAGTGCACGAACAACAAAAAGGCAAAAAGCTTCAGAGTTCTTCTTCCAAGATATACGAGCAGGCACAAGCTGTCCAAGGAGATGAGAAGTAAGGAAGGCTATATGAATAAATTTAATAGTATGCGAATGTGTGGACTATCATGCGTACATGATGAAGCAAGTGATAGGCGCACCATGCCAACGCCTTAAAAGCCAGCCATTTCTACAAGCAGACTAGGCCTCCGAGCAGCTTCTTCTTCCACTAAACCAAAAACAATTCTGCATATTGAAAGCAGCTATTTAGAAGGTCATTAGTGCACGATTGAGGCTCTAATAAATCATTCCTGCATTAGAAGCTTTTTTTTTTTTTTTTTGTATTTCTTTTTAATTCTTTTTTATTCTCATTCTGTTGTCTTCCTACTTTTCTCACACTTGTCATTTTTGGAATGGAATTTCCTAATACTTATAGGATGTGAGTGTAAGTGTATCTTTATATTCATATATGCTTATTGTTATTTCTATTAACAGCACAAAGGTTGGAGACAATTTACCCATCAAGTACTAAAGAAAATCAAAGGATATCTACTCATCACGACACTAATACGATGACTGTCCAAGCACAAAGCAATCTCTACAATTTACCATGCACGTAAAGTTGAAAAGATAGGAGTAGTAGTTTTGTCATTGGACCGGGATGCATAAAACAATCTCTACCATTTTTGCTTCCACGGCCAAGCACGAAGTCTTTCAATGCCTTCAGGATTCTGATTCTCATATCCACATTCAGGGTCAAATTTTGATAAAATAGTATTAGGACAAAATTTGTTGTGGCATCTTTTGGATGGCTTAAATTTGTTGCATCATCTACATAATTTCAACTATTAAGGTCAAACATGAATTTATTTTCAAGTAAATTATACAGACTTTGCTAACTAAGTTTTGTTAAAATTACATTAACTTGCTATATATTTTATTTAGATTGTTTTGAGATTTGAATCAATGCTCCAAAACCGCCCAACTTCACTTTTCTATTCATGATTCCACTGAATCAATGTTGTATATTTTTTCTATTCACCGCCCACCGTCCAGTATGATGTATATTTTTTTTTTTTCTCTTGTACGCAAAAAATATATTCATATTTTTAGTTATTATAGTTCAGATTTGATTAATGTCATGACGTGGTTCATAAATTGGTAATGCATTCATCATTCACTTGGTTCATACTCTAATGCCATATTCCAATTGAAAGCTAAAATGCGTACAAAGTGTGCATCTAATAATACATCTTATACTTGTCCAAATGGATATATAATGACACAAGTACAGTACCAAAATGATATATACTAACACAAAGAAAGTACCAAATGGATATATAATAACACAAATCTTTCATTACACAATACCAAAATGATATCTTTCATTACATCTTAATCGTACAAAATGGAGATAATAAAAAGATGCAGTACAACATTTCAGTACAAGATGGAAAGTATAAATGGATGTACTAGTTGGTTTGCATTACAACTTCATTGGACAAAATGGAAATACTATTATAGCAACTTAAGAATAATGACTAAATGGCCTTGCACATCGTCCACAACAGCCACAACACAATGACCACCACAGACCAAGAAGTAGCAAGTACAAACTTCAATACTCTGTTTCTGCGCTTGTAGCTTGTGAGAGTTCTTTACTGCCCTTTAAATATTTCCAATATTTAATCAGATATTCGTATATTGTAAAAGTATATAATTACACCATTACAGTATAAAATATTAGTACAAGATTGGAGCCTAGTAATACTAACATGAAGAAGCAATGTGAAAAGAGAAATTTATATCTAGTATTAAAGTACTGATAAAAATATGCATCAAGTGTCTGAGTGGAGAAATGAACAAGAATCTCTATCTCTGTCTCTATTTAATATTCATAGACAAAAGGAGAAAATAAAAAGGAGGGAAGTGACTATGTAGCCAAGAAAGTGGGAGGCAAGCCCCGCACCTTCCGAAGAGCATGTGATTTCCAACTAGAAAGTAAATAATAGATTTATGTAATTTCATCAATATTCGATTAAGAAGTGAACAAACCCCCCATGAAGAGTGAAGCTACGTAGCAACAAGCTTATTCCTTTTTCCCAAAAAAAAATTGTTCTTCTCAAAAGTTAATCAGGACTACCATTAAATTTTAGGAACTAAAGTCAAATAGACAACATCTTTACTGACCTAGTTGCTATAGTTTAATCATTCTATATTGCTAGCTTAGTAGTAGAAGAAGGGGTCTGAGGATGAAGCTATACACGTAAATTGATTTCTCCTACTATATTGTTACAATATGAAGGAGTGAAGGTTGCTTCGTAGAACACTTAGTTGTCATTATAAAGTTGTCAAAAGACAAAAAACCATTTTATCGATAGTTAATGATCCGTAATACTTTTGGTGGTAATTTGTCAAATTTTTTGATTTATGAATAAGAGGTTAGACGCAAATGCTGTATGGGTCTGAAATATACCATTTGAATTGCATTTACGACTTTCAACTTCAACATATGAATAAAAGAATCATTAAGAATGTAGGAAGAGAGGTTGAAATTTATTAGCAAGGGAGAGGAATGCATTATAAGATTTGAAGATAAGAAAACCAGTGAGAACATATCAAGACTACTCTGATTAAAAAGGCAGATCAAATGGAATATAGCTTTGAGAGATGACAACATAAATTATAACGTAATGTAAATCAGACTGCATATCAAAGACAATATAACTCATGAGTGATGAGTCAAAGCTGGGAAGATCAATTTCCTGGGTGTTAGACTACAGATTTGAGTTGGGTAGCAAAATTTTAGTGCGCCGGCAGTGGAGGGCTTCATAATTATGTTGGCAGTACATGTCATCACTGTTTACCACCGAAGCATATATTTCACGGTGTTATGAGGGTCGAAGACGGGAGTAATGAGATTCAAACGTTAGCAAATTATAAGGAGCGAATTGAAAAAAAAAATTATAGGGACTGAATTGAAAATGACTGCAAAGTATAGGGACTAAAGAATTAATTTTCCCTATATGTATATATATAATATTTTTAATAAAAATGTATGTACTAGTTGAACGAATTGGAGAAGATAATACAAGAGAAATTTCAAATTAAAGACCATAAACAATCTATCATTGTGAATATGAACTCTATCCCGTGGTGAAAAAAACCTAAATACGATATTTTGCTTAAAGTAAAATTTCTTTTATGTAATAAGAATTTTCAGTTTTTTATTGTGTTATTAAAATAATTTTTTATTTATAATTGCATAACTCAACATCTAAAAATAATATTTATGCACTAATTTTTTTTAAGAATATTATAATTTTTAATTAAGTAAAAAATTCAAATATATTTTTTACTTATTTTATATTTGAATCATTGATAGGACCCAAACAACATGCTAAATGACATGGTCAAAGTAATTAGTACTCACATTGCATATATGTTAAATTGTCCTTTATCATGCCCAATTGCCTAGCATAGCTCCAATGGCGTTAATAATTTTCTCATTCAATAGTTGTGGCACATGTCTCACGAAAGTTTATATACACATTTCAGGAAACGCGATCATGACTCATCAGAAAAATGTATATTACCCCCTTCTACGATAAATTTCCTTGAAAATAATTTACATACTTGACTAATAAAAAATAAACAAATTAAATCAATTTTAAATAAACATATAAACATAGGAGTGAATAATGCTTTCTAACTTTTCATCCCTACCATCCATTATTTTTCTCATCTGATTTTTGACTCTGCAGAGGGAGAATTCTTCCCTATTTTCATTCCCAGTAGAAACCCCATGGGATGACAGACTACATCTACAATGTCATAACTCTACACTGAAAGTAAGTGAAAAATGAAGAGTTTCTAATATGGTATAAAAGGCTCCTAAATTCTAATCCAAGAAGGCTTCGAAAGTTATTTCTCATATTTTATATTAAAAAATATATATATTATTGTAAGATAATTAATTTAAAAGGACATTTAATGTAAATATATTTATATATAAATGTAAATAACACTTTCTTAATTTGACCAAGACGGGACATGAGGCAAGGCTAGATGATTCTCATCCCAATTTCAAAACTTCTTTCAAGAAGATTTTTTCCTCCATCTCACGAAAAAAAAAAAAATCTCCAAATTTAGAAAAATTTTGCCTTCTCTATCTAGTGTGTTTACATGTCTGTTCACGATTGATTTGATTCATCTACCTTAAAAGACTGAATCTATTTAAGAATCTAACAAAATTGCAGTAATCTTACTACAAAATTTACATCAGAATATCTGTGTGAATAGCCTATTTGAGGCTGAAATTTGCGTGCCCTTGGAATATATAAATATTCCGGATCTCATTTAGATCCCCCTGCACAAACGTTTGAAGTTAACAAATCCATATGCTTCCAAAGGCTTCTTCAAGTGCCCTTTTCCTACTTATTTCCACACTCCATCCTCCAGCCCTTGCACCTTTCTCAGCCCGCAGCCTCATAGTTTCCTCATCATCACCAGCATAGCCCAGCATGTCACCCCCTCCAAGTGGTACGGGTTGTGGGCCCATGCCTGTGGGTCTTGGCTGTCCTGCAAATGTGGGTGCATATTGCCCCTGTGGAGCCCCAAACCCTGCTTGAGTGCTTTGGTTTGCACCCTGTCTCGAGAGAATTGAAAATATTACTTTGGTGTATGCCAAACTCCAGCATAAGTAAGGGGTAAAAAAACCCTTTTAGCGTGCATGCGCATATTCACTAAGCCAAGCAGGTTGGATAATCATTAATGACAAATTCAATGGTTTAGTTTCTGATAAAATAGATACAATCTAATGGCAACCTATGCATTTTGTGACAACCTACAAAGCACATATACGAGATACGATATTGGTGATATATGAATTTCACAATATGGCAATTTTTTCTAAATACAATATATGATGATACAAAGAATATTAATCAATTAAAGGCATAGAAATGTGATGCTCACCCCATCATTATCAGTTTGTGCGGGCTGTCCCTTGCAAGCGGCCAGAGCTGCAGCTAATTCTTCTGCCTGTTTGATAATTATCAACATGATACACTAAGAAATTTGACACAAAATACATTCACACAACAAACTAAAATTGCATTAATCTTGTGACCAAGGAGTCACACATAAGGTCAAATCCTAAAAAGGATTCATATGATTATGCAAACCAGATATATTTGTAGGCGGGCATATCTGGCAGGGACTGAACCAAAGAGTAGACCCTTGTAAGCAGTACCTTCCGGGCTCGATTAATCATTATTTGCTCAGCATTTTCTTCCTGGTATTTAGCAATTTTCGCTTCAATATCAGCAACATTTACTCCTTCAATCAAGTTGAATGCTGTAAAAGTTGAAAGTAGAGAAAAAAATCTTCAAAATTGAAGCAAAACTTGATCAAGTGAAACATCACAAGGGTGATGATAGAAACTTACTCATGTCCTCTACTTCCTCCAAGTAGTCATTGTATTCTTTCAAAGACGGAAACTCATCTTCACGTTTATTAAATCTATAAATATGTAGCAGTTAATTGTATCGTCCTTTAATGCTTAGAATATATAGGTTGAACAGAAGCAGAAATGGATAGCTGCAATGAAAATAATACAGCATGACCCTATATAGTGAAAATTGATATGTTGAATTTGGGTACCATATTACTTAACTCCTTTCCTGGAAAATAATTTAAATCTAAAGTGTTTTGAAAGTGACATCAAAACCAAAAAATCATCATATGTTCTGTCTATTGAATTATAATTAGGTATTGATTGATTTTAAAATAGGTGGTTTTACACTTGATAGAAACAACATGCTAATTACCCTGGTCCTCTTCCCCAATTCGTATAGTCTAACAGAGTAACTAAGTTTATGGTGTTTAAATGTTGCACGATTATAGTCATTGGACCCTTCAGCAGAAAACCAAGCCTTTCCCTTGTTAACTTGTACAGTTTTATAATATTTATTAACACTGCTTTACATGCAGAAAGGTACTGCAATAATCCAACCACATCATAAGAATTACAGAAAGTATCAAGGAAAACGGGCTTTTTTTTCTTCTTTTTTTTTTTTAGTTGAGGATGAAATAAGAATTCAATGTAACGAAAGAATAAAACAGAAGCTGCGCACATGAAATCCTCCAGAATAGAACACAAAAGACAGCTACAAAAGGGGGTTTTTTTTTTTTTTTGGATATAAAAAGAAGCTTTTTTATAGGGCAAAAGATTACAAGGAAGTAGTATAAGACATCCCCCCTGGAGAAGACAAAAGAGAAACGAATATAATAAGAAAATAACAAAAACTTTCCAACTTTATGCAGATCTGACACTGACAGAACCACAATGAGACAAACACGAGGGAAGCCATAACACTACCCTGTCTCACACTGATTGGCATACCATAAAAATGTTAAGTATTCCAATCCTCTCCAATAAAATACACCATAACACCAGAAGACTGCATTCATCCCACCACAATTTTAGGCTCCTCATTCCTACCAAAGCCCCCTTACCTTGTCAGGACTAAGGAGAAACTGCTCCAAGAACAAACTGAACAAGCATTGGTTGCCAATCCAAGCTACTTATTCCAAAAGAAGACAATTACTGGATAACGTAGAAATGCCACAGATTCATAATTAGACCTACGCATGGGTACATGACTCAAATTCCCTAGACCCATACCCCCTTCACTTCTACGTCAACAACATGCCTCCCAGCCAAGGTAATTCCGTTCCAACTATCCAATCAGTTAGAAACTTTTGATTCACAGGTTCCCAAAAACAAAGAGCTCTCAAGCTACCTCTGAAAGGGACACTGAAGTAAATGAGAAGCCACAACAGAATTTGACACCCAATCACAGAACCAAAGGAAGAGAATCTGACAACCCATATTCAGCCCTGCCAACCCATTCTTGCCCCAATTAACCTTCAATTAATAAACAAGCAGAAACACCCAAAGGACAAAGAGAACATTAGGGTTGTCTCTGAACAATTGTATTATGTACAAGTGTTGAGCAGAATATGGAGTTCAATTACATTGATTTTTACATTGTCCAGTGGCTGCTTTCTTGTGGAATAATATTTTTTGGATTTTTTGTGACAATTGGGTTTGTTTGCGGAATTTAGAATAGTTTCTCCACATACAGTTTAAAGGTTTTGGCCATAGATGAACTTTGGGGTATCATGCAGTGTATCCATCAATCTAGAGTACATGACTAGAGCAGAATGCTCATACAATTAGGGGTGTTTCATTGTCACCAGATGATCGATGAACAAAGATTTTGCTACTAACTCCTTTGTGTGTTTGGCTCAAGGATTATGTAAGGGTGTCTGTTTGGATTTGCAGAGGGACTAGGAATGACTGCAGCATGTTTAACATTCTTTCTCCTTCTATTTGTTTTGGTTCCTTTTTGGCTATCATGTTCTGACTTCTGAATTTTGTTTTCTCAGGAGAAGATCTAATCCTCCTCATCAGTATCTTTCTTATCCCCAACCACCCCACCCTGCCTAGACAAAGAACATTGGCAAAACTATTAGTGAGCTGCAATAAAAGAACTTTGATTAACAAAATGGTCTCTGACAACGCATGATTCAGCCTAACTGAGACAAACATAGTGATAAGCGATTGATTTATACACCTATGACCAAATTGATTGGCTTGCAGTTTTTCACCCAAGTAGATCCTCTAGCAATAGAGACATAAAAGTAGAATTTATACAGACGCTGATCTTGCCATTCCTATGATACCCTTCAGAAACCTTAAGCAAATCCTCAATGATAGAGTCCCAATAGTTTTGTATAAAATCATCAATGTAGCATCTGGCCTTTGAGATTTCTCTTATCCATCCCAAAAACTGCTCTCCAAATTGACTCACCAAAATCAAAAGAGTATCTAACTAAGAAAAAGAAATTTTCATTCTGGTAACCAAGCACAAGCTAAGTGTTTCTTTTTTTTTTTTTTTTTTTTTTTTGCGTGGGGAAGTCTCTAAGATTGCAGTGTCAGTGAAAGCATTAAAGCCCCTCATGCTCGTTGTAACCAATCCACTCCTAATTTTTTGCATTAGAGAATCCAAGTTTTATAAACCAGTTAATTGATCAAGAATCATTATGTCAGAAATGCCTGTGTCATCATGTAAATTAAAACACTCTCCCAAGTTATCTAACTCATGGAGGTCAAGCAAGCACTGACAAAATACTACCTATAGTGACAATGTACCACATCAGCTTTGCCAACTAGTCAAGCCCGAGAATGTTTTCATCCAGAATAAAAGATATTAATCATCTCATCATGTGAATTTTACAATACAGTATTTGCCTACACTGAATGCAGTTGCACTATTTCATATGAGAAGCTTAATTATCTAGACGCGAAGCAAGTATTGAAGACAAAGGGTTAAAAGAGATTACATGCTAGCAATCCTCCTCCTGATGACCATCTCCTTATTATGGGGATTGTTGCTGGAGACCACCATTTTGCTGTTGTCAACTTACCGTTCCTCCCCTTCTTTTCCCGCCTAAAATTTAATTTAAGCACTTTAGAAGGTTTCTATTGACAAGAACAGATATATATATATATATATATTCTTTTTCTTTCTCTTTTTCCATAATTACGAAATTACGAAATGTCAATACTTCAAAATTTCTAAGGACGCATAATCAAGTATAATAGATAATTTGATAGACAAACAAAACCTCAACAGTAGAAAAAGAGAAACGTGAGTAAAAATATAAAAGATAATTTGGAAATTCAATGAAAAAATTAATGGTAATCCACTCCTCTCTGTTTAGAAGTTACAATATCATTAACAGAATTGGGTGGGTTTCAAAAGTGAAATTTCCAATATTATCGTTATGTAAATGAAAAGGAAGGCAAGCAGGTAAAACAGTAAATGAAAAAAATAGAAGGAACTCAACCTCTCCCGAACCCCCCAATTTGGAGGGGCTTGGAAATATGGAGAGGTTGTTGGAATGGGTTGGAAACTAATCCCCCAACCCTCCCCATTACTTTACTTCATCCAACCAATGGTTATGATACTTAACCCACCCACCCAACTCCCAACCTGTCATCCCATCAAACCCAGACAATAAATATATTTTAGATGTAATATCAAATTCAGGTGGGCGATGAATTTGCATATAGGTTTAAAAAGACCCAAAAAATATTGATTAAATTTAAATGATTGCATGTTAATTTTACAAAGAAAATAAAATTTCAGAACAATTAAATCAAGACTGGCCTTATACAATCTTATTGTGAGCTCATATACTATGCAAGTCTACAGAGAAAGAGAGAGAAAGAAACCAATAAAGTAAAGCAAAATTTTAGTAGTTTTCCTTGATAACAAGCATGGTTGAGTTGTATCTCCAACTAGGAACCTTCCAGAAACAAGAGCCTAAATCATATAACAAACGAGTAAAGGCTTAGTGATAGCAGCCTCCCATTGTCAGCAGGTACACATTTCTATTAAATTCGATGAAGCTATGCAACTCATTTCAAGTTGGGCTAACGAAACTAATACGCCTAGTAATTTGCTTCTCCGCAACAAGATGAAATCAGGCACCATTGTCCACATTGTTGAATTTACCACATAACACTAGATGGCTAATTCAACATTCTAGGAATTTGGAACAAAACTTGTCTACTACATAGAACCCAAAAACATCTTCGGGACAACACAATTTGTAACCTGAAAACCAGAAAAAAAAAAACACACACACACACACACAGATCATGGATGGACCAAACCTTGGAAAAATCTCAAATCGACTCATGAAATCCGAATCATAATCTTCTACAACCAAAGTAGGAGTTACCTGAAAGGCTGAGTGAGGCGGCTGTGGTGCTTCGGTAGAGGCCGAAGGAGAATGACGACGATGACCACTGGTGCTTCCCACAATAGCTAGTGGTGATCGACCGTCGTGCTGGCGTGCCCTCTGGGTGGTGGTTGCCGTGTGCTGCCTGCCTCGGATGGGACGAGGTGGTGGGGATTTCAGTAAAAGGGAAAGGAAGGCGTCTTTCTGTTCGTGACCGGGGTAAATGCTGTGAGGGAGAAAGAGGATGCAGAGAGCAATTTCGACTTTTCACCAAATTTTAATGCCATGTGTCATTGCATCCTTAACATTTACATTAGGGTTTTACAATGCGTACCATTAGCTCACATCAAGCTCCTCTTTCTTAAATTTTTTTACCTTCCTCGTTAAAATAGAATTTTAGACAGAAATAGAAATGGCTGAGACCTTTATACGCTATTATAATTTCGCACTTTAATGACTTGACTGCCAGATTTAAACATCTGATACTAAGCTCACTCAGAAATTTTCTTGTAGAGTTTTTCTTCTCTGTTCAAATCTACAGCACTGTCGCT
The DNA here is from genome assembly GCA_037074485.1 of Delonix regia. Lineage (NCBI taxonomy): Eukaryota > Viridiplantae > Streptophyta > Magnoliopsida > Fabales > Fabaceae > Delonix > Delonix regia. The sequence goes on from CM073449.1 coordinate 13,699,507, forward strand.
GTAACTCACCTTTTTATAGATGAAACCAGAAATGACCGTTGCTTTTGAGTGTTCCTCTTCAAGCTTCACTTTTGAACATTATGCTTCATGAAGGAGAGAGGTCCAAGGCTAGTTCATCAGGGTGGCTCTTCCTAGCTCTGTTTTCGCCCTCTAAATCGAAGAATGCCACAAGGTTAATGGTGATGGAGTAGCACGCTGTTCTATAGAGACATGATGTACGAGGCTTCAAGTGCGATGAGATACATGTAATTGCCTCCAAAGCTTGGAATGGGCCAATTTATAATTGCTTTTGGGCCAACAAAAATCATGGATAATTGTTCCAATCTAAGACGCTAGTGGACTTTTAAGATCATTTATTAATGTATTTGGCTTTAAATAATCTGCACAAAATTATTTTGGGCCGACAAACTATTTTAATGGTGTAGATTATATATATATATATATATATATATAATTTAAACAACCTGGCATGTAACAATTATGGTACATGGTATTATTTTTACTCAAGTATAAGTCTTAAGATTTCTTAAGACACTTAGTCTCACAGCTTGAGAATTTTTAGCCTATATACTGAACTTGAATATCAATTTTAAAATATTTATAAAAATTATGAACCAATTTTTTATCAGATTAAGATCAGGTAATAGAAGGAACTCGGTCTTCTTTCATACAGAGGTCTTTTATAGTGCTTAATGCATAGGCCTTCTCCCTTCAACCATGATCTAGCATAACTTTCCTTCGCTTTTCTACTGGAGGCGTACTTAATTCATAATTTATATAAATATTAAAGAAAATGATACCATGCCGATATTGAAATAATAGGGTCAAATCATTGTTATAATTTTTGAAAATAAACTCACCTTAGTTTCCCTCCAAATGTTTAGTTAGTCATATCTTAATGTTCTGTGCTTAATCTTCAATGTTTAATGAAGCTTGCAGAACCAATGGAACTTGGATGATAAAAATAGTATCTTTTTATAAAAATGGTGTTCATATATATATATATATATATATATATATAAACAATACCATTCATGAATAATCCAGCAAACTCTGTACTTTGACATTGTTATACCAGAAAGACAGATCACATAAAAATCCCCTTCAAACCATTAGCCCTATGCCTTCAGGTTTCTAGCCTATATATAGATAATTATTGGCTATAATAAGCTTAAGATAAGATATAGATCAATTTTTGACCAAATTAAGATCGGGTTGATAGAAGAAACTTTGTCCTTTCTCATACAGAGGTCTTTTCTAATGCTTAACATGCACAAAGCTTCTCCCTTCAATCTTAATTCAACACAACCTTCATTCGTTTTCTACAGGAGGTGTACTCCATCTATATCCTACTCTAAACTTAAAATAAACAATAATATTGTCGGTGTTTCATACAATAGGATCAACTCATTATTATGAATTCTAGAAAATAAATTGCACTTTAGTTTCCCCTTAAAGCTTTAGTTAGCCATTTCTTGCAAATATTCTTCAAGAAATGTTGAAGTAGAAGATGAGCTCAATCGTAGATGATAATGGAAATATATGAATATTATTGATGAAATTTTTTTTGCAACTGAGGGTGATTATAGAGAAAGGTGAAAGCTAGAGTTTGAGTGCTCATAAAACTCAAATGAACATTCAAAGCTCCGTGCTGTTATAAGGAAAACTAGTGAGCTTATATAATAAAAGAAAACTACTATACAAGATATTTTAGAACTAAAGGAATGGTCTTTATTGTTTCGTACTAAAGCTGAGATAACTGTCCTTTTGATGCTCCTGCATGATTTCTTTTACTTGTTGATCTTGATGATTGTCTTTGCTTGTCAGTTCACGTGCTTCTTTTTTATGTCGGCAGTGAGCTTCATAATTGTCCTTCCTTTTCTTTTGAAGGTGTTGGCAGATTCTTTTCTTTTTTTTTTCTTTGCTTTTTTTTAGGTGCTTAAGTCAATCGAGCTAGCTAATTGTGTGTATTATGAGTCAATCTGTTCTTGAAACTCATATAATTTTTCACATATTTTTATCTTAGTGGGTTTTGAATGGTCCATATTATTTGTTCGAACTTTGTTGTACCAATTCTTAAATTGTCTATACTGTCGGCTATTTTTCCTTGTTGAATAAATACAAGTTGTTAGACTCGTGAAATAAGTCTATTGGGCTTCATCTTTAGTTAGAGTCCTTGTCAATTCATTCATGATAATGTGCATTTCTTGGGCTCTTAATCTAGACATAGTTGAGAAAAAGTGTTTTGCTGGTATATCTTCTTTGGCCTCTTCTTGAAATTTAAATGATTGCTTAGTAGTTCCAAATCTAATGAGGTTAATAGGTGGGTAACATTTATTAAAGGCAAATTCTACTACGGTTGAATAGCATCTGATATATACCTGATATTAGATGACTATACCGAAATAGTGTTTGAAGGTCTCAATTAAAGATTTTGGCAATAGAGAGATTTCTTGCATATTTGCAGAGGGGTTACTTAGTATAGGAAATGTTGTCCTAAAATTAATTTATGATGTTCTATTTCTCTAATTTCTTTATCTACCCATCATTTTAGTTTTAATATTTCTCGTTTTTCAAATCTTAATGTCATATTAGCTTTTGTTCATTGTTCATTTATTTCTATATCATTATTAGTATATTCAAGTTGGATTATATTTATCTCTTGATCTGGATATATGATAGCTATTATTTCTATCCATTCTTTTTTCTGAATTTCTAATAACACAGTTTATAGAATATATATATATATATATATGTATGTATGTATGTATGTATGTATATATATATATATACTAGTTGTGAATTAAGCTTGAAAGCTATCAGCTGCGTTGTTATAGGCTTTTGGTAAATGTCTAAAAGGGATTATCTTCCTACAGGTTTTGTTATAGGTTCATTCCTACCATTTTCTTTTAGAGAAAAGTATTTTTAATATTTTTTATCTATTATAAAATTATTATTTTAGTCCTTCATTTATTGTAATATCTTTAATTATTCCTAATTCATTAAATCTTTACTATTACATGTAATATTATATATAAAAAAGTTTTAATATAAATGAGTTATTGTATTGATATAAATATTTTAAATAAAAAGTGTTAATTTTTATTTCTTAATTAAAATATCATATAACACTAAATTTTTTTTATATAATAATTTTTATTAATTAAAAAAATAGTTATTCAAATTTTTTATACTCGAATCAAGCTTTAAAAAAGTCTAAACCGACTTTTTTTATGAATCAAATATTTTTATTTAAACCTTTCTTTTAAACTAAACTAATCAGATCAGATAAATCTTTTTAATTTACAATCACTTCTATACATTTACGATGGGTGGGAACTTTTTGTGTTAGGTGGGTGGGTGAATCTGTGAACACGGTTGGGTCTCCGTGGCACTGTAGCTATAGATGGATTTGACTTCATTTTCTTAAATCCAATTTCAGATTTTGGTGTTGTTCTTTTATGCACTGTACGATTTCAGTCTCGGATATCATAGGACGATGAGAGAGTTCTAAAATTTAGAAGAAAAAAAACCCTGATTTTACTTTTATTGTAGGAATTATGAATATTAATCCACAATTAAAAATGATTTTTTCTTTTGAAAAATCTTCAATTGATAGATCAGAGATTTTATTAAATGGACATTGTGTTTTTTTATCTTTCTTAAAATGATAATTAAATATCACATTATTATTTAAAATAAAACAAAAATTATACATGTGACTTCCATGTAAACAAGAAATTAACACAGTTAAATTACTAATGATTTTTACTAAAATTTTTATTTTTTTTAATGAGACAAATTTAAAACTTAAGGGACTATTTTAAAATACTTCAAACTTAAGGGATCAATTTAAAACACTAAATAAAATTAAATGACCACTTCACTATTTTAACCAATATATTTTTACTTTTATATTTTTTACCTGCACCGGAGTGCAGCTTTTTTATATAAAAAATAATATTATTTTATTTAATTTACCAAAGGCTGTAAGGCGGTGACTAATTGAGCTTTTTATCATTTAAAACTTTTTTAATTAATACATATATATATATATATATATATGAATACATAATCAATAGAATATTATTGTTGTTAATTGGAATGTAGTTAAATAACAAATAATCCCAACTATTATTTAATGTAATCCCAACACTCATCTCTTTTTCATTCTTTTGCACTCTCCCAACTAGTAAAGCCTTGGCCTCCTTGTTTTTTTCGGTTATCTTTAGTGCAATTTTGGATGTATTAAGACATATAGTTATAATATAATGATATAATTATAATAATATCAACACAAAAAATAATATTATAATTATATATATCTTTACATTATAATTAGGTGTGCTTAAAATTATGAATATACAAAAAAATTTATTTTTTGATTTGTTTTCAAAGGAAAACATTAATATGTCGCCAAGGACAAACTAATAATCAATATTGTTTTTTCCATTTTCCAAGTCTTTGCTGCATATATTTATGATAGTTTTTAAGGATGTTTATCTATACGTATTAGTGATAACTTACAATTTATATTGTTGAGTTTTTATTTGGAGGAGTTTTTTTTTTTTAAACTAAAATCTAAGCAAAAAGAGTTTGACCAAAAATTGGAAAGAGTTGTCGCTATCGGCCAAAAAAATGGGATTGGAATTAATTAATTTACTAGAGTACAGATCGAATTCATTATAATATCCAACAAAATCTCTTAGAAATTTTTGGTTAACTTCAGTGAAAATTTATATAGGAAGTAAGATTTATCTTCTAACAATTATCAATATAAAAAAATTGACAGCTACAAATAACTAACCAATAATAAAATAGTCTTAGATATATGTTCGAAATCCAAATCAAATATATAAATGAAATTATTTTGTTGACTGTAAATTGATTACATACAACTCTAATAAAAATTTTATATATAACGTAGATATTATTTTTGATCCCTTACATATAAATTTAATCTTAATTTGATTTTTACTTATGAGTTCAATCTTAATTTGATTCTTTACTAATTTCTATAGTCTCAATGTGATTTCTTATTTATGAGTATAATATCATTTTAATCTTTACTTAATATGAATATTAATATATTTAGTCTAAATTTAATGGAAACTGAGAAACATATTAATTGAAATTGAACTTACAAGTAGGAAATTAAAATAATATTTTATTATAATGTAATGTGCCACTTTATACCTCAGCATTAATTAGATTGAATTAATGAGATACTTTCGTTCAATTATTTTGAACTTTTAAGCTTTTAAAAGATATAACTAAAAAGTCTTAAAGAGAATCTTTTTCTTGGGTTGTCAAATAATACTATTGGGCATGCATGCTTCTAACTACGATACATGTTGAAAACTGGGTATTTATTGTTAATTGCGCAACGGCATGTGCTTATGTCCTTGAAAGCCAAGCAAGTTTTCCATCTCTTTGAAAATTGAGCATTTTTTTATTGACCAATTATATATATTAAACCTTGAACTCATACTTTTTATTTATCATAGGTATTTTTAGACAACCGAAAAATTAAATTTTCAATTCAATATGATTAATATTATTTTTATTAATTTGAGTTATTTAGATGTGTAAGTTAGAGTTAAACTCAACTCTCATGTTTTTAAAGAATATGATTTTTTTTCCTTAAATTCACAATTATCAAATCTCTTAAAAATTAAATGATTTCTCCATATTAGTAGAATTTATTTGGATATCATATTTCATGCATGTGTATAAATCAAAAAAATGAAATTCAATTGAACATCATAAGTTTGAGACTTTTTCATGTACGAAGACTGAACTTGTAACCGTACACCTATTTATCCACCATATAGCTTCATGTGAAAATAGCATTCTATATTTATTTGAAACATAAATATAGTTTAATAAACGGATTTAATTCTTCATATATAAATTTGATTCCTAACATTTACACTCTGTTTACTGTCAATGGAAATGAAAACCTCTGCAAAATGCTACTTTTCTTGTTATTAGAAAGATGTATATATGTCTTTAATTCTTTACTGCAATCTCAAATTGATAAATCAATTTTTTGAATTGATAAAAGAATGGTTTTGTATTATTTGAAATTAACCATTATATTTAATACATATCTACATATTTTGCAGAGTTTGAATGTCTATAAATTATAATTCCAAATAAGGCATCCATTTGTCAGAAGGAATTCGATAATACCTTTATAATTTGTTCATGTTTACTTGAATTATAGCGTCAAAAGTTCATGTTAATGGGCAATTCACATCACGGAGATTCTCTAATGCCTAAGTGAGTGTATACTAATTTTTTAGTAGGCCTTACCTTAAATTGATTCATACATATCACGTACAAAAATGGAAAAAAATAATTATTTTAATCCATGACTTATTACTCAATTGTCATTTTGATATTTCATTCATTTTATTTTTTAGAGTTGTCTCCACTTATTGGAAATTCTTACTTTTACTCCTTAACTTTTGATATTTTTACCAGATATAGTTCATCAAGTTAAGTCCTTTTAACTTACATAGTGAGATAAAAAATAACAATTTTCAATTATTGAGCAATTATTTATAGAAATAAAATGAATGAGAGGCCAAAATGTCAATTCAATGATTAGTGACAAATCAAAATGATATTTTTTTCTAAATAAATGATTGAAACATTGATAGATGTAACATTAGAAAAGGTTGTATACATTAGTGCCTTAATTGTTAGTTTTAGAATGACTTGCCCTTATACATAACATACATAAGCATAGAGTAAAATACACTTTTGGTCCATCACATTTTACAAAATTGTTATTTTGATCCTTCACTTATTAAAATATAAAAAATAGTCTCTCACTTATTAGAAAATATCATATTTGGTTATCCATTTTTCAAAAAGATATCATATTTAGTCCCTTATATTTAGAATTTAGGATTTGACAAATGAACTAAATTTAATAATTTTTTTGAAAAATGAGATACCAAATGTAATATTTTTTGATGAGTGAGAGATTGTATTTTGAGCATTTCAATAAATGAGGAATAAAAATTTTGTAATAAGTAAGAGATTAAAAAAATATTTTTTTCCGTATACATACTTATAAACACACGTGAAAGAAAAAAGACATGGACCATATAGCTTTTACTTCCCTTTTGGTAAAAGCTTCCAAATAGAAGATGGATTATATAAAGTTGGTGAGTCATACAAACACATTGCCGGTGAATGTAGAGCTATACATTAATTTGTTTAATTTGGAACCGACTTTACATGCCATATGTGACTCAGTGCTCTTCACACTCTTCTCAAGGGGGTGACCACTAGCATGAAGTTGGAGGCCACACCCTCGTGTTCTAAAACTCTTACAATAAAAAGTTAACTTAATCTATTTTAATTTTATGATATATATGTTGTTTAAAAAGGGTAAAAGGCTTCACAATCCTATGCATAATCACTTGCCCATGTTTCACAGGCTCTAAGTTTGATGCCTCTAGTGCCCTTCTTTGGGAACTATGCCCTAGCCTAGATGGGTAGCCTCCAGCTCATCAACTTCAATGGCTGCTTTTGATTTCGTATCTTTTTGGTGCATCAAGATTGATTGTTGTGGAAGCTGGATGTAGGATATGCTTTTGCTATTGGACAAGCTAAGATCATATGGTAAACCTTAATATTAACTTCACCTCAAAGTTATTGGTTTTGCTGAATCCGGTAACCAAGGAAAAAAAAAAAAAAACAGAAAGAGTAGCTTCCTTGACTCTTAGGAGAAATGTGGTTGCACATATACTCAAGCACGGATACAGAATTTGATTTTATGAAAGATAAAAATATTTAGATTATATTAAACCAAAATGATCAACATAACTCTCATTTTAATACAGTTTTTCAATTTTATCCATGGAGCCATAGAAGAGTGTTTACACACTTTGAACAATCAACATGCATGATACTTTTCACCGATATAATAGTAACAAAAGTGATAAGCCATTCTTATTTTTGGATCCTCTATTATTAAAAAAAGAAGATATCTTTTTATTGACCATAATTTAATAATCTAAATCATTTTATAAAAACAATAGTATATCTCATTAATTTGAGTCTTAGCTCCTCTAAGTTTGAAAGAAGAACCATAAAGGAAATACAACATGAGCTTTTTGGGCAATACAAAGTAATTTGGCTTTATAATTCAAGAGCCAATAATGACAAAGCCTAATGCTAGATCACAAAAAATTCCTTTTAAAAGGACGGTCAATTCCCAATTTTCAAATAAGCAAATTAACTGGTTTTAGTGCATAAAACATTCATTGACTTTCAGAAAAACAAGTATTAGAAAAAAAAGGCAGATAAGGGTGATTTACTTAGAGAAATTTAGCATATCAAATCATGATATTTTGTTCATCAATTTTAAGTTTTGGTTTCCCATTCATTGCATTCCTGAAGAAAAAAACTCAAACGAGAGAGCAAATTGACAAAAAGAAAAAAGTCTAAAGAAATTATGTAGACTAAGTAAAAAGCAAAGTGCGCCTAACAAGGCATTTGTGCTCATTCTCAAGTCTATTATCACTTCATAGCTTAAATGTGAGTAGATTAAGTTTCTTGGACTCTATAAATTGGATCTTTAAGCATGAATTTACTAATTAAAATTTTAGATTTAAGATATAAAAAATATTCTTTGATTATAAAAAAGATAGACAAATTCTTAGAAACCAAAGAGGCAAATTCATATCAATTAAGGTATCAAATGAAGAATATAGTATAACATAAAAATTAAAAATTTAAAAGGTCCAACTCATCCCCTTTAGATTCATCCCTGCATTCAATAAGCAGTGAACAAGTGGAGATCTTGGTGGCATTATATTGCTTCGTTAGTGTATTACTTGTAATATCTCTAAGCAGTGAACAAGTGGAGAATTTTTTGCGTAGAATTATTATAACGTGTTTTTTTTCTTTTGAGGTAAATTATTATAACATGTTATTTGTACGTACATTGTGCAATTGGAGAATTTTTAATAAATTAATATTGGAACTTATTCTTGTATATATGCTGTATTGGCTTTAATCTATTGGGTCTAGGAAGCATATAAAGGATGAGAGGGGGTCATTCTTGTACTCTGAATCCAAATTGGATATTTGTGGTCATGGATGATAGCTTATAAACACAAGAATGACTTCCTATATATACTCTGAAGGTTAGATCGATGTACAAGAAAAAACGCATCGAGAATCAAGTATTTTCAATGGAATTTAATCTTTCAGCGACAAACTTATAAAACTCTTATGTTGTCATTGCGAAATCACTATATATCTTGAAGATTATTACAGTAGAGTTCAATTTTTTTTTTTTAAATTTGTTACATATATTTTAAAGTACGACTATTAATTTTATAATTAAACTTTAATTTAACGGAATACAGGCAGTTTCTCATAGTTTTCTTTTAATATTTAATCTATCCCGTAAGATGTTTAGCAATTTTTCATGCATTTCCATATTAAATTGAACGGACAAAATTTTGTTTCCAGTTTAGTCCAAAGTCCACCAAAAAACTTTTTTTATTACATTTTTAGTTGGTGCATTAAATTTATGTTTAAGCTTAGGGCATTATGTGGTTTTCCATATTTAATTATTATTGTTGTGCTGTTGCTATCATTATTATTTTATTTATCTCTATAGTAGATGTTTAGATATTTTGCATGCATGTCCACATTAAATTTCTGAACACCAAGATTTCTTCACACACACACTGAGAGAGAGAGAGAGAGAGAGAGTTTAGCCCTAGTTGCTTATATGGTATCCAAGGGAAGTGGAAGACTCATTTTGTCTCATATCAGTATTCCTAGCTTTACTATCTATATCTTATCATTTGACAAGTCCTTCATTCAGGTTGACCAGATTGTCTGAAACTATAATCATCTTTTTAAAAAGCTAAAACAGTGGTCTAGTTTATTGTATATATAAAAATTCTAGCAAATTTTTCGTTATCATACAATATATTCTTGGACGCATGGTTTCAATGAAAAATTTAAACTAGATGTATGCAAATCAATCCGATTGCCTCATGTATATTTGACTAGAAAGTGGTAAATTATTCCTCTCAAAATTTTAGAAGGGTTGATGTGGTTATGAATTTTGGTATAAGTTGGACTTATATGCATAGATTATCAGTTAGTGTATATGTACCACAAGTTATTTATTTTATTGTATAAAAATTGTAACTTTTTATATTAATTCTCACTTATTTATAAATTTAATTTGAAAATAGCAACAAAACTTCTCTGGAGAGAAATTAATTTTTATTGTACTAGTTGGAATGACTTCTTCAGTTAAGTATACAAGAGAATCACTGACTGATAAAATAATTTGTTCATATTCACTGTCACTGCAGCTTCAATATATTATGCCTGGCGGGCATGATGAGAAGAACCAGACAATATATCCAAATCAAGACCAAATCATGACTTTTTATGACTGCTTTCCTCAGTTTGATGCAGTTCAAAGCAGAGAAAACCGATTCAAACTTGAGGTCGCGGAAATCCCTTTTTTATTTTTTTTGTCATTTTCATGCTGTTTAAAAAAAAAATAACATTTTCATTAATTTATGCATCTGTTTTTGAGGTTTCCTTTGTTTTCCCACATTCCGAGGAATAATCTAATGGTTCGACGAACAGGTGTCGGAACCCTAGCTTTGACTTGGGTTGGTGTAACTGTAATTCCTCTATAAAACCCCAGGTTTGGCTTCTCAAGTTTCCTCTCTTTCAGTTTCCAAAAGTGCTACACATAATAAGAAGAAGAAGAAGAAGAAACACTGAAGATGACGAAGCACTCTGTGCTTGCAAGATTTGTACTAGCATTTCTCTTTGTTATCAACGCCACAGGGCACTCATCAGCGAGAAATATTCTCGGTAAAGTTATAACTTATAATCTTTCAATTTCTCTTTACTTTCTAAATCATGTGAAGAACTACAGATTAAATGAGTCTACTTTCAAACTCTGCAGGTCAGAAATGGAGCCAAAACGAGCTTGAGGTGACTAGAATGAAATCCATTTTTGCTCAAAAGGTAGGTTCGATGACAAATTTTTTGGTTGTTAAAGTTAACATAATCATATCGCCGACAACGTATAAACCATTTCCTTTCAAGCACTTTTAAGGTTGCATTTCTCACATTAACCTAGTACAGTTAATAATTGATTCTGGAATGCTCCTTAGAGGAATTAATTGAACGTGGGTCATGAGATTTCATCTTTTTCTTACCAATTAAGCAAACCCTTCTGGGTTTTGATGACGAAATTTTGTTGCTATATATAAAATATTTTATTTCTAATGTGAGTGTAAAATGATTCCATGCACAGGAAACATCTTATGGAAGTGGAGCTCCTTATGATCATGTGAGGAAGCTAGGGCTTGGAGGGAAGAAGTCTATGGTGGCTCATGAAGAGTACTCAAGTATGGTTTATTCTTTGAATGAAAAAGGATCAGATGGAAGAGGGACTTCAAAGATTTCAGGTGCAACCTATTCTGATGGAATATGTGACTTTGAAAGGGAGGGAGATATAAATGTAAAATGTAAAGTGGTCTACAAAAGTACTACTACTAGTACACCCAGAAAGTTCAAAATGGGTGGTTTTGTAGCTTTCACTGATGATTATCATGGACCTAGACACCACATACCCAAACATAATTGAGTGAAAAGCATTGAAACCCCTTGTGAGTAGTGAAAACTTGCTCTTGAATATGATATCATGCTTGTATATATATATACTCACTAACTTTTTTGTATAGATTTGCAAATATTTCCTCATTCATAATGCCCAAAATCCTTGTCTTTCGCGAAGGAAAAGTTTTAAATACTTATGAGATTTTCCATTTGAAGGACATTGTTATTTCTTATTTATGTCTAGTTAGAAGTGTGTTAGTCATGCAAAAGATCGTTATGGCTAATCACTCGTGTGCTTTTACATATATACTGCAGTTCAGGAGGATAATGATGCTTTGAAGAAGTCTGTGGGAAGCTCACGAGAAGAAGTGGATCAGGTTAATTAACACTTAATTTGTGTTAATATCTATGTTACATGAACAATTCATTTTCCTTTCTGAAAAGAAAAAAGGAAATGATCTTCTAAGAGCAACGAGTGATCAAACTTCAAACATATGCATGATCCTATATAAGTTTTCAAGATCTCAGCTTCTCCCCACCAGTAGTTTGTTTTTCTTATCAATGAAAATCTTTCTTCTTCGGAAGGTCAAGACTTAATTAAAATTCTATCAAGTTCTCCGATACAATATGTAGATATTTTTTTAAAAGAAATTTAACATCACAGTTGACTTCTTAAAAGAAATTATTCCACAATCTGCATACCATATATACATATAATGACTAAAGAACCTGATAACAAATATTATTTGCTCTTTTTTTTTTTCTAAAACCAGAATACAACTCGTAGCACCCTCCCTAATTAGATTCACTACCTTTCATTCTCTTGTTTCAAACATTTACATAATGTTCACAGAAGGAGGATATGACCATGCTGGAGCAGCCAAAGGCTTCAAAACTCACCAATTATGTGGTTCCAAGGAGTACTGCAAGTGATCCCTTCATCACCAATTCAAATTCCCAAGTTAAAGTCAGATTGAGCAGTTCAACAAGGCCTGAAAGACAAATCTCTGAAGAACCAAAAGCACATGAAGGCACTTCTTCTCAAAAAGATGAACAAAAAACCAAGGATCTTTTCAAGGCTGAAGTAGACATTGTGAATCTCATACATAAGGATTACATGGGAATGGCTCGTCGGAAGCCACCCATCAACAATCATGAGCCAAGAAACTGATCATACAGTGAAATATATATAGATATGTGTACTCTCACAATTTTGCCCCCAAGTAACTAGCGACTTCGTGGTTTGGCCTAAGTAATAGATAGGGTTTGCTTTCTGATCTATTTTTGTTTTCGCTAGATCATAAAGCTGCAGCCATATGACTTGACTACAGTAGGTTTGTTTAATTTGTTTGTTTCTTTCCATACAAACATATAGGTGGTAAACACAGTATGAGTTGCTGTACATTAAGTGTATCTTCATTACCTCCTTCAGCAATGTGAATCAAGACTTTAAAGTAAATGCTTTAGTACTCAGTACAACGCTCATTAATAAGATCGCTGTCATCGTTCTTCTACATAATGCTTCTGCATGTGTATTGTACAACGTAATAGGCAAGAATTCTTTGATTGCCATTTGTATTGGTGATCAATATAATACCTTAGTTATTAGCTAGGCACTTTCCTTGTTCGTTTGTCCTTTTCTTTTACCTATAAATACATTAGGTTCTTGGTTGTCTTACAGGAGTTTTGGTTAATTAAGTGTGTCTATTGTTGTTGTGGGGCCTACTTTTAAAAAACTTTGGGTCCAAAGTCATTTGGGCCTTCAAACCAGCTTGACTTTGGTAGCACTATGAAGAGTACGTTGAAAAGATGTGTTATTTTAACCTTAAATTGAGAAGTTTAGCCAAGAAAATGAAATGGGGTGAAGAGAAATGGAATGGAAGATGATTTGCTATCGTATTGTTTGGTAATTTTAATTAAAAAAAAACTCTTAATTATTGACTAGAAAAAAATGCACTTTCAGTCCTTTAATTTTATTTAGATTTTATTTTGGTTCCTTAATTTTATAATTTTATTTAATTCTAATTTAATTATTTAATATTATTTTAAGTTTCAGTTTTGCCCTTTAACTTTATTTGGTTCAAATTTGGTCCCCTTAATTTTACTTTAAGTCTTTTGTTTCTAAAATTCATTCGGTTCTAATTTCGTCTCTTAACTTTATCTTAAATTTCACTTTTGTTCTTTAATTTTATTTTATTCTAGTTTGTCCTTAATTGTCAAAAATTACTCAAATATTTTTTCCACTATTCACGTTTTTACTTTTTTATTTATCTATGACATGCAAAAATTTCGTGAATTGTACATATTATTATTTCGAGGCTTAATTCTTATCTTATTCTTCCACAAACTAAATTAATTGATGCTCAATAGCTGAATTTTTTTTAATATTTGTTTTCTTCATTTTGGTATTTACTTATCCAATTTGTTTTTTGGTGATCATAACTCTTAATTAATGTATAAAGTCTAAATATTTAAAGTATTTCAATTTGATAGTGTTAGAGGAAAAAAAAAACATTTGAAAACTTTTGAAAAATTAATGGTGAAATTGGAACAAAATAAAATCAAGGGACTAAAACATAAGATAAAGTTAAGGGACCACATTGGAACCAAATGAATGTAAGGGATGAAAATGAAGTTTAGAGTAAAAGTAAGGGACCAAATTATAACCAAATAAAGTTAAAAGACGAAAGCAATACTTAATGTAAAATTAAAGGACTAAATTATAACTAAATGAAGCTAAGAGATAAAAGTTAAACTCCCATAAAATTAAGGGATTAAAAGTTCATTTTTGCCTATGATTAAAAGTTACAATTAAACTTAATAGAATGAAACAAGTTATGAATTTCTTTCCAATATTATATTTATAAAATAAAATAGAGCTATTTCAACTTGTTTTTACTTTTAATTAATAAGAATATACTTATAATTAATTAAGAAAACTATTTAATTTTATCTTTGACTGTCCAATTTGAAGGGTCAATAAAAATGAGCTTTTAGATGGCAAATATTTCTTACCTTGAGCTATTGCATTCCATTGAAAAAGAAAAAGACAAAAAATTAAAATAATTATTTAATTCACTTTAATTTGCCTTTTTGTTCCTTACTATTCCATTCCAAGCCATACATCCAAATATTTCTTAGGGAATGCCTTTCACCTATACTAAAATATTTAAGCTATACACACACACATATATGTGTGTATATATATGTGTGTGTATGTGGGAGTGTCATCTATATGGTAGATGTGTTGAGGTAGCGTGAGAGATAAAATAAGAGATTGAAGTAAGCTTGAGTCTTTATAATAAAAATATCAAATTTTTTTTTTTTATAAAATTTGATGATATTATATTTGATATAAATTGCTGATTCTTGACAATTTAATTTTTTTTATTTTCATGTTAAGAATTAAATAATAATTATATTGTAGAGAAAGTTAACTTTTTGATAAAAATAATTAAAAGAAAAAATTTATAAACATATATATATATATTCGAAGCATTAAATATAATATTTTTCAAATGAAACAAATATTAAATTAATGCAGTTAAATTTAAAATAAAAGAACATAGTTTATTCTATAAATAATACAATGAGCTTTATCGCGTATGATGCTGACCCATTCTTCTCTTGAGCGCACCTTTTGGATTACAAGTCATTATCATTTTAGTTTTTTAATACATAAAAACTTATCCCCTTACTTTTTAAATTTAAGTTTACGATTTGAATTTTAAGTGCAGTCAGTCTCATGAATTCTTGAAAATTTTAATTTTTATATATAATTTTATCTTATATTCATAATATAGTCTTTTAATTGATAAAAACTTACTATCTTAATTACTTTATAAACAAAGTTATCAAACTTACCAGTTTAGATAAAATTATTTGAGGAAGGTAAACTTATAACATAAAATCATAAAAGTTTACCTATAATAAAAAATAATTGTTAAAATATACAATTACATAGTTAAAATTAATATTTTAAAATTTAGACTAATAACTAAAACTATGCAATGATTAATAATTTATTAGTTTGATTATAGTTAAATAAGTAATAATTAAATATATATATATTTAAAAATTTTATATATTTAAATATAAATATAATAACTACTAATAATCAAATACTAGTAATTTTAAATTTGAATTAAAATGATTTATAGAGTAATAAATATAATTATTAAAGATTATTATGTCAAAACAAATCAAAAGATAATAATAGATAACTTCCCAATCCAAGACTAATGAAAAATTCAAAATAAAATTTCTAAAAAAAAAAAGGTCGAGTCTTTAAGTTGGTTCCAAGTCTTCTTAGTTCAAATTCTAGATCAAAATAAATTCGTCTCCTTAAAATTAAATTCTAAATTTATCATTGTTATAAGTCATTTTCGTCTTCTAAGCTACTTGCAAATCTAACCCTATTTTGAAGGCAATTTGCTTTTCATATTCGTATATATTCAAAAGATTTCTACAAGTGAAGACTTTTCCAAGTCTTCTGCGAGTGAAGACTTGGAAAAGTCTTCACGTTTGTGTTTTAAATAGAAATAAAATTAAGTTTTTTTTTTCTTAAAAGACAAAATAAATACATAAATATTCAACTTTAAATTATGTTCTTACGAAAAAGTATACGGCAATATTTAACTTATATTTATGAACAAGATAAAAAGGGAAACATCGAAGCAAGTTCATTTTCATTTTTCACAAAAAAAAAATGATTTATATATAGAATCTTTATCATAGATGAGAGTCTCAATAACGAAACAGTACCACTTCAGCTTTGCTGTTGACTTAGTAGTCCATGCTTGCCTCCATCCTCTTAAAGCCCCGTGGCATCATTGCAAAAGAAGAACCAAGAAAACAAAACAAGATGGACATCACTGTTTAGATGGTGATGATCTTATCCCTCCAATACATATTCAGTGTACTGTGGGCTTCAACATTCCTTTATTGAATTCGCTAATTGAACATGGCGTGTTGATATCAACTATGAATAGATTTCTCTCATCGAAATCATCATCAGAGTAGCTATCTCTTGTCACCAGCGCAGGCCAATACACCTCAACCCTATCTTCCTTCTTCAGTCAACCAAGTCTACACCACTACATGCCGCTCTCTCTTTGATTTCACCTACTCGCTTATGTTAGATTGAAATAAAATAATTAAATCTAACCTGGAATCCTTTGATATGTGTGTAGTCTTTCTTTGCAGTGGAAAAGTACTACAACTCACCCACATATAGGCAAAACCACAAAAAGGTTCTAGCATGTTAAAGTGAAACCCTAGCTAATATATATATAAAGTAACTAGCTCAATTAATGTGTAACACTTGCCAAGTTTGATACAAAAATTTTGTTCTTAACAAGAGTGAAATCATAAATATTTGTAGTGTATATTATTAATTAGATATGAGTTTTGACTTAGTGGTAAGGTATGGCACCTGAAGCTTGGGTGTCTCGAGTTTGAGAGGCAGCTTCCTCCTCCTTTAGATATTTTTGGTGTTAACATGTGTCCCCCTAGGTGAAATGACGAAATTGCCTTTCATTATCTCTTTCTTCTTCCCGTCACATTCTTCTTCCTCAGCAGCGTTTTTCTTCTTCCATTTCGGTTCTGCCTTCTTGCCGCATCAACCCTCTGCACCGCTACATTCCAACTCCTACCAGTGTCCCCCATTATTGGCAGCTCGTTTCTGATTGTCGAGGCTTGTGTTTTCTAGCAACAACATCTTCGTTTTTTGACATCTTCTGTTGGCAGCCGCGGTGAGCAATATTCAACTATTTTTGGTGAATTTTGATATGTTTTTCATGAAAATGATGATAGTAGATGCATTTTCGGCCTTTCTCATTGAATTTTAGCATTTGAAGCATATTTTTAGGCAAGTTTTTTAGATGGGTTCTTCCAGGGACTAAACCAAAAATTTTACTGATTTTGGGGTTTTACAAAAAATTGTAGAATTTTGAAAATTAATGGGTTTAAGTTGGTATTATAGGAATAATTTTAATGGATGTGAAATGAAATCCTATTGTTCTTCATAGTTAAGCTTAATTAAAGGTGAAAATATGGAAATTTAGGATGAAAGTGAAAATTTAATAAGTTATAGGGAAGTGAATATAAATTGATGAAAAATTTCAGTAAGTTATGTGGTGGAACTGACAATATGAGCTAAGTCTTGTTTTTAGTGATGATAAGGAAGTTGGACATGAAATTGGTAATGGAAATATGATTAATTAAAGAGAAGAAAAATTCTTCTTAATTGGGATTATGTGTTGAATTGATGTTATGGGATAGTATGAGAATTGTAGATATTATGGTTGCTTTTGGTAAATTTTTTCCATTTATGAATTTGTTAAGAGGTAGTATAATGAGCCTAAATTGATGTGTGTTAGTGATAGGAATTGAGGAAATTATATTTTTGTGATATATGGATTATTGGTGAATTATCTTTTAACCAAGAGAAAAGAGGCTTACAGATTGTTTTAGATTATTTCATCTACTAGGTAAGCGGTAGCTCTTCCAACTGTATGATTACCATTGTATTGTTATATGGTAGCATAATTTGTTAGATTTGTTAGTCTTTCAAATGAATTATGACTTATGACTCGTACGTGATGTCAATGCAAAAACCATAAAAAGAGAGGATTATATGAAAAGTGGCACTAGATGTGAAAATAGCATCCAAGGGCTAAGTTTCTTTGACTGATGATAAAAGTGTCCAAGGGCTGAGTTCCCTTGACTAATAAGAAAAGAACCCAAGGGCTAAGTTCCCTTGATCGATGAGAAAAATTTCTAAGGGCTAAGTTCCCTTGACTGTTTGATAAAATATACAAGAGCTAAGTTTCATTAACTGATGATAAAATATCCAAGGGCTAAGTACTCTTGACCGATGAGAAAGATTCTCTAAGGGCTGTGGATCTTTGACCGTTAAATGTGATTTCTAAGGGATATGTACCCTTGATCGATTTAATTTCCATGGAATGAATTCATGACTATTATTGTTATATTGCATGTTTATGGCTTGATATGTTAAGATTTTAAATGATAATTTATAGAGAACTGATCGATTTAAAACGTATTATAATGATTATTACTGGAATGCTACCTGTTTACATTGTATTTAATTTTAGACAATCAACTAAAGCAATTTGTTGACCAGGAGGGCTAAAAGAGCCCTATTGGTATTGTTGAGGATCTGATCCCCTATGTTGTTAGGGTTTTGTATTTTTTGTAATAGTATAATTTGTTAATGATATAAATAATTGTAAATGAGTATGTTTGACCACAAGTAGATTTCCTATTCTCCTACTGTGATGTAGTTGTCTCTGGATTGATTTGAGAGCTAAGCTATCTTTTCTGGATATTATTATTTTAGCATATATTTGTAGCAATTTCAGGAGGTCTCAGTTATAGAGGAGACTCTGCCAAAATTTCTACAAAATATATGAATGTGAATCTGCTTGGTAGTAAATTTCCATTATGTATGATTTACAATTTAGCTAAGAAAATATTGTGTTAGGCTTACAGAAATGGGATATTCTTGTTATCTGTGCCGGTTACACTTCGAGAGTTAGGGTGTGATATAATGAGTTATAAGTTGGGATCTCTCCTAATAAAGGCATATGTACAGCCCAACATATAACAAAATGCTATCAAGTTACATGATCCAATTCATTTAAGTAATATTAAATACAGATAATTAATTATTTGATATTGTTGAAAGTATAATCTATTAACTAACATAATAATTAATTAATGCTAATATGCAAATTAATTAATTACTTTAACAATCTTCTACTTTGATAACATTAATCTATCGTAAGGCAAACAGAATATATCAACATTATATTCCAAGAATCTCAATTAATCAATAGGAATTGTGAGAAGAGAACTTAGAATTGAAATGGTGAACAAGAACCTTGAATAGAAAATGATGTTTTCAATGCCAACAAAGTTTCAATTTTGAATTAAATAAAATAACAAATAAATATGTCCAAACCATTTAAGATGTCCAAATGCATCACAAAAGCCCCCTCTATGGACTCAGCTTCAACTACCTCTAGACCAAGATTACATCAACGATTCAAGAAGGCCTATACAAGTTTTATGACTTAAATGTATGCCTTTGATCAAAAGATCCACCACAAGTAGATGTTCACAAGGAATATGACATGAGTGTGAGATAGGAAAAATTTGGAAATAAAATAATGAATCAAGGACATCAAATATCATAGAGAAAACAATGTTATAAATGTCAATAAAGTTTTAATTCTGAATTATGCCCAAAAGATTTGGCACATTCAAGAACATTGAATCTGATAGAGAAACAAATGTTATAAATGCCAATATACACTAAAGTGTCTCTTAAGAATACAACTCAGACTTCCATTAAATCAATATATAAAAATTTAAAGTACCCACAAGTTACATGATTCCAAAATTCTAATGGGTAAGTCCTTGGTAAATCACACAACATGTCTAATATGAGTAAAAAATTCACAAATTGTCTCGTTAACGAACAAAATCTTGACGTTGAAAGTTTAATACCACTAAAAGCCCTGTAATCTTAAGAGAAGCCAGCAACAGAGTCATTGTTGCAACAAAATAGCCAAGGCCCAAAACATATTCATAATAGAAATTCATTTCCTTAACTACATTTCTTGATAGGGCTGTGTAAAACACATGACTTCGTCTTTATTAATAGAAGATGTAACTATAAGTGTCCACGTAACACATATCAACAAAACATTGTAAATAAGCATACAAAGGTTAAAGTAATTGTAAGTGTTCATATAACATTTTCTAATGAGATAGTTCCTCCCAAAGATATAATAATGCGTACATAAGTTGGGATAGTTCCTCCCAAAGATATAATAATGCGTACATAAGTTAGGACTGTTATAAGTGTCCGTTTGACATTTTACCAAAGAATAGCTCTTCAAACAATATCATTATTCTCATATTGAGGTAGCTATAAGTATTTACATGGCACTTTACAATTACCTTAACTTTTGTATGCTTATTTACAATGTTTACATGGAACCAAATAGCATATTCCATCATTATGCTTCTCACTATCTCCTCTTCAATCGTCATATCTCTAACTAATTAACAATGGCCACCAGGGAGTTTCATTTCAAACAGAGCTTCTTAACTCCTAATTACCATGCCAATTCCAAATAAGATAAAATGCCCCAAAGATCATAGCATAGCACCCTTCCCGCAACAATATTACACATAAAGCAATGAATCCAAGCCCTAATTGCATCTTACAACACTCATCCCCAATCCCTTGTTAGGCTTCCTTGTAATTAATGCCATTATCCGTGTTACATTACGTTCAGTCACTTGCAAGGAAATTGCATCTAATGAGCTTCTAGTTCACCCACCTCGAACGTGATTTTCTAGTTCACCTATTCTTCCCTACACCACCTCTTGTGGGGATTAGCATTAATCCATGTGTCCAACTTTAAGGAGAAAAAGGTACCCCCAATAACATTGATCCACAAAAGCTAACAAAGCATTTTAAATGGTCAGAAAATCCCTCAAAGCGTTGATAGTAGTTTCGACCTTACTATGACACTTAGGGCATAAATCAAACTCAACCAAAATGTACTTCATTTTGAGTATTGGCAATGACTCATGATTCTACCATGGGCAACTAAACAAAGGAAGGACCTAATGCGCGAAAGAAGCGAAACTTAGATTCTGACATGCTTGGAGTAGTGCTTAGAGTCAAAAGCGGAAGCACTGTTGAAAGAATCCAAAGACCAAATTGATGACAACAATGGACGATAACATTGACTTGAAGCCGTCGAAGCATGAATCGAACCTGGTCCACCAAAGATTACACGTCCATGAAGCAAGTGTGGGAAGAAGTTTTGGTCTTGGAAGGCTTTGCTTCTATTTTTTCCCTCTCTATGCATGTGAAGAAGTGTGTGGCTCTACAAGGCTTTATCATCTCTACCTCTGAGCCACCTCAGCAGTAGTTTAGCCATATAGGATAGAATTTAACAGTATTATTTAATGGTATTATAACAGTAGGAACTTAATTTTAAAGTTTAAAAAAATATAAGGATTAATTTTAACAAATTAAACTATGAGGACAAAATAAAAAACTGATATAAATTATAAGGACCAAATAGTTAATTTTCCTTTTCTCCTTTCTATCCTCTAGCTAATTTTCTACTTAGCTTATTTCTCATTTTCAACTGAATTATGCTTTGTTTTCAAGGATGTGCTGAGTTGTTACTAAATAATCTATTGCGAAACGCAACAATGTAATTAAGTTTGAATCAATGTTTAATTAATTGATTGATTTGTATGGAGGATTGTGTTTAATTGTTTATTTCTCATTTTCATGATCATGTACATATCGTTCCTTAACGTCATTGAATACAAAAAGAGCACGACAATGTAAAAATATTATACATCATGGGTTGCTAAATATTTTTATAAATGAAAAAATATTATATTTTAAATATGTTTATTAAGGATATTAAAAAATTATTTTGTACAAAGCAAAAGAATAAATATTTAATATTTTTTCTAACCAAGGATGTTATGACTATTTGTTTGGTTTTGTTATGTATTTTTGAATTATTTTCATAAAATCAAATATTGTAATGGAATGAAATATTTATTTCTTTTTATATCATAATAAACGTAATTATGAATTATATGATTTGATTTTATCAAAATTTAGTTCTATTTTCATTCTCATGAAATTTATTTGTTTGGTATCAAAGAGAATATGAATAAATTGAAAGGAAAACAAACCATAGAAAAGTGAGAAAAAAAAAATTTGGGACTCACGCCAATTGTACAATGTCGGTTGTCTATCCACATTGAGTGATGAAAATAAGATCTTTATTTGCATTCAAATTTAGGGAGAAGTGTGAAATTGTTAAAAGGATTACTTTCATTCTGGATTTGAGTGATTTTAAATTTTGTAATTTTACGAAGGCTGATTTTTTAGAATGAATTTATTAAGACAAAATCATTATTTTTGTCTGGAAAGAAGTGGGAGATTACTATGGAGGATTATCTTTGATTTTAAAATTTGGATTTGAATTTTTTAATTTTGTTAATTTTAAGAAAAATGAAATTTTAAAATAGAATCTTCACTTATTTTTATTTTTATATTTTCAAGCAATATTAATTAGATGCACGTTGTTGAAACTGAGAATTTTTTTCATGATTGTCATTAAGTACAATCTAACTGGCATCGAATAAAATTTAAGGAGATAAAAAGTTTCATATGACCTTTGTTCATAGTCGTCGTTTAAGTATCTAAGGTGACTAAATGTTTTACATGGCAACTTTTTGATCATAGGAAGATAAATTGTTTATGTTATTTTGAAATTGTAATTTGTGAAGATGAAAATCTAAGAAGGAAAAAAAAAAAGAATTGAAAAGGATACAAAGATTTTCATTATCCTTCTTCATAATTTTAGAGATATTAAGAAAACCTAGATAATAAATGAGAGTTTATTTTTAAATTTTGAAGAACCTTAATTTGGTGTGGGCCATTGGAGTTCAAGATATACTTATGAAAGTCTTGTAGGGCAACGTAACTCGCATCTAAGAGTGAACTCAGGTCGTGTTTGCATAAGATTTTTTTTTTTTGGCTTGACTAGTTTTGCTTGGTTAGTTACCATGCTAGGTTAAGTCTTTCTATTTTATTTTTTTAATTTTTGTTTACAAAATTCTTTTATTAATAAAAAAATTTTAAAGAAAAAATAATGGAAAAGTTCTAATATTTGAATTGAATAGGAACAAAATTGAAATTTAGAATCGAAAATGATTAAGATTTGAATATAATTAACTTTTTAAATTAAAGTAAAGTAAAATTAAAAAAATTAGAAAATAAAATAAAGAATACCAAGGAAAGTTTTGTGTGAATTCAAAAGATCACCTGACTAAGTAAAAAGTTTTTTTTTTTCATTTGGGCCCTATCCTAGTCAAATTGGATTGATCGGATCATTTTTCAACCTTATTTGCATTAAGCGAAACTTATGGTATGTTTGGTTGGAGATAATGGGCTGATGAAATGGAAGAGGGAAATCATCTTAGTTCCTCTCTCATGTTTGGTTGTGCTAATTCTACATTAAATTTTATTTCCATGGTTTTCTAGTTTATCTCAAATAAGGAAATGTTGATTCCATTGAAGGAGTTAGGAAATGCGAGACAACTCTAAAAAATGATAATTTTTTACCTAAAATACTCCCACTAGCAAACAAAAAACAATTTACCCATCATAGTATGATTTGTCATTTCCACACGTTACTATTCCTATTCTAGTGTTTTTTGGTCAACCAAATCTTATAAAGGTAATGTCATTTTTTTTTTCTTACATGTCTAACCAACATATGGTAATAGTTATTTTCATTATATTTCATTTTTATTCTCATACCCATTCTTATTTTTTTCATTGTAATTCTAACAACCAAGCTATTAAGGAAACAAATAGTTTCACAAGACTTCTATACCAATTGACATTTTATAAATTTAAAAAAAAAAAAAGGTTGGGGAGACAAAAGGTCTTACAAAACAATTGTAGAATAATCGGAAATAAATGTTTCCAAGCCTACCAATATTGGGTATGCATACTCATGTCCAATCATATGTCATTTATTCATCTACAATCATGTCCAACCACCAGGTAGGCACTTAAACATACTGGAATAGGATTTTTGTCATGATAGATTTACCTGTCTTTGCTGGTTTCTCTTTTATGTCCAAGGCCTTTTCCTTTCATTCCTCAACTATCATCCTGTTTTGGCCAAAAAAGAAAAAAACTATCCTCATGTTCTCACCTCTATCAGAGCATGAAAGTCAATTCTCAATATTTGACAATCTAAATATGGATAAATTTAATAAGATCTGGCTCATTAAACCAAAATTTAATGATTTAAATTTTAAAAAATATTAAAAATTATTTAATATTTATTACAATATGAACTATTAGATAAAAATTTAATAACTTTAATTCCCTTAAATGTAAGGAATTTAAACTTTTAAATATAGAGAATTAAAACTTAATTGCTTTAGATTGAGATCTAAAATTGTTGAGTATTCCGTATATCAAATCAATCCAAAATTCTTTAATGCTTTTGAAGTTTGAATTATTAGAAATACTGAAATTTAAACTTTGTAGTGGTACGACTTTGAAATTTCGATATTTGAATATGGATATTTATATATCTCTAAAATATTGGGAATGTGTCTAAACAAAATCTTATAGCTAATTCCAATTGATGTTAGTCGTAATGCATTGCGATTGGTAATTTGATAAGGTTGGATATGACACCCTTACCATTATATTTTGTTTGAGATCTAGAGCCATTATTACAGTTACTCAAAGCTCATAACTGAAATGGGTACTATTTTAATATGTTTTCA
Organism: Delonix regia; assembly: GCA_037074485.1. Classification (NCBI taxonomy): domain Eukaryota; kingdom Viridiplantae; phylum Streptophyta; class Magnoliopsida; order Fabales; family Fabaceae; genus Delonix; species Delonix regia. Next base: position 13,724,533 of record CM073449.1, read on the forward strand.
TTAACCATGGGCTAGTTCTGTATTTGGAAATTATGATTGGTTCTGTAGGAGATTTTCAATACATTCAGTTAATGATTATTTTCCGTTTAGGTATTATTGAATTATGACCGTATGATATTTGATTTTTTAAATTTCAAAAAATGTATCATTGTAAGTCCATTTCTTTAGTTGCAATATTAGAATTTTCCACTCATTAAGTTCCATTTATCTCATTATTTAACATTTTTTAGATTTCAGTATCGATTCAAAACACTTAACTACAGAGTAGGAACCGTGGTGTTTTTATTCTTTGGTGAATCTAGCCTACTACTAGCGAATGAGTTTTCTTATTTTATAATTTAGTTTAGTTGCTCCCTTGTATACAGGCTAAATGTTTGATGTATTATCATACTATGTTAGATAACTCTACTGCAAAAAATTTTGGAAGGTCCATAACTTAGGGAATAACTTGTTCAACTTTCTACATAGAGATTAAATTGATTTAATTAATATTTGTATGATGAGATTATGAGATTTAATGGTTATTTAACGTGGGATTATATAAGTTTTGGGATTTTTTATTGGTTCACGAGGATGAAAAATACATTATCTCCATGCCAGTCACGTCCTGTTCGGCTCAGATTAATTTTTCTTTGAATATATTTTTTATTTTTTTAAAAGAATTTGGTACATATAGAATCGAAATTTCCATATATTTAAATTCCTTTTCCAGTGCCAATCTCAGTGGTCGAGATTTGAGACTGACGAAATAAATTTTTCCCTCTCACTCATCAAATTACTTCTCGAAATGATACTATTGAAAAAAAATTAGAAACTATTTCTTAATTTTAGAAAATATACCGATTTGTATAAATATAGTTCATTTTTTTTCCAAAAAAATTAGTTTATTCTTTTATAGAAATGTTTTTAAAATTCTACTTTACACTGTTTAAAATAAACATTATAATTTGTTTTAAAATATATATTTTAGGTATAAAAATTTATTAAACTAAGATGAATATTTACAAACAGTGGTGTGGTGTGGTGCTGTGCATGCAGTGTATTTTCCCAGAATGATTTCTTTGAATTATTAGATGAAAAATCAAATGGTCAAGAATGGATCACATAATACTTTTACTTATTGTTAAAAATATTCATTTTAAAAAAAATATTTTAATAAAAAAATACATTAATATTTTAAATTATTCTTTCATATATAAGATAAATAGACCGTAGGGTGTAAAATTGTTAGAACCTACTTAAAATTTTGGATTTAAAGTTTACCGTAGGGCATCATAGTTCATAATTTATCCTGTAATGCACTACAGTAGAATAAAAGAGACGTAATTTTGATGGGTGGACTTAAAAACCATAATTTATGAGAAAATTCATGTTACATGCACCAGAATTTTTGTTAGAAAAAAAAATAAAATTAAAGATGAACTCAACATGATATACATTGGATTTCTCTTAAAATAAAAAATAATAATTCGGTATATTAGTGGAGTAATATTTTTGCAGTGTAAGAATACCAAGAATTATTAATTCTTATGCAATATTCTAATCGAATGAGCTTCCACCGCGAATCTATACCATTTATTTCTCTTAGCCACTCTTTTGGGATTTCAGGTCTTTTTCATCTTTAATGCAACTTGCAAATTAGACCTCATTTTGGACTTTCTTGCTTTTCATTTGGCATACATGTTCCAAAGACTTCTCAAGTCTCCCATTCATTTGGCATATATTTTCCGAAGCTGAAGACTTGAGCGAAGACTTTTCAAAGTCTTCAGCTCCATCCCGTTAAAACCCCGTTAAGCTCCATCCCGTTAAAACCCCGTTAAGCTCCATCCCACTGCAAAGGAAAGTTTTAAAAGCTGAACATGATTAGAGACCGAAGTATCACTAACTGAATGAAGATGGACATCAATATTAGGTTGATGATGATCTTCTTCCTTCAACGCATGTTCAGTGTCGATGGCGTTAACACCTCCTATGCATACAAAGCCACTGAACTTATCTTTGTTAACTGTGGTTCATCCAACTCCGTTCAATTAGGTAGTCGGACATGGAGTGCAGATATCAACTCTGAACAATTTTCTCTCATCGAAAATCTTCAGAATAACCATCTCTTGTCATCAGTGCAGGCCAATCCAGTTCAAACCTCTATCCCTTCTTCAGTGAACCAAGTCCCTTACGCAACCGCACGCCTTTCTCTCTCTGAATTCACCTACTCATTTGTGGCCACTGATGGCCCCAAATTTGTTCGTCTCCACTTTTACCCTACTTCTTAACCCAACTTTGATCGCTTTTCTTCCCTCTTCTCCGTTAAAACCGGCCCTTTCACTCTTCTTAAAGACTTCAATGCTTCACTCACAGCAGACTACGATGATGATTCAAGGATAATTGTAATTCGAGAATACTGTATCTATGTCCAACCTGGTGATCAGAGGCTGAACATAACCTTTATACCCACCCATCCAAACGCCTATGCTTTCATTAATGGGATCGAGGTTGTTTCTATGCCCACATACCTTATATTACACTAACCCAAGTAGGCCAGATTTGGATTTGAATTTTGTTGGTCATGAAAACTCTCACTACGAAATCCAGAACACAATGGCTCTAGAGACGTTATACAGAATCGATGTTGGTGGATCCCGAATTTCTGCCGATGCAGACACCGGAATGTTTCGTTATTGGGACAATGATAAGCAATACTTGGAAAAGGAACATCCAGGTAGTCTTCCAACTTATTATGGTCCACCAAATCTCAAATACAAAAAAATTCAGAACTACACAGCACCAGACCCAGCATATCTAACTGGCCGGAGCTACGGTGTGAGTGAGACTTCAATAACATATAATGTGACTTGGGAGTTTGAAGTGGACTCAGGTTTCACATACACGGTAAGGCTCCATTTTTGTGAGCTTGCGCCAACAATTCAAACTTCTAACCAAAGAGTTTTCCAGACCTTCATTGCTGACAATTTGGCCGAGCTTTATGCCGATGTGATTGAGTGGGCTGGAGATAATCTAACACCTTACTATAAGGACTATGCAGTGTTGATGTTAAGCGAAGAACAAAACTTGAAGAAACTCAATCTTTCCATTAAGTTGCAGCCACACCCCAATACGAGAGTAAGTGCTGTGATATTGAATGGAATCGAGGTCCTCAAAATAAGTAACAATGGCAATCTTGGAGGTCTAAATCCTGACCCACATGTATCTACCTCACTACAGCCATTTGTGCCACTGATCAACACTTCTAAAGACTCAGAAAAGAAAGATAATTTCCATCGTTGTTGGTGTGGCTTTAGGCTTCCTTATGCTACATCGATGACGGTACGACACCAGTGGCGATCAAGCGGCTCAAACCGGGTTCGCAACAGGGGGCTCACGAGTTCCAGACCGAGATCCAAATGCTTTCTCAACTTCGTCACAATCATTTGGTGTCACTCATCGCTTTTTGCAACGATGGGGACGAGATGATTCTTGTGTATGAATTCATGGCGCGTGGGACTCTCCGTGACCATCTTTACGGTTTTGACTGTACGAACCTCTTTTTTGGAAGCAAAGGTTGGAGATGTGCCTAGGTGCAGCGCGTGGACTTCACTATCTTCATACGGAAGCGAATCGTAGCATCATGCATCGTGACGTGAAGAGCACGAACATCTTGGTGGATGAGAAATGGGTGGCAAAGGTTTCAGATTTTGGACTATCAAAAATGGGACCCAGGGGGATGTCATGGTCTCACATTAGCACCGTAGTGAAAGGGAGCATTGGGTATTTGGATCCAGAATACTACAAGCGTCAACGGTTGACTCAAAAGTCAGATGTGTACTCCTTTGGAGTGGGGCTGCTTGAAGTATTGTGTGGAAGACCGCCTTTGGTACGTACGATGGAGAAGCATAAAGCAAGTTTAGTGGAGTGGGTCCGAAGATGCCATCAAGACGGCGTGATTCATCAGACGGTTGATCCGATGCTAATAGAAAGTATCACACCAGAAAGCTTAAAGGCATTCAGCACCATGGCATTGAGTTGTTTAGTTGAAAATGGAAATCAACGGCCATCAATGAATGATGTGGTGTGGGGCCTAGAGTTTGCATTGGAGCTGCAAGAGAGCACGAAAGGGACAGTGATTGGTGAGAGTGAGACCCAGAACGAGGAGGAAGAAAAATTGTTGAGGAAAGAGGGGGAAGATAAAGATAGAAAAGTGAGATTCGCAAGTAGTAATAGTGCAACAACAAGTGAATCAAAGAGCAGTGGATGATCATTTCTAGTAGTTAGGAAGAGGCAATCTGAATTCTGAGTTGATATTTTCTAAGCTTAGAAAACCCAGTGTGATGAATTGATAGGCCACTAATTTAATGCATCGTGGGTTAGGAATGCGCTCCTTAAGATTATGCAGTTATTACTTTAACTCTTCAAGAAATACACAAATGCATAAAAAGATGATCATATTAGTCAAGTACCTTGTTGTGAGCTAGTAATCAACAAAGTAATAAGTCTTCTTTCTTCTTTTTGCGTACTTAATGTTAGAACATGCTTCTTCTTTCATTTTGCATGTTCATAACATCAGTGGGTATCAAAGCTAGTTATTCATCAACTCCGATGGCTATTAAATCGGCTGCCACTACAAAATAAAAAGTCACTGCTAATGGTCTTTATGTCGCCACTAACTACTTTAAGTGGCAAAATTTTTGAGTTGCCATATGAGCCCCTGATGACTTGCAATTTAGCAACCTCAAACCTGTGACCATGTGCTAGGGCCTAACTATTCCACCACGGAAGCAAGTTATATTGCTAGTATATATATGACATGTATTATATTTCATTTCTATGATTAAAATTTAATATTTATTGAAATTAAAATTTTATATAATTAACATTTAAATAATCCATTTTCAAATGAATTATTCATTTCATATTTATTTATTGTTTTAACTATTCTTGTATTTCATAAATTGAATTGTTTATCACATAATAATTAACTAATTAATTATTAATTACTTACATTCCTATATAATTATTTATTAATTGTTTGAATTATTTCATTTTTATTTGAATTAAAAATTTTATATATTATTTATTAAATTTGATTAGCAAAATCAAATATCAAAGTTTTATTAATCAAATTATATTAAATAAAATGTAATATTAATTATTATAATTAACAAAGGCTTTTGTGGCGACTGTTAAGGGTTGCCACAAAATCATTTTTATTATGATATACAAAATTTTTCACTAAATATTCTTAATTTAAATATTTGTTTATACTTTTAGTGATGATAAGTGAAAAGACACCACTAACACACATTTGTTGCCGCTAAAGAGTTATAGTGACAATATTTTACTTGTTACTACTAAAAGTTTTAAGTCGCAATAAAATTGTTTGCTACTAAAGACTTTTTTTAGTGACAATTGAAAGGTTATCACTAAAAAGACACTTTTAGTGATGAATTTAATTTGTTGGAGCTAAAAGCTGCTACTAAAAACACTTTTTTTTATAGTGAGCAAACAATGGTTTTTTTTTTTTTTCACGGGAACAAGAGTTTTCATTCCTTTTCCAATTGAAGAAGGGTTTGGTTTACCTTATTAATTTGTACAAAGTAACCAAATTCATTGGTACACTATTGTCCCAAATTAAATAAGAGAAAAAACAATAACTAAAACTTTACTATGATGTGACTAAGAGTGACCATCTTATTGGGTGAAAGTGGAGGAGTACTTATATGCTTCATGTCCTTGCGATTAATTTGAGAAAGCATTCAAGGTTGTTTTATATACTTTAAATTAAAATATACACTAAGTTTAATAGGAAAAAAACTAAAAAGGATATCATATATATATATATATGTGTGTGTGTGTGTGTGTGTCAGTTATTGACACTTTTTATAATTTGATTGAGTGGGAAACCTCACAAAGTAGATGATATAATTTTCATCCATTCTCAAACTATCTTGGGGGGATTTTCTTATCTTAGAAATTTTTATCATCCCTTCATTTTACTATGCTTTAAAATCCATATATAACCATAAAAAATTATATATTATAAAATTTATGTATAGTGAATTTAGAATTGTATAATGAGGGTGCAGTTCATCAATACTTTTATGAATGATCAAATTGAATAATACTTAATGACCAAAATTCTATGAAATCTAAAATGCATTTTATAACAGAAATAATTGGTGGAAGTGGCACCATCATGGAGGAGAAAGAGATTTTTCTTTTGGCTCAAGAGAAGAAAGAGAGACATCATTGATATGGTGTGTTAGTGTAATCAAACAGAGGAAATGGAGGAGCCTCACACATAGTAGCAAATTTCTATCATGATTTGATTAGACTTGCATATCATCATTAGTTATCACACAACTGTGTCATCATTAATTAGTATTTTTATTTTGAGATGACAAAATGAGATTCATGAGAATAGTGGAATGACAAGTGAACCAAAGAACAACCACTTGCAGTGTTAGGCTTTTTACCATGACTGAAATAAAAAAAAAAGGGTCATTTCTGTCCATTGAAAAGAAATATATAGGGCGCCAAAGCCACATTTTATACCTCGATGATTATTAGTCTTTTGAATATCTTAATTATCTATATGTCAACTTTCTCCCTTTCAAATGATCAATACTTACTTTCTTATAGTAGGAGATGAATGGGTCTGAATTACACATTTAAATTTTATTGATTTAGAATTTATTAATTATAGCTTATTTAATAATATATATATATATATATATATATTGTGTAGCATAATTTTGGAATAGAGATAAAAAATACTCTCCTCGCAAATAACAGTTGGCCCACGAGCCAACTTAACATATGAGTTAATAAAGTGAGATCAGAAATGACTGGTGTAATTAATTTTTTATTCCCTAAATATCCTCCTATTAGTTTTTTGGGAGAGATGTCTAACATAATTATGTCTAATGAATAAATTTATCTAATTAATTAGCTATTCGGTATCAATTAATCACATTTTTTTTTTACAAAAGCTTCTAAATTAACATAATTCATGTCCAATGCAGAAAATTTTGCTCTAGGTAAAGGAGAAAATGATGAGCTACTCGGTCTTTAAGTGACAATTAAGAAGGTGCCACAGGAAGATATGTTCCTTTCTCTCTCTCTCTCTCTACCATTATTTTTTAAAAGTGGTTGACAAGAGAGAGTCCATGAAGATAATGGAGGAACAAGAACGCATTTCCAAAACATTATCGTTTTAAATTAATTATGAATCACATTAAAGGATAAGATAAAATCTTTGATGTGATTACACATGTTTTCGAAAACATTATATTCTTTAGTTATGATGTGATTAAATCTGTGAGACGCACCTTCCTTTTGAAAACGACAATATTATTGTGTTGTCTTAAGGAAATTCACTGAATTACGGTGAAACTCCATTTAATGTTCTCAGCATGATGAGCGTATTATTGTGGCCAAATCCGTTGTGTTGTTAAGCAGCTGCTTAATTTATGATCCGAAGCTCATGGTACTGCTTTGAAATATATATACACTTGTTCATATAGTTTGTCCATGAATATATATTCTGTGTGTTGCCAAGTACAAAACATTTTATTAGTTATTTAAACTTTAAATTCTATATCTGATTTAAATAGTAGAATTGTAAAAGTCATACTCGTAACAATTATATGTACTTTTAAAATATCTTGTGCAACTTTAATCACAACTATAATTACCACAATCATAATTTAAAACCACCTTCGGAAATGCAGCTTTTCCTTTTATCGCCTTATATAAAGAGATATCTCTGCACGCCGAGGATACCACAGCAAATCAAGAAGCAAGGTGAGTGATCAAAAGAGAGTCCATGAAGAGAATGGAGAAACACATTTCCAAAGTGCTTCTCTTTCTCATGATGATCATCACAATGTTGCTGCTCAGACCTCTGCAGAGTGAGGCTTCTGCAGATTCATGGGACAACATTCATGAAGGCAAGTCGTCGCATATGAACACCATCACTGAGTCCATTTATTACATGGAGGCCACTTTGTTCATGGATTCTAGCTTAGCCACGTTTATGGATATTAGTGAAATTGCGGATACCTTCAAAAGAGGTAAACCTGCTATTCCATGCCCTCCTTTGCAATCCTACTCTTCCTGCATCGGCCTGTCCGAATTTGATCCAAGACGATCACCATATTGTGACCCACGTGAGAGAGATCCAACATGCAAGTCATGATATCTTTAGCTTTGATCTGTGTATTTAGAATTTCAATTCTAGTGTGCTCTCATATGAAATCAAATCCTGGGCAATAAGCACAAAAAGTATCATTCTCTCCGAGGTGACCTTTGCTCAGAGATGGATTAAAGAGACGCCAGCGGCATTTTTGTGCATTCTAAAACTTTTTATTTTTATATTTTCAATTTGGTCTCTTAATTAATAAAAACTTGTTTATTACTTTGCAAGAATTTTTCTTTCTCACTTCATAATCAAACAATAATTTTTATTTGTTAAATTTAACAGTTTCATTTGTAAAGTTTTGCTCATAAATCTAATTTTCTAATATCCAAAAAGCTTTATCCTTTCGCATTTAGGTTATAAAATAGGCACTTTTTGAAATTTGAATTATAATAAATTCAAATGCCTTATTAGGTCTACCCTTATTTTTGACATAATCTCATTGAAAAGTCAAATAGAAATAAAAGTCATGTTGATGATATTTTAATTAAATATAGTCTAAAATTTTTTTTCTCTCATTAAAATTAAATCCTCCATCTACCCCAACCTTGTAACACTTTCTTTCATTAAGATTGTTGTCTATAAAGGCTGCGTGTGTGTATGAATGCGAGTAGTTGTTAAAAAACAACGCTGAAATTGGTAATGTTGTGAAAAAAAATTGTTTTGAAAAAGTAAAGATCATGTTTGGCACAATATTATATAAGCCACTTTTAAAAATAAAATTGAATGATACAGTGTTTCGGTAAAAGTTTAAACGTTACTATAATTGTGAACAATAACAACAGTAAATATATGCCTAAATGTTTTCATTTTGCAATACTTAAAATAAAGAAAATGATATATTAAGTTCTTAGAGTAAAATATACTAGCTAGTGGTTAAATAGAAGTACGTAAATAATATTAAAAGAAAATTTAAGTGAAGGACACATTGAACAAGCAGTTACAAAATGCAGACAGAAAATTAAATTAATAGAATATATTTTCTTGACAAAAACTAAAGTAATATGTAAAATTTAAATATTTGATATTGTAAAATGATAGTAAAATTATGTGTTTTATGTGAAAATCTAATTAAACACTTGAAGAAGCACCCAGAAAAAGAGTGCTGAAAAATAATTGTGACTTTTTGTTACATTCCCAATCCAGCACCTTCTAAAACTAAGGAAATACAGAGACGATTTCTTTCTTTCTTTCTTTTTTTTTTTCGATAAAAATGTCCATGAGTCTTGTAACTGTCCAAAATTTTCTCTGATGCACCAAAGACTGAAATAAGGAGTACTTGTTTTGTTGCTAACACAAAGAGTCCTGCATTCTGATGCACCGAATTAATTATGAGATCAAACAAATTGTGATTCTTCTTGAATTTAGAAAGGCTACCCTGATACACCATAGCACAACAACAATCCTTTGTAAAGATGCAGCCACATCAAAGTCTGCCTTTGCTTTAAAATGCTCCATAGAAATCCAAGCACAGGAAGATTAACTTTTGGTTTGCAAGCCTTTGAAGGTGCAAAATTTTTCACAAGAAAGAGCAATGATTCCAAGTCAATTAATCTACCGTGTATATCATAAGCACAGATGGTGTGTATATGAATAAAAGGTCAAGTTTAAGGGTGAGATTGGATCATCATTGCCACAGGTCTTGGCTACAATTGTTGTCAACATCTTCCCTTCTGATCTTCCTATCAAAGCTACAGTAATTGATTAACTTCAATTTCAGACATTGTGGTCTTCCTTTGAAATTCTGAAACTGTCAATGTTGATGCAGAATATACCAAATATTGACAACCCTTGGTATTGTTATCGTGATCAAAACCTCAAATTAAAGTATAATTGATTATGCCAATCTTACAAACTCAATAGATAATTCTTCACTTTTCCAGCTATTTTACCCAAACTCCATGGAGTCACACCAACCCAATTTTGTTCCTCATTTCCAACCTCCTCTTTCCCAATGAAGTAGTAAGGACAAAGTTCCGATGCTTGTATACATGTATGAAGAAAAAAGAATCAGATAAATTAAATCAAAAGTAATAAAGAAGACTTAACGAATTTTTTCATGGTAGCAAACTTATTTGATATGCACTGGAATTATTAGTCATATGAGATATTCAAGTTATGTCAAAGGTATTGTCAAAGTTTTCACTCACTCAATTACTATACAATAGCAGGTGATTTTAATTGACTGTATAGGTGACTATAAATTATTATTATTTATCATATATCAAGTTTGTTTTACATAAATGGTTAGCTAGAGTTTAATAGTAATTCTTCAAACTATCATTCTACCCTTATTTAATAAGCACTCCATATGTGTTAATTTTATACGATATTCAACCTATGATATATGAATTTGAGAGCTTTTTGTTCATTAACTGGCACCATATATAGTGAAAAAGCGTAACCAAGATTGGCATGACTAGTACTAGCACTATTGGCAAGGATTTTTTGAAGCATAGAAGGCAAGCATACGTGATAACGAAGCAACAGCAACAGCAACAGGAAGAGCATGCCAAGCAAGAGTCACATGGGAAGAACAAGCAATGGAACCGTAGCTGACGAAGCACTTGCCATGAGACTCTGATTTTCCCAGACTTAGATGAAGGAATGCTTAAAAAATGGCCTTGTGAGTTATAACCAGAAAGTCTATCTGTAAAAAACTCACACGGCCTAGTAGTAACATCCAACTTAGAATTCCATTTTGGCAATGTTTGAAACATAACTTGTCCAAGAGGTTGTGCAAAAAATTGAAACATGAAGCATGCATTATTGAAGGCTGGAATATTAAGAGGGCATATCACGATCAAAGGAGAAAATACTGAAGAAATCAAAGCTTATATCATGAGGCTATAGCTGCAGATCTTGATGGGGAATAATATGAAAATAATTAACAAAGTTTAAAGCCAATACACAAATAAACAAACGAATTTAGATCAAAGTCAACCCTAAACAAGAGAAAAAGAGAAGGGCAAATGCAATGCTATAAACTTCTATGAGAGTTAGAGCTAGTCTGTTTAGTCTTGATCACTCTTGAAAGGAATATGATTTTCCATTTACTATTTTCACTATTTAGAAATTTGATACCTAGTTCATGCAATAACTCAATTTCAAATTTGTAATCTAACATTAATGATGGGTTCATAATTATATTATATACAATAAACTCATAGATTATAACACTTATGTCTGAAGTTACCACATGACCGATAGTTCAACACAATAAATCACAAACTCCTAGGCCTACCAACTCTTATGTATTAAAGGGGTTGTAGGTTTCAAATAAGCAGTAGCACAACTAATGATAACTTTGGCTATACTCAGTTTTAAATTTTAGATTTGTATAAGATAGTCTTTCCTGGCTTAAGTTCGACTCGAACAAACCTCACGAACAACTTGGTTATCTTCAGTTCATATGCTTAAATATATAGGACAAATTGCACACGTATTTTCCAAGGAATGATTAAATCACACCTAATAATTCTATAACTTTAAAAATGACACTTATTTTTTCTTCAATTTATTTTTTATTAATAAAATTAATGTTTGACACAATATGGAACTCTTCTAAAAGTAAATTACCTATTTATTATTTACTAAAAATAAATTCTAGTCTCATTTTTTAATTTAACGTAAGTTTAACTGTCATGACTTGATTGTTGGGTTGAAAATGAAACAAGAATCTCAAATGAGAACATCCAAAAGAAAGCGAACGCTGGCCAGGAAATATATATATATATATATATATATATATGCTAGCTATGTCATTTAATATTGAACAACGCTTTCCTACAAAGTATTTTGTCGTGTCTTAGCGTGCAGGAAAACATTGACTCACATGATTAAGAGATGCTAATTTGACTACCTAACAAACATAAAGCGTTATAAGTATGGTTATCAAACTCGTAAATTAAAATTAACTTATAAATAAATTATAAATTTATAATATAAATTTGTAATATAAAATTGTAAGAGTTTATATATATTAATACATAACTATTAAAAATAACTAAAAAATTAAAAGATGTGCATAGTTATCAAGAATTAAAACTTGTCAAGGAGTAGTCAAGTAAAATCAAAGATACTAAACTTTATTTCTATTTTATACAATAAGCCTGTGTCTAGCATATTATTTTTATACGCATATTTCTTTCCCAAGAAAAAATCTAAATTATCCTTTTTATAGCAAGTTGGTTGTTCATTTGGCAAATAGTGTGTATACATATGTATAGTTGTACACTTGTTTGCCCAACGGTGGTTATCTAAAAGCTTGTATCGAAAACTTCGTGAACATCATTAGTAATTTTTCAATATAATAATAAAATAATTAATTAATAATTTTCAAAATTAAACATTATATGAACACTTAACTTTATCAATAAAAAATAAATTTAAAATGGAATATCATTTTTAAAGTAAAATATAAAAATTTATAAGAATATATAACTCATTTTTACGCTGACAACGCCAAAAGAACTTGATTGGTATTTGTGAAGCAGAAAAGTCAGAAAGTGTTTTTGACTTAAAAACATACTATTAGAAGCAAACAGTGTTGTGCTTCGTGTTGGCTTTTGAAGCATTCACATAAGACGATTTTACAGACTTGCCCAACAGCCTTAAGTCAAGCCTAAGTCAATTTAAGTCAGCATCGATTCAGATTTCAATAGTGAGTTAAAATGCACTCCATGTGTTAAAACGTAAACTTAAAAATTAGTTTGATAGTCATGGCTATTAAACTTATATCAATGACAACATGATGTGCATATACAATAAACCCAAAATCTAAATGTAGGTAATGAATCTGAATTGTTTGTAGTAATATTCACGCGTAAAATTTAATGATTTATAATAAAAAAAAATTGTAAAATTTGATGGTTGACGTTTAAGATTAAAAAATCAAATTTGATAATTGTAAAAAAAATTAAAATTAATAATTTTTAAAAATTTAATCTCACAACTTAAAAACTTAATTCAAATAATATTTCCTCGACTGCAGCTGCTGTTTTAAAGTCTGACCAGAGGGAATCCGTTGGGCTTCATCAATTAGCCTTGTGCTTTAAATATTGAATTTTTTTTTGTGGAACTCTCTTACTTTTTTTGTGTTGGCTTCAATAATAACCTTTGGGTCTTACCAATTGCCTTTTGCTTTAAGTACCGGGAATTTGAAGGTACTTAGTTTAATTATTATTTCTGTGAAAGTGGTAACTTCCAACAACCTTTGACGCATAATTAAATAGTAACAGGATTTGAATAAGTACATATTGAGCATACTCTAACACTATTTTTTTCTATCTTTCTTGCTGCTTTTATTTGCACTTATTGCAGCTAATAATGAGTCCTGAAAGGTATGCACTGCTCTTGAATAATGTCGCTAAAAGGAATATTTTTTAATATGCGTTTGTGTAATCTCTGAGATTTTAATCTGTATGGTTTTATCAACTAATTTAAACCATATATAATACCTTACACATGAAAATATGGTAATGTATTGAATCACTTGGAAACTGGGACATATCGTAGAACAGATTTTGCAACTTTTTTCCGTTTGGGATTCTTTATATTTGTTCATCTATTATTACTATGCCTAACATTTGGTAATGTCAAAGATAATGTAATGTCCATTCATTTCTTTCAGAACTGAAAAATCATTCACCAGATCATCCAACAATGAGGAATAATTACTCCATGACAGCCTAATACTAATTCGTTTGATCAAGTTCAAATTAATTAAGATTATGCATTTTGAAGATTCAAATGTATTTTCTATCAAAGGAGGCAGCTTGAGATCTATTATAGAAAGAAGATGACAGAGATATGCAGAAATGCACTTGAACACTCAATGGCGTGCCTAGGCTCTTGATATATACACTTAGTCGTAACAGAATGAGGTTACAAGAGAGAGGAAGAAAGAATGATAGCCATACATGTATACACAATGAATAAAATACATGTAAAGAATATCTTAATAGTTATAAACTAATCACATGCTTTAATATTCCCCCTTAAACGAGAGGGTGTAGGCGACAGCCCGAGTTTGCTTTGATTATGAAGGAACTAAGTATGAGTCAATGCTTTAGTGAAGCAATCTGCCACCTCTCAAGAAGATGGTATATAGTGAACATCAATGAAGCCTAAGAGTATGAGGTCACGAAAAAAATGGATGTCAATCTCAATGTGTTTACTGCGTGCATGCTAAACAGGGTTCATAGCCAATGTTTAAGCACTTAGGTTGTCACACCAAATTGCAGAAGGTTGTTGTAGGAATAAACCAAACTCAGTCAATAGTAAGTGTAGCCATTTAATCTCAGTTGCACCATCTGCTAATGCTTGATACTCTGACTCAGTACTTGAGTGGGAAACCACTCTCTGTTTTTGTGTACCCCAAGATATCAGTGTGCTTCCAAGATACACACACATACTTGCCATGGATCTTCGGTCATTTATATCAATGGCCCAGTCAGCATAAGCAGAAACCGTTAACTGCAGGGACTTAAACAGTTTATTATGTAAGCCGAGCTGATAAGTGCCCTTAAGATATTTGAATATTCGCTTTACTCCTTGAAAATGCTCATCTATGGGCTGAGACAAGAATTGGCTAAGTTTGTTTACAAAGTAAGCTATATCTGACCTAGTGGTTATGAGATACTGGAAGGACCTAATGGCCTTCTGATAAATAATGGGATCTTTCATCGGTGTGCCCTTCATTCTGGAAAGCTATCCTCCAGTGACCATTGGAGTAAAGATTGGTGCATAATCTATGATGTTGAATTTTCTCAATATATCCTAAGTGTATTTAGCTTGGCTTAAGTGTAATCTTGATCTTCCTCTATGAATTTCTACTCCTAAGAAGTAATATGCTGGTCTAAGGTCCTTCAATAAGAACAATTTGTTTAACTTCTGAACAAAGGTTTCCATATACATGGGATTGTTGCCAATAATTAATATATCATCAACGTATATGAGAACGAACACTATAAGATTTGAGATTTGAAGGAAGAATAGAGACACATTGCTCTTCACATTCTAAGAACCCCAATTCAACAAGGTGAAGCATAAGAGATCAAGCCAAGCACAACATGCTTGCTTGAGTCCATATAGTGCCTTAACTAGCTTACATACATGGTTAGGATATCGAGGGTCATAGAATCTTTCAGGTTGGTACATGTAAACATCTTCTTGAAGGTATCCATTGAGGAATGCATTATTAACATCTAGTTGTCAAGTATCCCAGTTGAAGGTGACAGCAATAGCGAGCACAACTCAGATTGTGGTTGGTTTTACTACAGGACTAAAGGTTTCTTAATACTTGATTCCAGGTGCCTACTAAAAACCCTTTGCAACAAGCTGAGCTTTTTGCTTAAAGATGGAAGCATCAGGCATAAACTTCATTTGAAAATCCACTTGCATTCAATTAGTTTTTGTGCGCCTATATAAGGTACTGACACCCAAGTTGTTATGCTGAAGAGCTTTAAACTTGTCAGTCATGGGTTGTTTCCAATGTGAAAAGGCCAAGGCATTGGAAATGTTGAGAGGTTCTACAGCTTAAGACAATGCAGTTGGATTCTCGGTATTAAAGAGCCGAACAAATGGATATTTTGGCTTAAATATGCCATCCTTAGCATGTGTCCTCATCAAATACGAGTTTATTGGAACTAATACATTAGTTGGATTATCTAATATGGCATGTTGAGCTTGCAATTAATCATCCGAAAGTGGTTCACCAACACCTTGACTCAGTGAGGAAGAAGTGGGTGAACAGAATATGATTGTTGGAGATCTGGTCATCAGAGTTGCAATTTCTTCTTATAGAGTTAAAGACACTAAGTAGGTGCTGCGACTAATAACACGTTCATTAGGGGTGATCAGTACAGAAACGACACATTCATTTTTTGTTAGCCTCATTCGATGATTAAGGAAACCTATGTTCATTATGTGGTTCCAAGGTGTACTGCAAGTGATCCCTCCATCATGAACTCAAATTCCTGAGTTAAAGTCAGATTGAGCAGTTCAACAAGGCCTGAAAGACAAATCTCTGAAGAACCAAAAGCACATGAAGGCGCATCTTCTCAAAAAGATAAACAAAAAACCAAGGATCTTTTCAAGGCTGAAGTAGACATTGTGAATCTCAAACATAAGGATTACATGGGAATGGCGCATCGGAAGTTGGAAGCCACCCATTAATAATCATGAGCCAAGAAACTGATCATACAATGAGATATATATACATATGTGTAGTTTCAAAATTTTGCCCCCAAGTAACTAGCAACTTCGTGGTTTGGCCTAAGTAATAGATAGGGTTTGCTTTCTAATCTATTTTTGTTTTCGCTAGATTATAAAGCTATAGCCATATGACTTGACTACAGTAGGTTTGTTTAATTTGTTTGTTTCTTTCCATACAAACATATAGGTGTTAAACACAGTATGAGTTGCTATACATTAAGTGTATCTTCATTACATCCTTCATCAATGTGAATCAAGACTTTAAAGTAAATGCTTTAGTACTCAGTACAATGCTCATTAATAAGAAGATCGCTGTCAGCGTTCTTCTACATAATGCTTCTGCTTGTGTATTGTACAACGTAATAGGCAAGAATTCTTTGATTGCCATTTGTATTGGTGATCAATATAATACCTTAGTTATTAGCTAGGCACTTTCCTTGTTCGTTTGTCCTTTTCTTTTCCCTATAAATAGATTAGGTTCTTGGTTGTCTTACGGGAGTTTTGGTTAATTAAGGGCTCAATGCAGCAATTTATCTTGCACTCAATGTGTCTATTCTTGTTGTGGGGCCTACTTTTTAAAAGCTTTGGGTCCAAAGTCATTTGGGCCTTCAAACCAGCTTGACTTTGGTTTGCAAGTTGTTTTAGCACTATGAAGAGTACGTTGAAAAGATGTGTTATTTTAACCTTAAATTAAGAAGTTGATAGAAAAGGATAGCCAATAAAATGATATGGGGTGAAGAGAAATTGAATGGAAGATGATTTGCTACCGTATTGTTTGGTAGTTTTAATGAAAAAACACTCCTAATTATTGACTAGAAAAAATGCACTTTTAGTCCTTTAATTTTATTTAGATTTTATTTTGGTTCCATAATTTTATTTAATTCTAATTTAATTATTTAATATTATTTTCAGTTTCATTTTTGCCCTTTAACTTTATTTGGTTCAAATTTGGTCCCCTTAATTTTACTCTAAGTCTTTCGTTTCTAAAATTCATTCGGTTCTAATTTCGTCTCTTAACTTTATCTTAAATTTCACTTTTGTTCTTTAATTTCATTTTATTCTAGTTTTTCTTTAATTGTCAAAAATCACTCAAATATTTTTTTCACTATTCACGTTTTTACTTTTTCATTTATCTATGATATGCAAAAATTCTGTGAATTGTACGAATTATTATTTCGAGGTTTAATTATTATCTTATTCTTTCACAAACTAAATTAATTGATGCTCAATAGCTGAATTTGTTTTAATATTTGTTTTCTTCATTTTGGTATTTACTTATCCAAATTGTTTTCTAGTGATCATAACTCTTAATTCATGTATAAAGTCCAAATATTTAATGTATTTTAATTTGATAGTGTTAAAGGGAAAAAAAACATTTGAAAAATTAATGGTGAACTCAGAACAAAATAAAATCAAGGGACTAAAACATATGATAAAGTTAAGGGATCACATTGGAACCAAATGAATGTAAGGGATGAAAATGAAGTTTAGAATAAAAGTAAGGGACCAAATTATAACCAAATATAGTTAAAAGACGAAAGCGATACTTAATGTAAAATTAAAGGATTAAATTATAACTAAATGAAGTTAAGAGATAAAAGTTAAACTCTTGTAAAATTAAGGGTTAAAAGTTCATTTTTGCCTATTGATTAAAAGTTACAATTAAACTTAATAGAATGAAACAAGTTATGAATTTCTTTCCAATATTATATTTATAAAATAAAATAGAGCTATTTCAACTTGTTTTTACTTTTAATTAATAAGAATATACTCATAATTAATTAAGATAACTATTTAATTTTATCTTTGACTCCCCAATTTGAAGGGTCAATAAAAATGAGCTTTTAGATGGCAAATATTTCTTACCTTGAGCTATTGCATTCCATTGAAAAAGAAAAAAACAAAAAATTAAAATAATTATTTAATTAACTTTAATTTTCCATTTTGTTCCTTACTATTCCATTCCAAGCCATACGTCCAAATATTTCTTTGGGAATGCCTTTCACCTATACTATAATATTTAAGCTTCACACACACACACACACACACACACACACACACACACACACATATATATATATATATATATTTGTATATATGTGTGTGTACGTGTGAGTACTAATATTTTGAATTAAGCTTCATACTTTATTATCAAAATTGTGTCAGTATTAATATGGGCTAACAGACACGGTAGTATAAATATGAAAAAATATCAAATTTTGTTTTATAAAATTTGACGATATTATATTTGATATAAATTGATGATTCTTGACAATTTAATTGTTTTTATTTTCATGCTAAGAATTAAATAATAATTATATTTTAGAGAAAGTTAACTTTTTGATAAAAATAATTAAAAGAAAAAATTTATAAACATATATATATTCGAAGCATTAAATATAATATTTTTCAAATGAAACAAATATTAAAGTAATGCAGTTAAATTTTAAATAAAAGAACGTAATTTATTCTATAAATAATACAATGAGCTTCTATCGTGTATGATGCTGACCCATTCTTCTCTTGAGCGTACCTTTTGGATTACAAGTCATTATCATTTTAGTTTTTTAATACATAAAAACTTATCCCCTTACTTTTTAAATTTAAGTCTACGATTTGAAGTTTTAGTGCAGTCAGTCTCATGAATTTTTGAAAATTTTAATTTTTATATATAATTTTATCTTATATTCATAATATAGTCTTTTAATTGATAAAAACTTACTATCTTAATTACTTTATAACCAAGGTTGTCAAACTTGTGTGTTTAGACAAAATAATTTGAGGAATGTAAACTCATAACGCAAAATCGTAAGAATTTACCTATAATAAAAAATAATTATTAAAATATATAATTACATAGTTAAAATTAATATTTTAAAATTCATACTAATAACTAAAACTACACAATGATTTATAGTTTATTAGTTTGATTATAGTTGAATAAGTGATAATTAAATTAGATATTTGTTAAAATTTTATATATTTAAATCTAAATATAATAACTACTAATAATCAAATGCTAGTAATTTTAAATTTAAATTAAAATGATTTATAGAGTAATAAATATAATTATTAAAAATTACTTTGTCAAAACAGGTCAAAAGATAATAATATATAATTTTTTAATCCATGACTAATGAAAAATTCAAAATAAACTTTTTTTAAACAAAGTTCAAGTCTTTAAGTTGATTCCAAGTCTTCTTAGTCCAAATTCTAGATCAAAATAAATTTGTCTCCTTAAAATTAAACTCTAAATTTATCATTGTTATAAGTCATTTTCGTCTTCTAAGTAACTTGCAAATCTGACCCTATTTTGAAGGCAATTTGCTTTTCATATTCGTATATATTCAGAAGATTTCTACAAGTGAAGACTTTTCCAAGTCTTCTGCAAGTGAAGACTTGGAAAAGTCTTCACGTTTGTGTTTCAAATAGAAATAAAATTAAGGTTTTTCTCTTAAAAGACAAAATAAATACATAAATATTCAACTTTAAATTATGTTCTTACAAAGAAGTATACTACAATATTTAAATTATATTTATGAACAAGATAAAAAGGGAAACATCGAAACAAGTTCATTTTCATTTTTCACAAAATAAATGATTTATATATAAAATCTTTGTCATAGATGAAAGTCTCAATAACCAAACAGTACCACTTCAGCTTTGCTGTTGACTTAGTAGTCCATGCTTGTCTCCATCCTCTTAAAGCCCCGCAGCGTCAATGCAAATGAAAAACCAAAAAAACAAAACAAGATGAAAGATCGAAGTATCACTAACTCATTGAAGATGGACATCACTATTTGGATGATGATGATCTTATCCCTCCAATACATATTCAGTGTACTGTGGGCTTCAACATCCCTTTATTGAATTTGCTAATTGAACATGGCATGCAGATATCAACTCTGAATAGATTTCTCTCATCGAAAATCATCATCAGAGTAGCTATCTCTTGTCATCAGTGTAGGCCAATACATCTCAACCCTATCTTCCTTCTCCAGTCAACCAAGTCTACACCACTACACGCCTTTCTCTCTTTGATTTCACCTACTCGTTTATGTTAGATTGAAATAAAATAATTAAATCTAACTGGAATACTTTGATATGTGTGTAGTCTTTCTTTGCAGTGGAAAAGTACTACAACTCACCCACATATAGGCGAAACCACAAAAAGGTTCTGGCATGTTAAAGTGAAACCCTAGTTAATATATATATATATATATATATATATAAAGTAACTAGCTTAAGTAATATGTAACACTTGCCAAGTTTGATGCAAAAATTTTGTTTTTAACAAGAGTAAAAGCATAAATATTTGTGGTGTATATTATTAATCAGATATGAGCTTTGGTTTAGTGGTAAGGCATGACACCTGAAGCTTGGGTGTCTTAGGTTCAAGATGTAGCTACCTCTTCCTTTAGATATTTTTGGTGCTGACACGTGTCCCCTTGGGTGAAATGACAAAATTACCCTTCATTATCTCCTTCCCGTCACATTCTTCTTCCTCTTCAGCATTTTTCTTCTTCCATTTCAGTTCTGCCTTCTTGTCGTGTCAGCCCTCTGCATCGTCATGTTCCAACTCCTACCAGCATCTCCTATCACCGACAGCTCATTTTCAGTCGTCGAGGCTCATGTTTTCTAGCGACAACAACTTCATTTTCTGGTGTCTTCTGTTGGCAGCTGCGGTAAGCAATTTTCAACTATTTTTGGTGATTTTTTATTAGTTTTTCATGAAAATGATAATGGTAGATGCGTTTTCAGCCCTTTCTCCTTGAATTTCAACCTTGGAACTATGTTTTTAGGCAAATTTTTGAGATGGGTTCTTCCAGGGACTAAACTAAAAATTTTACAGATTTGGGGTTTTACAAAAAATTGTAGAATTTTGGAAATTAATGGGTTTAAGTTGGTATTATAGGAATACTTTTAATGGATATGAAATGAAATCTCATTGTTCTTCATAGTTAAGCTTAATTAAAGGTGAAAGTATGGAAATTTGGGATCAAAGTGAAAATTTAGTAAGTTATAAGGAAGTGAATGTAAATTGATGAAAAATCTGAGTAAGTTATGTGGTGGAATTTGGGAATATGAGTTAAGGCTTGTTTTTTGTGATGATAAGGAAGTTGGACATGAAATTGGTAATGAAAATACAATGAATTAAAGAGAAGAAAAATTCTTTTTAATTAGGATTATGTGTTGAATTGATGTTATGGGATAGTATAAGAATTGTAGATATTATGGTTGTTTTTGGTAAATCTTTTCCATTTATGAATTTGTTAAGAGGTAGTATAATGAGCCTAAATTGATGTGTGTTAGTGATAGGAATTGAGGAAATTATATTTTTGTGATATAGGGATTGTTGGTGAATTCTCTTTTAACCAAGGGAAAAGAGGCTTACAGGTTGTTTTAGATTATTTCATCCACTAAGTAAGCAGTAGCCCTTCCAACCGTATAATTATCATTGTATTGTTATATGGTAGCATAATTTGTTAGACTTGATAGTCTTTCAAATGAATTATGACTTATGACTCGTATGTGATGTCGATGCAAAAACCATAAAAAGAGAGAATTATATGAAAAGCGGCACTAGATGTGTAAATAGCATCCAGGGGCTAAGTTTCTTTGACCGGTTGATAAAAGTATTCAAGGGTTGAGTTTTCTTAACTGATGATACAAGTATCCAAGGGCTGAGTTCCCTTAACCGATAAGAAAAGAACCTAAGGGCTAAGTTCCCTTGACCGATGAGAAAAATATCCAAGGGCTAGTTCCCTTGATCGATAAGAAATGAAACTAAGGGCTAAGTTCCCTTAATCGATAAGAAAAATATCAAAGGGCTAAGTACCCTTGACCGATGAGAAAGATTCTCTGAGGGTTGTGGATCCTTAACCGTTAAATGTGATTTCCAAGGGATATGTACCCTTGACCGATTTAATTTCTATGGAATAAATTCAGTACCGTTATTATTATATTGCATGTTTATGGCTTGATATGTTAAGGTTTTAAATGATAATTTACAGCGAACTGACCAGTTTAAAAGGTATTATAATGATTTATTACTAGAATGCTACCTGTTTACATTGTATTTAATTTCAGGCAATCACCTAGAGCAATTTGTTGACCAGGAGGGCTAGAAGAGCACAATTGGTATTGTTGAGGATCTTATCCCCTATGTTGTTAAGGTTTTGTATTTTTTGTAATAGTGTAATTTGTTAATTATGTAAATAATTGTAAATGAGTATGTTTGACCACAGATAGATTCTCCATTCCTCTACTGTGATGTAGTTATCTCTAGATTGATTTGAGAGCTGAGCTCTCTTTCCTAGATATTATTATTTTGGCAGATACTTGTAGCAATTTCAGGAGGTCTCAATTACAGATGAGACACTGCCAAAATTTCAACAAAATATATGAATGTAAATATGCTTGGTAGTAAATTTCCATGATGTATGATTTACAATTCAGCTAAGAAAATATCGTGTTAGGCTTACAGAAATGAGATATTCCTGTTATCTGTGTCGGTTATACTCCGGGAGTTGAGGTGTGATATAATGAGTTATAAGTTGGGATCTCTCCTAATAAAGGCATATGTATAGCCCAACATATAACAAAATACTATTGAGTTACATGATCCAATTCATTTAAGTAATATTAAATATAGATAATTAATTATTTGATATTGTTGAAAGTATAGTCTATTAACTAACATAATAATTAATTAATGCTAATCTACAAATTAATTAATTATTCTAACAATCTTCTACTTTAATAGCATTAATCTATCGTAAGGCAAATAGAATATATCAACATTATTTTCCAAGAATCTCAATTAATCAATAGGAATTGTGATAAGAGAACTTAGAATTGAAATGGTGAATCAAGAACCTTGAATAGAAAATGATGTTATAAATGCCAACAAAGTTTCAATTTTGAATTAAATATAATAACAAATAAATATGTCTAGACCATTTAAGATGTCTAAATGCATTACAAAAGCCCTCTCTATGGACTCAGCTTCAACTACCTCTAGACCAAGATTACATCAATGATTTAAGAAGGCCTATGCGAGTTTTATGACTTATATGTATGCCTTTGATCAAAAGATCCACAATTATATGTTCACAAGGAATATGACATGAGTTTGAGATAGGAAAAATTTGAAAATAAAATAATGAATCAAGGACATCAAATATGATAGAGAAAACAATGTTATAAATGTCAATAAAGTTTTAATTCTAAATTATGCCCAAAAGATTTGACACATTCAAGAACATTGAATCTGATAGAGAAACAAATGTTATAAATGTCAATATACACTAAAGTGTCTCTTAAGAATGCAACACAGACTTCCACTAAATCAATATATAAAAATTTAAAGCACCCACGAGTTACATGATTCCAAAATTCTAATGGATAAGTCCTTGGTAAATCACATAAAATGTCCAATATGAGTCAAAGATTCACAAATTATCTCGTTAACGAACAAAATCTTGATGTTGAAATTTTAATACCACTGGAAGTCCTATAATCTCGAGAGAAGCCAGTAACAGTCATTGTTGCAACAAAATAACCAAGGCCCAAAACATGTTCCTAATAGAAATTCATTTCCTTAACTACATTCCCTGATAGGGCTGTGTAAAACACACGACTTAGTCTTCATTAATAGGAGATGTAGCTATAAGTGTCCCCTTAACACTTATCAACAAAACATATCCTTTAAACGATGTAAATAAGCATACAAAGGTTAAGGTAATTGTAAGTGTTCATATCACATTTTCTAATGAGATAGTTCCTCCCAAAGATATAATAATGCATACATAAGTTGGGGCACCTATAAGTGTCCATTTGACATTTTACCAAAGAATAGCTCTTCAAACAATATCATTATTCTCATATTGAGGCAGCTATAAGTGTTTACATGGCACTTTACAATTACCTTAACCTTTGTATGCTTATTTACAATGTTTACATGGAACCAAATAGCATGTTCTGTCATCATCTAATGTGCTTCTCACAATCTCCTCTTCCATCGTCAGATCTCCAACTAATTAACAATGGCCACCAGGGAGTTTCATTTCAACTAAAGCTTCTTAACTCCCAATTACCATGCCAACTCCAAATCAGATAAAATGCCCTAAAGATAAGAGCATAACACCCTTCCCGCAACAATATTACACATAAAGCCATGAATCCAAGCCCTGATTGCATTTTGTAGCACTCATCCCCAATCCCCCGTTAGGCTTCCTTGTAATTAATGCAATCATCCGTGTTACATTACGTTTAGTCACTTGCAAGTAATCCATATTAAAATAAAAAAATTGAAAGTTGGATGAGAAAATAAAGACGTTTGGAAAATTGAAAAGTATTACTTTGCTAATTATGCACTCACCGATAGAGATCAATAGTAGAGATCCTTTACTCTTATAGTACAACCTGGATTAAAAAGGTCTTTGCAAAGGTATCTCTCACATAAATATGAACAGTCCTTCAACCTTTCTTTCTAATTGAATGAGAAAATTAAGAAATATTATATTATTTATAGAAATATTGAAGTTACTATTTGGCATAGTGCAAATACTAACGATGTGTTTTTAGTCGAAATTTGCATAGTAACCACGCATGTTTGCTGGCATTTACTATACAAGTTATTATGAAATGGTTTAAATTATATTTTTTATCTCCAAAAATATTTGTATTTTTATTTTAGTCCTTAAAAATAGTTAAAATTCTAATTTATACCCTAAATATTATTTTCTACTTTCATTTTAGTCCATAAAATTTTATTTTACTTTTCTAATATTATTCTTAAAATTTATATATTTTTGAGTTATTATACTCTATCTCAAAGAATCAAAGAAAATTAAAAATTTTCTTAAGAAGTCATGTGTTTGTATTTGTCTCACTATAGATACATGGACATCAGTGCAAAATCTTAACAACATATATCTCACAACTCATTCTATTGATGAGAATTGGCAACTGTAAAAGCGAATTTTAAACTTTTATCCAATTGAAAATCATAGGGGTGACACTATAGGAAAGACAATTGTAAGTGTTTGTTAGGTTAGAGTAATGGAAGTGTTCACTCTCATTATAGATATTTGCAAGTTCTAATGACATTGTTCTGGCCTACTTGAAAAACAATTTAAAAATTGATATAGGTTGGTTTAGGGATGAAACTTCTTACATTTGCATTATTGCGCGCATATTCCTAACTTAGTAGTAAATAATGGTTTAAAGGATTTGAATAATTCTATCTTGGTTATTTGAAACGCGGTTAGATATGTTTGTTCTTCTCCTACAAGGATGCAACAATTCATAAGTTTTGTTAAGAAAGAAAAAAAATAGAGTAAAAAATTGTTTTGTGCTTGGATGTTGCAAGTAGGTGGAATTTCACCTACCTTATATTGGAAAAGTGCCACCAATTTCAAAATGTATTTAAGAGGAAGGAAGATGAGGATAAGGGATTTATTGGACACTTTAGGGATGATGTTTGTCAGGTTGTACCACCAAATACTAGTGATTGGAATAATGCAATTGTATTTATAAAATTTTTAAAGGTCTTCTATGATATGACCTTAGGAATGTTTGGATCATTGTGAGTGACATCCAATTAAGCTTCCATGACATTACATATGTTTTAACTTTGCTATTAATTAGCTCAGTACATTGAATCCCTATTATAAAGGAAATGGCCATGAATATGAAAAGTAAGTATGATAAATATTAGGGGAAGTCAAAAAATTTGAACCATTTACTGTTAATAGGGATAGTTCTAGATCCTAGATACAAACTTGACTAAGTCAATACCACTTTTGATAAAATAAACCCTAATCCTTATGTGTGCAAGGCCATTAAGAAAAAAGTGAATGATGCATTGCATTACTTGTATGATCAATATTCTAGGGGAGTTATTCAAGAGACAATTAAAACCTACTCTGATAATGGAACTTTGATAATATATATGGATCCAATGGGTATATGACATCCAAATCTTCATCCCTCTGGTCACCACCAGCATAGATGGAAGGCATTAAAGAAGATAAACAAACACATCACATTATAAAATAGAGTTAGAGAAGTATATGGAAGTAGACATAGTTGATGATGATGCCTTTTTTTATAGCTTAGCATGGCGGAAAGAGAATGCCACTAAATATTGAGTGATATGCCTTGTTGCACGTGATGTCTTAGATACGCCAGTGTCAATTGTGGCTTTTGAATATGGTTTCAACACTGGTGGGTAAGTACTTGAATTGTTTAGGAGCTCATTGTCTCTTAAAATGATTGAGGCCCTTATTTGCCCCCAAAATTGACTAAACCCTTGATTGTTCAGCTTCAATGATTGTGAATTTGATGAGTTTGAGGAGTCTGATATTACTGTATTTGCTATGCTGTAACTTTATTTACAAGTGTCATTTTATTTGTCTCCTTTAATGTTTACTTTATAGTATCTTAACTTAAGTTTGATGTTTACAAATGTCTCAAGAAGTTCAAGTGTCACCGGAAATGCTAATGTGTAATTTATTGGTTAGTCTAAATGAAGCTAGCATATTGTAATCAATATTGTTGTGATGTTTACCAATCTAACTTTTTCTTAGCAGAATTAGGGGCAAGGAGTTCAGACTTTTCAAGCCTTGTCCTTGCATTTTTCAAGATATGTCCTTGTGTTTTTTAAGATTTATCCATGTATTTTACAAGATCTAGTAGCAACTTGATAAAAGACATCTTTCTCTTTTTCAACATTTAGCTCTATTTTCTCTGGTTCATATTGTAATAGGACTTGTATTGTAATGAAGTTTATTTTCTTTAGCTGCTTGCCTATATCAGTTTTGAGTTAACTTATTTTGCTATAGATAGTAAAACATACGAATTTTGCCGAGAGAATATAGAAACAAATTTGCATGAAATGACAAATTCTTCTAATTTTGTCTGTTGTTTTCAGCATTTATAGGTTGCCATTTACTTTCTAGTGATATTTTCTTCTAGTATATTTTACTTATTCCTTTTAAGACAAGTTAGAGCCACTTTTAGCTGCCTTTGGAGATGATCTTATCCACCACCTTCTAGTCATTTTTTTCTTATAAAAATATGTGTCTATAATCACCATATCTGTATCTAGCACTTTTACTTTTTATTTTCTTTATTGGTTTTTTTTCAGATTTTCTAGTTTTCTGCTGAATAACTTAGGACATATCTACGTGCAATTGTGTTTTGAAAATGTAGAGAAAGCATGGAGACTTCATAACGTATAATCTTTGTTGAAGTCAAGGGGCTTATTTTTTTGGTATTACTCATAACTCATCTACCATATGGTATGAGACGTGTGATTGCCAAAGGCCCCTTCTTGAATTTCGTTCCATGCACCCTTCTTATGGTAAATTGTATTCATTGTTTAGTTAAGATGTTTTTGTGCTATGTCCCTATCATTTAATATGCATGGTTTCTTAATTCTTGCAACTATGTGCTTGATTAATTTATTATGTTTAATTTGGTGTTTATGACTTCAAGAATCTGCAAGTCTTCTTTTCTTTCCCAATTGAGCTTTGTCTTCACTTGAGAGTTTTTCTGACTAATTATAAAGCTTAAGGTTTGATTCAACGGTAATCTTTTCATTTCATAAAGTGTATATTTTATGTTCAGAAGTATAATACTATAATGTAACGTCTTTTTGGTTACCAATAAAATAGTCTGTGCATTTCTCCATTTTCTATTAGCCCAACTAGGTTCAAGTCAAGAGAAATTAACCTAATTTAGTCTATCAAGTCCATTGGACTAGGCCACTAGGCCCAACGTTCAAAACTAGCCCTATAGTGACATTGGGCCAAACCTAAAGTTCATAAGCGACTCAACCTAACTCAGGGTTTATGCAACCTAGTGTTTAGGTAATTTTAGCATGGAACACTGAACACCATCAAGATGCAAATTTTAAAAAATACTTGGTTTGCACACTCTAAAGTTGAAATATTAAAAATGTTTAAGACGAGACTTAACTACTTATTCCAACATCAAACTTAGATATAATGTTACTTTATTTTATATTTAAGTCTTCTTAATCTCTTTGTCCTAATATTCCCTCAATTGTATAAATAATTAAAATTTATTCATGCCTTAAGCTTTTTTTTTTTGTTTTCCAACTCATAAAAACCATTTTAATTATTTTTTCACAAGATATTTAACATATAAATTACAAGAATGTTTCATTAGGCATAAATGCTGTGTGTTCCATGCAAGTTGCGAAACACAAAAAAGCATTAGTATAGAAGAAGCCAAACATGATGTCACTTTCTGCCCGGCTCATTAATACTTTTGAATATTCAAAGTGATCACATGCATTTCCAAGTCGCCATCTCTCCATCAAATCATCAATCACATGCATTATGTGACTTTATGCCCGGATCATTAATACTTTTGAATATTCAAAGTAATCAATCGCATTGAACGATGTAGACCTCAACTCAGTTATTTATATTTTCTCAAACATATTCCTAAAGTTGGGTTAAGATGAGATTTAGGTAAAGTTGATTTAAGATTATTTTATTTTTGATTAAAAATAAATTTTTATGACCATTGTATCATAGGTCTTTAAATATTTTAATTGTAAGAAAATATTTTAATATTAAGTATTTCATAAAAGGGGAATTTTCCATATTTTACATTTAATCTTGATATAAATTAATTGTGTCAAAAAAAAAAACTTTTTTAGGTCTCAATGATAATATAATTAATTGTTGTTGATAATGTTTCTTAAAAATATAAATTATATTATTAATAAAAATTTTAATTTATAAGGACAAAATTGAATCAACTAAATCAAATTAGAATAATAAATTTAAGAAAAATTAAATAAAAATAAGAAAATTAAAATATCATTTTAATCAAATTGTAATTGGTGGGAGTGGGCAAAGAGACGTTAGATGACAATGATTCGAACATATAAAGTGTGAAAGTTGTAAAGTTAGGAAGAAATAAAGAAAAAAATAAATTAATTAAAAGCGATAAAATAAACTCATATATACGATTATTTTTATGCCATTTGTTCTCTTAAATTATATATATATATATATATATTATAAATTACATACTTTAAAAAATTAAATTTCAACCATAAAAAAGGGCAAAAGATAAAGAAAGTGATGGGGCGACACTGACGAGCACAACGGAACAAGTTAACGAGTAAACCAAAGAACGATTTTTAAAGTAAAAAGAAATAAAACAAAAAGAGTGAATGAAAAGAGAAGAATTAAATTCTATATACGCTCTGTTTTTTTTATTTTTTTATTTTAGAGATATTTTATATTTTAAAACATTACGCTTTCTACATGAATTAAATTTTAAAAAATGTGGGGGCACAAAGCGACATTTTGTGCGTTGATCATTAGTCTATAGAATGTACAAATTAATCAAATTGCTAAAGTTTCTCTAAGTCGCTTTCTCCCTGTCAATTCATCAATAACGTCATCACGTGCTTTTGTAATGCTTTTTTACAGTAGATGAATAGGATCAGATCATCAGATGAGCTTTCAAAAGTCGCCCAATTAAAAAATTATAACTTTTAATCCTTATTTTTGAAAGTGTTAAACCCAATAAATTAAATTTTTTATATAAAATTAGTTACATAAAATTGATAAAAGAGAAGGGATGAGAATGAATGGTTTGAGAGGATATTATTATAAATATTTAATTGTATATTATTTTTTTATTTTAATTTTTGGACCATATTAAGTTATATTATAGTCTCTTATTAAAAAAAATTAAACAAACAATTAATTTATTAATTTTGTTATTAGTTCTAAAAAAATATCTAAATTTAAAAAATTTTTTAATTTAATAGACAACTAATTAATTCATTAATTTTTTCGCTTATTCTAAAAGATTTTTAAGCTTTGAAAATTTTTTAATTTAAGATGTGGTTCATTAATTAATTAATTATTTTATTATTTTTCTCATAAATTATGAAAAATTTATACAAATTAATTACTTTATTATTTCATTTGTTGACTATGAAAAATTTATACAATTAAAAAAAATTTATATATATATAAAAAAGATCAAAAGTCATTAATGAAATGATTTATAGAACATTTTCATTGATCAACGAAGCTCAAACATTAAAAAAAAATTTACTTTTATTTATACATAATAAATAAAAGATATATTTACCCCATTCTTTTATTCTATGCATTAAACATCTAGCTATATCATAAATGAGTTCGGTTTAGCCTTTTATTCTTTTGATCTCTATCTTACAATAAAATAAAATTATAAACGTCCGATATATAACATTTTGCTTTAGATAGGAAGAAAAATTTATGAGCTTTGAGTCTTTAACACGAAGGTGCCACCGGAAGATATTTTCCTTTCTCTTTTTGGTCATTATTTTCCATCTCACGACTCACAAAATATATATATATATACATAAAAAGGTCAGCAAGTAAGATTTTAAATTTTAAAAGTTCAGAGCAACAAGTATATAAATATTTGTTGAAACAATTTTAAATTAATTTATGGATTAATATTAATCTTATGATTCAAAATTTTTTCTTGTGGTTATTAATTATACAATCAATAATTATATGGCAAAGAAAATGTATTTGATTCATGTTTTAATTGTAAGGAATTATTGATAGATTGAATTACTTACACATTTATTACGTAAATATTTCAACTTACAGTTAAATATTAATTATTAATGATCTCATTAAATTACTTGTTGAACCATTTACTGGTAATAGGGATAGTTCTAGATCCTATATACAAACTTGACTAAGTCAATACCACTATTGATAAAATAAACCCTAATCCTTATGTGTGCAAGGCCATTAAGGAAAAAGTGAATGATGCATTGCATTACTTGTATGATCAATATTCTAAGGTAGTTATTCAAGAGACAATTAAAAGCCATTCTAATAATGGAACTTTGATAATATATATGGATCCAATGGGTAGATGACTTCCAGATCTTCATCCCTCTATTCACCACCAGCATAGATGGAAGGCATTGAAGAAGATAAACAAACACATCACATTATAAAATAGAGTTAAAGAAGTATATGGAAGTAGACATAGTTGATGATGATGCCTTTTTTTATATCTTAGCATAGTGGAAACAGAATGCCACTAAATATAGAGTGATATGCCTTGTTGCACGTGATGTCTTAGATGCGTCAGTGTCAATTGTGGCTTTTAAATATGTTTTCAACACTGGTAGGTAAGTACTTGATGTGCTTAGGAGCGCATTGTCTCCTAAAATGATTAAGGCCCTTATTTGCACCCAAAATTGACTAAACCCTTGATTGTTCGCTTCAATGATTGTGAATTTGATGAGTTTAAGGAGTCTGAAATTATTGTATTTGCTATCCTGTAACTTTATTTACAATTGTCATTTTCTTTGTCTCCTTTAATGTTTACTTTATAGTACCTTAACTTAAGTTTAATGTTTACAAATGTCTCAAAAAGTTCAAGTGTCATCGAAAATGCTAACGTGTAATTTATTGGTTAGTCTAAATGAAGGTAAGTTATACTTTTATTGCTATTTGATATGGTTGTTTGATGTTTAAGACTTTAAGCTAGCATATTGTAATCAATATTGCTATGATGTTTACCAATCTAACTTTTTCTTAGTAGAATTAGGGGCAAGGAGTTCAGCCTTTCAAGCCTTGTCCTTGTGTCTTTCAAGATTTGCCCTTGTGTTTTTTAAGATCTATCCATGTATTTTACAAGATCTACTAGCAACTTGATAAAGGACATCTTTCTCTTTTTCAACATTTAGCTCCATTTTCTCTAGTTCATATTGTAATAGGACTTATATTGTAATGAAGTTTATTTTCTTTGGTTGATTGCCTATATCAATTTCGAGTTAACTTATTTTGTTGTAGATGGTAAAACATACGAATTTTGCCAAGAGAATATAGAAACAAATTTGCATGAAATGACAAATTCAGCTGATTTTGTCTGCTATTTTTAGCATTTACAGGTTGCCATTTACTTTCTAGTAATATTTTCTTTCAATATATTTTACTTATTCCTTTTAAGACAAGTTAGAGCCACTTTTAGCTGCCTTTGGAGATGATCTTATCCACCACCTTCTAGTCATTTTTTTTCTTATAAAAATATGTTTCTGTAATCACCATATCTGTATCTGGAACTTTTATTTTTTATTTTCTTTATTGGTCTTTTCATATTTTCTAGTTTTCTGCTAAATAACTTAGGACATATTTACGTGCAATTGTGTTTTGAAAATGTAGAGAAAGCATGGAGACTTCATAACATATAATCTTTGTTGAAGTCGGGGGGCTTATTTTTTTGGTATTACTCATAACTCATCTACCATATGGTATGAGACGTGTGATTGCTAAAGGCCCCTTCTTGAATTTAGTTCCATGCACCCTACTTATGGTTTATTAAATTGTATTCATTGTTTAGTTAAGATGTTTTTGTGCTATGTCCCTATCATTTAATATGCTTGGTTTCTTAATTCTTGCAACTTTGTGCTTGATTTAATTTATTATGTTTAATTTGGTGTTTATGACTTCAAGAATCTGCAAGTCTTCTTTTCTTTCCCAATTGAGCTTTGTCTTCACTTGAGAGTTTTTCTGACTAATTATAAAGCTTAAGGTTTGATTCAACAGTGAACACCTCATCCCTGATTACTTAATTATTTAATTAATTGGTACACCAATTAATTAATAATTAAACAAATAGGAAAAATTAAAAATGATAAAACTTCAAATGACATCCTCAAGTGGGGACAATTTGAAATTAAACATAAATAATGGGAGTAAATTAAATAAACTCAAAACCTAAAAAAAAAATTAGCTAATTAAAAAAATTATAATAAATCAAAGAAAAACTATAATATATATATATATAACAAAAAAATATAAAATTAAAAAAAATAAAAATTACTTAATAATAATAATAATAGTAATAATTAAAAAAACAAAAACAAAAACAAAATAAAACAAAAGGTTGCAAATATCACAAAATAGGAAAAAGAGGGTGGCAAGTTGAAAAAGGCAGAGGAAAGCTGAGGAGGGAGGACTTTTGGTATGCAACTTCAAAGAGCTCTGAACCTCTGGCTCCCCATAGACCCCCGAATATTATTACAGACCCATTTAAAATAAATAAATAAATAAATAATAATGCAAAATGGATATTTTAATTAAATATTCTCTATTATTGCAAAATGATTAAATCGGTGTTTTATAAAATTTAATTAATTAAAAGTGTCTATGAGACTCGAGTCCCTGTAGGCTTAGAGGAATTGATCTTGTTAAAAATAAGGCTTAAATAATTCCCATTTCATAATTTTTTTAAAAAATATTTGAAAATAAAGTCGTGTCTTCATCGTGTGAGAATATTATTCTCCTCGAGTGCTTGAGGTCGCGTGGGATTTTAATCTCCTTAGACTCTGAAATTTAGTACATACTTGTTAAAAAAATAATAATAACAATAATAAATAAATAATAATGATAAATAAATAAATAATAATAACACACAAAAAAAACAAATATGTTAATTAAATTATTTACAAAATGATTAAGTTGGGGTTTTATGAAATTTACTTAATTTAAAATGCCATGTGAGACTTGGGTCTTTGTAGGCTTTGGAGAAATTGATCCTATTAAAAATAAGTCTAAAAGAATTCTGATTTCAAAATCTTTAAAAAAAATGTAAAAATAAATTCCCAAGAATTTTCAAATATTTTTGTTCCATATTTTGGGTTCTCATGTGAGATCGCTCGTCTCCTCAAACACCCAAAAGTGAATTAGTAAAGACCGCGTGAGACCTTGAGTCTCCTTAGGTTTCAAAAATTAACATTTGAAATATCGAAAAGAATTAATAAAAAATATGGAGGTTTGTCCCACCTATTGTGTAACTAAAAATCCTCAGAATATTTTTCCATTTTAGTTTTACTTTAAGTATCAAAATAAATTCAATTTTCAAAAAATAAAAATAAATACAAAAATACATAAATTCAAAAATATGAAAATGACTTTTCATTATAATTACGTTCCAATTTCAACAATAAATTCCAATTTTGAAAATCCAAAAAATGAATAAATAAATCTAAAAATTCAAAAATATTTTTTTCATTATAATTTCACTTCAATTCCAAAACAATATAAACTCCTAAAGATCCTAAAAATCTCATCCCATAATCATTTCCTTTAGATCTCAAAATAAAGATTAAAATTCCAAAATTAAAAGAAAAAATTTAAAAGAAAAAAAATGAAGAGATCAAGAGAGTTAGATTAATTAGGTTGTCGTAAATTAAAACATACAAACCAAATCTCAATTCCATTTTGTTTATGAAAATCTGTTTAATTTGAACTCTCCTATTCTCATCACAAAAATTACTAATCATCAACGAATAGATACGCCTTTTTAGTCGAACTACGTGGACTTTGATCCCCATCACAGGTTACGTAGGCCCTAGGCTTTCATCCTAGGTCAAGTCTGCCCATTGTAAATAACTATTCGTTGCTTCCATTATGTCGTTTTTGTCTTCGCTGTTTAACGGACATGCATGTCAATAAAAGGGTAATTGAGATAAATTTAAAGCCATGTTCTATTTCAACTGACTAGTTTAAGGTAACCGTCCTTACGAGCGAGTGTTATGGGGTACCTAACACCTTCCCCACACTCAAATAGACTCCCGAACCCATCTCTAATTTCATAGACCGTTTTGCCTTTTTCTTTTTATTTTAAATTGGTTTTCCCAAAGTTTTCTATTAAAAATTTTAGTGGCGACTCCAAATAAATTAATTTTTAAAATTCATTTTTGGGAATCAATTTAAACAATTTTTATTCGTTCTCTACCAAAAGGTCGGTTATGACAAGTAGTCTTTACATTTCATAAAGTGTATATTTTATGTTCAGAAGTATAATACTATAATGTAACGTCTTTTTGCTTACCAATAAATTAGTCTTTGCATTTCTCCATTTTTTGTTAGCCCGACTAGGTTCGAGCCGAGAGAAATTAACCCAATCTAGTCTATCGAATCTATTAGACTAGGCCACTAGACCCAACATTCAAAACTAGCCCCATAGTGACATTGGGCCAAGCCTCAAGTTCATAATCGGCTCGACCTGACTCAGGGTTTATGCAACCTAGTGTTTAGGTAATTTTGGCATGGAACACTTAACACCATCAAGATGCAAATTTTAAAAAATACTTGATTTGCACACTCTAAAGTTCAGATGTTAAGAATGTTTAAGACGAGACATAACTACTTATTCCAGCCTCAAACTTAGATATAATGTCACTTTGTTTTATATTTAAGTCTTCTTAATATCTTTGTCCTAATATTCCCTCAATTGTATAAATTATTAAAATTTATTCATGCCCTAAGCATTTTTTGTTTTGTTTTCCAACTCATAAAAACCATTTTAATAATTTTTTCACAAGATATTTAACATATAAATTACAAGAATGTTACATTAGGCATAAATGCTACGTGTTTCATGCAAGTTGCGAAACAAAAAAAAGCATAAGTATAGAAGAAGCCAAAAATTATGTGACTTTATGCCCGGGTCGTTAATACTTTTGAATATTCAAAGTGATCACATGCATTTCTAAGTCACCATCTCTCCATCAAATCATCAATCACATGCATTATGTGACGTTATGCCCGGATCATTAATACTTTCGAGTATTCAAAGTAATCAATCGCATTGAAAGATGTAGACCCCAACTCAGTTATTTATATTTTCTCAAACATATTCTTAAAGTTGGGTTAAGATGGGATTTAGGTAAAGTTGATTTAAGATTATTTTATTTTTGATTAGAAATAAATTTTTATGACCATTGTATCAAAGGTTTTTAAATATTTTAATTGTAAGAAAATATTTTAATATTAATTATTTCATAAAGGGGAATTTTCCACATTTTATATTTAATCTTGATATAAATTCATTGTGTAAAAAAAAAAAAAACTTTTTTAGGTCTCAATGATAATATAATTAATTGTTGTTGATAATGTTTCTTAAAAATATAAATTATATTATTAATAAAAATTTTAATTTATAAGGATAAAATTGAATAAAATAAATCAATTAGAATAATAAATTTAAGAAAAATTAAATAAAAATAAGAAAATTAAAATATCATTTTAATCAAATTGTAATTGGTGGGAGTGGGCAAAGAGATGTTAGATGACAATGATTCGAACATATAAAGTGTGAAAGTTGTAAAGTTAGGAAGAAATAAAGAAAAAAATAAATTAATTAAAAGCGATAAAATAAACTCATATATACGATTATTTTTATGCCATTTGTTCTCTTAAATTATATATATATATATATATATATATATATATTTTATAAATTACATACTTTAAAAAATTAAATTTCAACCATAAAAAAGGGTAAAAGATGAAGAAAGTGATGGGGCGACACTGACGAGCACAAACGGAACAAGTTAACGAGTGAACCAAAGAACGATTTTTAAAGTAAAAAGAAATAAAACAAAAAGAGTGAACTAAAATAGAAGAATTAAATTCTATATACGCTGAGTTATTTTTTTATTTTTATTTTAGAGATATCTTATATTTTAAAACATTACGCTTTCTTCATGAATTAAATTTTTAAAAATGCGGGGCACAAAGCGACATTTTATGCGTTGATCATTAGTCTATTTAATATACAAATTAATCAAACGGCTTAAGTTTCTCTAAGTCACTTTCACCCTGTCAATTCATCAATAATGTCATCACGTGCTTTTGTAATGCTTTTTTATGGTAGATGAATAGGATCAGATCATCAGATGAGCTTTCAAAAGTCGCCCAATTAAAAAATTATAACTTTTAATCCTTATTTTTGCAAATGTTAAACCCAATAAATTAAAATTTTTTTATAAAATTAGTTATATAAAATTAATGAGAAAAAAATGATGAGAATGAATTGTTTAAGAGAATATTATCATAAATATTTAAATGTATATTATTTTTTTAACTTTAATTTTTAGATCATATCAAGTTATATTATATTTTCTTATTAAAAAAATTAAACAAACAGTTAATTCATTATTTTTGTTATTGACTCTAAAAAATATCAGAATTTTAAAAAAATTTTGATTTAATAGATAGTTAATTAATTTATTAATTTTCTTGCTTATTCTAAAGGATTATCAAGCTTCGAAAAGTTCTCAATTTAAGATATGATTATTTATTTATTTATTTAATTATTTTTTTCATAAATTATGAAAAATTTATACAAATTAATTATTTTATTATTTTATTCGTTGATTATAAAAAATTTATACAATTCAAAAAAAAATTTTATACATATATAAAGAAGATTAAAAGTCATTAATAATTTGATCAACCTCAAATGTTTAAAAAAAATTTACTTTATTTATACATAATAGATAGAATATATATTAACCCCGTTCTTTTATTCTATGCATTAATCATCTAGCTATATCATAAATGAGTTCGGTTTAGCCTTTTATTCTTTTGATCTCTATCTTAAAATAAAATTAGGAACGTCCGATATATAACATTTCGCTTTAGATAGGAAGAAAAATTGATGAGCTTTGAGTCTTTAACACGAAGGTGCCGCCGGAAGATATTTTCCTTTCTCTTTTTGGTCATTATTTTCCATCTCACAACTCAAAAAAAAAAAAAAAAAAAAAAAAAAAAATATATATATATATATATATATATAAAAGGTCAGCAAGATTTTAAACTTTAAAAGTTCAAAGCAACAAGTATATAAATATTTCTTGAAATAATTTTAAATTAATTTAGGGATTAATATTAATCTTATTATTCAAAATTTTTTCTTGTAGTTATTAATTATACAATCAATAATTATATAAAAAAGAGAATGTATTTGGTTCATGTTCTAATTGTGAAAAATTATTGATAGATTGAATTACTTACAAGTTTATCAAGTAAATATCCTAATTTACAACCAAATATTAATTATTAATTATCTCATTACTTGTTAATATCTGATAGAGAGAGATTAATCTCGTTTAATTATTATTTAAATAAATTGGATTATAATTTATAGCATATGCCAAATAAATTAAGTTAATTTAGACTTTGACTAGGTTTGTGAAATTATAATTTATATTTTAAAATACATTGTTAAAAATTAAATTCAATTATCAATGCAATTTATCTAACATAAAAATAAATTATTATAAATAATTCGAAGGCAAACGTAAATAAAAAAATTCAATACTAAATCAAATAAAACTATTTATATCTGTTATGTAAATAAATATTTTAACTCTTTAAACATCGAATCAAACATACCAGAGTCAATTGTGACCATTCAATATTCCTTATCAGCATAAGACAAGGACCTGGTTTACCCTCATTAATTTGTAAACTGAAATTCATTGGTACACTATTGCCTAGTATTCAGAACCAGGGAAAGAAAAAAAAAAAAAAAGCCTCAATCTTATATGATTTCTCACGTAAGATATTTTTTAATTTAGCCATTTATAAAGTTTTTATTTTAAATTGCTCCCTTACAAATAAATATTTTTTAATTTAATTCCTTACAAATATCACTAATGTTCTTAAAAAATATAAAGAAAACTATTTTATGTGAAAAATTTAAAAAGTGGAAAAATCTGTATCTTAGAAATAAATTAATAAATTAATTTTATGAGACATCAAATTAAGTAATACTTTAATGAAGGATCAAATTTTATAAAAAAATCGTTTTAAAAATATTTTATTTATGAAAAAATAAAATAAAATTGTAATGAAGCCTTAATTGGTGGAAGTGGCCCCCTAAAGGCCAGAAACAGATTTTTTTTTTTCTTGGGACGAATAGATTAAAGAGGCCTACCAAAGGGGTGAAAGGAAAGATGAAGAAAGCAAAGTGAGATTCAAGAGAATAATAGAATGACGAGTGAGACAAAGAACAATCACGTGGTCACCGGTCCATTTAAATAAATATGGAGCACCAAGCGACATTTTATGCTCGGATCATTAGTCTTACCAATATTCAAATTAATCAAATGGCTAATATTTCTCCACGTCACTTTCTCCCTATCAATTCGTCAATAACGTCTTCACGTGCTTATTGTACGAGATGAATGGGATCTGAAGAGCCACCCAATCCACTTTTGAGTTTTAAAACACAATTTCATATATCCATAATCATATTCTCTCCTAATTATTATTTTTTTAATATAAAATAGGGATTTATCATAAAATACTGGAGTTGGAGGAAGTAGATAAGGATGGAGTCCGATCAAGAACACAATACGCGTGAAGTGATTTTGTTTAAGTTGTATTTTTTTTATAAAAAGTAGGTATTTATAACAAATTTAGATTTGAAATAAAAAATGATCTCTTTACAAAAATATAAAGCTGTCATGATGAGTTTTATGTTGGTTAAATGAGTTGATGGGTTAATGGGTTAAATAAAACAATTTATTAAATTCATTTAAGTTTAGTGAGTTAGGATATTAAACTTAGCAGAATAAATAAGTTAAATGAGTCAACTTATTTAATTGATCAATAAAATGTGAAAAAATTTCTTTAAAAAAATATAAAACATAAAAAATTTTAATTTGCAAGACAAATATCTAATTTTAATACTAAAAATCCATTAATTATGTTCATTGTTGATCATTTAAAGAAATATGGGGCACAAAGCTACATTTTATGCTTGGATCATTAGTCTTCCCTGTATTCAAATTAATCAAATGGCTTATATTTCTCCATGTCACTTTCTCTCTATCAATTCATCAATGACATTATTTCTCCACTTTTGAATTTAGAGAGAGAGAGAGAGAGAGAGAGAGAGAGAGAGAGAGAGAGAGAGAGAGAGAGAGAGAGAGAGAGAGAGAGAGAGAGAGAATATTTGAAGCTCTTTTCGGACCATTAGTCTTGCGCCTTCAGGTTTCCAGCCTTTATATAGATGATTACTAGTTATATTAAGTTTATATCAAAACATAAACTGATTTTTGACTAGGTTAGGATCAGGTTATGAAAGGAACTCTATTCTATTTCAGAAAGAGGTCTTTTACAGTGCTTATATGCACAAATCTTCTCCCTTCAATCCTAAATTAGCACAACCTTCCTTCGTTTCCTACGTTAGATCCAGATGACTTAGATGGCTATATATGGCTATACATTAGATCCAAATTTCTATTTGGTGAATATGACAAATTTTACTATCAGGCAAGATTAGGCAATTACGGTGAAAAGAAAGTCTATTTAGATTTATATTATAGAAAACTATCACCAATTTTAGCCTACAATATACTCACAGACTATTAAAGAGCATTATCAGATATTCCATATTTAATTCCATATGTAGATGCCCTAGGAAGACAAAAGGATTATTTACAAGAATATTTATTTGATAAATGTAAGGAAGCATGGAAGATATTTGAATATTATAAAACCAATAAATTAATGCTAAAATGTGGAAAACTAAAATCACCTCAGATGGGGATGTAAGCCACCAAAACAATATAAACATCAGAATAAAAATAAATACCTTAAACCTTATAAAAAACATAAGAAATGTAAGTTCAAAAAATATTCTAAAGATAAATTTATTAGAAAATATAGACCGAAAAAATATTTTAACAATAAAATTCCAGCATAATTTCATAAACTATTTGCATCTCCAATTCTGTTATGTACTCATCCGACAATTATTTCATTGAAGATTAGAAGAAGAACACTAAGGTATGAGTAACTAAACTCCTTAGGGGAAACTAAGGTGAAGTTTATTTTCCACAACTCATAAATATGACTTGATCCAATTGTATGAATCACTGACAAGGTTACTGTTTATAATAAGTTTAGATTGAAATATGAACTGAGTACACCTCCAGTAGAAAACGAAAGAATGTTGTTCTAGTTCAAGATTGAAGGGGGAAGGTTTGTGCATATAAGCATTGTAAAAGACCCCTGTGTGAAACAGAACAAAGTTCCTTTCATAACCCGATCCTGAGATGGTCAAAAATCAGTTTATATTTTGATATAAACTTAATATAACCAGTAATCATCTATATAAAGGCTAGAAATCCGAGGGCACAGGGCTAATGGTTCAAAGAGAGCTTCAAGTACTCTGTCCCTTTGGTGAAACAACACTAAAGTATAGAGTTTGTCGAGTTATTCACGTGTGTATATATATATATATATATATATATAATTTTAATTTAAAAGAAAATTATAAGAATGGAACATTATTATGTGTTAGGTATTTTATCTAGTTATATATTTTTTTAAAAATAAAGCATAATTTTATATTAGAGATAAAAAATTTAACCATATAAATATAAGGTCCAAAAATCCTAAATTAAAATCCTTTATATCTGAGTAGGTAAAATTTGGTCCTAGATCTTTGTAAATACTGTCCTCAGATATAAAGATTAAAGACTCCATCTTTATCTTCTCGGCACCTTATAAAGAGACATCATCTGCAAGTAGAAGATACCACGATACCACAGCAAATCAAGAAGCAAAGTGAGAGAGATCAGAAGAGAGTCCATGAAGAGAATGGAGAAACGCATTTCTGAAGTGCTTCTCTTTGTCACGATGATGATCACAATGTTACTGCTAAAACCTCTGCAGAGTGGGGCTTCTGCAGATTCATGGGACAACATTCATGAAGGCAAGTCATTGCATGTTAATAACAACATCCCTGAAGCCAAGTACATGGAACCCAATTTGTTCATAGATTCTAATTTAGCCACAATGATGGCGGATACCTTTGGAGGAGGTAAACCTGCTATTCCATGCCCCCCTTTGCAATCCTACTCTTCCTGCATCGGCTTGCTCCGTGTTGATCCAACACAACCATATTGTGTCCCAACAAACAGAGAAGACTGCCAATCATGAAATCTTAAGACTTTGATATGTGTATTTAGAATTTCAATTCTAGTGTGCTCTTTTAAGAAATTGAATCTTGGGTAATAAGCACAAATAGTATCTCTTTCCGAGCTTACCTTGGGTTTATAAATGGATTCTAGAATCAAGAGTGCAA
Source organism: Delonix regia (assembly GCA_037074485.1). Taxonomy (NCBI): domain Eukaryota; kingdom Viridiplantae; phylum Streptophyta; class Magnoliopsida; order Fabales; family Fabaceae; genus Delonix; species Delonix regia. Next base: position 13,766,912 of record CM073449.1, read on the forward strand.
TGTAAGGGTTGAAAAATTCAAATTTTAGATTTAGTCCTATTTGAACCCTTAATTAATAAATTTTTCCTTCAGTTTGTAAGAATTTTTCTAACTTACTTTGTTAAAAAAAGTAATTTTTATTTTTTAAATTTATATTTTCAATTAAGTTTTTCTTAATTTTAATTTAACAATAGAAATTTACGTCAATCATAATTAATCATATTTTAAGAACTCAATTTAACATGTCATACAATATACATTATCAAATAATTCATATCCAAATATCCAAATCTTAATTGCTCAAGTCTAAACTCAAAAAGTATAACGAAAGAGAACCTTAGGTCCCGTTTAGTTGCTGGAATTAACATAAGGGAATGGGAATGAGAATGGGAATAGGAATAGAAATGGGAGACGATCCACCAGACTAAAATATTGCTTAATTGAAAAGGAATAGGAATGAATATGTTTCCCTTTACTTCATTTGGTTAATAGATTAGACATAGGAATCATTTGGTTAAAGATCATATTTGACAAATTTATCCCTCTTTGTAAGATGTAGGCACATAGGCATTCTTCTCTTTCTGTAAGACGCAGGCATTCTTCTCTCCTCCGTAATCATGAAAGAATGATGTTGATGACCTCAACGCAACCACAAGGAAACTAATGCTACAAGGGAGAAGGAAACCGATGCTATGACTGTAAGCTCAATTACAAGTTATGAAATCTCACTGAAATGAGACTCTCTTCAATTGGTTTTACTCCTTCACCCCAGGAAGGTATGTACAGTCTTGCCTACAGACTATCCCTCCTTACTTCACCTCTTTATTCTCCATTATCCTGCAACTAGTTATGACATTCTTGCTCCCTCTCCCTTTCTTTTCCTTTTATATGATTGGATTCTGGATTTTGATGGACTCTAACAGTCTGATGGATAAATAAATTAGCCACTGAAATTAGCACATTCAACATGGTTATGCGCACTTATGTTTGAGTTTTTGGAGGTGGGGCTGTGAAAGGCTAAAATCTGTAAAGTAAACATGTTAAGGTTATTTTTCCCCCAATTTTTTCATCCATTATGCCAGATATCAGTAAAGTAATTTGGCTTCAATTGCTTAACATCCCCTCTTTTGTGTGCTTATGCGAGGCTATTTTAATTCAAGATCTTGGCTTTGTGAGAGATCATTAGGTAGTTATGAACTTTCTTTTCTATATTTTTTACATCGGATCACATTTTGTAAGAGAAAGGTGAGTTCTAGATTTAGAACTTTAGCATGCCTGTGTTGGTCCTCTTGTTTCTTTTCCAGCTGTTGGAAGCCACGTCATCTACTTTCCTCAGGGTCATAGTGAACAAGTGAGTGAAACTATAATGTTAAATTTTGGCTTTGTGCTATTTTAAAGCTTTAAAGTAGACAGTTTAGATACACTACTGGACTTGATAAAAGAAATGGGTCCAAATTCAATTGGTGGAGGGGGTGATATTGGAATTAATGATGAAACCGAGGGGGGGACTAAGTCTTGTTTTGCAATGTTGGCCTAAGTTTCTTATAGAACTAGAGTTTATGCTTTAGGAGAAGTTAAATGAGCACTAGCTGGTTAATCGTAGGAGTTAAACTACTATAAACATATTATGGTAGCAGTTGATAGTGCTTGCACAATTAGCTACATTTAAGATGGTTAACATGGGCATTAAATTTTTCAACTATAATTTACATTACCTTGAAATAATTTTCTTCACTTCATATGTGCCTTTAAGTCATGATTCATTGGTTAACTTGCTGATTTTCAAATTTAAACATACTTTATTTTGGTTTTCATACATACATATAAACTTATTTTATACATGCATTTGTTTCATTATTGCATCCTATTAATCTTTTCCATTGGTTCAGATTGATATGAAAAGTTCTTCAACTTAACTTATATACAATGACAGGTCTGGTTCAGTAATGTACCTTATACATGTCTTGTTGAAGATAAAGGTGGCCAAAATTGGATATCTATAAAGAAGGATAAGTTTGCTTTTCTTGGTGGTAGAACGCAATTTATTCATGGTGCAGATAAATACCTAGATCATATCTCAGTGGTTGGTACGTGGTATCAATTTTGTTCAAATATTTATTAATATATAGCATATACACAACATTGAGATCACTTTTGAAATTAAAGGTGTAGATGATTCCTGTCATTGCATTTGGTCACAAAAGCTGAGTTGCTTTAGACATTGGCTGTGGAGTGGCAATTTTTGGTGCCTTTTTTATGCACCATCCAAGGACAGGTTCAGTAGGGAGCTAGAGGGCATCCATTATGAGATTCAGGCAACATACCCTATAGAGATAGATCTCGAAGTCCTCAGGGACTGTGCAAACTAATTGTCTTGAGCTCTTGGTGATGGTCTTAGGGTATCTCTAAAGCCTCTGATGGAATGCTCTTGGTGTTGACTAATTCCCTAAACTTATAGTTTACTATGCTCTTTGTCTGACTTGTATCCAATGAAAATCTGACTTGTATCCTATGAAATCAATGTTATCTTGATGGAAACTACTATTTACGACAGTAGCTCGAGGCTTAATTGTTATGCAACTTATGCTGGGTGTTACCTTTGGAATGGTAGTACAATAATGTTCCTAGTTGACCTTTTAAAATTGTTGAGCAAATACGTATTCACAAGTTGAACTATTTTTTTCCCTATGCAACTATTTTTTATACCTTTATTTGCTACAAAAAATGCTTATTATTAAAATCGAATTATAAGTGTGCCTGCAGATATTTTTAAGGGAATTTTTCTAGTTGACAGTAAGTTTGAGTCTTATATTTTATTTATTTGCATATGGGTACGAATTCTTTGATTAAATTTTTAGGAGTTTTTTTTGGTTGATCGAGGGGCAAGGGACTAGAAATTAGTTGAAAAAATAGAAATTATGTAAGCAATGTAGTAGAATCCTCCTCGTAAGTAACTGCTGCCAATGTTACTGTTGATATTGCATTATCGTGCCAATAGTGGAGTGACAAAACATGGAAGTGAGAGTTGTTATATCCTGACCAACATTGCTCGTTCCTTCTGTCACACATAAGAATTGATTTAAATCTCTCTGGTCCATTAATAGAATTACCAGCTGTTCCTATGCTGGGTCAGGACACATGTTCCCTGATAGGATCTAGAGGAGAATCTGTCTGTGCAATTTTATATGTCTATCTCTAATACCGCACATGGTCTCCATAAAGCAAAATAGGTTCATACAAAATAAATACCATGGTCACCAGAATTCATGAAACTAGAAAATAGTTTCATACAAAATAAATACCATCAACAATAAGAACTAAAAATAGGTTCATTACAATCTCTAACCATAACAACTAGTTCATAGAAAATAAGTAAAAACCAAAAGACCACATGCACTACACAATAGGTTCTAATCATATGCTTTTTACTTTATGAAATCCCTTATCCATTCTTCCTTCATGTCATCTTCAAGCCCAGCGAATGCCACCATCAACCGGTCATTGTCAGCTAGCTTCATGATGGCCCACAGGTACTCTTATCATGTTAGACCCCTAATTTTTGCCAGCTCACTCCCCAAGTTTTCTCGGTGCTTCATTAGCTCAGCCTCATGCACAATCTTATTGATGGAAGAACATAATGTCTGGATGCTAGCCTCTAATTACCCCCCAATTCTGTTAAATGCCTCTACCAAGCCATCATCAATTCTACGCCTTCGCTTCTTCACAGAGGTAGATGTTACCTCACTAGTATTATTAATAGGGGCCTTATTGTAGGTAGCATTAGCTTCAACGTCAACTGGCTATTTAGTTTAATCTAAATCATGATGTCTACCAACATCATGTTCAACTTTAGTCACCTTAATCACATCGTATGCTGATTGCGCATCTTTTCTGGTTGCACGGTCTTTCCCCCATACAAATGATAGCTTATCGAAATGTGGGAAAGGTCTGTGCTTGTATGGGGCAGCCTTCTTATTAAACTACAATAAAAAACACAATATAATGAGAAGTTCATACCATGTCTAAAGATACTTCAACTCAAGCTTGAATTGTTAAATGAAAGCCCACTAAGATTTTATTAGTCATACGAAGTAAAAACACTACAAAGTTACCAGAGTAAGGAATAAAAACTAAATAAAAGTGGTAGTAGTCATTTACCTTAACATACTCATCCTAAATCTCCTTGTCTGCAATGACACATTTCATGTTGTCATCCCATCCAAATCCACTAGTATTAGTTCTGTACACCATATCAAATATTGCTTACCAACATCCTTTCATTGTTTTCTGTCGGGATTGGATATGAGGGACGCCTTTGATTCTACAACCAGGGATTCTTTCCTCCATCATTGTCTCGAGTTCGAGGAGGTGACCAGGTTTGAAATGGCAGTCTTGCATATATTTTTGCTATGTTCTCAGGACAACCAAGCATTCCACCAAATGTTTGTCCTCCTTAACCATCCAAATATGCTTTCCATTTTGGGTGTTTGCCCCTTGTGTGCTCCCCACTTAAATGTTCCTTTCCATTTTGTTGTGCACAATTAGACCTGCAAAATTGGTAAAGCATTAACAATTAGCAATAGAAAAATGGGTTGAATTGTTTACCTGCACGTCACCTCCTTAAGCTTCTATGAGGTCGTACTTGCAAGCTACCATGAGCACAAAGACAAAATAACAGTACATATAATACAAAGATTTGTGTCGAGAATAATACATAACACAAAGAAAGTTTATAACATTATAATTCTTGTCTCTTAATGAATGAAATACAAAGATCTTACCAGTGCATAGCATAAGCCCAGAAATACAAAGTTTATAACATTACAAATTTTAGTAATACAATAAGTCAATTAGCTCTACGCGCTCTAAACTCATTGAACATTTGATTTGCTAATTCATCTCGCCAATTGCTCCAAGCATCACTAGTTTCAATGGCGGATATAGGGGCGGGCTCTAGTGTTGGATTATCAGCCTTTATGTTATCCATGTCACACTCTAAAGGATCAAGAGCATTGTCTTGTCGTATCAAATTATGTAGTAGGCAACAAGCAAGCACGATACGATTATGTACACGTACTGGGTAAAATGAAGGACTTCTAAGAATCGCCCACCTTAGTTTCAACATTCTAAACACCTCTCAATGACATTCCGTGTATATGCGTGTCTCATATTAAAGACCTCTCGAGGAGTTGCTGGATGTCGACCATCCTGCCACTCACTAAGATGGTACCATTGACCTCTATAAGGAGCAAGGAATCCTTCACAATTAGTTTATTCAGCATCCACCGAATAATAACAACCTAGTACATGTATAACGGTGATTATTTCAGTAAGGTAAAAAAGACTTAAGTTCATATATTATGATAAGGCACATAATCTGACCTTGTGGGACATTCAACCCATTTCTCCTACTGATTGCATCATGCAGTACCCTCTCATCAGCCGCAGACCCTTCCCCCCTGTTAACACATATATGAACTGTGCATCGGGTGAGCAAGCACCCAATACATTAGTGGTAACATCCCTTTTTCGATTATGGTATCTAGGTTGGTTGTTCAATGTTACTTTTATCTTAATGTGGGTTCCATCAAGTGTGCCAAGACAGTTCTATGAAGTACAAAGCTAAAATGAGTTGATAATGCCCTATTAATATAACCAATCAATGGGAGTACGGGGTGTTTACCATAAACCACTTCCATCTCTCATCGGTGACGATAGTAGAATAGGTTTAGGTTTCTTGTACAATTGCCCTTCTAATCACATCATTGCATACAAAATAGATCTAAAATGACTACTAATCGTTTCCCCTAACCTCCCAAATTCGAATTGGATGACTCTATTCTTGACATGATGAGCAAGTATGTGGAGAAACAACGCAACTTGCTCATCTATTAGCAAATGTGGAGAAACAACGCAACTTACTCATCTATCAGCATATGTAGAGAAGGTTTTAAGCCTCATACAATATCCAACATGCCACAAAACCTATCAAAGGTGGACCTATACATCCTAATTTGGTTAAAACATGTGAAGTCACTACTGTATATCAAGCTCCTAAGATGAGCACGTTTTGCATGAAAATCCAATATGTATGATCTATTGCTAATACATTGCCTACGCTGACCAATCTTACAACCTATTGCCATAACACATTTATAAACTACTATGGTTTCCTTCACCCACCACACTAACATACGAAGAACAATTGTCTTCTCAAAAGTTCTATGACTGTACAAGCACAAATCATTGTCAAAATTACAACATAATTAACGTGTTGTACATTAAAATAAAGCATATTAAAATTAACTAATCATACAATTGCTCCCCAAATTATTGAATGTAATTATTTGCTAATCATCCAAAGTCACATTGATTTTGTATGTCCTTGTAGATGTTCAAAAATGCCCAGAAAATTTTTGGAAACCCAAAATCGAATTTCCCAACTTCAAAGTTTAAATTTAGCACAATAATGCTAAAACAAATAGAAATTATAGCTTATAAAAACCAAATGATTTCGTAGCTTATTAAAAACAAATAAAAATCACAGCTTATTAACACAAGTGAGAATTCTACTGTCAAAACTTTTGGAGGGCCAAAATATTAAATCTGGTCTATTATACCAGTTAAATTAAACAGGACCAAAAATAACCAAAAATAAAAATTGCTCCAAAATATATTTGTCAAACCAAAGAGGTTAAAGAAACTACTGCACCTATACATGATAATTAAGAAGCACTCAAGGCATTGTACTATATTTTTTACTATATATTTTACACAAGCTCCTACAATTTGCCCATAAGAAATGTAGAAATGAGAAGTTCCAAACTTGAATATTATTTAATATTACACTTACAATGAGCTTCCATCTAGTATAAAAAGTTGTTTTTATTTTTGGCCTTGATTGAAGGCTGTACAGAGTGGGTATATGTTTTATTGAAAATATATGAGGGAGTGTTCGTCTGATGACAAGTTAAAGCTATGGAAGTTAGTATAATTTTTGAAACAAAAAGTAGGGCAACTTTAATTGAGGTGAACCTCAAGCAAAGTAAGTGTGATTTGTTTCATAAAGTACAAACTGTGATAAGTTGATTCATATAGAGAAAAAAAAAATAATAATAAGTGGGTAACATAATAATTAAATTGAGTTTTTATGTCCAATAATCTATAAGTAATATATTTTGTTACTGTATTATCAAACAAATTTATCTATGTATTTATGTATTCTATATGTATAAGTGCTGGGAATCTTCAGAAAAACCAGGGAATGTCTTAAGTGTGTCTTTCTTGTGTCTAAACCTATCTTTAAAACAATTCAAGGTGTGTGCCATGTGTACGTTAGCTAAACAAGAAGGTGTAGTATGTGATGTGTTGGAGACACATGATATAACACTTTATATGAGTGTCAATGCGTCAAAGATCAAGGCCTCTGGTAGAGTTTTAGTTGAATCTTTAGATGATCATTCCAATTGTGACAAGAAGGGGCATGCATGTTTGCTTTTGACTAATTTTGGCACGTGTTAAATTCTTCATATTATTATGACTTATTCACTTTGTTTATCTAACTTATGTCTGATCTGATTTCTGTGTCTTTCAACCACATTTAAATTGACATTTCAGTTCTCAAAGGATTATCCAAATAAACCGCCTATAGTACGCTTTGTTTCTCACATGTTCTATAAAAAAAGTAAGTTAGAAACTAGAACTTACTTTGTTTTTGTTCTTTTTGAGCCAAATTTTAAGGACCTGGCAATCTCACAATGGATGTACAATGCCAATTATGGGAAATATATGTGTCTCAGAGTTTGGAGATTCTATTATGTTTGTAATTTTAAACCAGAAAAGAAAACAACATATACTTCTATCAAATTACTTTGGCTTGGAAGTATTGTAGACATGGATTTAGAACTTTTCTGGTGATATTATCGTCTTCCTGTTCCTGCCAACACTTTATAAATACATTTTGTTCAAAGGATAGAACATATGTTTTTTATGTACTTCTGTTAAGGTTCGATTCTATGGGCAGTTGTACACTATACTTTTTCTTGATTCATTCCTTTGGTGCTGTCATCCTAAAGTTAGGATTTTTAATTATCTATGCTTCATACATTTTTTATAATTAAACTTGTGCTATACTTTCACAAGTCAATTCTATGCTTCTTTTGTGCTTCTGTTTGGGTCCAGTCATACAGACAGTTATGTACTGTGTAATTTCTGAAATTTACTCAAGTCTTTTGGTGATGGCATCCTAAAATGAAGATTCATAATTATTTGTGCTTCGTATATTTTTATAATTAATTACACTTTCTAAAGTCAATTCGTGAATTTTTTTTGTTGTTTTGTGTTTTTTTTTCGTGGGAAAATGAAGCGGTCTATTTCTCAATATCTCTATTTGTTTTTCTCTCTTCCTTGGCTTAAGGAATGACTCAAATAAATAACTCATAAGCAAACCTGCCTTTATTCTTAAGTGGAATGATTGGAACGGAGAACATAGTAGCTAGACATGGAAGTTACTAGCTGTACTGGCTATTCAACGTTGATGTACAAGGCAATCTTCAACGTTTATATAGTTTTTTAAATTCAAAATACAATAACTTATTAACAACTATAGAATGGAAACACAGTATTCAAATTAGAGAACCTGCAGGTCTTTGGGGTCATGAGAAAAGGGAATAATCATACATACAGAATATTCAAATTATCATACTGGAAGAAATCACAAATGAGCAAGAGAAGAAAATAGCAAGGTTGCAAATGGATTATAACAAGATGCGAAATCTAACCTCTCTGAAAACACTCAACAATTGAGAACAATATTTCAGGGGAAGATGCGAGATATGTGTTGAGAGTAATAAGATGCGAAATCCAAAATATATCAGACGAAGAACAACTTACTCGGCGCGATGAAGATGCAAGAAGAAGCCACCATGGACGGTCCTCACAAAGCCCAGATGAGATGATGACGTGGCCATAAGAGGGGATTCTGGGGAAACGACAACTGAAAGGAATACGATGAGAGGTGTGAATGAAAAAGGGCTAGGGATTTTTTATGCCTAAAAGGTAGTTTTGTCCAAAATTTATTATAAATAGAGATATTTTTATTAGATATATTTCATTCATAGGAGAGTAGTTTGATTACATCACTTCAACTACGGAAAGAGCTCTCCTTTACATGAGGGAGAGTGGACTCCCTAGGGAATGGGAATGGAGCTCTAATTTTCCAACCAAACATGGGAGTGAGAGACACTCCTATTCCCATTCCCATTCTCATTTCCTCGTGTTGATTCCAACAACCAAATGGGGCCTTAGCCTTCCTTAACTTATGCATTGATGGATAATGGACAGTGATTGGTTGCATCTTTGAACTTTTAAAAATTTTTAATTTTTATATATAATTTTATATTATGTTGTTAATTTAATTCTTTAATTTATAAGATTTTTTTTTTACTTCATAATCAAAAAGTAATTTTTATTTTTTAAATTTAACACTTTTACCGATAACGTTGTGCTTAAATATATATTTTTAGTGTTAAAAACCTTTATCCATCTGCATTTAGATCATGAAATTACCATATTTTGAAATTTTATAATGAGACTAAATGATGGTTAGACCCTCTTTTGTTTTTTAACTAGGCTTTTTAGATACAAGTAAAGTTGTGCCGCCATTAGAGTCAAACTTGGTGTTCCACGTTGCCCTCCAAAGCAAATGTACTCTCTCCTTGTTCAAATTTGACAAACAACCATATTGTAGCAAACTTGATAGAGAATGTCTTAGACTTTGATCTATATATCCCCCTTCTTGTATCAAGTTCGAAGAGCACAATACTGTTTCAAGCCCTTATTTTCATTCTTAATATGATTTTTCATTCATCAAAAAGGTTTTATTTTTGGTCTTTTACTAATCTAAAAAATTATCAAGACTAAGGAGTTAAATGTCATAATTTTTATATTAGTAAAGAATTAAATTGAATGACGTTTTGATGAATGAAAGATTAAGTTAAAACTGAAAATTAATAAGAAATCAAATTAAAAATAAACAAATAAGTGAGGAATTAAATTAAAAAAATATTGTCTCTTATATCCATGTTGTATTCTCTTACCAGAGAGGTACGAAACAAAACCTATAAGCATTACAAAATTTAGAACAAAAATTAAATCAAAGAATGCATTTTCTTGATAAAAGTTGATGCAGTATGTAAACCTCATGTACTTGATATTTGTAAAAAAATAATAACATTTTGTGTTTTTGGTAAGAAACTGATGAAACACTATAAGAAGCACCTAGAAAAAGTTCATAAAAAACAAATTTGTGACTTTTGCTATTAAAAAAGAATAATAGTGCAAATTGTTGAGTAAGACTGGAACCTAAGAGAGGTGAATTGAGTTTTATAAAAATTTTACTAGAAAACTCCTTTTTAAATCAAAAGTAAAACTATCAAATCAAACTTGAAATAATTAATACAGAATGTAAAAGGAGTAAGGGAGAAGAATAGACACAGAGGTTTATCCTAGTTCAGCTTCTACCCAAGCCTATGTTTAGTCTCCAAGTAAACTCTTAAGATTTTTCACTATCTTAATGAATAAATACAACAACCTAAGAGAACTTTTTCTTAATTCGAAGCTCTCATAGCTTGACACCTTCAAAGAACTTCCTTGAACACTCTCAGGGATATACTCCCCCTAAACCTAAATTCTATCTTAGCTTGACTCTCTCAAAGAACCTCCTTGAGCTTCTCTCTTACAAGAAAGAAAGAATTGCAGATAATGAACTCTTTAAAACAGAGTAGATGATACAATGAAACACTAATATGATAAAAAGCGGATAAGATGATAGAAACTAATGATATAATCACTCTTGAATGTTTTTATTGTTGCTTAAGAGTCCATAGGTCGAATTTATATAGATTGAGGTCTAATAGATCCATTGGGAGTGAGTGGAAAGTCAAAGATTTCAAAATATATCTATTATAAATTCATTATGGCTTGTCTACCATCGACTAATCGGCTGCCCTCCACTAGCTAGTCTACTGCTCTTTCTTTCCTTATCAAAATTTCAAGTTCTGGACCCAAACAGTCGGTTGCTCACCCTTGGCTAGTCAATTAGTCACTCACAGAAGGTTTCCAATTGATGGTCTTAAGGCAGGCAACAAACTGATGTTTGATCTTGGTGTGGCCAATCGACTATAGGCAAGTGGTTAGTCAACTAGTAACTTACAAAGAGCTTCCAGTTGATCAAGGCTTAAGCTAACAACAGACTAGTACTTCTCAAAAAGTGACCAGTAAAATGCTGGCTAGTGGCCAGTCGATTGTTTGCTTATAGAAAACTTCCATTCAACTAGACAAGGCCTAATAGCTAGTTGACAAGGTGGCTAGTCAACTGCTGGCTTGTGGTTAGTCAACTGGGGACTTCCAAAGTTCCCTAAATCAACTTTTTCTTAACCTTTTAGACCTATAATCAATCTACATTCATTTTACATGATTCCTATAAGCTTAATATCACTTACAAAGGTTCTTAAATATGATAATACATTAAAAACATCTAGAGCCTAAGTAATATATAAAAAAAAATTATTTTTGTATTTGTTATCATCAAAACCTTTATCTTCAGCAAATGGCTTAACAATCTCTCCTTTTCTGATGATGACAAACCTGCAATTGTTAATTCTTCATAAGAAAAAGTTTTTCAAGGTAGTATGCTGACTAAATCATTTAGTTTTGTGAAAGTGGTATATGATCACATTGTTTTTAACTTTCACATCATTTAGTTTCTTTGGTTTCCTTGCTTATCCAGGCATGTTTAGATAACAATATCAAACAATCACATTAAATGAGATAACTACCTTTATTGAAATCAACTTATTTAAACACAACTAAAGCAAATAACCATAAAGTTCAGCAAGGAAACAAAGTGAAAATTTCAACTTAATCAAACATCAAACTATTGAGATTGTTTTGATGATGACAAATATATAAAAAATGAGTTATAAATATAATATTAATATATGCTTAATTGATTAACCATTTGGATTAACTAGTTAGTTTGCGAGTTAAATATCTATTATGTCTAGGATGGTACAAAGAAGGAAGAGTGGGCATTGAAGTAAAGAGAATAAAATATTAATACCATGCTCTATCCAAAGTGATAGCAAGCAAAAATGGTGCACGAAGTTTTGAAAAAGTTAAAGATTAAAAGAGTTGGAAGCTTGGATGCATCAAGATAGCCAATGAATTAAATATGTATAATTATCATAAGCTAAGTATTATTTTGTAAAATTCAATAATTTAGATTTTAATTTATTGGCTCAATATATTTTGGTTCTCAAAATATAAAGTTTAGACTTAAAAGATAGTGAGATATATATTTTACTTAAAATTGTTTTTTAACCTTTGGTCACTATTTTACTTAAATCTCACGAACCATATGAGATATTACTATAAAACTTATTTCATTAGAATTTAGACTCAAAAAGATTTTCAATGATAGCTTATTCACTTAAAACGGAGTTCAAATGAAAAAAAATATGAAATTATAAAGTTGAGTGGTGAGATATGGATTTTGTAGAAAACTATATTCTGACCTTTGGTCACTATTTTAATCATGTCTCCAAAAATATAATGAATTTTGATATGAAACGTGTTTCATTGAAAAATAGACTCAAAGAGCTTTCTAAAAATAGGTCTTTAACTTAAAAGAGATTTAAAATGAGAAAGTTATGACCATTTGAAATTGGGACTATGTCATTGTAAGTGACCAGTTGATTAGTCAGCCCTCGACAGTCGATTAGTCAGTCTCAAATTTGAAATAACAGTCATATTTTTATGGACAGTCGACAGGTGAGCCCCTGAAAGTCAACTTGTCACTCCATAAAGAGTTTTTTAGAGTAAATAATGGCTTTTTTGAGTGTGTAATGACTATATCTCTTCTTGATCTATAAATATAACATTCTAAACATATTTTTAGGTAGATTTAAATCCTAGAAAGTGATCCTTAACTTATTATATCATCTTTGAAATAGAAATAAATATCATTGAGCTAAACTTGCAAATTCTCTATCATTTGAGTTCTTAGAGCTTCATTTGTATATCTACTTCTTTGAGAGATATTGTTTATTAGTATTCCTTTCTTCCTTGAGAGAGAGAAGCTCAAAAGGTTCTTAGAGGGAGTCAAGCAAGGGTGTGCTTATGTTAAAGGGGAGGTTCCCTTGTTTAAGTGTAAGAAAGAGGTTCTTCTCGGGATTTGAGATTAAAGAAGAAATTCTCCCTTGTTATTGTTGTAATTGGCTATTGAGAAAGTGGAAAATCCCAAGAGATTGCTTGGGGACTAGACGTAGGCTTGGGTTAGAGCCGAACTAAGATAAATCTCTAAGTTTGCTTCCTCTATCCCTACACTCTTTATATTTTGAATTATTATATTTATATTTTTCTTTTTAATATTACATTTGAAGTTTTGATAGATATCCTAAGCATCTGTATTGAGCCTCCATTGATTGATTTAATTATTGCTTTACATCTTACTATTCTAAGTATAATGCATGACAAGGAATTTTGTAAAGCAATTTTGAAAAGAATCAAAATTCTGTAAACACTCAATTCATCCCTTCTTAGGTGTTGGTTGCCCTAGCCTAACACAAACAACTCCTAAACTTTTAATCTTGCTATTTCCTCAATTTCCTATTTCTCTCCCTCTTTGTCACATCAAAAAGGGAGGAAAAGAATCGAAGCTAAGCCTAGAAGTTGAAGTGCTACTTGTGATATGTTCGTGATATGCCTCAATGACCTCAAGATGGGCATTCATGTCTTTTGAAAGTCTCCAAAAAGTTTTGCATCTAGAGGCTATAGGAATCCATCTTTTGATGTATAGCATAAATCTCGACAAAAAAGATTAGCTCAGGGATTACCATGGTCTCAGGAAGAGCCGAGGTGTAATTAGTCAGAGCAGGAGTCAGAGGAGATGAAGGCATGGAAGCAGAAGGCCCTTCTTCCTCTAGAAATAGATATACATAAAAACTTGAGATTTTGCAATCTCAATAGTCAACAGTTCAATAAAATCATTTTATTTTCGGCCTTTACACATCAAACATGCATAAATCACATATAATCACATAAGAATAACTATAAACATGATGACATGCCAGGAAAACCTTTTATCCCTCCTTTGGGCCAAACCTGATGGGCCCTGTTTGGAAACTTTAACCCTTCATTATCTCATACCAATTTAGGGTTTCATGCTACCTCGTAATGTGAAGGCCAATCACAGGAGAACCCTGTGACACCAAACCTGTCGGGTGTCTCCCCACTAGCATGCATATGCCAAACATATAAAACACATCACATGCATATAACTATCAATAAAATGTTTCAAAGAAAAGTAAGATGTGCGAGGGAGTAGCTGAAACCTACTTGTTTTGGGATATCTTAACCTTTTGCCTTAGGTTGTAGATCTGCGCCCAGGATACCAGGGGACCTTATCTATCATAATAAATAAATTCTTAATAATGTATTGCCATCTAAATTTCTAGAATAATTATTTCTAATATCCCACTTTCCTAAAAATAATGATTTATAATTCTTACAAAAGTAAGATGAATACTGATTAAACAAATATTCATCCAACGAACTTTATCATTTTCAAATACTCTTAAAATTTATGTTTAGCTATTAGTTATCACTTTGTAACCTAACTTAAATTACAAAACTTACATCTAGCTCCCCTTTTATAGATACTTTTATAATAGCAAAGGACATATGTATATATATAGATATATATATATATATATATATATATACACACACATATCTATATATTTATTCTCTTTCATGCGTATATTTTCCTTTTCTAACAACAAGTTCTTTTATGCTCATGCATGGATCTATAAAACTCACGTTACTTCTACATACTTAGTTGGAGCAAGTTTCTTCTTAATGCCAACCTGGCACCTATCTCTTCCTCCATGCAACATATATAGCTATATATATATATATATATATATATTCCTCCATTCCTTGCTGTTATTGCCTTAAGATTCAATAAAACTTAATTTACTATTTTGAAACCTTTGTACTTTCAGAGCTAAACTTTGGTGAGTGTGTGTACCTTGCTTAGTTAGCTTCTTCCTTTCTTCCTTGCTTATTTCGTGCAGCTCAGAGCCTTCAAACTTTGCAGAAAACTTTATTTTCGCGTCTGGAGAGCAGAGTTTCGGTTCTGCCTCTGTTGTACCCCTTTTTTTCTCTCTTGTTTTGCCTACTTTCTCTCATGTTTGCTTCACCCTTCAACACTTAAACCTTTCCCCTGTGTTTGAGTGTCTCCCACAACCCTAAAACTCGTAAAAACTCACTGATTTTTCACTCTCTATTGTGTTCACTTTCAGCTGTCCGAAACTGAGTTTCAGTTTCGTTTTGCTTTCTGTCATAAGCTCTTTCCCTTTTATTTCTCCCAATTTTCTCTCTTTCTGGATTCTCTTCTCACTGCTCAAACTTCCCTTAGTGTTTTTTGAGCCTTTTACTGCCTAAAGACTCACAAAAACACGCTAGGTTTCACGTAAAAAATGCAGAGCTATTTTTAGCTTCGTTTCTACAATGACTTGCCTCATCCTTGGCATCCCTTTTATAGAGGGCATCTTCCCCTATAAAGGTGCTTCAGCATTGAGGAAAACCACCGCCCAAACCACTCATAATGATATCTGAAATCCATTTGTAACTAGCTTAACTTTCCAACTCGTTTTTTCAGTGTCCTAGCTGTCTACTTCATTTCCTCTAAGTTTACTTTGGTTTTTGCTGGATTTTTTTGATCTATTATATTCCTTATACATCCCTTAACCTTGGAGGCTGCCTATAGTAGCTTGACATGTGGCTTTATATGTTAAAAAAACTCCAAGTTAGCCGCCCTATTTAGTTTTGCTCCTTCACTGCACAGTCAGCGCTAGGCTTCGGTTTTGGTTAGTTTTATATCTTTGTAGGCTTCAACTTGCCATGAGCCCATAAGCTTGCTGCAACTTGGAAAAAGCCTGACCAATATATATATGTACATACGTACATATATATTATATATATTTCTCCACCAACTTGTCTTCTACCACCGTTAGTTTGGTTACCTTGCTTTAAAGAGCTCTATTCTCATTAGACCAAAAAAGCCACCCATTTTTATTATTTATTGAGGTGAATATAATATGATTTCAATGGGTTTTGTTTTGGTGGAATATCCCTAATGCCACCTCCTACTCATTAGTGACACCTAATGCTTAAGTTAATTCTTCCTCACCTCATGCTTAAGCTAATGCTTCCTATTAGACTTAAATTTCTTAGCTTATTGTCCAATGTGCCATATTCTTGGTTTTCCACTACATACTTGTGCTACGTGTTTTTGAAGTCACTTTATATATATGCATGCGGTGCGCTCGAGCGAGGGTCATCTGGCACCAAGGTGCCAACTCACTGGTTTTGGCACCTAGGTGTTGTATTTATGGCACTTGGGCGCCATATTCTGGAGACTGGTGCCTGAACGCCATGTTCTCCAGTCCTTTTTTTTTTTCTTTTTGGTAGCCCTTAGCTAATGGTAACTATGTGAATTTTCTTTAAGTGATGTAATTTTGTTAATCTAAGCATAGTTTAAATGATACATAATTAACTTACAAATGTCTTTTTTATGAAATTAAAGGAATCATAAGCTAATTAAGGTCATATAAAATTTTTGACGCATATGGGCCTTATTTTATTTGTATATATAGCTTATAGGTCTTGAAATTAACTAAATCTTTATTCACAATATAACATACTAAACTAATTTTAAATTGACTTTGATGACTATAAATAGGTAAAAATAGTCTATTATAGAAATTGGCTTTTACGAGTATTACACATAAAGTTTACACTAAATGTCTCTGTTTGATGCTAGGAGATTGCAGATCTTCACATAAGAAATAACATAGAAGAAAATATTTCTCCAGAATTACCTTAGCAGTCAACTATGCTACACAAATTCAAGCAATAATATCTGAAAAACAATTGGGGACTTTCAAAAATGGTATTTGTTTCTATCGAAAAATTACTTGGATTAGAGTATTAGATAAGTCCTCATTGATATTTCAATTAACCTACTAAGATCCAACTATGGCAGAGAAAGAAGAGCGGTTCATCGAGGCTAGGATGGATCACGTACAAATCGGCACTAACAACAATTGTTTGACTCTGGTTGCATCTTGGTTGACCTTCGCTCCTTGTGGCCCAGGTGGCAACGAACCTTCATCTATCTCTAGCAACTGCCATTCAAACATTCTATATCACATAGTTATGCTAGCGAACGAGAGACACTTTTGTGGTAGAGAGGACAAGGTTGCCAACCAGAGAGAAAACTTAGGGTTCAAAGTTCTCCTGGATAAGGCTTATGTGGATCATAGCACTTAGGATTTTTATGGCAATAATTTTTCCTAAGTGTTATTCTATGTCATTAAAAAATTTGACACCTCATTAGAAAATGGCCACGTCAACGAATGAGTAACAGATAGTTAATGGAGGGACCATTTTGGATGAAAATAAGATGAGCGGAGGACTAATATGAGAATTTTCATCAATGAGGGACCAAAACAGAAAAGAGGTAATAAGTGGGGGACGAAAATGGCATTTTTGTCTATATTAAAATTTCATGCAATATCACTTTTTTTTTTTTCAAGTATTGCACTTCTGGTGAAGTAAAATTGGAACTTAAACCAGTGGACCTTTACAGCTACTTATATTATCAAACCCCTTACTTTTATTAAATGGACTTCAGCAAATTTGTTATAAGCTTTATTTGCCCTCCTTTATCTTATGTTTGTAAAGCCTTTTGATATATTTTATCACCCCTATCTCATTTTCAATATAAAACAATTATATCAAAACTTTTAGAAATGAAAAAGTTTTTAAAATAATTAAATTTCAACGCAATAAAAACAACAAACCTGCCAAATGAAGGTCTACATTATTTTCAAAACTTTGCGAACTATTTTTTTTCAACTGCTAGCAAATTTTCAATGTCATCTATTTTAGAAGATATATGAGGGACTAATCTAAAAAAACTACTTTATAAGGGATCAACTCATTAAAATATTTTATCTCTGAAGGACCAAAATGAAGCTTATTGGATATTTAAATTGCTTATTAGAGCTTATCAGTGTCCAAAATTCTTAGATAAGAGTTAATTGAATCTGAATTCTCCGCAGTTGAAGTAGGAGACTCATTGATTTTGAACCTCTTATTGTATAGTTTAAAGAATCAAAACCGTCAAATTAAATTTTATGATTATATACAATAAAAAAATAATCAACTTAATTTTAAACTATAATATTTGCACGTTTTATTTAATAATATCTGTTAAATCATCGGATTTCTGTTTCAAATAAAATAGAAGAGTCTTTATCGTAGATGGGAGTTGATCAACAACCATAAAGTGACCACTTAGCTCTGCTTTTGACTTAAAATAGTGGCCCATGATTATTTCCATCCTCTTAAAGCCCCACGGCATCATCACAAAAGAAAACTCAAAAGCCAAAAGAAGATGATAGATGAAGTATCACCAACTCATTGAAAATGGGTATCACTATTTGGCTGATGATCATCTTATCCTTTCAATATATACTTAATACTTATTCAGGGTTGACGGCGTCAACTCCTCCTTTATGTATAAGAGTAACTGGTTTTTTCCCATGTTATACTTACATAAACCTTTTGTCCATTTTCTATTTATTGTATATTTATGACTATTATGCTTATTTTCTTAGTCCTTAAAACCTAGTAAATTTTTTGGAAAAAATTATCGTAATGAACAACGACATATTGATAGTTTAAATTCTCTTATACAAAATAAAAGCCATAGATTGTAATTAAGGTGTGCAAAATAGACTATAAATTATTAGAAATTATTGAAACTTTTGGATTGAGGATTTATGGCTTTATTTTTTATTGTAAGGGATTTGTGTCCGTAATTTTTCACACCATAAGTGTCATGCGCAATAGAGGAATTGAAGGGAGTGAATTTGATGGGTGGCTGGGTGAACTTAAAAAGCTATAATTTATGGGAAATTTCGTGTATGCACCAGAATTTTTCTTAGAAAATAAGAAAAAGATTTTAAAGAGGAACTCAACTTGTCATGTATTGAATTTCTCTTAAAATTAGGAGAATTAATGCAGTATAGTGGAGTAATATTTTCCGTGTAAGGATACAAAAATTTATTAATTTTATGCAATATTACTGTTAAGAAACCTAATTCATTCCTTAAATAATAGAATGTGCTTCTATCACGAACCTTACCCTTTATTTCTCACAGCCTTTCTTTAGGTGTAATAGGTGGCAATTATTTTTGCTAATACGAGAAACAAAAACCTAAAAAACAAGCGATACAACGTCAATTAGGAGAACTGTGCTCATGCAAGTAGTTGCTGAATTGGTGTACTCACTTGGAACCATACGATGGCTAACGCACATTCCTACACAATTTCTCTGTTCCAAAAACCAGCACACATTGTTATTCAAAACAATTCGAATAAGAGAAGAAAATAATGTTAGGTTATATAGGTTAAGTGATGAGATGGACGTATAATCATCATTTTGGTTTTGACAATAATGTTGATGGTGATCATGATCGTCATGATGGGAATGGAGAATAATTATTGTGGGAGCTGCGTCATTACAAAGTCTCCCTTTCATTGGGCATTTATTTTTCCAAGACTTTTCAAAGTCTTCCTTTTAGCTCCATCCCACTGCAAAGGAAAGTTTTAAAAGCTGAACATGATTAGAGACCGAAGTATCACTAACTGAATGAAGATGGACATCAATATTTGGTTGATGATGATCTTCTTCCTTCAACGCATGATCAGCGTCGATGGCGTTAACACCTCCTATGCATACAAAGCCACTGAACTTATCTTTGTTAACTGTGGTTCTTCCAACTCCGTTCAATTAGGTAGTCGGACATGGAGTGCAGATATCAACTCTGAACAATTTTCTCTCATCGAAAATCATCAGAAAAACCATCTCTTGTCATCAGTGCAGGCCAACCCAGTTCAATCCTCGATCCCTTCTTCAGTGAACCAAGTCCCATACACAACCGCGCGCCTTTCTCTCTCTGAATTCACCTACTCATTTGTGGCCACTGATGGCCCCAAATTTGTTCGCCTCCACTTTTACCCTACTTCCTACCCCAACTTTGATCGCTTTTCTTCCCTCTTCTCCGTTAAAACCGGCCCTTTCACTCTCCTTAAAGACTTCAATGCTTCACTCACAGCAGACAACGATGATGATTCAAGGATAATTGTATTTCGAGAATACTGTATCTATGTCCAACCTGGTGATCAGAGGCTGAACATAACCTTCATACCCACCCATCCAAACGCCTATGCTTTCATTAATGGGATCGAGGTTGTTTCTATGCCCACATACCTTTATTACACTAACCCCAGTAGGCCAGATTTGGGTTTGAATTTTGTTGGTCATGAAAACTCTCCCTACGAAATCCGGAACACAATGGCTCTGGAGTCGTTATACAGAATCGATGTTGGTGGATCCCAAAGTTCTGCCGATGAAGACACCGGAATGTTTCGTTATTGGGACGATGATAATCAATACTTGGAAAAGGAACATCCACATAGTCTTCCAACTTATTTTCGTCAACAAGACCTCAAATACACAAAAATTCAGAACTACACAGCACCAGACGGAGTATATCTAACTGGCCGTAGCTACGGTATGGATGAGACTTCAATAACATATAATGTGACTTGGGAGTTTGAAGTGGACTCAGGTTTCACATACATGGTAAGGCTCCATTTTTGTGAGCTTGCGCCAACAATTCAAACTTCTAACCAAAGAGTTTTCCAGATCTTCATTGCTGACAATTTGGCCCAGCCGATGTGATTGAGTGGGCTGGAGATAATCTAACACCTTACTATAAGGACTATGCAGTGTCGATGTTAAGCGAAGAACAAAACTTGAAGAAACTCAATCTTTCCGTTAAGTTGCAACCACACCCCAATCCTAGAGTAAGTGCTTACAATGATGTGATATTGAATGGAATCGAGGTCCTCAAAATAAGTAACAATGGCAATCTTGGAGGTCTAAATCCTGACCCACATGCATCTACATCACTACAGCCATTTGTGCCACTGATCAACACTTCTGAAGACTCAAAGAAAAGAAAGATAATTTCCATCGTTGTTGGTGTGGCTTTAGGCTTCCTTATGCTATGTCTTGTTTTGTTCAAGTACTATCAAAGGAAAATTAGAGCACAGAAATCCACATCCAAGACCAAAACAAGCAAGAGTACCCATGGATCGTCATCTCTGCCATCCGAATTTTGTCGTTGCTTCTCAATCGCCGAGATCAGAGTAGCCACAAATAATTTCGATGACATTTTCTTAGTGGGAGTTGGAGGGTTTGGTAATGTGTACAAAGGCTACATCGATGACGGTACGACACCAGTGGCGATCAAGCGGCTCAAACCGGGTTCGCAACAGGGGGCTCACGAGTTCCAGACCGAGATCCAAATGCTTTCTCAACTTCGTCACAATCATTTGGTGTCCCTCATCGGTTTTTGCAACGATGGGGACGAGATGATTCTTGTGTATGAATTCATGGCGCGTGGGACTCTCCGTGACCATCTTTACGGTTTTGACTGTAACGAACCTCTTTTTTGGAAGCAAAGGTTGGAGATGTGCCTAGGTGCAGCGCGTGGACTTCACTATCTTCATACGGAAGCGAATCGTAGCATCATTCATCGTGACGTGAAGAGCACGAACATCTTGGTGGATGAGAAATGGGTGGCAAAGGTTTCAGATTTTGGACTATCGAAAATGGGACCCATGGGGATGTCATGGTCTCACATTAGCACCGTAGTGAAAGGGAGCATTGGGTATTTGGATCCAGAATACTACAAGCGTCATTGGTTGACTCAAAAGTCAGATGTGTACTCCTTTGGAGTGGTGCTGCTTGAAGTATTGTGTGGAAGACCGCCTTTGGTACGTACGATGGAGAAGCACAAAGCAGGTTTAGTGGAGTGGGTCCGAAGATGCCATCAAGATGGCGTGATTCATCAGACGGTTGATCCGATGCTAATAGAAAGTATCACACCAGAAAGCTTAAAGGCATTCAGCACCATGGCATTGAGTTGTTTAGTTGAAAATGGAAATCAACGGCCATCAATGAATGATGTGGTGTGGGGCCTAGAGTTTGCATTGGAGCTGCAAGAGAGCACGAAAGGGACAGTGATTGGTGAGAGTGAGACCCAGAAGGAGGAGGAAGAAAAATTGTTGAGGAAAGAGGTGGAAGATAAAGATAGAAAAGTGAGATTCGCAAGTAGTAATAGTGCAACAACAAGTGAATCAAAGAGCAGTGGATGATCATTTCTAGTAGTTAGGAAGAGGCAATCTGAATTCTGAGTTGATCTTTTATAAGCTTAGAAAACCCACAGTGTGATGAATTGATAGGCCATAATTTAATGCATCATGGGTTAGGAATGCGCTCCTTAAGATTATGCAGTTATTACTTTAACTCTTTAAGAAATACACAAATGCATAAAAAGATGATCATATTAGTCAAGTACCTTGTTGTGAGCTAGTAATCAACAAAGTAATAAGTCTTCTTTCTTCTTTTTGCGTACTTAATGTTAGAACATGCTTCTTCTTTCATTTTGCATGTTCATAACATCAGTGGGTATCAAAGCTAGTTATTCATCAACTCCGATGGCTATTAAATTGGCTGCCACTACAAAATAGAATGTCACTGCTAATGGTCTTTATGTCGCCACTAACTACTTTAAGTGGCAAAATTTTTGAGTTGCCATATGAGCCCCTGATGACTTGCAATCTAGCAACCTCAAACCTGTGACCATGTGCTAGGGCCTTACTATTCCACCACGGAAGCAAGTTATATTGCTAGTATATATATGACATGTATTATATTTCATTTCTATGATTAAAATTTAATATTTATTGAAATTAAAATTTTATATAATTAATATTTAAATAATCCATTTTCAAAAGAATTATTCATTTCATATATATTTATTGTTTTAACTATTCTTGTATTTCATAAATTGAATTGTTTATCACATAATAATTAACTAATTAATTATTAATTACTTACATTCCTATATAATTATTTATTAATTGTTTGAATTATTTCATTTTTATTTGAATTAAAAATTTTATATATTATTTATTAAATTTGATTAGCAAAATCAAATATCAAAGTTATATTAATCAAATTATATTAAATAAAATGTAATATTAATTATTATAATTTTTATGATGATATACAAAATTCGCCACTAACTGTTCTTAATTTAAATATTTGTTTATACTTTTAATAATGACAAGTGAAAAGACACCACTAACACACATTTGTTGCCACTAAAGAGTTAATGACAATATTTTACTTGTTACTACTAAAAGTTTTAAGTGGCAATAAAATTGTTGCCACTAAAGACTCTTTTTTAGTGAAAATTGAAAGGTTATCACTAAAAAGGCACTTTTAGCGATGAATTTAATTTGTTGGAGCTAAAAGCTGCTACTAAAAACACTTTTTTCATAGTGAGCAAACAATAGTTTTCATTCTTTTTTCACGGGAAGAAGAGTTTTCATTCCTTTTCCAATGGAAGAAGGGTTTGGTTTACCTTATTAATTTGTAAAAAGTAACCAAATTCATTGGTACACTATTGTCCCAAATTAAATAAGAAAAAACAATAATTAAAACTTTACTATGATGTGATTAAGGGTGACCATCTTATTGGGTGAAAGTGGAGGAGTACTTATATGCTTCATGTCCTTGTGATTAATTTGAGAAAGCATTCAAGGTTGTTTTATATACTTTAAATTAAAATATACATTAAGTTTAATTGGAAAAAAACTAAAAAGGATAACATATATATATATATATATATATGTCAGTTATTGACACTTTTTATAATTTGATTGAGTGGGAAACCTCACAAAGTAGATGATATAATTTTCATCCATTCTCAAACTATCTTGGGGGGATTTTCTTATCTTAGAAATTTTTATCATCCCTTCATTTTACTATGCTTTAAAATCCATATATAACCATAAAAAATTATATATTATAAAATTTATGTATAGTGAATTTAGAATTGTATAATGAGGGTGCAGTTCATCAATAATTTTATGAATGATCAAATTGAATAACACTTAATGACCAAAATTCTATGAAATCTAAAATGCATTTTATAACAGAAATAATTGGTGGAAGTGGCACCATCATGGAGGAGAAAGAGATTTTTCTTTTGGCTCAAGAGAAGAAAGAGAGACATCATTGATATGGTGTGTTAGTGTAATCAAACAGAGGAAATGGAGGAGCCTCACACATAGTAGCAAATTTCTATCATGATTTGATTAGACTTGCATATCATCATTAATTATCACACAAGTGTGTTATCATTAATTAATATTTTTATTTTGAGATGACAAAATGAGATTCATGAGAATAGTGGAATGACAAGTGAACCAAAGAACAACCACTTGCAGTGTTAGGCTTTTTACCATGACTGAAAAAAAAAAAAAAAAAGGTCATCACTGTCCATTGAAAAGAAATATATAAGGCGCCAAAGCCACATTTTATACCTCGATTATTATTAGTCTTTTGAATATCCTAATTATCTATATGTCAACTTTCTCCCTTTCAAATGATCAATAATTGCTTTCTTATAGTAGGAGATGAATGGGTCTGAATTACACATTTAAATTTTATTGATTTAGAATTTATTAATTATAGTTTATTTACTAATATATATATATATATATATATTGTGTAGCAATTTTGGAATAGAGATAAAAAATACTCTCCTCGAAAATAACAGTTGGCCCACGAGCCAACTTAACATATGAGTTAATAAAGTGAGATCAGAAATGACTGGTGTAATTAATTTTTTATTCCCCTAATATGCTCCTATTAGTTTTTTGGGAGAGATGTGTAACACAATTATGTCTAATGAATACATTTATCTAACTAATTAGCTATTCGGTATCAATTAATCACATTTTTTTTGTTTGACAAAAACGTATATAAATTAACATAATTTATGTCCAATGCAGAAAATTTTGCTCTAGGTAAAGCAGAAAATGATGAGCTACTCGGTCTTTAAGTGACAATTAAGAAGGTGCCACAGGAAGATATGTTCCTTTCTCTCTATCTACCATTATTTTTTAAAAGTGGTTGACAAGAGAGAGTCCATGAAGATAATGGAGGAACAAGAACGCATTTCCAAAATATTATTGTTTTATATTAATTATGAATCACATTAAAGGATAAGATAAAATCTTTGATGTGATTACACATGTTTTCGAAAACATTATATTCTTTAGTTATGATGTGATTAAATCTGTGAGGCGTACCTTCCTTTTGAAAACGACAATATTATTGTGTTGTCTTAAGGAAATTCTCTGAATTACGGTGAAACTTCATTTAATGTTCTCAGCATGATGAGTGCATTATTGTGGCCAAATCCGTTGTGTTGTTAAACAGCTGCTTAATTTATGATCCAAAGCTCATGGGTACTGCTTTGAAATATATATACACTTGTTCACATAGTTTGTCCATGAATATATATTCTGTGTGTTGCCAAGTACAAAACATTTTATTAGTTATTTAAACTTTAAATTCTATATCTGATTTAAATAGTAGAATTGTAAAAGTCATACTCATAACAATTATATATACTTTTAAAATATCTTGTGCAACTTTAAAAAATCACAGACATAACTCCCGCAACCCTAATGTCACACACCACAACACCCACAATCACAATAATCACAACTTTAATAACCACAATCATAATTTAAAACCACCTTCGGAAATGCAGCTTTTCCTTTTATCGCCTTATATAAAGAGATATCTCTGCACGCCGAGGATACCACAGCAAATCAAGAAGCAAGGTGAGTGATCAAAAGAGAGTCCATGAAGAGAATGGAGAAACACATTTCCAAAGTGCTTCTCTTTCTCATGATGATCATCACAATGTTGCTGCTCTGACCTCTGCAGAGTGAGGCTTCTGCAGATTCATGGGACAACATTCATGAAGGCAAGTCGTCGCATATGAACACCATCACTGAGTCCATTTATTACATGGAGGCCAATTTGTTCATGGATTCTAGCTTAGCCACGTTTATGGATATTAGTGAAATTGCAGATACCTTCAAAAGAGGTAAACCTGCTATTCCATGCCCTCCTTTGCAATCCTACTCTTCCTGCATCGGCCTGTCCGAATTTGATCCAAGACGATCACCATATTGTGACCCACGTGAGAGAGATCCAACATGCAAGTCATGATATCTTTAGCTTTGATCTGTGTATTTAGAATTTCAATTCTAGTGTGCTCTCATATGAAATCAAATCCTGGGCAATAAGCACAAAAAGTACCATTCTCTCCGAGGTGACCTTTGCTCAGAGATGGGTTAAAGAGACGCCAGCGGCTTTTTTGTGCATTCTAAAACTTTTTATTTTTATATTTTCAATTTGGTCTCTTAATTAATAAAAACTTGTTTATTACTTTGCAAGAATTTTTCTTTCTCACTTCATAATCAAACAATAATTTTTATTTGTTAAATTTAACAGTTTCATTTGTAAAGTTTTGCTCATAAATCTAATTTTTAAATATCCAAAAAGCTTTATCCTTTCGCATTTAGGTTATAAAATAGGCACTTTTTGAAATTTGAATTATAATAAATTCAAATGCCTTATTAGGTCTACGCTTATTTTTTGACATAATCTCATTGAAAAGCCAAATAGAAATAAAAGTCATGTTGATGATATTTTAATTAAATATAGTCTAAATTTTTTTTTTTCTCTCATTAAAATTAAATCCTCCATCTACCCCAACCTTGTAACACTTTCTTTCATTAAGATTGTTGTCTATAAAGGCTGCGTGTGTATATGAATGCGAGTAGTTGTTAAAAAACAACGCTGAAATTGGTAATGTTGTGAAAAAAAATTGTTTTGAAAAAGTAAAGATCATGTTTGGCACAATATTATATATGCCACTTTTAAAAATAAAATTGAATGATACAGTGTTTCGGTAAAAGTTTAAAAGTTACTATAATTGTGAACAATAACAACAGTAAATATATGCCTAAATGTTTTCATTTTGCAATACTTAAAATAAAGAAAATGATATATTAAGTTCTTAGAGTAAAATATACTAGCTAGTGGTTAAATAGAAGTACGTAAATAATATTAAAAGAAAATTTAAGTGAAGGACACATTGAACAAGCAGTTACGAAATGCAAACAGAAAATTAAATTAATAGAATATATTTTCTTGACAAAAACTAAAGTAATATGTAAAATTTAAGTATTTGATATTGTAAAATGATAGTAAAATTATGTGTTTTATGTGAAAATCTAATTAAACACTTGAAGAAGCACCCAGAAAAAGAGTGCTGAAAAATAATTGTGACTTTTTGTTACATTCCCAATCCAGCACCTTCTAAAACTAAGGAAATACAGAGACGATTTCTTTCTTTCCTTCTTTTTTTTTTTTTTATCAATAAAAATGTCCATGAGTCTTGTAAACTGTCCAAATTTTTCTCTGATGCACCAAAGACTGAAATAAGGAGTATTTGTTTTGTTGCTAACACAAAGAGTCCTGCATTCTGATGCACCGAATTAATTATGAGATCAAACAAATTGTGGTTCTTCTTGAATTTAGAAAGGCTACCCTGATACACCATAGTACAACAACAATCCTTTGTAAAGATGCAACCACATCAAAGTCTGCCTGTGATTTAAAATGCTCCATAGAAATCCAAGCACAAGAAGATTAACTTTTGGTTTGCAAGCCTTTGAAGGTGCAAAATTTTTCACGAGAAAGAGCAATGATTCCAAGTCAATTAATCTACCGTGTATATCATAAGCACAGATGGTGTGTATATGAATAAAAGGTCAAGTTTAAGGGTGAGATTGGATCATCATTGCCACAGGTCTTGGCTACAATTGTTGTCAACATCTTCCCTTCTGATCTTCCTATCAAAGCTACAGTAATTGATTAACTTCAATTTCAGACATTGTGGTCTTCCTTTGAAATTCTGAAATTGTCAATGTTGATGCAGAATATACCAAATATTGACAACCCTTGGTATTGTTATCGTGATCAAAACCTCAAATTAAAGTATAATTGATTATGCCAATCTTACAAACTCAATAGATAATTCTTAACTTTTCCAGCTATTTTACCCAAACTCCATGGAGTCACACCAACCCAATTTTGTTTCTCGTTTCCAACCTCCTCTTTCCCAATGAAGTAGTAAGGACAAAGTTTCGATGCTTGTTCGACACAATATGGAACTCTTCTAAAAGTAAATTACCTATTTATTATTTACTAAAAATAAATTCTAGTCTCATTTTTTAATATAACGTAAGTTTAACTGTCTTGACTTGATTGTTGGATTGAAAATGAAACAAGAATCTCAAATGAGAACATCCAAAAGAAAGCGAACGCTGGCCAGGAAATATATATTGATATATATATATATATATATATATGCTAGCTATGGCATTTAATATTGAACAACGCTTTCCTACAAAGTATTTTGTCGTGTCTTAGCGTGCAGGAAAACATTGACTCACATGATTAAGAGATGCCAATTTGACTACCTAACATAGAGGGTTATAAGTATGGTTATCCAAACTCGTAAATTCAAATTAACTTATAAATAAATCATAAATTTATAATATAAATTCGTAATATAAAATCGTAAAAGTTTATATATACTAATATATAGCTATTAAAAATAACTAAAAAATTAAAAGATGTGCATAGTTATCAAGAATTAAAACTCGTCAAGGAGTAGTCGAGTAAAATCAAAGATACTAAACTTTATTTCTATTTTATACAATAAGCCTGTGTCTAGCACATTATTTTTATATGGATATTTCTTTCCCATGAAAAAAATCTAAATTATCCTTTTTATAGCAAGTTGGTTGTTTATTTGGCAAACAGTGTGTATACATATGTATAGTTGTACACTTGTTTGCCCAACGGTGGTTATCTAAAAGCATGTATCGAAAACTTCGTGAACATCATTAGTAATTTTTCAATATAATAATAAAATAATTAATTAATAATTTTCAAAATTAAACATTATAGGGAAACTCAACTTTATCAATAAAAAATAAATCTAAAATGGAATATAATTATTAAAGTAAAATATCAAATTTTATAAGAATATATAACTCATTTTTACGCTGACAACGCCAAAAGAACTTGATTGGTATTTGTGACGCAGAAAAGTCAGAAAGTGTTTTTGACTTAAAAACAAACTATTCGAAGCAAACATTGTTGTGCTTCGTGTTGGCTATTGTAGCATTTACATAAGAGGATTTTACAGACTTGCCCAACCGCCTTAAGTCAAGCCTAAGTCAATTTAAGTCAGCATCGATTCAGATTTCATGGCTATTAAACTTATAACAATGACAACATGATGTGCATATACAATAAACCCAAAATCTAAATGTAGGTAATGAATCTGAATTGTTTTTTAGTAATATTCACGCGTAAAATTTAATGATTTGTAATAAAAGAAAATTGTAAAATTTGATGGTTGACGTTTAAGATTAAAAAATCAAATTTGATAATTGTAAAAAAATTAAAATTAATAATTTTTAAAAATTTAATCTCACAACTTAAAAACTTAATTCAAATAATATTTCCTCGACTGCGGCTGTTGTTTTAAAGTCTGACCAGAGGGAATCCGTTGGGCTTCATCAATTGGCCTTGTGCTTTAAATATTGATTTTTTTTGGAACTCTTTTAATTTTTTTGTGTTGGCTTCAATAATAACCTTTGGGTCTTACCAATTGCCTTTTGCTTTAAGTACCGGGAATTTGAAGGTACTTAGTTTAATTATTATTTCTGTGAAAGTGGTAATTTCCTACAACCGTTGACGCATAATTAATTAGTAATAGGATTTGAATAAGTACATATTGAGCATACTCTAACACTATTTTTTTCTATCTCTCTTGCTGCTTTTATTTGCACTTATTGCAGCTAATAATAAGTCCTGAAAGGTATGCACTGCTCTTGAATAATGTCACTATAATGAATATTTTTGAATATGCGTTTGTGTAATCTCTGAGATTTTAATCTGTATGGTTTTATCAACTAATTTAAACCATATATAATACTTACACATGAATATATGGTAATGTATTGAATCACTTGGAAACTGGGACATATCGTAGAACAGATTTTGCAACTTTTTTCCGTTTGGGATTCTTTATATTTGTTCATCTATTATTACTATGCCTAACATTGGGTAATGTTAAAGATAATGTAATATCCATTCATTTCTTTCAGAACTGAAAAATCATTCACCAGATCATCCAACAATGAGGAATAATTACTCCATCACAGCCCAATACTAATTGGTTTGATCAAGTTCAAATTAATTAAGATTATGCATTTTGAAGATTCAAATGTATTTTCTATCAAAGGAGGCAGCTTGAGATCTATTATAGAAAGAAGATGACAGAGATATGCAGAAATGCACTTGAACACTCAATGACGTGCCCGGACTCTTGATATATACACTTAGTCATAACTGAATGAGGTTACAAGAGAGAAGAAAGAATGATAGCCATACATGTATAAACAATGAATAAAATACATACAAAGAATATCTGAACAGTTATAAATTAATCACGTGCTTTAATATTCCCCTTCAAACGAGAGGGTGTAGGAGATAGCCCGAGTTTACTTCGATTTTGAAGGGACTAAGCATGAGTCAATGCTTTAGTGAAGCAATCTATCACCTCTCGAGAAGATGGTATATAGCGAACATCAATGAAGCCTAAGAGTATGAGGTCACGAACAAAATGGATGTCAATCTCAATGTGTTTATTGTGTGCATGCTAAACAGGGTTCATAGCCAATGCTTAAGCATTTAGGTTGTCACACCAAATTGTAGAAGGTTGTTGTAGGAATAAACCAAGCTCAGTTAATAGTGAGTGTAGCCATTTAATCTCAGTTGCACCATCTGCTAATGCTCGATACTTTGACTCAGTACTTGAGTGGGAACCACTCTCTATTTTTACGAACCCCAAGATATTAGTGTGCTTCCAAGATACACACACATACTTGCCATGGATCTTCGGTCATCTATATCAATAGCCTAGTTAGCATAAGCAAAAACTGTTAACTGAAGGGACTTAAACAATTTATTATGTAAACCAAGCTGATAAGTGCCCTTAAGATATTTGAATATTCGCTTTACTCCTTGAAAATGCTCATCTGTGGGCTAAGACAAGAATTAGCCAAGTTTGTTTACAGAGTAAGCTATATCTGACCTAGTGGTTGTGAGATACTAGAAGGACCTAATGGCTTTCTGATAAATAATGGGATCCTTCATCAATGTGCCCTTTATTCTGGAGATCTATCCTCCAGTGACCATTGGAGTAAAGATTGGTGCATAATCTATGATGTTGAATTTTCCCAATATATCCAAAGTGTATTTAGCTTGGCTTAAGTGTAATCTTGATCTTCCTCTGTGAATTTCTACTCCCAGGAAGTAATATGCTGGTCTAAGGTCTTTCAATGAGAACAGTGTGTTTAACTTCTGAACAAAGGTTTCCATATACATGGGATTGTTACCAGTAATTAGTATATCATCAACATATATAAGAACGAACACTGTAAGATTTGAGATTTGAAGGAAGAATAGAGACATATCACTCTTCACATTCTAAGAACCCTAATTCAACAATGTGAAGTGTAAGAGATCAAACCAAGCACGAGGTGCTTGCTTGAGTCCATGTGGTGCCTTAACTAACTTACATACATAATCAGGATACCCAGGGTTATAGAATCCTTTAGGGTGGTGCATGTAAACATCTTCTTGAAGATATCCATTAAGGAATGTGTTATTGACATCTAGTTGTCAAGTATTCCAGTTGAAGGTGACAGCAATAGCGAGCACAACTCAAATTGTGGTTGGTATTACTACAGGACTAAAGGTTTCTCAATACTTGATTCCAGGTGCTTGCTAAAAACCCTTTGCAACAAGTCGAGCTTTGAAAATCCACTTGCAATTAACTAGTTTTTACACTCTTATATAAGGGACTGACACCCATGTTTTGTTATGTTGAAGAGCTTTAAACTTGTTAGTCATGGCTTATTTACAAAGTGAAGAGGCCAAGGCATTGGAAATGTTGAGAGATTCTATAGCTTAAGACAATGCAGTTGGATTCTCGGTATTAAAGAGCCCAATAAATGGATATTTTGGCTTAAATATGCCATCCTTAGCATGTGTCTTCATCAAATACGAGTTTACTGGAACCAATGTGTTAGTTGGATTATCCAATATGGCTGTTAAGCTTGCAATTGATCATCCAAAAGTGGTTCATCAACACCTTGACTCAAGTGAGGAAGAGGCAGGTGAGTTGAATATGATTGTTAGAGATCTGGTCATCGAAGTTGCAATTTCTTTTTCTAGAGTTAAAAACTCTGAGCAGGTGCTGCAACTAATAACACGTTCATTAGGGGTGATCAGTACAGAAACAACACATTCATTTTCTGTTGGCCTCACTCGATGAATAAGGAAACCTATGTTCATTATATGGTTCCAAGGTGTATTGCAAGTGATCCCTCCATCACGAACTCAAATTCCCAAGTTAAAGTCAGATTGAGCAGTTCAACAAGCTTGAAAGACAAATCTCTGAAGAACTAAAAGCACATGAAGGCACTTCTTCTAAAAAAGATGAACAAAAAACCAAGAATCTTTTCAAGGCTGAAGTAGACATTGTGAATCTCATACATACGGATTACATGGGAATGGCTCATCACAAGCCACCCATCAACAATTATGAGCTAAGAAACTGATCATACAATGAGATATATATACATATGTGTACTCTCACAATTTTGCCCCCAAGTAACTAGCAACTTCGTGGTTTGGCCTAAGTAATAGATAGGGTTTGCTTTCTGATCTATTTTTGTTTTCACTAGATCATAAAGCTGCAGCCATATAACTTGACTATAGTAGGTTTGTTTAATTTGTTTATTTCTTTCCATACAAATATATAGGTGTTAAACACAGTATGAGTTACTGTACATTAAGTGTATCTTCATTACATCCTTTAGCATTGTGAATCAAGACTTTAAAGTAAATGCTTTAGTACTCAGTACAATGCTTATTAATAAGAAGATCACTGTCATTGTTTTTCTATATAATGCTTCTGCATGTGTGTTGTACAATGTAATAGGCAAGAATTCTTTTATTGCCATTTGTATTGGTGATCAATATAATACCTTAGTTATTAGCTAGGCACTTTCCTTGTTCATTTGCCCTTTTCTATTCCCTATAAATATATTAGGTTCTTGGTTGTCTTACGGGAGTTTTGGTTAATTAAGGGCTCCATGCAGCAATTTATCTTAGACTCAATCTGTCTATTCTTGTTGTGGGGCCTACTTTTTAAAAACTTTGGGTCCAAAGTCATTTGGGCCTTCAAACCAGTTTGACTTTGGTTTGCAAGTTGTTTTAGCACTATGAAGAGTACGTTGAAAAGATGTGTTATTTTATCCTTTAATTGAGAAGTTGATAGGAAAAGATAACAAATAAAATGAAATGGGGTGAAGAGAAATAGAATGGAAGATGATTTGCTATCGTATTGTTTAATAGTTTTAATGAAAAAAAACTCTTAATTATTGACTAGAAAAAATGCACTTTTAGTCTTTTAATTTTACTTAGATTTTATTTTAGTTCCTTAATTTTATTTAATTCTAATTTAATTATTTAATATTATTTTAAGTTTCATTTTTGCCCTTTAACTTTTTTTGGTTCAAATTTGGTCCCCTTAATTTTACTTTAAGTCTTTCGTTTCTAAAATTCATTCGGTTTTAATTTCATCTCTTAACTTTATCTTAAATTTCACTTTTGTTATTTAATTTTATTTTATTCTAGTTTGTCCTTAATTGTCAAAAATTATTCAAATATTTTTTCACTATTCATGTTTTTACTTTTTCATTTATCTATGATATACAAAAATTCTGTGAATTGTACGAATTATTATTTTAAGATTTAATTCTTATCTTATTCTTCCACAAACTAAATTAATTGATGCTCAATAGCCAAATTTGTTTTAATATTTGTTTTCTTCATTTTGGTATTTAGTTATCCAATTTGTTTTCTGGTGATCATAACTCTTAATTAATGTATAAAGTCTAAATATTTAAAGTATTTTAATTTGATAGTGTTAGAGGAAAAAAAAAACATTTGAAAAATTAATGGTGAAATTGGAACAAAATAAAATCAAGGGACTAGAACATAAGATAAAGTTAAGGGACCACATTGGAACCAAATGAATTTAAGGGATGAAAATGAAGTTTAGAGTAAAAGTAAGGGACCAAATTATAACCAAATAAAGTTAAAAGATGAAAGTGATATTGAATGTAAAATTAAAGGACTAAATTATAACTAAATGAAGTTAAGAGATAAAAGTTAAACTCTCGTAAAATTAAGGGATTAAAAGTTCATTTTTGCCTATTGATTAAAAGTTACAATTAAACTTAATAGAATGAAACAAGTTATGAATTTCCTTCCAATATTATATTTATAAAATAAAATAGAGCTATTTCAACTTGTTTTTACTTTTAATTAATAAGAATATGCTTATAATTAAATAAGATAACTATTTAATTTTATCTTTGACTCCCCAATTTGAAGAGTCAATAAAAATGAGCTTTTAGATGGCAAATATTTCTTACCTTGAGCTATTGCATTCCATTGAAAAGGAAAAAGACAAAAAATTAAAATAATTATTTAATTCACTTTATTTTTCCTTTTTGTTCCTTACTATTCCATTCCAAGCCATACATCCAAATATTTCTTAGGGAATGCCTTTCACCTATACTATAGTATTTAAGCTATACACACACACACACACATACATATGTGTGTGTGTGTGGGAGTGTCTTCTATAAGCTTGAGACTTTATAATCAAAATCGTGTCAGTATTAATGTGGGCTAACAGACACGGTAGTATACAATGAAAAAAATATCAAATTTTGTTTTATAAAATTTGACGATATTATATTTGATATAAATTGCTGATTCTTGGAAATTTAATTGTTTCTATTTTCATGTTAAGGATTAAATAATAATTATATTGTAAAGAAAGTTAACTTTTTCATAAAAATAATTAAAAGAAAAAATTTATAAACATATATATATATATATATATATTCGAAGCATTAAATATAATATTTTTCAAATGAAACAAATATTAAATTAATGCAATTAAATTTTAAATAAAAGAACTTAATTTATTCTATAAATAATACAATGAGCTTCTATCGTGTATGATGTTGACCCATTTTTCACTTGAGCGAGTCATTATCATTTTAATTTACTTTTGTTTGACGTACATTTCCTTTAGTTTTATAATACATAAAGACTTATCCCCTTACTTTTTAAATTTAAGTTTACAATTTGAAGTTTAAGTGCAGTCAGTCTCATGAATTTTTGAAAATTTTAATTTTTATATATAATTTTATCTTTTATTCATAATATAGTCTTTTAATTGATAAAAACTTACTATTTTAATTCCTTTATAAACAAGATTGTCAAACTTGCGAGTCTAAGCAAAATTGTTTGAAGAAAGTAAACTTGTAACGTAAAATCGTAAGAGTTTATCTATAATAAGAAATAATTATTAAAATATACAATTGCGTAGTTAAAATCAATATTTTAAAATTTAGACTAATAACTAAAACTACTAAAGGAAATGATTAATAGTTTATTAGTTTGATTATAGTTGAATAAGTGATAATTAAATATAGATATTTTTAAAAATTTTATATATTTAAATCTAAATATAATAACTACTAATAATCAAATACTAGTAATTTTAAATTTGAATTAAAATGATTTATAGAGTAATAAATCTAATTATTAAATATTACTTTGTCAAAATAGGTCAAAAGATAATAATAGATAACTTTTTAATCCATAACTAATGAAAAATTCAAAGCAAAATTTCTAAAAAAAAAAGTCAATAATAAATATATGTAATGCATTACAAGTGATAAACATGAAGTTCTTATTAGTTATATAGTAATGGGTGATGTAGTTATTTTTAAGTGTTTGGATTCAAGTTTAAGTAGATGTATTTTTTGAAACTATGGAAATGAAGTGCAAATATATATAATATATTGCACAGATATAATAGAAGACAATGTTGGCTTGGTGGAGAAATGCATGCATTGCTGCTTGGAGAGATCAAAATAAATTCATCTCCTTAAAATTAAATTCTAAATTTATCATTGTTATAAGTCATTTTCATCTTCTAAGTAACTTGCAAATCTGACCCTATTTTAAAGGCAATTTGGTTTTCATATTTGTATATATTCAGAAGATTTCTACAAGTGAAGACTTTTCCAAGTCTTCTGCAAGTGAAGACTTGGAAAGGACGAAGACTTGGAAAAGTCTTCACGTTTGTGTTTTAAATAGAAATAAAATTAAGTTTTTTTTTTCTTAAAAGACAAAATAAATACATAAATATTCAACTTTAAATTATGTTCTTACGAAAAAGTATACAACAATATTTAACTTATATTTATGAACAAGATAAAAAGGGAAACATCGAAGCAAGTTCATTTTCATTTTTCATAAAAAAAATGATTTATATATAGAATCTTTATCATAAATGAGAGTCTCAATAACAAAACAATACCACTTCAGCTTTGTTGTTGACTTGGTAGTCCATGCTTGTCTCCATCCTCTTAAAGCCCTGCGACATCATTGCAAAAGAAATACCAAAAAAACAAAACAAGATGAAAGATCGAAGTATCACTAACTCATTGGAGATGGACATCACTATTTGGATGAGGATGATCTTATCCCTCCAATACATATTCAGTGTACTGTGGGCTTCAACATCCCTCTATTGAATTCGCTAATTGAACATGGCATGCAGATATCAACTCTGAACAGATTTCTCTCATCGAAAATCATCATCAGAGTAGCTATCTCTTGTCATCAGTGCAGGCCAATACATCTCAACCCTATCTTCCTTCTTCAATCAACCAAGTCTACACTACTACATGCCTTTCTCTCTTTATTTCACCTACTTGTTTATGTTAGATTGAAATAAAATAATTAAATCTAACCTGGAATCCTTGGATATGTGTTAGTCTTTCTTTGCAGTGGAAAAGTACTACAACTCACCCACATATAGGCAAAACCACAAAAAATTTCTGCCATGTTAAAGTGAAACCCTAGCTAATATATATATAAAGTAACTAGCTCAAGTAATGTGTAACACTCGCCAAGTTTGATACAAAAATTTTGTTCTTAACAAGAGTGAAATCATAAATATTTGTGGTGTATATTATTAATTAGATATGAGTTTTGGCTTAGTGGTAAGGCATGGCACCTGAAGCTTAGGTGTCCCGAGTTTGAGATGCAGCTTTTTCTTCCTTCAGATACTTTTGGTGTTGACACGTGTCCCCCTGGGTGAAATGACGAAATTGCCTTTCATTATCTCCTTCTTCTTCCCGTCACATTTTTCTTCCTCAGTAGCGTTTTTCTTCTTCCATTTTGGTTCTGCCTTCTTGCTGCATCAACCCTCTACGCTGCCACATTCCAACTCCTACCAGCATCCCCCATCACCAGCAGCTCGATTCTGATCATCGAGGCTCGTGTTTTCCAGCAACAGTAGCTTCGTTTTTTGACGTCTTCTATTGGTAGTCGCGGTGAGCAATATTAAACTATTTTTGGTGAATTTTGATATGTTTTTCATGAAAATGATGATATTAGATGCATTTTTGGCCTTTCTCATTGAATTTCAGCCTTTGAAGCATGTTTTTAGGCAAGTTTTTTAGATGGGTTCCTCTAGGGACTAAACTGAAAATTTTATTGG
Organism: Delonix regia; assembly: GCA_037074485.1. Taxonomy (NCBI): domain Eukaryota; kingdom Viridiplantae; phylum Streptophyta; class Magnoliopsida; order Fabales; family Fabaceae; genus Delonix; species Delonix regia. The sequence continues at coordinate 13,804,777 of CM073449.1, forward strand.
TTTTGGGGTTTTACAAAAAAATTGTAGAATTTTGGAAATTAATGGGTTTAAGTTGGTATTATAGGAATAATTTTAATGGATATGAAATGAAATCCCGTTATTCTTCATAGTTAAGCTTAATTAAAGGTGAAAATATGGAAATTTGGGATGAAAGTGAAAATTTAATAAGTTATAAGGAAGTGAATATAAACTGATGAAAAATTTTAGTAAGTTATGTGGTGGAATCAGGGAATATGAGTTAAGGCTTTTTTTTAGTGATGATAAGGAAGTTGGACATGAAATTGGTAATGGAAATATGATTAATTAAAGAGAAGAAAATTTTTTCTTAATTAGGATTATGTGTTGAATTGATGTTATGGGATAGTATGAGAATTGTAGATATTATGGTTGCTTTTAATAAATTTTTTCCATTTATGAATTTGTTAAGAGACAGTATAATAAGCTTAAATTGATGTGTGTTAGTGAAAGGAATTGAGGAAATTATATTTTTGTGATATAGAGATTATTGGTGAATTCTCTTTTAACCAAGGGAAAAGAGGCTCACAGGTTGTTTTAGATTATTTCATCCACTAGGTAAGCGGTAGCTCTTCCAATCGTATGATTACCATTGTATTGTTATATGGTAGCATAATTTAGGTAAGTTGTAGCTCTTCCAACCGTATGATTACCATTGTATTGTTATATGGTAGCATAATTTGTTAGATTTATTAGTCTTTCAAATGAATTATGACTTATGACCCGTATGTGATGTCAATGCAAAAACCATAAAAAAATAGGATTATATGAAAAGCGGCACTATGTGTAAATAGCATCAAGGGCTGAGTTTCTTTGGCCAATGATAAAAGTATCCAAGGGCTGAGTTCTCTTGACTGATAAGAAAAGAATCCAAGGGCTAAGTTCCCTTAACCGATGAGAAAAATATCCAAGGGCTGAGTTCCCTTGACTGATAAGAAAAGAACCCAAGGGCTAAGTTCCCTTGACCGATGAGAAAAATATCCAAGGGCAAAGTTCCCTTGACTGTTTGATAAAATATACAAGGGTTAAGTTTCTTTAACTGATAATAAAATATCCAAGGGCTAAGTACCCATGACCGATGAGAAAGATTCTCTAAGGGTTGTGGATCCTTGACCGTTTAATGTGATTTCTAAGGGATATGTACCCTTGACCGATTTAATTTCCATTGAATGAATTCATGACTGTTATTGTTATATTGCATGTTTATGGCTTGATATGTTAAAGTTTTAAATGATGATTTATAGAGAACTGACCGATTTATTACTGATTTATTACTGGAACGCTACCTGTTTGCATTGTATTTAATTTCAGGCAATCAACTAGAGCAATTTGTTAACCAAGAGGGCTAAAAGAGCCCTATTGGTATTGTAGAGAATCTAATCCCCTATGTTGTTAGGGTTTTGTATTTTTTGTAATAGTATAATTTGTTAATAATGTAAATAATTGTAAATGAGTATGTTTGACCACAAGTAAATTCCTCATTCTCCTACTGTGATGTAGTTGTCTTTGAATTGATTTAAGAGTTGAGCTCTCTTTTCTAGATATTATTATTTTAGCAGATATTTGTAGCAATTTCAGGAGGTCTCAGTTACAGGGAGACTCTGCCAAAATTTCTACAAAATATATGAATGTGAATCTGCTTGGTAGTAAATTTTCATTATGTATGATTTACAATTCAACTAAGAAAATATCGTGTTAGGCTTACAGAAATGGGATATTCTTGTTATCTGTGCCGGTTACACTCTGGGAGTTGGGGTGTGATATAATGAGTTATAAGTTAGGATGTCCCCTAATAAAGGCATATGTATAGCCTAACATATAACAAAATGCTATCGAGTTACATGATCCAATTCATTTAAGTAATATTAAATACAGATAATTAATTATTTGATATTGTTGAAAGTATAATCGATTATCTAACATAATAATTAATTAATGCTAATCTACAAATTAATTAATTATTTTAACAATCTTCTACTTTGATAGCATTAATCTATGGTAAAGCAAATAGAATATATCAACATTATATTCCAAGAATCTCAATTAATCAATAGGAATTATGAGAAGAGAACTTAGAGTTGAAATATTGAATCAAGAACCTTGAATAGAAAATGATGTTATAAATGCCAACAAAGTTTCAATTTTGAATTAAATAAAATAACAAATAAATATGTTTAGACCATTTAAGATGTCCTAATGCATCACAAAAGCCCCTTCTATGGACTCAGCTTCAACTACCTCTAGACCAAGATTACATCAATGATTCAAGAAGGCCTATACGAGTTTTATGACTTATATGTATGCCTTTGATCAAAATATCCACTAGTAGATTTCACAAGGAATATGACATGAGTGTGAGATAGGAAAAATTTGGAAATAAAACAATTAATCAAGGACATCAAATATGATAGAGAAAACAATGTTATAAATGTCAATAAAGTTTTAATTCTAAAACATGCCCAAAAGATTTGGCACATTCAAGAACATTGAATCTGATAGAGAAACAAATGTTATAAAGGCCAATATACACTAAAGTGTCTCTTAAGAATACAACTTAGACTTCCACTAAATCAATATATAAAAATTTAAAGTACCCACAAGTTACATGATTCCAAAATTCTAATGGGTAAGTCCTTGGTAAATCACAACATGTCTAATATGAGTAAAAAATTCACAAATTGTCTCGTTAACGAACAAAATCTTGACGTTGAAAGTTTAATACCACTGGAAGCCTTGTAATCTCAAGAGAAGCCAACAACAGAGTCATTGTTGCAACAAAATAGCCAAGGCCCAAAACATGTTCTTAATAGAAATTCATTTCCATAACTATATTCCCTAATAGGGCTGTGTAAAACACACGACTTAGTCTTTATTAATAGAAGATGTAGCTATAAGTGTCCACGTAACACTTATCAACAAAACATATCCTCTAAACATTGTAAATAAGCATACAAAGGTTAAAGTAATTGTAAGTGTTCGTATAACATTTTCTAATGAGATAGTTCCTCCCAAAGATATAATAATGCACACATAAGTTGGGACTACTATAAGTGTCCGTTTGACATTTTACCAAAGAATAGCTCTTCAAACAATATCATTATTCTCATATTGAGGCTACTATAAGTGTTCGTTTGACATTTACATGGCATTTTACAATTACCTTAACCTTTGTATGCTTATTTACAATGTTTACATGGAACCAAATAGCATATTCTGTCATCATGCTTCTCACTGTCTCCTCTTCAATCATCATATCTCCAACTAATTAACAATGGCCACCAGGGAGTTTCATTTCAAACAGAGCTTCTTAACTCCCAATTACCATACCAACTCCAAATCAGATAAAATGCCCTAAAGATCAGAGCATAGCACCCTTCCTGCAACAATATTACACATAAAGCCATGAATCCAAGCCCCGATTACATCTTACAGCACTCATCCCCAATCCCCCGTTAGGCTTCCTTGTAATTAATGTAATCATCCGTGTTACATTACGTTCAGTCACTTGCAAGGAAATTGCATCTAATATGCTTCTAGTTCACCCACCTCGAACATGATTTTCTAGTTCACCTATTCTTCCCTACACCACCTCTTGTGGGGATTAGCATTAATCCATACGTCCAACTTTAAGGAGAAAATGGTACCCCAAATAACGTTGATCCATAAAAGCTAACAAAGCATTTTAAATGGTCAAAAAATCCCTCAAAGCATTGATAGTAGTTTTGACCTTACTATGACACTTAGGGCATAAATCAAACTCAACCAAAATGTACTTCACTCTGAGTATTGGCAATGACTCATGATTCTACCATGGGCAACTAAACAAAGGAAGGACCTAATGCGCAAAAGAAGCGAAACTCAGATTCCGACGTGCTTGGAGTAGTGCTTAGAATTAGAAGCGAAAGCACTGTTGAAAGAATCCAAAGACCAAATTGATGACAACAATGGACGATAACATTGCCTTGAAGTCGTCGAAGCATGAATCGAACCTGGTCCACCAAAGATTACACGTCCGTGTAGCAAGTGCAGGAAGAAGTTTGGGTCTTGGAAGGCTCTGCTTCTATTTTTTCCCTCTCTGTGCATGTCAAGAAGTGTGTGGCTCTACATGGCTTTATCATCTCTACCTCAGAGCCACCTCGTCAGTAGTTTAGCCACAGGATAGAATTTAACGGTATTATAACAGTAAGAACTTAATTTTAAAGTTTACAAAATATAGGGATTAATTTTAACAAATTAAACTATGAGGACAAAATTAAAAACTGATATAAATTATAAGGGCCAAATAATTAATTTTCCTTTTCTCCACTCTATCCTCTTGCTAATTTTCTTCTTAACTTGTTTCTCATTTTCAACTGAATTACGCTTTGTTTTTCAAGGATGTGCTATGAGTTGTTACTAAATAATCTATTGCCAAACGCAACAATGTAATTAAGTTTGAATCAATGTTTAATTAATTGATTGATTTGTATGGAGGATTGTGTTTAATTGTTTATTTCTCATTTTCATGATCATGTACATATCGTTCCTTAACCTCATTGAACACAAAAAGAGCACGACAGTGTAAAAATATTATACATCACGGGTTGCTAAATATTTTTACAAATGAAAAAATATTATATTTTAAATATTTTTATTAAGGATATTAAAAAATTATTTTGTACAAATTAAGAAAATAAATATTTAATATTCTTTCTAACCAAGGATGTTATGACTATTTGTTTAGTTTTGTTATGTATTTTTGAATTATTTTCATCAAATCAAATATTGTAATGGAATGAAATATTTATTTCTTTTTATATCATAATAAACGTAATTATGAATTATATGATTTGATTTTATCAAAATTTAGTTTTATTTTCATTCTCATAAAATTTATTTTTTTGGTATCAAAGAGAAAAGTTTGGGACTCACACCAATTGTACAATGTCGGTTGTCTATCGACATTGAGTGATGAAAATAAGATCTTTATTTGCATTCGAATTTAGGGAGAAGTTCATTCTGGATTTGAGTGACTTTAAATTTTGTAATTTTACAAAGGCTGATTTTTTAGAATTAATTTTTTCAGACAAAATCATTATTTTTGTTCGGAAAGAAGTGGGAGATTACTATGGAGGATTATCTTTGATTTTAAAAATTTGGATTTGAATTTTTTAATTTTTTTAATTTTAGAAAAATGAAATCTAAAAATAGAATCTTCACTTGTTTTTATTTTTATATTTTCAAGCAATATTAATAAGATGCGCGTTGTTGAAACTGAGAATTTATTCATGATTGTCACTAAGTATAATCTAACTGGCATCGGATAAAATTTAAGGAGATGAAAAGTTTCATATGACCTTTGTTCATAGTCATCGTTTAAGTAGCTAAGGTGACTAAATGTTTTACATGGAAACTTTTTGATCGTAGGAAGATAAATAGTTTTTGTTATTTTGAAACTATAATTTGTGAAGATAATAATCTAAGAAGAAAAAAAAAAAAGAATTGAAAAGGATACAAAGATTTTCATTATCTTTCTTTATAATTTTAGAGATATTAAGAAAACCTAGATAATAATTGAGAGTTTATTTTTAAATTTTGAAGAACCTTAATTTGGTGTGGGCCATTGGAATTCAAGATATACATATGAAAGTCTTGTAGGTCAATGTAACTCGCATCTAAGAGTGAACTCAGGTCGTGTTTGCATAAGACTTTTTTTAATTTTTTTTGGCTTAACTAGTTTTGCTTGGTTAGTTACCACGCTAGGCCAAGTCTTTCTTTTTTTTTTTTTAATTTTTGTTTACAAAAATCTTTTATTAATAAAAAAATTTAAAAAAAAATAATGGAAAAGTTCTAAGATTTGAATTGAATAGAAAATGAAACGGGAACATAATTAAGATTTAGAATTGAAAATGATTAAGATTTGAATATAATTAACTTTTTAAAATAAAATAAAAGTAAAATTAAAAAATTAGAAAATAAAGTAAAAAATATCAAAGAAGGTTTTATCTGAATTCAGAAGACGGTTGACCAAGTAAAAAGTATATTATTTTTTTTCATTTTGGCCCTATCTTATATGACTGAGTCAAATTGGATTGTCGGGTCATTTTTCACCCCCACTTGCATTAGGCGAAACTTATGGTATGTTTGGTTGGAGGTAATGAGCTGATGAAATGGAAGAGGGAAAGCATCTTAGTCCCTCTCCCATGTTTGGTTGTGTCAATTCTACATCAAATTTCATTTCCATATTTTTTTGGTTTACCTCAAGTAAGGAAATGTTGATTCCATTGAAGGAGTTAGGAAATGTGACACAACTCTAAGAAATGATAATTTTTTACCTAAAGTACCCCACTATCAAACAAAATATAGTTTATCCATCCTTGTCTGATTTGTCATTTCTATACATTACTATTCCTATTCTAGTGGTTTTTGGTCAACCAAACTTTGTAAAGGTAATGTCATTTCTTTTTTTTTACATGTCTAACCAATATATGGTAATCGTAATTCTTATTATATCTCATTTTCATTCTTATAGCTGTTCTTATTTTTTTCATTGTAATTCTAACAACCAAGCCATTAAGGAAACAAAAAATTTCACAAGACCTCTATTCCAATTGACATTTTATAAACAAATAAATAAAAAGTTGAGGAGACAAAAAGTCTTACAAAACAATTGTAGAATAATCGGAAATAAAAGTTTCCAAGCCTGCAATATTAGGTATGTGTACTCATGTCCAATCATGTCATTTATTCATGTACAATCATGTCCAACCATCCAGGTAGACACTTAACATACTGGAATAGGATTTTTGTCACGATAGATTTACCTGTCTTTGTTGGTTTCTCTTTTATGTCCAATGCCTTTTCTTTTCATTCCTCAACTATCATCCTGTTTTGGCCAAAAAAAAAAAACTATCATCATGTTCTCACCTCTATCAGAGCATGGAAATCAATTCTCAATATTTGAGAATCTAAATGTGGATAAATTTAATAAAATTTGAATTGTTAGATGAAAATTTAATGATTTAAATTTTAAAAAATATTAAAAATTATTTAATATTTATTAAAATATGAATTATTAGATAAAATTTAATGATTTAGATTCTCTCAAATGCAAGAAATTTGAATTTTTAAATATTGATATCACAACACCCACTTTTTGGTGCAGTTTACTCTCTTTTCCGTGAGTGCAGATTCTTTACTATCCAAAATTCGACAATATTGTCAACAGAATGGGTTATTGGATAAATATCCAACATTTTAAATTTGAATAAATATTTTAAAAAATAATTTAATTTTAATAAATATTAATTTTTCAGAACAAATTAATGCATGATATTAGTGGAGTTTGCAGTGTAAGAACGCAAAAATTTATAAATTTTTATTCAATATTAATGTGAAAATACCTATTTCATTCTATAAATAATAAAATGACCTTCTTTCACGAACCTGACCCTTAATTTCTCTTAGCCGCTCATTTGAGATTGCAAGTCAATTTCATCTTTAATGCAACTTGCAAAAGTAGGCCCTATTTTTGGAGCTTTTTGCTTTTCGCATTTGGCGTACATACAAAGACTTCTCAAGTCTCCCTTTCATTTGGCATATATTTTCCAAAGACTTCGACGAGTGAAGACTGTTCAAAGTCTTCCTTTATGTGAAAAAAGTTAACAATTTTAAGCTTCATCCATTAAATAAAAGAAGATTTTAAATAAATAAAAAAAAAGGATGAGAGACCAAAGTATCACTAGCTCATTGAAGATGGACATAAGCATTTGGCTGATGATGATTTTATCAAAGTTGTCAAACTTGCGATTCTAAATAAATTCGTAACATGAAGGTAGACTCATAACGTTAATTCATAATATAAAATTATAAGAGTTTACAATAATAACTATTAAACATAATTATATCATATAAATACATAAAATTTCATACATAAATATTTATTTTATGATTTATAATCTACATTCTACACTTTTCATTTAAATCAATATATAAACTTCAATAAACTTTATAATTTACTATTCATAATAAAATAAAAACAATAAATACGTTCAAATCAACTAAAGAGAAATCCTAATTTTTGTAACCATATATGCATCAAATTTCAACAATTTGCATTAACAATATATAAATTCTTCATTATTTATGGGTAACTATATTAAATAATTAATATTTAAATTTTTTACTATATTAAAACTTGATTGGTTTATATTGAGATCCAAAATTGTTGAGTGTTCAATATATCACGTCAATCCAAAATTGTTTAATGCTTCTGATGATTGAATTATTAGAAATACTAAAATTTGAATTTTGAAGTGGTATGACTTTGAAATTCTGATGTTTGAATATGGATGTTTATATATCTCCAGAATATTAGGAATGTGTCTAAACAGAACTCTATAGCTAACGGCAATAGATGTTAGCCGTAGTGTATTGCGATTGGTAATCTAATAAGGTTAAGTATGACACCCTTACCACCATATTCTATTCAAGACCTAGGGCCATTATTACAGTTACTCAGAGCTTATAGTTGAAATCGATACTATTCTAATATGTTTTCACTAGCCATGGGCTAGTTTTGTATTTGAAAATTATGACTGGTTCTATAGGAGATTCCCAATGCATTCTATTAATGATTATTTTCTGTTTAGGTACTATTGAATTATGATCATTTGATATTTGGTTTTTTAAATTTCGAAAAATGTACCATTGTAAGTCCGTTTCTTTTGTTGCAATATTAGAATTATCCTCTCACTGAGTTTCCACTCATCCCATTATTTAACATTTTTTAGATTCCAGTGCCGATCCAAAACACCTAACTACAAAGTAGCAACCATGCTATTTTTATTCTTTAGTGAGTCTAACCTACTGCTAGCGCTATAAGTTTTCTTATTTTATAATTTGGTTTAGTTTTTCCTCGTATGTAGGCTAAATGTTTGATGTATTACCATAATATGTCAGATAACTCTGCTGTAAAAAATTTTAAGAGGTCTATAACTCAAGGAATAACTTGTCCAACCTTCTACGTAGAGATTAAATTGGTTTAGTTAATGTTTGTATGATGAGATTATGAGATTTAATAGTTATTTAACATAGGTTTATATAAGTTCTGTTGTCTTGGAATTTTTTATTGATTCACGTGGATGAATGATATCTCATCTTTGTGTCGATCTCGTCTTGTCGACTTAGGTTAGTTTTTCTTTAAATATATATTTTATTTTTTTAAAAAGAATTTGGTACATGTAGAATCAAATTTTCTGTATATTTAAATTCCTTTTCCAGTGCCAGTCTCAGTGGTTGAGATTTGAGATTGGCGAAATAAATTTTTCTGCCTCACTCATCAAATCACTTCGCGAAATGATACCATTGAAAAAAAAAATTAGAAACTATTTCTTAATTTAAGAAAATATACCGATTTGTATAAATATAGTTCATATTTTTTTTTCAAAAAAAATTAGTTTATTCTTTTATAGAAATGTTTTTAAAAATCTACTTCACACTGTTTAAAATAAACATTATAATTTGTTTTAAAATATATTTTTTAGGTATAAAAATTTATTAAACTAAGATGAATATTTGCAAACAGTGGTGTGGTGCTGTGCATGCAGTGTATTTTCCCCGAATGATTTCTTTGAATTATTAGATGAAAAATCAAATGGTCAAGAATGGATCACATAATACTTTTACTTATTGTTAAAAATATTTTAATAAAAAAATACATTAATATTTGAAATTATTCTTTCATATATAGGATAAATAAATAAATAGACCGTAGGGTGTAAAATTGTTAGAACCTATTTAAAATTTTGGTTTTAAAGTTTACCGTAGGGGATCATTGTTCATAATTTGTCCTGTAATGCACAACAGTGGAATAAAAGAGACGTAATTTTGATGGGTGCACTTAAAAGCTATAATTTATGAGAAAATTCATGTTACATGCACCAGAATTTTTGTTAGAAAATTAAAAAAAACATTTAAATATGAACTCAACGTGATATACATTGGATTTCTCTTAAAATAAAAAAAATAATTGGGTATATCAGTGTAGTAATATTTTTGCAGTGTAAGAATATCAAGAATTATTAATTCTTATGTAATATACTCAGAATGAGCTTCTACCGCGAATCTATCCCATTTATTTCTCTTAGCCACTCTTTTGGGATTTCAGGTAATTTTCATCTTTATTGCAACTTGCAAATTAGACCTCATTTTGGACTTTGTTGCTTTTCAATTGGCATACATGTTCCAAAGACTTTTCAAGTCTCCCATTCATTTGGCATATATTTTCCGAAGACTTGAGCGAAGACTTTTCAAAGTCTTCAGCTCCATCCCGTTAAAACCCCGTGCATTGTAAAGGAAAACTTTAAAAACGAAACAAGATGAGAGACCCAAGTATCACTAACTCGTTGAAGATGGAAATCAATGTTTGGCTGATGATGATCTTATCCCTTCAACGCATATTCGGTGTCGATGGCATTAACACCTCCTATGCATACAAAGCCACTGAACTTATCTTTGTTAACTGTGGTTCTTCCAACTCCGTTCAATTAGGTAGTCTGACATGGAGTGCAGATATCAACTCTGAACAGTTTTCTCTCATCGAAAATCTTCAGAATAACCATCTCTTGTCATCAGTGCAGGCCAACCCTGTTCAACCCTCTATCCCTTCTTCAGTTAACCATGTCCCTTACACAACTGCACGCCTTTCTCTCTCTGAATTCACCTACTCATTTGTGGCCACTGATGGCCCCAAATTTGTTCGTCTCCACTTTTACCCTACTTCCTACCCCAATTTTGATCGCTTTTCTTCCCTCTTCTCCGTTAAAACCGGCTCTTTCACTCTTCTTAAAGACTTCAATGCTTCACTCACTGCCGACAACGATGATGATTCAAGGATAATTGTATTTCGAGAATACTGTATCTATGTCCAACCTGGTGATCAGAGGCTGAACATAACCTTCATACCCACCCATCCAAACGCCTATGCTTTCATTAATGGGATCGAGGTTGTTTCTATGCCCACATACCTTTATTACACTAACCCCAGTAGGCCAGATTTGGATTTGAATTTTGTTGGTCATGAAAACTCTCACTACGAAATCCAGAACACAATGGCTCTAGAGACGTTATACAGAATCGATGTTGGTGGATCCCAAATTTCTGCCTATAACGACACCGGAATGTTTCGTTATTGGGACGATGATAATCAATACTTGGAAAAGGAACATGCACGTAGTCTTCCAGCTTATTTTCGTCAACAAGACCTCAAATACACAAAAATTCAGAACTACACAGCACCAGACCGAGTATATCTAACTGGCCGTAGCTACGGTATGGATGAGACTTCAATAACATATAATGTGACTTGGGAGTTTGAAGTGGACTCAGGTTTCACATACATGGTAAGGCTCCATTTTTGTGAGCTTCAGCTACAATTTCGAACTTCTAGCGAAAGAGTTTTCCAGATCTTCATTGCTGACAATTTGGCCGAGCGCCGTGCCGATGTGATTGAGTGGGCTGGAGATAATCTAACACCTTACGATAAGGACTATGCAGTGTCGATGTTAAGCGAAGAACAAAACTTGAAGAAACTCAATCTTTCCGTTAAGTTGCAACCACACCCCAATCCTAGAGTAAGCGCTTCCAATGATGTGATATTGAACGGAATCGAGGTCTTCAAAATAAGTAACAATGGCAATCTTGGAGGGCCCAATCCTGAGCCACGCGCATCTCCCTCAGCACCGCCAGTCATGCCTTCGATCAACACTTCCAAAAGCTTGAAGAAAATGACAATAACTTTCATCGTTGTTGGTGTAGCTTCAGGCTTCATTCTTCTATCTCTTGTCGCTTGGCTCATTTTCTGGCTACGAAAAACTAGAGGACAGAAATCTACAGCCACGTCCAAAACAAGTAAGAGTACCCATGGGTCGTCATCACTACCGTCCGACTTGTGTCGATACTTTTCAATTGCAGAGATCAGAGTAGCCACGAATAATTTCGATGATATTTTCGTAGTGGGAGTTGGAGGGTTTGGTAATGTGTACAAAGGCTACATCGATGACGGTACGACACCAGTAGCGATCAAACGGCTCAAACCGGGTTCACAACAAGGGGCTCAGGAGTTCCAGACTGAGATTGAGATGCTCTCTCGGCTTCGCCACATTCATTTGGTGTCGCTCATTGGTTACTGCAACGACGGAGGCGAGATGATCCTCGTGTATGAATTCATGGCACGTGGGACTCTCCGTGACCATCTTTACGGTTCAGACTGTAGCGAACCACTTTCTTGGAAGCAACGACTGGAGATGTGCCTAGGTGCTGCGCGTGGACTGCACTATCTTCATCCGGGTGCAAATCACAACATCATTCATCGCGACGTGAAGAGCACGAACATCGTGGTGGATGAGAAATGGGTGGCAAAAGTTTCAGATTTTGGACTATCCAAAGTGGGACCCATGGGTGTGTCAAGGTCTCACATTAGCACTGTAGTCAAGGGAAGCCTGGGGTATTTGGATCCAGAATACTACAAGCGCCAACGGTTGACTCTTAAGTCTGACGTGTACTCATTTGGGGTGGTGCTGCTTGAAGTATTGTGTGGGAGGCCGCCTTTGGTACGTACGGTGGAGAAGCAGAAAGCAAGTTTAGTGGAGTGGGTCCGGAAATGCCGTCATGACGGCGTGATTCATCACACGGTAGATCCGTTGCTCATAGAAAGTATCACGCCAGAGTGCTTAAAGGCATTCAGTGCCATGGCGTTAAGTTGTTTAAATGAAGATGGGAATGAACGACCATCAATGAATGATGTGGTGTGGGGCCTAGAGTTTGCGTTGGAGCTGCAAGAGAGCACAATGGGGACAGTAATTGGTGAGAGTGGAACCCAGGAAGAGGAGAAAGAGAAGTCGTTGAGGAAATGGGTGGAAGATGAAGATAGTGAAGTGAGATTTACAAGTAGTAGTAGTGGAACAGCGAATGAATCAAAGAGTAGTGGAATGACCATTTGCAATAGCAAGGAGGAGGCTTTAAACTCCGGGGTGGCCTTTTCTGAGCTTGGAAAATCCAGGGAGATAAATTAATATATAGCCCATTAATTTAATGTTTCATGGGTTAGGAATGCACTCTTAAGTTAGTTCAAGAAAAAAAAAACATTTATTTCGGTTTATGTATAAATTAATTGTAAAGTGAATAAATAAATAAATAAATAAGATTGATAGGAGGCATTCTTGGTTATGCTACAATTTCACAGGAAGGTGGATTGAATTCTGGGCTTACATTTGAAGAAATAAAATCAAATTACTAATGAATTATCAATCATTCATTATATGTTAGTGAAAACACTTAAAAAATAAATATCACTAACTATATTCGAAATAAAATAAACAGAAAAAGTTGAGTTTTTTACAACCTTGTCATTAATTTAGTCATACCATGGAAATGTTTTCATATGCTAGAACTATTTCAAAATGGAAAAACATGAATTTTTGCTATAGAAATCATAATCCATACACCAAAGAAGAGATTTCCTTACAAAACAATGTGCTTAATAACATTTAAATTCATGTATTTAAAATATGAGAGTGGAAAACATTCCACAAAACCCAGTCACATTAAATGGTTACTAGCTCTAGGCTAATGATAGTAGTATGATGCAATAGTGATCTAAAGCTTCAATACAATGATATAGTTCATAGTGTATCATGGCCAACACCTATAATTGCAATAAAGCTTTTTGCTAGATGAATTTTTAAGAAAACATTTGCTTTCATAACAATATAAATCATTATGATTATATTCAATTAGTAAATATTAAGTTACTAGAAGTCATATAGTTGATAAAACCATTCAGTAAATTTCTTAAAGTCATATGGTAAACAAAATCATTAAGTTCTCAAACAAAAGAGTACTCAAATCAATCATGAGCTACAAGTGGGAATTACATGTGGGAAATTTTTCCACTATCCTTGCTAATCGCTATTTCTATAATTTATGACACTTACATTTACCATATATGTATGAGAAAACAATTTATTCAAGAAATTCTCAAAATAAAGTATAATAACCCTCAGTAAGATATTCCAAAAATTGCAATAGTATTTAAATTCATGTACAAAAATGAATGCAATTGTGAATTATCATAATTACAGTAAAATCTGATAAAATTCTAGAACAGTTAGAGAAATTCCCAAGAAGGAAACAATACATCCTAGGATGTCTATTCCCATGGCATTAGAATGTTTAAAATACATTATTTTACAAATGAACATTTTGAAATACAAAATAACAAGCATAGTAATATTTATTCATTTGGAGAAGAACACACAATTCTCTCCCTAAAGCATTTAATGATGCGCTTGATCAAGATTAGTCTTAAGGACCTATAAATTAAGTAATGCACTCTCAATCTCTACTAATCTAGAACAATATTACTAATTCTATCAATATTTTATTTAACTATTAAGTTGTTGCAGAATCATAAATATATGCCTCAATATTTATAATTCTTGGATTGTCAAATACAAATCCCTATAGTTACCCTAAGCTCCACTTGCAATTCTTACTTACTTCCCATCTCAAGTCAAATTTTTAAATAAACATCACTTTAACGAGGGTGATGGCATGCTTACTTAATCCCAATAAGGAACATCATAGGTTTCTATATAACTTGACTAACTTAGATTTAATTCATTCAAAATTTAATTATCCAATCCTATTTCAATCACTTTCAGCACAATTTTTTTTTCTCAAATTTCCATCATCATGATCACAAACAATTTAACTTCATTAATGGCTTAGGAATGATACTTCGCTAGTCTAAAATTTATTCATAACATTAAGCAATGTTTAATGCCTTAATTCTTCTCAGACATGCTTTATTACCCATATTCCATATTCAAAAATTTATCTGTTTCACCAATATGACATTAAGGATTAACCAAACAAGTTCCAAAATTACTCATTAAATTATAATAATCATCTAAGGCCACTTAATCAGTTCCAACAAGGTTTTCCATTCATCTTTCCTTCTGTTTACATCAACAATAATATAAAAAAATAAAGAAAAATTATGAATCTGCTTACAACTCAAAACAAAAGCTCCTATTGGTCTAATGCCTTCTCTTATAAGGCTATAGGAGTCCAAAAGTTTTAGATTTCATCACCCTACAAGAATGAACACACATAGCTAAATTGGGGTTTTTAATCTCGAAGCTAAAACACAGAATCAAACACTAATTTTAAGGAGAAAATATTTGAAATTTACCTAGAATATGAAACTCCAACTCAATTTGATGAGAATATACTGATTCAAGCCCAAATTTAAAACATTTTGTCATGTAAACACTACAAAAAGGGGTTTTTTTTATTATGAGAAATATGGGTGAAATTGATTAGTGGAAAAGATAAAAAGGGTAAAAAATCACTAGGGAAGTAAAGCCCAAAGCTGATTCAAAGAAAAACGCACCGATTCGATCAAGATTTGGCTAAAATCACATCTGAAGCAAAACTTGCCAGAACTTCAAGTTTTACAGTCAAACAACAGCAGCTCTTAGTAGGAAATGGTCAGCAGATGGCCAGTGGTGACAAATAGAGGTCAGACAACCACTGTAGTGACCAATCTTTTCTTTTTATGGTTTAAACGTATTTGGTCATCTTGTTCATTGATTAGATGGCAACAGCAACTCAACCAAGTATTGAACTTACCCATGGCCAATCCCAAGGTAATAATATTCCTAACAACCTAAACTCTGACCCATCTATTGCTACCATAGTGTCTCTAGCTCTATAAATGCTATTAATTCAATTGTAGTAGCAAAAAAGAGGAAAAAACCCCCCTTAAAGATATCATATGTGTGGGATCATTTTATGAAACTTCCTATGGAAGAGACTAATGAGGAAGTTAAAACTACTTATAATTACGGTGGGCCTTCTTATGCTTGTGATATGAACAAACACGGTACAAGTTTGCTAAAAATGCATTTGCAAAGATGTAAAAAGTATCCAAATTTGGCTATAGAGAAAAACAATCCATGTTAGCCTATTTTGAGCCTCCAAGGGCATCTCAGACCAACAACTTTGTTGCCCAAACCTATAATTTTAATAAATGTTGTAGAGTGTTAGTTAAGTATGTTATATGTGATGAAATACCATTTTGAGCTATAAAAAAGTGTGGGTTTTGAAATTTTTGCAACCAATTAGAACCAAGTTTTTGTATTCCATCTAAAATGACGATTCTTAGGGATTATTACAAGCTTCATGTCACGACCCAAATTCATTGCTCGTGACCGATGCATAGACTAAATCAACTTAGCCCAACCAACCTAAAATAACCCCCTTTTTTTTCTACAATTATACAAAAAAATAAAATATCGATGATACATATTAGATACACTTTGAAATGCAATTCAACAATTTCACAATATATATTTGGTATAATAAGGAAATGGCCCACACAAGGTTTAAAATACTTCACAAAATCCTAAACAAATAGACATCTAGTAGCCACCACATTGGAGTCAGACATACACTGTGATTAACCCAAAATGACATACAAAAAAGTATAAACAATAAGAAAATTCCTAGGGTAACCTCACTAGCACTTACTGATATGAAAAATATTGAAAAGAGAGGTGTAAGTCTACCACTGACTTAGTGAGTGAATAAATAACAAAGTAAGTGGAAAAGAAAATAATACAGGCCTTAGAATTTTAACAAACAGCAAGTTTCGATAATATAATTTTATATGATATGGGTATCAAGAAAAGAACTAAGATCATTATACTCATATTCTTTTACTAGATATGTTTCAATAATTCATGATGTATCCCTTTATCGAATACATCTCAATATCTTATATCTGTATCCCTTCATCGGTTAGATTTCAATAATTCATACTTGTATTCCTTTACCGAATACATGTCAATATCTCATATTCGTATCTCTTCACTGAATACATCTTAATAATTCATACATGTATCCATTTACCAGATACATCTTAATATCTTATATCCGTGTATCTTCACTGGATATGTCTCAATAATTTATACTCGTATCCCTTTACCAGATACAGCCTTAATAATTCATTTCAACAAGGTGCACCAATGTTGTTACTCTCGCTAACTAGGACATATAAATACGTCTTTAAAATATAAAATTCATTGAATAATGTAAATAGGATATATAAATAAATAATGTTATTTAAACGTATTTACTACCATAAAGTAATTTACATAGAAATAATCTTGAAGATAAATAAAATAAAGAGTGATTAAAAATGAAGTGACAATAATACAAAGGATTTAAAACTCAGATCACTTGGGAATCTACAGATCATTAACATCTATACCTTATTTGTCAAATATGAAAATCATAAATCATATATGAGTGTCTAGTCTTTTAAAATAATAATAATAATAACAATAATTTTAATACTCTTGATAGTTTAAAATTCCTTTTATGTCTTAAAATTTATTGGATATTTAGTTTCTGTTTTTCTAAGTCCAAATTGATCCAGAAGCTTTTAACATGGTTTGGTTCCAGAATGTTTCTAGCATGAATATATAGTAACCACATGTACCAATGACCATTTAGGCAGTATAATCTTGTCATAGATCTTAGGAGTTATGGAATAAATTACTTTGCTAAGGAACTTATAAAATTTAAATTAGTCATTTATGCAGCATAACCCGCCATAGCCTTACTTGTACTAAATCCATAAGGCTCCATAAAAGTATTATTAAATTTCATTTTAGTGTCTTAATTCTAATCAATCTATTAAATGGGATTTCACCACCATTATGAGCATAATATGTAGTAAATTTATTGTATAAAATGAATCAATACTCTTAAAAGACTAATTTAGAGAAGAAAAAAATATCTATATGTAATCCATATTAAAATAAAAAAATTGAAAGTTGGATGAGAAAATAAAGACGTTTGGAAAATTGAAAAGTATTACTTTGCTAATTATGCACTCACCGATAGAGATCAATAGTAGAGATCCTTTACTCCTATAGCACAACCTGGATTAAAAAGGTCTTTGCAAAGGTATCTCTCACATAAATATGAACAGTCCTTCAATCTTTCTTTCTAATTGAATGAAAAAATTAAGAAATATTATATTATTTATAGAAATATTGAAGTTACTATGCAAGTTACTATTTGGCATAGTGCAAATACTAACCATGTGTTTTTAGTCGAAATTTGCATAGTAACCACGCATGTTTGCTGACATTTACTATACAAGTTATTATGAAATGGTTTAAATTATATTTTTTATGTAAAAAAATATTTGTATTTTTATTTTAGTCCTTAAAAATAGTTAAAATTCTAATTTATACCCTAAATATTATTTTCTACTTTCATTTTAGTCCATAAAATTTTATTTTACTTTTCTAATATTATTCTTAAAATTTATATATTTTTGAGTTATTATACTCTATCTCAAAGAATCAAAGAAAATTAAAAATTTTCTTAAGAAGTCATGTGTTTGTATTTGTCTCACTATAGATACATGGACATCAGTGCAAAATCTTAACAACATATGTCTCACAACTCATTCTATTGATGAGAATTGACAACTGTAAAAGTGAATTTTAAACGTTTATCCAATTAAAAATCATAGGGGTGACACTATAGGAAAGACAATTGTAAGTGTTTGTTAGGTTAGAGTAATGGAAGTGTTCACTCTCATTATAGATATTTGCAAGTTCTAATGACATTGTTCTGGCCTACTTGAAAAACAATTTAAAAATTGATATAGGTTGGTTTAGGGATGAAACTTCTTACATTTGCATTATTGCGCGCATATTCCTAACTTAGTAGTAAATGATGGTTTAAAGGATTTGAATAATTCTATCTTGGTTATTTGAAATGCGGTTAGATATGTTTGTTTTTCTCCTACAAGGATGCAACAATTCATAAGTTTTGTTAAGAAAGAAAAAAAATAGAGTAAAAAATTGTTTTGTGCTTGGATGTTGCAACTAGGTGGAATTTCACCTACCTTATGTTGGAAAAGTGCCACCAATTTCAAAATGTATTTAAGAGGAAGGAAGATGAGGATAAGGGATTTATTGGACACTTTAGGGATGATGTTTGTGAGGTTGTACCACCAAATACTAGTGAATGGAATAATGCAATTGTATTTATAAAATTTTAAAAGGTCTTCTATGATATGACCTTAGGAATGTTTGGATCATTGTGTGTGACATCCAATGTAAGCTTCCATGACATTACATATGTTTTAACTTTGCTATTAATTAGCTCAGTACATTGAATCCCTATTATAAAGGAAATGGCCATGAATATGAAAAGTAAGTATGATAAATATTAGGGGAAGTCAAAAAATTAGAACCATTTACTGTTAATAGGGATAGTTCTAGATCCTAGATACAAACTTGACTATGTCAATACCACTTTTGATAAAATAAACCCTAATCCTTATGTGTGCAAGGCCATTAAGAAAAAAGTGAATGATGCATTGCATTACTTGTATGATCAATATTCTAGGGGAGTTATTCAAGAGATAATTAAAACCCACTCTAATAATGGAACTTTGATAATATATATGGATCCAATGGGTACATGACTTCCAAATTTTCATCCCTCTAGTCACCACCAGCATAGATGGAAGGCATTGAAGAAGATAAACAAACACATCACATTATAAAATAGAGTTAGAGAAGTATATGGAAGTAGACATAGTTGATGATGATGCCTTTTTTTATAGCTTAGCATGGTGGAAAGAGAATGCCACTAAATATAGAGTGATATGCCTTGTTGCACGTGATGTCTTAGATGCGTCAGTGTCAATTGTGGCTTTTAAATATGGTTTCAACACTGGTGGGTAAGTACTTGATGTGTTTAGGAGCTCATTGTCTCTTAAAATGATTGAGGCCCTTATTTGCCCCCAAAATTGACTAAACCCTTGATTGTTCAGCTTCAATGATTGTGAATTTGATGAGTTTGAGGAGTCTGATATTACTGTATTTGCTATGCTGTAACTTTATTTACAAGTGTCATTTTATTTGTCTCCTTTAATGTTTACTTTATAGTATCTTAACTTAAGTTTGATGTTTACAAATGTCTCAAGAAGTTCAAGTGTCACCGGAAATGCTAATGTGTAATTTATTGGTTAGTCTAAATAAAGCTAGCATATTGTAATCAATATTGTTATGATGTTTACCAATCTAACTTTTTCTTAGTAGAATTAGGGGCAAGGAGTTCAAACTTTTCAAGCCTTGTCCTTGCATTTTTCAAGATATGTCCTTGTGTTTTTTAAGATCTATCCATGTATTTTACAAGATCTACTAGCAACTTGATAAAAGACATCTTTCTCTTTTTCAACATTTAGCTCTATTTTCTCTAGTTCATATTGTAATAGGACTTGTATTGTAATGAAGTTTATTTTCTCTAGCTGCTTGCCTATATCAGTTTTGAGTTAACTTATTTTGCTATAGATAGTAAAACATACAAATTTTTCCAAGAGAATATAGAAACAAATTTGCATGAAATGACAAATTCTTCTAATTTTGTCTGCTGTTTTCAGCATTTATAGGTTGCCATTTACTTTCTAGTAATATTTTCTTCTAGTATATTTTACTTATTCCTTTTAAGACAAGTTAAAGCCACTTTTAGCTGCCTTTGGAGATGATCTTATCCACCACCTTCTAGTCATTATTTTCTTATAAAAATATGTGTCTATAATCACCAAATTTGTATCTAGCACTTTTACTTTTTATTTTCTTTATTGGTTTTTTCAGATTTTCTAGTTTTCTGCTGAATAACTTAGGACATATCTACATGTAATTGTGTTTTGAAAATGTAGAGAAAGCATGGAGACTTCATAACGTATAATCTTTGTTGAAGTCAAGGGGCTTATTTTTTTGGTATTACTCATAACTCATCTACCATATGGTACGAGACGTGTGATTGCCAAAGGCCCCTTCTTGAATTTAGTTCCATGCACCTTTTTTATGGTAAATTGTATTCATTGTTTAGTTAAGACGTTTTTGTGCTATGTCCCTATCATTTAATATGCATGGTTTCTTAATTCTTGCAACTATGTGCTTGATTAATTTATTATGTTTAATTTGGTGTTTATGACTTCAAGAATCTGCAAGTCTTCTTTTCTTTCCCAATTGAGCTTTGTCTTCACTTGAGAGTTTTTGTGAATAATTATAAAGCTTAAGGTTTGATTCAACAGTAGTCTTTTCATTTCATAAAGTGTATATTTTATGTTCAAAAGTATAATACTATAATGTAACGTCTTTTTGGTTATCAATAAATTAGTCTGTGCATTTCTCCATTTTCTGTTAGCCCAACTAGGTTCGAGCCAAGAGAAATTAACCCAATCTAGTCTATCAAGTCCATTGGACTAGGCCACTAGGCCCAACGTTCAAAACTAGCCCTATAGTGACATTAGGCTAAGCCTCAAGTTCATAATCGGCTCGACCTAACTCAGGGTTTATGGAACCTAGTGTTTAGGTAATTTTAGCATGGAACACTTAACACCATCAAGATGCAAATTTTAAAAAATACTTGGTTTACACACTCTAAAGTTCAAATGTTAAGAATGTTTAAGACGAGACTTAACTATTTATTCCAACATCAAACTTAGATATAATGTTACTTTATTTTATATTTAAGTCTTCTTAATCTCTTTGTCCTAATATTCCCTCAATTGTATAAATAATTAAAATTTATTCATGCCTTAAGCATTTTTTTTTGTTTTCCAACTCATAAAAATCATTTTAATTATTTTTTCACAAGATATTTAACATATAAATTACAAGAATGTTTCATTAGGCATAAATGCTACGTGTTCCATGCAAGTTGCGAAACACAAAAAAGCATAAGTATAGAAGAAGCCAAAAATGATGTCACTTTCTGCCCGGATCATTAATACTTCTGAATATGCAAAGTGATCACATGCATTTCCAAGTCACCATCTCTCCATCAAATCATCAATCACATGCATTATGTGACTTTATGCCCGGATCATTAATACTTTTGAATATTCAAAGTAATCAATCGCATTGAAAGATGTAGACCTCAACTCAGTTATTTATATTTTCTCAAACATATTCCTAAAGTTGGGTTAAGATGAGATTTAGGTAAAGTTGATTTAAGATTATTTTATTTTTGATTAAAAACAAATTTTTATGACCATTGTATCATAGGTCTTTAAATATTTTAATTGTAAGAAAATATTTTAATATTAAGTATTTCATAAAAGGGGAATTTTCCATATTTTATATTTAATCTTGGTATAAATTAATTGTGTCAAAAAAAAACTTGTTTAGGCCTCAATGATAATATAATTAATTGTTGTTGATAATGTTTCTTAAAAATATAAGTTATATTATTAATAAAAATTTTAATTTATAAGGACAAAATTGAATAAAATAAATCAAATTAGAATAATAAATTTAAGAAAAATTAAATAAAAATAAGAAAATTAAAATATCATTTTAATCAAATTGTAACTGGTGGGAGTGGGCAAAGAGATGTTAGATGACAATGATTCGAACATATAAAGTGTGAAAGTTGTAAAGTTAGGAAGAAATAAAGAAAAAAATTAATTAATTAAAAGCGATAAAATAAACTCATATATACGATTATTTTTATGCCATTTGTTCTCTTAAATTATATATATATATATATTAGAAATTACATACTTAAAAAAATTAAATTTCAACCATAAAAAAGGGCAAAAGATAAAGAAAGTGACGGGGCGACACTGACGAGCACAACGGAACAAGTTAACGAGTGAACCAAAGAACGATTTTTAAAGTAAAAAAGAAATAAAACAAAAAGATTGAATGAAAAGACAAGAATTAAATTCTATATACGCTCTGTTATTTTTTTATTTTTATTTTAGAGATATTTTATATTTTAAAACATTACGCTTTTTTCATGAATTAAATTTTAAAAAATGTGGGGGCACAAAGCGACATTTTGTGCATTGATCATTAGTCTATTGAATATACAAATTAATCAAATTGCTTAAGTTTCTCTAAGTCGCTTTCTCCCTGTCAATTCATCAATAACGTCATCACGTGCTTTTGTGATGCTTTTTTTATAGTAGATGAATAGGATCACATCATCAGATGAGCTTTCAAAAGTCGCCCAATTAAAAAATTATAACTTTTAATCCTTATTTTTGAGAGTGTTAAACTCAATAAATTAATTTTTTTTTATAAAATTAGTTACATAAAATTGATAAAAAAAAAGTGGTGAATGAATTGTTTGAGAGGATATTATTATAAATATTTAATTATATATTATTTTTTTATTTTAATTTTTAAATCATATTAAGTTATATTATAGTCTCTCATTAAAAAAAATTAAACAAACAGTTAATTTATTAATTTTGTTATTGGCTCTAAAAAATATCTGAATTTTAAAAAAAAATTTGATTTAATAAACAACTAATTAATTTATTAATTTTTTCGCTCATTCAAAAGGATTGTCAGGTTTTGAAAAATTTTTAATTTAAAATGTGGTTAATTAATTAATTAATTATTTTATTTTTTTTCATAAATTATGAAAAATTTATATAAATTAATTATTTTATTATTTCATTTGTTGACTATGAAAAATTTATACAATTAAAAAAAATTATACATATATGAAAAAGATCAAAAGTCATTGATAAAATGATCAATAAAACCTTTTCATTGATCAACTAAACTCAAACATTAAAAAAAATTTACTTTATTTATACATAATAGATAGAAGATATATTAACCCCATTCTTTTATTCTATGCATTAAACATCTAGCTATATCATAAATGAGTTCGGTTTAGGCTTTTATTCTTTTGATCTCTATCTTACAATAAAATAAAATTATAAACGTCCGATATATAACATTTTCCTTCAGATAGGAAGAAAAAATGATGAGCTATGAGTCTTTAACACGAAGGTGCCACCGAAAGATATTTTCCTTTCTCTTTTTGGTCATTATTTTCCATCTCACAACTCACAATATATATATATATATACATAAAAAGGTCAGTAAGTAAGATTTTAAATTTTAAAAGTTCAGAGCAACAAGTATATAAATATTTGTTGAAATAATTTTAAATTAATTTATGGATTAATATTAATCTTATGATTCAAAATTTTTTCTTGTAGTTATTAATTATACAATCAATAATTATATGAAAAAGAGAATGTATTTGGTTCATGTTCTAATTGTGAGAAATTATTGATAGATTGAATTACTTACAAGTTTATCAGATAAATATTTTAATTTACAGTTAAATATTAATTATTAATTATCTCATTAAATTACTTATTGATATCTAATAGAGAGAGATTAATCTCGTTTAATTATTATTTAAATAAATTGAACTATAATTTGTATCATATACCAAAGAAATTAAGTTAATTTAGACTTTGACTAGGTTTGTGAAATTATAATTTATATTTTAAAATACATTGTTAAAAATTAAATTCAATTGTCAATGCAATTTATCTAACATAAAAATAAATTCTTATAAAAAATTCGAAGGCAAATGTAAATAAAAAAAGTCAATACTAAATCAAATAAAACTATTTATATCTATTATGTAAATAAATATTTTAACTCTTTAAACATCGAATCAAATAAGCCCGAGTCAATTGTGACCCTTCAATATTCCATATCAGCATAAGACAAGGGCCTGGTTTAAACTGAAATTCATTGGTACACTTTTGCCTAGAATTCAGAACCAGGGAAAGACAAAAAAAAAAAAAAAGGCTCAATCTTATATGATTTCTCACGTAAGATATTTTTTAATTTAGCCATTAGCCATTTATAAAGTTTTTATTTTAAATTGGTTCTTTACAAATAAATATTTTTTAATTTAATTTCTTACAAATATCACTAATGTTCTTAAAAAGTATAAAGAAAACTATTTTATGTGAAAATAAAAAAAGTGGAAAAATATATATCTCAGAAATAAATTAATAAATTAATTTTATGAGAGATTAAAATGAGTAATACTTTAATGAATGATCAAATTTTATAAAAAAAAAATTTTTTTTAAATATTTTATTTATGAAAAAAATAAAATAATATTGTAATGAAGCCTTAATTGGCGGAAGAGGCCCCCTAAAGGCCAGAAACAGATTTTTTTTCTTGGGACTAAGATTAAAGAGGCCTACAAAAGGGGTGAAATGAAAGAAGAAGAAAGCAAAGTGAGATTCAAGATAATAATAGAATGACGAGTAGGACAGAACAATCACGTGGTCACGGGTCCATTTATAGAAATAAGGGGCACCAAGCGACATTTTACGCTCGGATCATTAGTCTTACCAATATTCAAATTAATTAAATGGCTTATATTTCTCCACGTCACTTTCTCCCTATCAATTCGTCAATAACATCTTCACGTGCTTATTGTACCAGATGAACGGGATCCGAAGAGCCACCCAATCCACTTTTGAGTTTTAAAACACAATTTCTTATATCCATAATAATATTCTCTCCTAATTGTTATTTTTTAATTAAAAATAGGGATTTATCATAAAGTACTGGAGTTGGAGGAAGTAGATAAGGATGGAGTTCGATCAAGAACACAGTACGCGTGAAATGATTTTGTTAAGTTAGTATTTTTTTTTAATAAAAAAATAGGTATTTATCACAAATTTAGATTTGAGATAAAAAATGATCTCTTTATAAAAATAAAAAACTATCATAATGAGTCTTATGTAAGTTAAATCCTTGTCGGTTAATGGATTAAATGGGACAATCATTAAATTTATTTAAATTTGATAAGTTAAAATATTGAATTTAGCACTAAGTAAGTTAAACGAACAAATTCATTTAATTTATAAATAAAATATAAAAAAATTTGTTTTTAAAAAGTACGAAACATAAAAAATTTCAATTATCAAAATAAATATCTAATTTTAATACTAAAAATTCATTAATTATGTTCATTGTTGATCATTTAAAGAAATATGGGGCACAAAGCGACATTTTATGCTTGGATCATTAGTCCTTCCAGTATTCAAATTAATCAAATGGCTTATATTTCTCCACGTCACTTTCTCTCTATCAATTCATCAATGACATTATCACGTGCTTTTGTAAATGGTTTTTTTATAGCGCGAGATGAATGGAGTCTGAAGGGCCACCCATTCCACTTTTGAATTTTAAAAAATACACACAGATATATATATATATATATATATAATTTTAGTTCAAAATAAAATTATAAGAATGGAACATTATTATGTGTTAGGTATTTTATCTAGTTATATTTTTTGAAAAATTGGAGCATAATTTTATATTAGAGATAAAAAATTTAACTATATATATACAAGGTCCCAAAATCCTAAATTAAAATCCTTTTATATCTGAGTAGATAAAAGTTGGTCCCAGATCTTTGTGAATACTGTCCTCAAATATAAAGATTAAAGACTCCATCTTTATCTTCTCGGCACCTTATAAAGAGACATCATCTGCAGGTAGAAGATACCACAGTACCGCAGCAAATCAAGAAGCAAAGTGAGAGAGATCAGAAGAGAGTCCATGAAGAGAATGGAGAAACGCATTTCTGAAGTGCTTCTCTTTGTCACGATGATGATCACAATGTTGCTGCTAAAACCTCTGCAGAGTGGGGCTTCTGCAGATTCATGGGACAACATTCATGAAGGCAAGTCATCGCATGTTAACAACAACATCACTGAAGCCAAGTACATGGAAGCCAATTTGTTCATAGATTCTAATTTAGCCACAATGACGGCGGATACCTTTGGAGGAGGTAAACCTGCTATTCCATGCCCCCCTTTGCAATCCTACTCTTCCTGCATCGGCTTGCTCCGTGTTGATCCAACACGACCATATTGTGTCCCAACGAACAGAGGAGACTGCCAGTCATGAAATCTTAAGACTTTGATATGTGTATTTAGAATTTCAATTCTAGTGTGCTCTTTTAAGAAATTGAATCCTGGGTAATAAGCACAAATAGTATCTCTCTCCGAGCTTACCTTGGGTTCAGAAATGGATTCAAGAATCAAGAGTGCAATGTAAGGGTTGAAAAGTTCAAATTTTAGATTTGGTCACATTTGGTCCCTCAATTAATAAAATTTGTTCTTTACTTCGTAAGAATTTTTCTAACTTACTTCGTTAACAAAAGTAATTTTTATTTTTTAAATTTATACTTTTAATTAAATTTTTCTTAATTTTAATTTAACTATAAAAATCTACGTCAATCATAATTTATTATATTTTAAAAACTCAATTTCACATGTCATACAATATACATTATCAAATAATTCATATTCAAATATCCAAATCTTAATTGCTCAAGTCTAAACTCAAAAAGTACAACGAGAGAGAACCTTAGCCTTCCTTAACTTATGCATTGATGGATAATGGACAGTGATTGGTTGCTTGTTTGAACCTTTTTAAATTTTTAATTTTTATATATAATTTTATATTATGTTAGTTAATTTAATTCGTTAATTTATAAGATTTTTTTTTACTTCATAATCAAAAAGTAATTTTTATTTTTTAAGTTTAACACTTTTACTGATAAAATTTTAGTGTTAAAAACCTCTATCCATCCGCATTTAGATCATGAAATTACCGCCTTTTGAAATTTTATAATGAGACTAGATGATGGTTAGACCCTCTTTTGTTTTTTAACTAGGCTTTTTAGATACCAATAAAGTTGCGCCGCCATTAGAGGCAAACTTGGTGTTCCACGTTGCCCTCCAAAGCAAATGTACTCTCTCCTTGTTCAAATTTGACAGACAACCATATTGCAGCAAACTTGACAGAGAATATCTTGGACTTTGATCTATATATCCTCCTTCTCATATCAAGATCGAAGAGCACAATACTATTTCGGGCCCTTATTTTCATTCTCAATATGATTTTTTATTTATCAAAAAGGTTTTATTTTTGATTTTTTACTAATCTAAAAAATATCAAAACTGAGGAATTAAATGTCATAATTTTCATATTAGTAAAACATTAAATTGAATGACGTTTTGATGAATAAAAGATTAAGTTAAAAATAAAAATTAATAAAAAATTAAATTAAAAATAAACAAATAAGCGAGGAATTAAATTAAAAATATATTATCTCTCGTATCCATATTGTATTCTCTTACCAGAGAGGTAAGAAACAAAAACTATAAGCATTACAAAATTTAGAACAAGAATTAAATTAAAGAATGCATTACTAAAAATCTCCTTTTAAAATCAAAAGCAAAACTATCAAATCAAACTTGAAATAATTAATGCAGAATGTAAAAAGAGTAAGGGAGAAGAATAGACACAGAAATTTATCCTGGTTCTACCCAAGCCTATGTCTAGTTCCCAAGTAAACTCTTAGGATTTTTCACTATCTTAATGAATAAATACAACAACCTAGGAGAACCTTTCCTTAATTTGAAACTCTCATAGCTTGACTCCTTCAAAGAACTTCCTTGAACACTCTTAGGGATATACTCTCCCTAAACCCAAATTCTATCTTAGCTTGACTCTTTCAAGAAATCTCCTTGAGCTTCTTTCTCACAAGAAAGAAAGAACTGCAGATAATAAACTCTTTGAAATAGAGTAGATGATACAATGAAACACTAATATGATAAAAAGCTAATAAAATGATAGAAACTAATGATATAATCACTCTTGAATGTTTTTCTTGTTGTTTAAGAGTCCATAGATCAAATTTATATAGATTGAGGTCTAATAGATCCGTTGGGACTGAGTGGAATGTCAAAGATTTCAAAATATATCCATTATAAATTCATTATGGCTTGTCTACCATCGAACAATTGACTGCCCTCCACTAGCCAGTCAACTGCTCTTTCTTTCCCTATCAAAATTTCAAGTTCTGGACCCAAACAATTAGTTGTTCACCCTTAGCTAATCGATTAGTCACTCACAGAAAGTTCCCAATTGATGGTCTTAAGGCAGGCAACAGACTAATGCTTGATCTTGGTGTGGCCAATCGACTATAGGCAAGCGGTTAGTCAACTAGTGACTCACAAAAAGCTCCAAGTCGATCAAAGCTTGAGTTGACAACAGATTGGTGCTTTTCAAAAAGTGACCAGTAGACTGCTGACTAGTAGCCAGTCGATTGCTCGCTCATAGAAAGCTTCCATTCAATTGGACAAGGCCTGATAACTAGTTGACAAGGTGGCCAGTCAACTGCTGGCTTGTGGCTAGTCAATTGAGGACTTCCAAAGTTCCCCAAATCAACTTTTTCTTAACCTTTTGGACCTATAATCAATTTTACATTCATTTTACATGATTCCTATAAGCTCAATATCACTTACCAAGGTTCTTAAAATATGATAATACATTGAAAACATCTAGAACCTAAGTAATATATATATATATATATATATATAAATTTCTTTTTGTGTTTGTTATCATCAAAACCTTGATCTTCAGCAAATGACTTAACAATCTCTCCTTCTTTTATGATGACAAACTTGCAATTATTAATTCTTCATAAGAAAAAGTTTTTCAAGGTAGTATGCTTACAAAATCCTTTAGTTTTGTGAAAGTGGTATATGATCACATTGTTTTTAACTTTCACATCATTTAGTTTCTTTGGTTTCCTTGTTTATCCAGGCATGTTTAGATAACAATATCAAACAATCACATTAAATGAGATAACTACCTTTATTGAAATCAACTTATTTAAACACAACTAAAGCAAATAACCATAAAGTTTAGCAAGGAAACAAAGTAAAATTGTCAACTTAATCAAACATCAAACTGTTGAGATTGTTTTGATGATGACAAATATATAAAAAATATGAGTTATACATATAATCATTGGGCATTTATTTTTCCAAGACTTTTCAAAGTCTTCCTTAACGTGGAAAAAGTCTTCCTTTAAGCTCCATCCCACTGCAAAGGAAAGTTTTAAAAGCTGAACATGATTAGAGACCGAAGTATCACTAACTGAATGAAGATGGACATCAATATTTGGTTGATGATGATCTTCTTCCTTCAACGCATGATCAGCGTCGATGGCGTTAACACCTCCTATGCATACAAAGCCACTGAACTTATCTTTGTTAACTGTGGTTCTTCCAACTCCGTTCAATTAGGTAGTCGGACATGGAGTGCAGATATCAACTCTGAACAATTTTCTCTCATCGAAAATCATCAGAAAAACCATCTCTTGTCATCAGTGCAGGCCAACCCAGTTCAATCCTCGATCCCTTCTTCAGTGGACCAAGTCCCATGCACAACCGCGCGCCTTTCTCTCTCTGAATTCACCTACTCATTTGTGGCCACTGATGGCCCCAAATTTGTTCGTCTCCACTTTTACCCTACTTCCTACCCCCACTTTGATCGCTTTTCTTCCCTCTTCTCCGTTAAAACCGGCCCTTTCACTCTCCTTAAAGACTTCAATGCTTCACTCACAGCAGACAACGATGATGATTCAAGGATAATTGTATTTCGAGAATACTGTATCTATGTCCAACCTGGTGATCAGAGGCTGAACATAACCATCATACCCACCCATCCAAACGCCTATGCTTTCATTAATGGGATCGAGGTTGTTTCTATGCCCACATACCTTTATTACACTAACCCCAGTAGGCCAGATTTGGATTTGAATTTTGTTGGTCATGAAAACTCTCACTACGAAATCCAGAACACAATAGCTCTAGAGACGTTATACAGAATCGATGTTGGTGGATCCCAAATTTCTGCCGATGAAGACACCGGAATGTTTCGTTATTGGGACGATGATCAGCAATACTTGGAAAAGGAACATGCACGTAGTCTTCCAAATTATTTTGGTCAACCAAACCTCAAATACACAAAAATTCAGAACTACACAGCACCAGACCGAGTATATCTAACTGGCCGTAGCTACGGTATGAATGAGACTTCAATAACATATAATGTGACTTGGGAGTTTGAAGTGGACTCAGGTTTCACATACATGGTAAGGCTCCATTTTTGTGAGCTTGAGCTACAATTTCGAACTCCTGGCGAAAGAGTTTTCCAGATCTTCATTGCTGACAATTTGGCCGAGCGTCATGCCGATGTGATTGAGTGGGTTGGAGATAATCTAACACCTTACTATAAAGACTATGCAGTGTTGATGTTAAGCGAAGAACAAAACTCGAAGAAACTCAATCTTTCCATTAAGTTGCAGCCACACCCCAATCCGAGAGTAAGTGCTTACAATGATGTGATATTGAATGGAATCGAGGTCCTCAAAATAAGTAAGAATGGCAATCTTGGTGGTCTAAATCCTGACCCACATGCATCTACCTCACTACAGCCATTTGTGCCACTGATCAACACTTCTGAAGACTCAAAGAAAAGAAAGATAATTTCCATCGTTGTTGGTGTGGCTTTAGGCTTCCTTATGCTATGTCTTGTTTTGTTCATGTACTATCAAAGGAAAATTAGAGCACAGAAATCCACATCCAAGACCAAAACAAGCAAGAGTACCCATGGATCGCCATCTCTGCCATCCGAATTTTGTCGTTGCTTCTCAATCGCCGAGATCAGAGTAGCCACAAATAATTTCGATGACATTTTCTTAGTGGGAGTTGGAGGGTTTGGTAATGTGTACAAAGGCTACATCGATGACGGTACGACACCAGTGGCGATCAAGCGGCTCAAACCGGGTTCGCAACAGGGGGCTCACGAGTTCCAGACCGAGATCCAAATGCTTTCTCAACTTCGTCACAATCATTTGGTGTCACTCATCGGTTTTTGCAACGATGGGGACGAGATGATTCTTGTGTATGAATTCATGGCGCGTGGGACTCTCCGTGACCATCTTTACGGTTTTGACTGTAACGAACCCCCTTTGGAAGCAAAGGTTGGAGATGTGCCTATGTGCAGCGCGTGGACTTCACTATCTTCATACGGAAGCGAATCGTAGCATCATTCATCGTGACGTGAAGAGCACGAACATCTTGGTGGATGAGAAATGGGTGGCAAAGGTTTCAGATTTTGGACTATCGAAAATGGGACCCATGGGGATGTCATGGTCTCACATTAGCACCGTAGTGAAAGGGAGCATTGGGTATTTGGATCCAGAATACTACAAGCGTCAACGGTTGACTCAAAAGTCAGATGTGTACTCCTTTGGAGTGGTGCTGCTTGAAGTATTGTGTGGAAGACCGCCTTTGGTACGTACGATGCAGAAGCATGAAGCAAGTTTAGTGGAGTGGGTCCGAAGATGCCATCAAGACGGCGTGATTCATCAGACGGTTGATCCGATGCTTATAGATAGTATCACACCAGAAAGCTTAAAGGCATTTAGCACCATGGCATTGAGTTGTTTAGTTGAAAATGGAAATCAACGGCCATCAATGAATGATGTGGTGTGGGGCCTAGAGTTTGCATTGGAGCTGCAAGAGAGCACGAAAGGGACAGTGATTGGTGAGAGTGAGACCCAGAACGAGGAGGAAGAAAAATTGTTGAGGAAAGAGGTGGAAGATAAAGATAGAAAAGTGAGATTCGCAAGTAGTAATAGTGCAACAACAAGTGAATCAAAGAGCAGTGGATGATCATTTCTAGTAGTTAGGAAGAGGCAATCTGAATTCTGAGTTGATATTTTCTAAGCTTAGAAAACCCAGTGCGATGAATTGATAGGCCACTAATTTAATGCATCGTGGGTTAGGAATGCGCTCCTTAAGATTATGCAGTTATTACTTTAACTCTTTAAGAAATACACAAATGCATAAAAAGATGATCATATTAGTCAAGTACCTTGTTGTGAGCTAGTAATCAACAAAGTAATAAGTCTTCTTTCTTCTTTTTGCGTACTTAATGTTAGAACATGTTTCTTCTTCATTTTGCATGTTCATAACATCTGTGGGTATCAAAGCTAGTTATTCATCAACTCTGATGGCTATTAAATCGGCTGCCACTACAAAATAAAAAGTCACTGCTAATGGCCTTTATGTCGCCACTAACTACTTTAAGTGGCAAAATTTTTGTCGCTGCTAAGTTGTCATATGAGCCCCTGATGACTTGCAATTCAGCAACCTCAAACCTGTGACCATGTGCTAGGCCTAACTACTCCACCACGAAAGCAAGTTGTATTGCTAGTATATATATGACATGCATTATATTTTATTTCTAATTTAAATTTTACTTTGCAAAACTAACTTTCCCGTATATTTAACTATATTATAAATTTAATATTTATTGAAATTAAAATTTTATTTGATTAATATTCAAATAATTTATTTTCAAATGAATTATTCATTTCATATTTATTTATTGTTTTAACTATTCTTGTATTTCATAGATTGAATTATTTATCACATAATAATTAACTAATTAATTATTAATTACTTACATTCTGATATAATTATTTGTTAATTTTTTGAATTATTTCATTTTTATTTGAATTAAAAATTTTATATATTATTTATTAAATTTGATGAGCAAAACCAAATATCAAAGATATATTAATCAAATTATATTAAATATAATGTAATATTAATTATTATAATTAACATAAGCTTTTGTGGCGACTTTTAAGGATTGCCACAAAATCATTTTTATGATGACAAACAAAATTGGTCACTTAATATGTTCTTAATTTAAATATTTATTTATACTTTTAAAAATGCAAGTGAAAAGACACCACTAAAACTCATTTGTGGCCGCCAAAGAGTTTTACCAACAATATTTTACTTGTCACTTCTAAAGTTTTAAGTAGCAATAAAATTGCTTTAGTGACAATTGAAAGGTTATCACTAAAATGGCACTTGTAGCGACGAATTTAATTTGTTGGAGCTGAAAGCTATTACTAAAAGCACTTTTTTTGGTAGCGAGCAAACAGTAGTTTTCATTTCTTTTTCATAGGAACAAGAGTTTTCTTTCCTTTTCCAATGGAAGAAGGGTTTGGTTTACCTTATTAATTTGTACAAAGTTACCAAATTCATTGGTACACTATTGTCCCAAATTAGAAAAAAAAAAAAAACAATAACTAAAACTTTACTATGATGTGATTAAGGGTGACCATCTTATGGGTGAAAGTGGAGGAGTACTTATATGCTTCATGTCCTTGTGATTAATTTGAGAAAGCATTCAAGTTTGTTTTATATACTTTAAATTAAAATATACATTAAGTATAATAGGAAAAAAAACTAAAAAGGATATCATATATATATATATATATATATGTCAGTTATTGACACTTTTTATAATTTGATTGAGAGGGAAACCTCACAAAGTAGATGATATAATTTTCATCCATTCTCAAACTATCTTGGGGGGATTCTCTTATCTTTATCCTTGCAAAATAAATCCTGAATATGAGCATTCAAATTTTAGAAATTTTTATCAGCCCTTCATTTTACTATGCTTTAAAATCCATATATAACCATAAAAAATTATATATTATAAAATTTATGTATAGTGAATTTAGAATTGTATAATGAGGGTGCAGTTCATCAATAATTTTATGAATGATCAAATTGAATAATACTTAATGACCAAAATTCTATGAAACGTTAAATTTAAAACTATCATATTTATGAAAATCTAAAATGCATTTTATAACATAAATAATTGGTGGAAGTGGCACCATCATGGAGGAGAAAGAGAGCATTCTTTTGGGTCAAGAGAAGAAAGAGAGACATCATTGATATGGTGTGTTAGTCAAATCAAACAGAGAAAATGCAGGAGCCTCACACATAGTAGCAAATTTTTATCATGATTTGATTAGACTTGCATATCATTATTAATTATCACACAAGCGTGTTATTACTAATTAATATTTTTATTTTGAGATGACAAAATGAGATGCATGATAATAGTAGAATGACAAGTGAACCAAAGAACAACCACTTGCAGTGTTAGGCTTTCTGCCATGACTGAAATAAAAAAAGGTCATCACTGTCCATTGAAAAGAAATATATAGGGCGCCAAAGCCACATTTTATACCTCGATGATTATTAGTCTTTGGAATATCCTAATTATCTATATGTCAACTTTCATCCTTTCAAATGATCAATAATTGCTTTCTTATAGGAGATGAATCGGTCTGAATTACACATTTAAATTTTATTGACTTAGAATTTATTAATTATAGTTTATTTACTAATATATATTTATATATATATTGTGTAGTGTACTTTTGGAATAGAGATAAAAAATACTCTCCTTGCAAATAACAGTTGGCCCACGAGCCAACTTAACCTACGAGTTAATAAAGTGAGATCAGACTGGTGTAATTAAATTTTATTCCCTTAATATCCTCCTATTAGTTTTTTGGGAGAGATGTGTAACACAATTATGTCTAATGAATAAATTTATCTAACTAATTAGCTATTCGGTATCAATTAATCACAGTTTTTTTTTTTTTTACAAAAACATATATAAATTAACATAATTTATGTCCAATGCAGAAAATTTTGCTCCAGGTAAAGCAGAAAATGATGAGCTACTCGGTCTTTAAGTGACAATTAAGAAGGCGCCACAGGAAGATATGTTCCTTTCTCTCTCTCTCTCTACCATTATTTTTTAAAAGTGGTTGACAAGAGAGAGTCCATGAAGATAATGGAGGAGCAAGAACGCATTTCCAAAACATTATCGTTTTAAATTAATTATGAATCACATTAAAGGATAAGATAAAATCTTTGATGTGATTACACATGTTTCCGAAAACATTATATTCTTTAGTTATGATGTGATTAAATCTGTGAGACGTACCTTCCTTTTGAAAACGACAATATTATTGTGTTGTCTTAAGGAAATTCACTGAATTACGGTGAAACTTCATTTAATGTTCACAGCATGATGAGTGTATTATTGTGGCCAAATCCGTTGTGTTGTTAAACAGCTGCTTAATTTATGATCCAAAGCTCATGGTACTGCTTTGAAATATATATACTTGTTCATATAGTTTCTCCATGAATATATATTCTGTGTGTTGCCAAGTACAAAACATTTTATTAGTTATTTAAACTTTAAATTCTATATCTGATTTAAATAGTAGAATTGTAAAAGTCATACTCGTAACAATTATATGTACTTTTAAAATATCTTGTGCAACTTTAATCACAACTATAATAACCACAATCATAATTTAAAACCACCTTCGGAAATGCAGCTTTTCCTTTTATCGCCTTATATAAAGAGATATCTCTGCACGCCGAGGATACCACAGCAAATCAAGAAGCAAGGTGAGTGATCAAAAGAGAGTCCATGAAGAGAATGGAGAAACACATTTCCAAAGTGCTTCTCTTTCTCATGATGATCATCACAATGTTGCTGCTCAGACCTCTGCAGAGTGAGGCTTCTGCAGATTCATGGGACAACATTCATGAAGGCAAGTCGTCGCATATGAACACCATCACTGAGTCCATTTATTACATGGAGGCCAATTTGTTCATGGATTCTAGCTTAGCCACGTTTATGGATATTAGTGAAATTGCGGATACCTTCAAAAGAGGTAAACCTGCTATTCCATGCCCTCCTTTGCAATCCTACTCTTCCTGCATCGGCCTGTCCGAATTTGAGCCAAGACGATCACCATATTGTGACCCACGTGAGAGAGATCCAACATGCAAGTCATGATATCTTTAGCTTTGATCTGTGTATTTAGAATTTCAATTCTAGTGTGCTCTCATATGAAATCAAATCCTGGGCAATAAGCACAAAAAGTATCATTCTCTCCGAGGTGACCTTTGCTCAGAGATGGATTAAAGAGACGCCAGCGGCTTTTTTGTGCATTCTAAAACTTTTTATTTTTATATTTTCAATTTGGTCTCTTAATTAATAAAAACTTGTTTATTACTTTGCAAGAATTTTTCTTTCTCACTTCATAATCAAACAATAATTTTTATTTGTTAAATTTAACAGTTTCATTTGTAAAGTTTTGCTCATAAATCTAATTTTCTAATATCCAAAAAGCTTTATCCTTTCGCATTTAGGTTATAAAATGGACACTTTTTGAAATTTGAATTATAATAAATTCAAATGCCTTATTAGGTCTACGCATATTTTTTGACATAATCTCATTGAAAAGTCAAATAGAAATAAAAGTCATGTTGATGATATTTTAATTAAATATAGTCTAAAATTTTTTTTCTCTCATTAAAATTAAATCCTCCATCTACCCCAACCTTGTAACACTTTCTTTCATTAAGATTGTTGTCTATAAAGGCTGCGTGTGTGTATGAATGCGAGTAGTTGTTAAAAAACAACGCTGAAATTGGTAATGTTGTGAAAAAAAATTGTTTTGAAAAAGTAAAGATCATGTTTGGCACAATATTATATAAGCCACTTTTAAAAATAAAATTGAATGATACAGTGTTTCGGTAAAAGTTTAAAAGTTACTATAATTGTGAACAATAACAACAGTAAATATATGCCTAAATGTTTTCATTTTGCAATACTTAAAATAAAGAAAATGATATATTAAGTTCTTAGAGTAAAATATACTAGCTAGTGGTTAAATAGAAGTACGTAAATAATATTAAAAGAAAATTTAAGTGAAGGACACATTGAACAAGCAGTTACAAAATGCAGACAGAAAATTAAATTAATAGAATATATTTTCTTGACAAAAACTAAAGTAATATGTAAAATTTAAGTATTTGATATTGTAAAATGATAGTAAAATTATGTGTTTTATGTGAAAATCTAATTAAACACTTGAAGAAGCACCCAGAAAAAGAGTGCTGAAAAATAATTGTGACTTTTTGTTACATTCCCAATCCAGCACCTTCTAAAACTAAGGAAATACAGAGACGATTTCTTTCTTTTTTTTTTTTTTTTCCCGATAAAAATGTCCATGAGTCTTGTAACTGTCCAAAATTTTCTCTGATGCACCAAAGACTGAAATAAGGAGTACTTGTTTTGTTGCTAACACAAAGAGTCCTGCATTCTGATGCACCGAATTAATTATGAGATCAAACAAATTGTGATTCTTCTTGAATTTAGAAAGGCTACCCTGATACACCATAGCACAACAACAATCCTTTGTAAAGATGCAGCCACATCAAAGTCTGCCTTTGCTTTAAAATGCTCCATAGAAATCCAAGCACAAGAAGATTAACTTTTGGTTTGCAAGCCTTTGAAGGTGCAAAATTTTCACAAGAAAGAGCAATGATTCCAAGTCAATTAATCTACCGTGTATATCATAAGCACAGATGGTGTGTATATGAATAAAAGGTCAAGTTTAAGGGTGAGATTGGATCATCATTGCCACAGGTCTTGGCTACAATTGTTGTCAACATCTTCCCTTCTGATCTTCCTATCAAAGCTACAGTAATTGATTAACTTCAATTTCAGACATTGTGGTCTTCCTTTGAAATTCTGAAACTGTCAATGTTGATGCAGAATATACCAAATATTGACAACCCTTGGTATTGTTATCGTGATCAAAACCTCAAATTAAAGTATAATTGATTATGCCAATCTTACAAACTCAATAGATAATTCTTCACTTTTCCAGCTATTTTACCCAAACTCCATGGAGTCACACCAACCCAATTTTGTTCCTCATTTCCAACCTCCTCTTTCCCAATGAAGTAGTAAGGACAAAGTTCCGATGCTTGTATACATGTATGAAGAAAAAAGAATCAGATAAATTAAATCAAAAGTAATAAAGAAGACTTACGAATTTTTTCATGGTAGCAAACTTATATGATATGCACTGGAATTATTAGTCATATGAGATATTCAAGTTATGTCGAAGGTATCGTCAAGGTTTTCACTCACTCAATTACTATACAATAGCAGGTGATTTTAATTGACTGTATAGGTGGCTATAAATTATTATTATTTATCATATATCAAGTTTGCTTTACATAAATGGTTAGTTAGAGTTTAGTAGTAATTCCTCAAACTATTATTTTACCCTTACTTAATAAGCACCCCATATGTGTTAATTTTATACGATATTCAACCTATGATATATGAATTTGTGAGCTTTTTGTTCATTAACTGGCACCATATATAGTGAAAAAGCGTAACCAAGATTGGCATGACTAGTACTAGCACTATTGGCAAGGATTTTTTGAAGCATAGAACGCAAGCATACGTGATAGCGAAGCAACAGCAACAGCAACAGGAAGAGCATGCTAAGCAAGAGTCACATGGGAAGAACAAGCAATGGAACCGTAGCTGGCGAAGCACTTGCCATGAGACTCTGATTTTCCCAGACTTAGATGAAGGAATGCTTCAAAAATGGCCTTGTGAGTTATAACCAGAAAGTCTATCTGTATAAAACTCACACGGCCTAGTAGTAACATCCAACTTAGAATTCCATTTTGGCAATGTTTGAAACATAACTTGTCCAAGAGGTTGTGCAAAAAATTGAAACATGAAGCATGCATTATTGAAGGCTGGAATATTAAGAGGGCATATCACGATCAAAGGAGAAAACACTGAAGAAATCAAAGCTTATATCATGAGGCTATAGCTACAGATCTTGATGGGGAATAATATGAAAATAATTAACAAAGTTTAAAGCCAATACACAAATAAACAAACGAAGTTAGATCAAAGTCAACCCTAAACAAGAGAAAAAGAGAAGGGCAAATGCAATGCTAGAAACTTCTATGAGAGTTAGAGCTAGTCTGTCTAGTCTTGATCACTCTTGAAAGGAATATGATTTTCCATTTACTATTTTCACTATTTAGAAATTTGATACCTAGTTCATGCAATAACTCAATTTCAAATTTGTAATCTAACATTAATGATGGGTTCATAATTATATTATATACAATAAACTCATAGATTATAACACTTATGTCTGAAGTTACCACATGACCGATAGTTCAACACAATAAATCACAAACTCCTAGGCCTACCAACTCTTATGTATTAAAGGGGTTGTAGGTTTCAAATAAGCAGTAGCACAACTAATGATAACTTTGGCTATACTCAGTTTTAAATTTTAGATTTGTATAAGATAGTCTTTCCTGGCTTAAGTTCGACTCGAACAAACCTCACGAACAACTTGGTTATCTTCAGTTCATATGCTTAAATATATAGGACAAATTGCACACGTATTTTCCAAGGAATGATTAAATCACACCTAATAATTCTATAACTTTAAAAATGACACTTATTTTTTCTTCAATTTATTTTTTATTAATAAAATTAATGTTTGACACAATATGGAACTCTTCTAAAAGTAAATTACCTATTTATTATTTACTAAAAATAAATTCTAGTCTCATTTATTAATTTAACGTAAGTTTAACTGTCATGACTTGATTGTTGGGTTGAAAATGAAACAAGAATCTCAAATGAGAACATCCAAAAGAAAGCGAACGCTGGCCAGGAAATATATATATATATATATATGCTAACTATGTCATTTAATATTGAACATCGCTTTCCTACAAAGTATTTTGTCGTGTCTTAGCGTGCAGGAAAACATTGACTCACATGATTAAGAGATGCTAATTTGACTACCTAACAAACATAAAGCGTTATAAGTATGGTTATCAAACTCGTAAATTATAAATTTATAATATAAATTTATAATATAAAATTGTAAGAATTTATATATATTAATACATAGCTATTAAAAATAACTAAAAAATTAAAAGATGTGCATAGTTATCAAGAATTAAAACTTGTCAAGGAGTAGTCAAGTAAAATCAAAGATACTAAACTTTATTTCTATTTTATACAATAAGCCTGTGTCTAGCATATTATTTTTATATGCATATTTCTTTCCCAAGAAAAAATCTAAATTATCCTTTTTATAGCAAGTTGGTTGTTTATTTGGCAAATAGTGTGTATACATATGTATAGTTGTACACTTGTTTGCCCAACGGTGGTTATCTAAAAGCATGTATCGAAAACTTCGTGAACATCATTAGTAATTTTTCAATATAATAATAAAATAATTAATTAATAATTTTCAAAATTAAACATTATATGAAAACTTAACTTTATCAATAAAAAATAAATTTAAAATGGAATATCATTTTTAAAGTAAAATATAAAAATTTATAAGAATATATAACTCATTTTTACGCTGACAACGCCAAAAGAACTTGATTGGTATTTGTGAAGCAGAAAAGTCAGAAAGTGTTTTTGACTTAAAAACATACTATTAGAAGCAAACAGTGTTGTGCTTCGTGTTGGCTTTTGTAGCATTCACATATGACGATTTTACAGACTTGCCCAACAGCCTTAAGTCAAGCCTAAGTCAATTTAAGTCAGCATCGATTCAGATTTCAATAGAGTTAAAATGCACTCCATGTGTTAAAACGTAAACTTAAAAATTAGTTTGATAGTCATGGCTATTAAACTTATATCAATGACAACATGATGTGCATATACAATAAACCCAAAATCTAAATGTAGGTAATGAATCTGAATTGTTTGTAGTAATATTCACGCGTAAAATTTAATGATTTATAATAAAAAAAATTGTAAAATTTGATGGTTGACGTTTAAGATTAAAAAATCAAATTTGATAATTGTAAAAAAATTAAAATTAATAATTTTTAAAAATTTAATCTCACAACTTAAAAACTTAATTCAAATAATATTTCCTCGACTGCAGGTGCAGTTTTAAAGTCTGACCAGACGTTGGGCTTCATCAATTAACCTTGTGCTTTAAATATTGAATTTTTTTTTTTGGAACTCTCTTAATTTTTTTGTGTTGGCTTCAATAATAACCTTTGGGTCTTACCAGTTGCCTTTTGCTTTAAGTACCGGGAATTTGAAGGTACTTAGTTTAATTATTATTTCTGTGAAAGTGGTAACTTCCAACAACCTTTGACGCATAATTAAATAGTAACAGGATTTGAATAAGTACATATTGAGCATACTCTAACACTATTTTTTTCTATCTTTCTTGCTGCTTTTATTTGCACTTATTGCAGCTAATAATGAGTCCTGAAAGGTATGCACTGCTCTTGAATAATGTCACTAAAAGGAATATTTTTTAATATGCGTTTGTGTAATCTCTGAGATTTTAATCTGTATGGTTTTATCAACTAATTTAAACCATATATAATACCTTACACATGAAAATATGGTAATGTATTGAATCACTTGGAAACTGGGACATATCGTAGAACAGATTTTGCAACTTTTTTCCGTTTGGGATTCTTTATATTTGTTCATCTATTATTACTATGCCTAACATTTGGTAATGTCAAAGATAATGTAATGTCCATTCATTTCTTTCAGAACTGAAAAATCATTCACCAGATCATCCAACAATGAGGAATAATTACTCCATGACAGCCTAATACTAATTCGTTTGATCAAATTCAAATTAATTAAGATTATGCATTTTGAAGATTCAAATGTATTTTCTATCAAAGGAGGCAGCTTGAGATCTATTATAGAAAGAAGATGACAGAGATATGCAGAAATGCACTTGAACACTCAATGGTGTGCCCAGGCTCTTGATATATACACTTAGTCGTAATAGAATGAGGTTACAAGAGAGAGGAAGAAAGAATGATAGCCATACATGTATACACAATGAATAAAATACATGTAAAGAATATCTGAACAGTTATAAACTAATCACGTGCTTTAATATTCCCCCTCAAACGAGAGGGTGTAGGAGACAGCCCGAGTTTGCTTTGATTATGAAGGAACTAAGTATGAGTCAATGCTTTAGTGAAGCAATCTGCCACCTCTCAAGAAGATGGTATATAGTGAACATCAATGAAGCCTAAGAGTATGAGGTCACAAAAAAATGGATGTCAATCTCAATGTGTTTACTGCGTGCATGCTAAACAGGGTTCATAGCCAATGTTTAAGCACTTAGGTTGTCACACCAAATTGCAGAAGGTTGTTGTAGGAATAAACCAAGCTCAGTCAATAGTAAGTGTAGCCATTTAATCTCAGCTGCACCATCTGCTAATGCTTGATACTCTGACTCAGTACTTGAGTGGGAAACCACTCTCTGTTTTTGTGTACCCCAAGATATCAGTGTGCTTCCAAGATACACACACATACTTGCCATGGATCTTTGGTCATTTATATCAATGGCCCAGTCAGCATAAGCGGAAACCGTTAACTACAGGGACTTAAACAATTTAATATGTAAGCCGAGCTGATAAGTGCCCTTAAGATATTTGAATATTCGCTTTACTCCTTGAAAATGCTCATCTATGGGCTGAGACAAGAATTGGCTAAGTTTGTTTACAGAGTAAGCTATATCTGACCTAGTGGTTATGAGATACTGGAAGGACCTAATGGCCTTCTGATAAATAATGGGATCTGTCATCGGTGTGCCCTTCATTCTGGAAAGCTATCCTCCAGTGACCATTGGAGTAAAGATTGGTGCATAATCTATGATGTTGAATTTTCTCAATATATCCTAAGTGTATTTAGCTTGGCTTAAGTGTAATCTTGATCTTCCTCTATGAATTTCTACTCCCAAGAAGTAATATGCTGGTCTAAGGTCCTTCAATAAAAACAATGTGTTTAACTTCTGAATAAAGGTTTCCATATACGTGGGATTGTTGCCAGTAATTAATATATCATCAACGTATATGAGAACAAACACTATAAGATTTGAGATTTGAAGGAAGAATAGAGACACATTGCTCTTCACATTCTAAGAACCCCAATTCAACAAGGTGAAGCGTAAGAGATCAAACCAAGCACAGGGTGCTTGCTTGAGTCCATATAGTGCCTTAACTAGCTTACATACATGGTTAGGATATCGAGGGTACTAGAATCTTTCAGGTTGGTACATGTAAACATCTTCTTGAAAGTATCCATTGAGAAATGCATTATTGACATCTAGTTGTCAAGTATCCCAGTTGAAGGTGACAGCAATAGCGAGCACAACTCAGATTGTGGTTAGTTTTACGACAAGACTAAAGGTTTCTCAATACTTGATTCCAGGTGCCTACTAAAAACCCTTTGCAACAAGCTGAGCTTTTTGCTTAAAGATGGAAGCATCAGTCATAAACTTCATTTGAAAATCCACTTGCAGTCAACTAGTTTTTGTGCGCCTATATAAGGTACTGACACCCAAGTTGTTATGCTGAAGAGCTTTAAACTTGTCAGTCATGGCTTGTTTCCAATGTGAAGAGGCCAAGGCATTGGAAATGTTGAGAGGTTCTACAGCCTAAGACAATGCTGTTGGATTCTCGGTATTAAAGAGCCCAACAAATGGATATTTTGGCTCAAATATGCCATCCTTAGCATGTGTCCTCATCAAATACGAGTTTACTGGAACTAATGCATTAGTTGGATTATCTAATATGGCATGTTGAGCTTGCAATTAATCATCCGAAAGTGGTTCACCAACACCTTGACTCAGTGAGGAAGAGGTGGGTGAACAAAATATGATTGTTGGAGATCTGGTCATCAGAGTTGCAATTTCTTCTTATAGAGTTAAAGACACTAAGTAGGTGCTGCGACTAATAACAAGTTCATTCGGGGTGATCAGTACAGAAACGACACATTCATTTTCTGTTGGCCTCATTCGATGATTAAGGAAACCTATGTTCATTATGTGGTTCCAAGGTGTACTGCAAGTGATCCCTCCATCATGAACTCAAATTCCTGAGTTAAAGTCAGATTGAGCAGTTCAACAAGGCCTAAAAGACAAATCTCTGAAGAACCAAAAGCACATGAAGGCACATCTTCTAAAAAAGATAAACAAAAAACCAAGGATCTTTTCAAGGCTGAAGTAGACATTGTGAATCTCATACATAAGGATTACATGGGAATGGCTCATCGGAAGCTGGAAGCCACCCATCAATAATCATGAGCCAAGAAACTGATCATACAGTGAGATATATATACATATGTGTAGTCTCACAATTTTGCCCCCAAGTAACTAGCAACTTCGTGGTTTGGCCTAAGTAATAGA
Organism: Delonix regia; assembly: GCA_037074485.1. Lineage (NCBI taxonomy): Eukaryota > Viridiplantae > Streptophyta > Magnoliopsida > Fabales > Fabaceae > Delonix > Delonix regia. Next base: position 13,849,540 of record CM073449.1, read on the forward strand.
TAGGGTTTGCTTTCTGATCTATTTTTGTTTTCGTTAGATTATAAAGCTGCAGCCATATGACTTGACTACAGTAGGTTTGTTTAATTTGTTTGTTTCTTTCCATACATACATATAGGTGTTAAACACAGTATGAGTTGCTATACATTAAGTGTATCTTCATTACATCCTTCATCAATGTAAATCAAGACTTTAAAGTAAATGCTTTAGTACTCAGTACAACGCTCATTAATAAGAAGATCGCTGTCAGCGTTCTTCTACATAATGCTTCTGCTTGTGTATTGTACAACGTAATAAGCAAGAATTCTTTGATTGCCATTTGTATTGGTGATCAATATAATACCTTAGTTATTAGCTAGGCACTTTCCTTGTTCGTTTGTCCTTTTCTTTTCGCTATAAATAGATTAGGTTCTTGGTTGTCTTACAGGAGTTTTGGTTAATTAAGGGCTCCATACAACAATTTATCTTGGACTCAATGTGTCTATTCCTGTTGTAGGGCCTACTTTTTAAAAGCTTCAAACCGGCTTGACTTTGGTTTGCAAGTTGTTTTAGCACTATGAAGAGTACGTTGAAAAGATGTGTTATATTAACCTTAAATTAAGAAGTTGATAGAAAAGCATAGCCAATAAAATGAAATGGGGTGAAGAGAAATTGAATGGAAGATGATTTGCTACCGTATTGTTTGGTAGTTTTAATGAAAAAACACTCCTAATTATTGACTAGAAAAAATGCACTTTTAGTCCTTAAATTTTATTTAGATTTTATTTTGGTTCCATAATTTTATTTAATTCTAATTTAATTATTTAATATTATTTTCAGTTTCAATTTTTGCCCTTTAACTTTATTTGGTTCAAATTTGGTCCCCTTAATTTTACTCTAAGTCTTTCGTTTCTAAAATTCATTCGGTTCTAATTTCGTCTCTTAACTTTACCTTAAATTTCACTTTTGTTCTTTAATTTCATTTTATTCTAGTTTTTCTTTAATTGTCAAAAATCACTCAAATATTTTTTTCCACTATTCACGTTTTTACTTTTTCATTTATCTATGATATGCAAAAATTCTGTGAATTGTACGAATTATTATTTCGAGGTTTAATTATTATCTTATTCTTTCACAAACTAAATTAATTGATGCTCAATAGCTGAATTTGTTTTAATATTTGTTTTCTTCATTTTGGTATTTACTTATCCAAATTGTTTTCTAGTGATCATAACTCTTAATTCATGTATAAAGTCTAAATATTTAATGTATTTTAATTTGATAGTGTTAGAGGGAAAAAAAAACATTTGAAAAATTAATGGTGAACTCGGAACAAAATAAAATCAAGGGACTAAAACATAAGATAAAGTTAAGGGATCACATTGGAACCAAATGAATGTAAGGGATGAAAATGAAGTTTAGAATAAAAGTAAGGGACCAAATTATAACCAAATACAGTTAAAAGACGAAAGCGATACTTAATGTAAGATTAAAGGATTAAATTATAACTAAATGAAGTTAAGAGATAAAAGTTAAACTCTTGTAAAATTAAGGGATTAAAAGTTCATTTTTGCCTATTGATTAAAAGTTACAATTAAACTTAATAGAATGAAACAAGTTATGAATTTCTTTCCAATATTAGATTTATAAAATAAAATAGAGCTATTTCAACTTGTTTTTACTTTTAATTAATAAGAATATACTTATAATTAATTAAGAAAACTATTTAATTTTATCTTTGACTCCCCAATTTGAAGGGTCAATAAAAATGAGCTTTTAGATGGCAAATATTTCTTACCTTGAGCTATTGCATTCCATTGAAAAAGAAAAAAAACAAAAAATTAAAATAATTATTTAATTAACTTTAATTTTCCATTTTGTTTCTTACTATTCCATTCCAAGCCATACATCCAAATATTCCTTAGGGAATGCCTTTCACCTATACTATAATATTTAAGCTTCACACACACACACACACACACACACACACACACACACACACATATATATATATATTTGTATATATGTGTGTGTATGTGGGAGTACTAATATTTTGAATTAAGCTTCATACTTTATTATCAAAATCGTGTCAGTATTAATATGGGCTAACAGACACGGTAGTATAAATATGAAAAAATATCAAATTTTGTTTTATAAAATTTGACGATATTATATTTAATATAAATTGATGATTCTTGACAATTTAATTGTTTTTATTTTCATGCTAAGAATTAAATAATAATTATATTGTAGAGAAAGTTAACTTTTTGATAAAAATAATTAAAAGAAAAAATTTATAAACATATATATATTCGAAGCATTAAATATAATATTTTTCAAATGAAACAAATATTAAAGTAATGCAATTAAATTTTAAATAAAAGAACGTAATTTATTCTATAAATAATACAATGAGCTTCTATCGTGTATGATGCTGACCCATTCTTCTCTTGAGCGTACCTTTTGGATTACAAGTCATTATCATTTTAATTTTTTAATACATAAAAACTTATCCCCTTACTTTTTAAATTTAAGTCTACAATTTGAAGTTTTAGTGCAGTCAGTCTCATGAATTTTTGAAAATTTTAATTTTTATATATAATTTTATCTTATATTCATAATATAGTCTTTTAATTGATAAAAACTTACCATCTTAATTACTTTATAACCAAGGTTGTCAAACTTGCGAGTTTAGACAAAATAATTTGAGGAATGTAAACTCATAACGCAAAATCGTAAGAATTTACCTATAATAAAAAATAATTATTAAAATATATAATTACATAGTTAAAATTAATATTTTAAAATTCCGACTAATAACTAAAACTACACAATGATTTATAGTTTATTAGTTTGATTATAGTTGAATAAGTGATAATTAAATTAGATATTTTTTAGAATTTTATATATTTAAATCGAAATATAATAACTACTAATAATCAAATGCTAGTAATTTTAAATTTAAATTAAAATGATTTATAGAGTAATAAATATAATTATTAAAAATTACTTTGTCAAAACAGGTCAAAAGATAATAATATATAATTTTTTAATCCATGACTAATGAAAAATTCAAAATAAACTTTTTTTAAACAAAGTTCAAGTCTTTAAGTTGATTCCAAGTCTTCTTAGTCCAAATTCTAGATCAAAATAAATTTGTCTCCTTAAAATTAAATTCTAAATTTATCATTGTTATAAGTCATTTTCGTCTTCTAAGTAACTTACAAATCTGACCCTATTTTGAATGCAATTTGCTTTTCATATTCGTATATATTCAGAAGATTTCTACAAGTGAAGACTTTTCCAAGTCTTCTGCAAGTGAAGACTTGGAAAAGTCTTCACGTTTGTGTTTCAAATAGAAATAAAATTAAGGTTTTTCTCTTAAAAGACAAAATAAATACATAAATATTCAACTTTAAGTTATGTTCTTACGAAAGAAGTATACAACAATATTTAAATTATATTTATGAACAAGATAAAAAGGGGAACATCGAAACAAATTCATTTTCATTTTTCACAAAAAAAATGATTTATATATAGAATCTTTGTCATAGATGAAAGTCTCAATAACCAAACAGTACCACTTCAGCTTTGCTGTTAACTTAGTAGTCCATGCTTGTCTCCATCCTCTTAAAGCCCCACAGCGTCAATGCAAATGAAAAACCAAAAAAACAAAACAAGATGAAAGATCGAAGTATCACTAACTCATTGAAGATGGACATCACTATTTGGATGATGATGATCTTATCCCTCCAATACATATTCAGTGTACTGTGGGCTTCAACATCCCTCTATTGAATTCGCTAATTGAACATGGCATGCAGATATCAACTATGAACAAATTTCTCTCATCGAAAATCATCATCAGAGTAGCTATCTCTTGTCATCAGTGCAGGCCAATACATCTCAACCCTATCTTCCTTCTCCAGTCAACCAAGTCTACACCACTACACGCCTTTCTCTCTTTGATTTCACCTACTTGTTTATGTTAGATTGAAATAAAATAATTAAATCTAACTGGAATACTTTGATATGTGTGTAGTCTTTCTTTGCAGTGGAAAAGTACTACAACTCACCCACATATAGGCGAAACCACAAAAACGTTCTGGCATGTTAAAGTGAAACCTTAGTTAATATATATATATATATATATATATATAAAGTAACTAGCTTAAGTAATATGTAACACTTGCCAAGTTTAATGTAAAAATTTTGTTTTTAACAAGAGTAAAAGCATAAATATTTGTGGTGTATATTATTAATCAGATATGAACTTTGGTTTAGTGGTAAGGCATGACACCTGAAGCTTGGGTGTCTTAGGTTCAAGATGTAGCTACCTCTTCCTTTAGATATTTTTGGTGCTGACACGTGTCCCCTTGGGTGAAATAACAAAATTACCCTTCATTATCTCCTTCCCGTCACATTCTTCTTCCTCTTTAGCATTTTTCTTCTTCCATTTCAGTTCTGCCTTCTTGTCGTGTCAGCCCTCTGCATCATCACGTTCCAACTCCTACCAGCATCTGCCATCACCGACAGCTCATTTTCGGTCATCGAGGCTCATGTTTTCCAGCGACAACAACTTCATTTTCTGGTGTCTTCTGTTGGCAGCTGCGGTGAGCAATTTTCAACTATTTTTGCTTATTTTTTATTAGTTTTTCATGAAAATGATGATGGTAGATGCGTTTTCAGCCCTTTCTCCTTGAATTTCAACCTTGGAACTATGTTTTTAGGCAAATTTTTAAGATGGGTTCTTCCAGGGACTAAACTAAAAATTTTACAGATTTGGGGTTTTACAGAAAATTGTAGAATTTTGGAAATTAATGGGTTTAAGTTGGTATTATAGGAATACTTTTAATGGATATGAAATGAAATCCCATTGTTCTTCATAGTTAAGCTTAATTAAAGGTGAAAGTATGGAAATTTGGGATCAAAGTGAAAATTTAGTAAGTTATAAAGAAGTGAATGTAAATTGATGAAAAATCTGAGTAAGTTATGTGGTGGAATCTGGGAATATGAGTTAAGGCTTGTTTTTTGTGATGATAAGGAAGTTGGACATGAAATTGGTAAAGAAAATACAATGAATTAAAGAGAAGAAAAATTCTTCTTAATTAGGATTATGTGTTGAATTGATGTTATGGGATAGTATAAGAATTGTAGATATTATGGTTGTTTTTGGTAAATCTTTTCCATTTATGAATTTGTTAAGAGGTAGTATAATGAGCCTAAATTGATGTGTGTTAGTGATAGGAATTGAGGAAATTATATTTTTGTGATATAGGGATTATTGGTGAATTCTCTTTTAACCAAGGGAAAAGAGGCTTACAGGTTGTTTTAGATTATTTCATCCACTAGGTAAGCAGTAGCTCTTCCAACCGTATAATTATCATTGTATTGTTATATGGTAGCATAATTTGTTAGACTTGATAGTCTTTCAAATGAATTATGACTTATGACTCGTATGTGATGTCGATGCAAAAACCATAAAAAGAGAGAATTATATGAAAAGCAACATTAGATGTGTAAATAGCATCCAAGGGCTAAGTTTCTTTGACCGGTTGATAAAAGTATTCAAGGGTTAAGTTTTCTTAACCGATGATACAAGTATCCAAGGGCTGAGTTCCCTTAACCGATAAGAAAAGAACCTAAGGGCTAAGTTCCCTTGACCGATGAGAAAAATATCCAAGGGCTAGTTCCCTTGATCGATAAGAAATGAAACTAAGGGCTAAGTTCCCTTAACTGATAAGAAAAATATCAAAGGGCTAAGTTCCCTTGACTGTTTGATAAAATATACAAGGGTTAAGTTCCCATGATTGATGATTAAATATCTAAGGGCTAAGTACCTTTGACCGATGAGAAAGATTCTCTGAAGGTTGTGGATCCTTAACCGTTAAATGTGATTTCCAAGGGATATGTACCCTTGACCGATTTAATTTCTATGGAATAAATTCAATACCGTTATTATTATATTGCATGTTTATGGCTTGATATGTTAAGGTTTTAAATGATAATTTACAGCGAACTAACCAGTTTAAAAGGTATTATAATGATTTATTACTAGAATGCAACCTGTTTACATTGTATTTAATTTTAGGCAATCACCTAGAGCAATTTGTTGACTAGGAAGGCTAGAAGAGCCCTATTGGTATTGTTGAGGATCTTATCCCTTATGTTGTTGAGGTTTTGTATTTTTCGTAATAGTGTAATTTGTTAATTATGTAAATAATTGTAAATGAGTACGTTTGACCACAAGTAGATTCTCCATTCCCTTATTGTGATGTAGTTGTCTCTAAATTGATTTAAGAGCTAAGCTCTCTTTTCTAGATATTATTATTTTGGCAGATACTTGTAGCAATTTCAGGAGGTCTCAATTACAGAGGAGACACTGCCAAAATTTCAACAAAATATATGAATGTAAATATGCTTGGTAGTAAATTTCCATGATGTATGATTTACAATTCAGCTAAGAAAATATCGTGTTAGGCTTACAGAAACAGGATATTCCTGTTATCTATGTCGGTTACACTCCAGAAGTTGGGGTGTGACATAATGAGTTATAAGTTGGGATCTCTCCTAATAAAGGCATATGTATAGCCCAACATATAACAAAATGCTATTGAGTTACATGATCCAATTCATTTAAGTAATATTAAATATAGATAATTAATTATTTGATATTGTTGAAAGTATAGTCTATTAACTAACATAATAATTAATTAATGCTAATCTACAAATTAATTAATTATTCTAATAATCTTCTACTTTGATAGCATTAATCTATCGTAAGGCAAATAGAATATATCAACATTATTTTCCAAGAATCTCAATTAATCAATAGGAATTGTGATAAGAGAACTTAGAATTGAAATGGTGAATCAAGAACCTTGAATAGAAAATGATGTTATAAATGCCAACAAAGTTTCAATTTTGAATTAAATATAATAACAAATAAATATGTCCAGACCATTTAAGATGTCTAAATGCATTACAAAAGCCCTCTCTATGGACTCAGCTTCAACTACCTCTAGACCAAGATTACATCAATGATTTAAGAAGGCCTATACGAGTTTTATGACTTATATGTATGCCTTTGATCAAAAGATCCATAATTATATGTTCACAAGGAATATGACATGAGTTTGAGATAGGAAAAATTTGGAAATAAAATAATGAATCAAGGACATCAAATATGATAGAGAAAACAATGTTATAAATGTCAATAAAGTTTTAATTCTAAATTATGCCCAAAAGATTTGGCACATTCAAGCACCCACGAGTTACATGATTCCAAAATTCTAATGGGTAAATCACATAAAATGTCCAATATGAGTCAAAGATTCACAAATTATCTCGTTAACGAACAAAATCTTGATGTTGAAATTTTAATACCACTGGAAGTCCTATAATCTCGAGAGAAGCCAGTAACAGTCATTGTTGCAACAAAATAACCAAGGCCCAAAACATGTTCCTAATATAAATTCATTTCCTTAACTACATTCCCTGATAGGGCTGTGTAAAACACACGACTTAGTCTTCATTAATAGAAGATGTAGCTATAAGTGTCCACTTAACACTTATCAACAAAACATATCCTTTAAACGTTGTAAATAAGCATACAAAGGTTAAGGTAATTGTAAGTGTTCATATAACATTTTCTAATGAGATAGTTCCTCCCAAAGATATAATAATGCATACATAAGTTGGGGCACCTATAAGTGTCCATTTGACATTTTACCAAAGAATAGCTCTTCAAACAATATCATTATTCTCATATGGAGGCAGCTATAAGTGTTTACATGGCACTTTACAATTACCTTAACCTTTGTATGCTTATTTACAATGTTTACATGGAACCAAATAGCATGTTCTGTCATCATCTAATGTGCTTCTCACAATCTTCTCTTCCATCGTCAGATCTCCAACTAATTAACAATGGCCACCAGGGAGTTTCATTTCAACTAAAGCTTCTTAACTCACAATTACCATGCCAACTCCAAATCAGATAAAATGCCTCAAAGATAAGAGCATAACACCCTTCCCGCAACAATATTACACATAAAGCCATGAATCCAAGCCCTGATTGCATTTTGTAGCACTCATCCCCGATCCCCCGTTAGGCTTCCTTGTAATTAATGCAATCATCCGTGTTACATTACGTTCAGTCACTTGCAAGGACATTGCATCTAATGAGCTTTTAGTTCACCCATCTCGAACATGATTTTCTAGTTCACCTGTTCTTCCTTACGCCACCTCTTGTGGGGATTAGCATCAATCCATGCGGCTAACTTTAAGGAGAAAAAGGTACCCCCAATAGCGTTGATCCACACAAGCTAACAAAGCATTTTAAATGGTCAAAAAACCCCTTAAAGCATTGATAGTAGTTTCGGCCTTACTATGACACTAAGGGCATAAATCAAACTCAACCAAAATATACTTAACTCTGAGTATTGGCAATGACTCATGATAAACAAAGGAAAGACCTAATACGTGAAAGAAGCGAAGCTCAGATTCCGACATGCTTGGAGTAGTGCTTAGAGTCAGAAGCAGAAGTACTGTTGAAAGAATCTAAAGACCAAATTGATGACAACTTTGGACGATAACATTGCCTTAAAGTCGTTGAAGCATGAATCATACCTGGTCCACCAAAGATTACATGTCCGTGTAGCAAGTGCAGGAAGAAGTTTTGGTCTTGGAAAGCTCTGCTTCTATTTTTTCCCTCTCTGTGCATGTGAAGAAGTGTGTGACTCTACATGGTTTTATCATCTCTACCTCAGAGCCACCTTGGCAGTAGTTTAGCCACATAGGATAGAATTTAACGGTATTATAACAGTAAGAACTTAATTTTAAAGTTTAAAAAATATAAGGATTAATTTTAACAAATTAAACTATGAGGACAAAATTAAAAACTAGTATAAATTATAAGGGCCAAATAATTAATTTTCCTTTTCTCTTTTCTATCCTCTTGCTAATTTTCTTCTTAACTTGTTTCTCATTTTCAACTGAATTACGCTTTGTTTTCAAGGATGTGCTATGAGTTGTTACTAAATAATCTATTGCGAAACGCAACAATGTAATGAAGTTTGAATCAATGTTTAACTAATTGATTGATTTGTACGGAGGATTGTGTTTAATTGTTTATTTCTCATTTTCATGATCATGTACATATCGTTCCTTAACCTCATTGTATACAAAAAGAGCACAACAATGTAAAAATATTATACATCATGGGTTGCAAAATATTTTTATAAATGAAAAAATATTATATTTTGAATATTTTTATTAAGGATATTAAAAAATTATTTTGTACAAATTAGGAAAATAAATATTTAATATTCTTTCTAACCAAGGATGTTATGACTATTTGTTCAGTTTTGTTATGTATTTTTGAATTATTTTCATCAAATCAAATATTGTAATGGAATGAAATATTTATTTCTTTTTATGTCATAAGTAATTATGAATTATATGATTTGATTTTATCAAAATTTAGTTTTATTTTCATTCTCATAATTTTTTTTTTGGTATCAAGGAGAATATGAATAAATTGAAAGGAGAACAAACCATTGAAAAGTGAGGGAAAAAAAAAAGGTGGGACTCCCGCCAATTGTACAATGTCGATTGTCTATCCACATTGAGTGATGAAAATAAGATCTTTATTTGCATTCAAATTTAGGGAGAAGCGTGAAGTTGTTAAAAGGATTACTTTCATTCTGGATTTGAGTGATTTTAAATTTTGTAATTTTACAAAATCATTATTTTTGTTCGGAAAGAAGTGGGAAATTACTATGGAGGATTATCTTTGATTTTAAAAATTTGGATTTGAATTTTTTAATTTTTTTAATTTTAGAAAAAATGAAATCTAAAAATAGAATCTTCACTTGTTTTTATTTTTATATTTTCAAGCAACATTAATTAGATGCGCGTTGTTGAAACTGAGAATTTATTCATGATTGTCACTATGTATAATCTAACTGGCATCGAATAAAATTTAAGGAGATAAAAAGTTTCATATGACCTTTGTTTATAGTAGTCGTTTAAGTAACTAAGGTGACTAAATGTTTTACATGGCAACTTTTTGATCATAGGAAGATAAATTGTTTTTGTTACTTTGAAATTGTAATTTGTGAAGATGAAAATCTAAGAAGAAAAAAAAAAGAATTGAAAAGGATACAAAGATTTTCATTATCTTTCTTCATAATTTTAGAGATATTAAGAAAACCTAGATAATAAATGAGAGTTTATTTTTAAATTTTGAAGAACCTTAATTTGGTGTGGGCCATTGGAATTCAAGATATACATATGAAAGTCTTGTAGGGCAACGTAATTCGCATTTAAGAGTGTACTCAGGTCATGTTTGCATAAGACTTTTTTTAATTTTTTTTTTTGGCTTGACTAGTTTTGCTTGGTTAGTTACCACGCTAGGCCAAGTCTTTCTTTTTTATTTCTTTTTAATTTTGTTTGCAAACATCTTTTATTAATAAAAAAAAATTTTAAGAAAAAATAATGGAAAAGTTCTAAGATCTGAATTGAATAGAAAATGAAACGGGAACATAATTGAGATTTAGAATTGAAAATGATTAAGATTTGAATATAATTAACTTTTTTAAATAAAATAAAGGTAAAATTAAAAAATTAGAAAATAAAATAAAATATCAAAAAAGGTTTTATGTGAATTCAAGAGACGGTTGACCAAGTAAAAAGTATATTAATTTCTTTCATTTTAACCCTATCTTATATGACTGAGTCAAATTATATTGATTGGGTCATTTTTCATCCCTACATGCATTAGGCGAAACTTATGGTATGTTTGGTTGGAGGTAATGGGCTGATGGAATGGAAGAGGGAAAGCATCTTAGTCCCTCTCCCATGTTTGGTTGTGTCAATTCTACATTAAATTTTATTTCCATATTTTTCTGGTTTATCTGAAATAAGGAAATGTTGATTCCATTGAAGGAGTTAGGAAATGTGATACAACTATAAGAAATGATAATTTTTTACCTAAAGTACCCCCACTATCAAACAAAAATTAGTTTATCCATCTTAGTCTGATTTGTCATTTCTACACATTACTATTCCTATTCTAGTGGTTTTTGGTCAACCAAACTTTGTAAAGGTAATGTCATTTTTTTTTTTTTTACATGTCTAACCAATATATGGTAATAGTAATTCTTATTATATCTCATTTTCATTCCTATACCTATTCTTATTTCTTTCATTGTAATTCTAACAACCAAGCCATTAAGGAAACAAAAAGTTTCACAAGACCTCTATTCCAATTGACATTTTATAAACAAATAAATAAAAAGTTAAGGAGACAAAATGTCTTACAAAACAATTGTAGAATAATCGAAAATAAAAGTTTCCAAGCCTACAATATTGGGTATGTGGACTCATGTCCAATCATATGTCATTTATTCATGTACAATCATGTCCAACCATCCAGGTAGGCACTTAACATACTGGAATAGGATTTTTGTCACAATAGATTTACCTGTCTTTGTTGGTTTCTCTTTTATGTCCAATGCCTTTTCTTTTCATTCCTCAACTATCATCCTGTTTTGGCCAAAAAAGGAAAAAAAAACTATCCTCATGTTCTCACCTCTATCAGAGATGGAAATCAATTCTCAATATTTGAGAATCTAAATTGGATAAATCTAATAAAATTTAAATTGTTAGATGAAAATTTAATGATTTAAATTTTAAAAAATATTAAAAATTATTTAATATTTAGTACAATATGAATTATTAGATAAAAATTTAATGATTTAAATTCTCTCAAATGCAAGAAATTTGAAATTTTAAATACAGATATCACAACACCCACTTTTTGGTGCAGTTTACTCTCTTTTCCGTAAGTGCGGATTCTTTACTATCCAAAATTCAACAATATTGTCAACAAAATGGGTTATTGGATAAATATCCAACATTTTAAATTTGAATAAATATTTTAAAAAATAATTTAATTTTAATAAATATCAATTTTTCAGAACAAATTAATGCATGATATTAGTGGAGTTTGCCGTGTAAGAATGCAAAATTTTATTAATTTTTATTCAATATTAGTGTGAAAATACCTATTTCATTCTATAAATAATAGAATGACCTTCTTTCACGAACTTGACCCTTAATTTCTCTTAGCCGCTCATTTGAGATTGCAAGTCAATTTCATCTTTAATGCAACTCGCAAAATTAGGCCCTATTTTTGGAGCTTTTAGCTTTTCGCATTTAGCATACATGCAAAGACTTCGACGAGTGAAGACTTTCCAAAGTCTTCCTTTACGTGAAAAAAGTTAACAATTTAAAGCTTCATCCATTAAATAAAAGAGGATTTTAAAAACAAAAAACAAGATGAGAGACCAAAGTATCACTAGCTCATTGAAGATGGACATCAGCATTTAGCTGATGATGATCTTATCCAAAGTTGTCAAACTCATGATTCTAGATAAACTCGTAAAGGGAAGGTAGACTCGTAACGTTAACTCATAACGTAAAATTGCAAGAGTTTATAATAATAACTATTAAACATAAGTATATCATATAAACACATAAAATTTCATACATAAATATTCTTTTCATGATTCATAATCTTCATTTTATACTTTTCATTTAAGTCAATATATAAATTTCAATAAATTTCATAATTTACTATTCATAATAAAATATGAACAATAAATAAGTTCAAATTAGCTAAAGAAAAATCCTAATTTTTGTAACCATATATGCATCAAATTTCAACCATTTCCATTAACAATATATAAATTCTTCATTGTTTTTGGGTAATTATATTAAATAATTAATATTAAAATTTTTCACTATGTTAAAAGTTAATTACTTTGGATTGAGATCTAAAATTGTTGAGTATTCAGTATATCAAGTCAATCCAAAATTCTTTAATTCTTCTAAATTTTGAATTATTAGAAATACTGAAATTTGAACTTTGTAGTGTTATAACTTTGAAATTTCGATATTTGAATATGAATGTTTATATGTCTCTAAAATATTAGGAATGTGTCTAAACAAAACCCTATTGCTAATGGCAGTAAATGTTAGCCGTAATGCATTGCAATTGGTAATTTGAAAAGGTTGGATATGACACCCTTACTATTATATTCTATTTGAGATTTAGGGCTATTATTATAGTTACTCAGAGCTCATAATTGAAATAGGTACTATTCTAATATGTTTTCACTAGTCATGGGCTAGTTCTGTATTTGGAAATTATGATTGGTTCTGTAGGAGATTCTCAATGCATTCTGTTAATGATTATTTTCTGTTTAGTACTATTGAATTATGACCGTATGATATTTGATATTTTAAATTTTAAAAGATGTATCATTGTAAGTCCATTTCTTTTGTTGCAATATTAAAATTATCCACTCACTGAGTTCCATTCATCTTATTATTTAACATTTTTTAGATTTCAGTACCGATCCAAAACACTTAACTACAGAGTAGGAATCGTGGTGTTTTTATTCTTTGGTGAATCTGGCCTACTGCTAGCGAATGAGTTTTCTTATTTTATAATTTAGTTTAGTTGCTCCCTTGTATACAGGCTAAATGTTTGATGTATTACCATAGTATGTTAGATAACTCTATTGTAGAAAATTTAGGAAGTCCATAACTCAGGTAATAACTTGTTCAACTTTCTACAAAGAGATTAAATTGACTTAGTTAATATTTGTATGATGAGATTATGAGATTTAATGGTTATTTAACGTGGGATTATATAAGTTCTGTTGTCTTAGGATTTTTTATTGGTTCACGAGGATGAAAAATACATCATCTCCGTGCCGGTTACGCCTTGTTCGGTTCAGATTAATTTTTCTTTGAATATATTTTTTATTTCTTAAAAAGAATTTGGTACATGTAGAATCGAATTTTCCGTATATTTAAATTCCTTTTCCAGTGCCAATCTCAGTGGTCGAGATTTGAGACTGACGAAATAAATTTTTCCCTCTCACTCATGAAATCACTTCTCGAAATGATACTATTGAAAAAAAATTAGAAACTATTTCTTAATTTTAGAAAATATACCGATTTGTATAAATATAGTTAATTTTTTTTTCCAAAAAAATTAGTTTATTCTTTTATAGAAATGTTTTTAAAATTCTACTTTACACTGTTTAAAATAAACATTATAATTTGTTTTAAAATATATATTTTAGGTATACAAATTTATTAAACTAAGATGAATATTTACAAACAGTGGTGTGGTGCTGTGCATGCAGTGTATTTTCCCAGAATGATTTCTTTGAATTATTAGATGAAAAATCAAATGGTCAAGAATGGAACACATGATACTTTTATTTATTGTTAAAAATATTTTAATAAAAAAATACATTAATATTTTAAATTATTCTTTCATATATAAGATAAATAGACCGTAGGGTGTAAAATTGTTAGAACGTATTTAAAATTTACCGTAGGGCATCATAGTTCATAATTTATCCTGTAATGCACAACAGTGGAATAAAAGAGACGTAATTTTGATGGGTGCACTTAAAAACTAGAATTTATGAGAAAATTCATGTTACATGCACCAGAATTTTTGTTAGAAAATAAAAAAAAAAACATTTAAAGATGAACTCAACATGATATACATTGGATTTGTCTTAAAATAAAAAATAATAATAATTCGGTATATTAGTAGAGCAATATTTTTGCAGTGTAAGAATACCAAGAATTATTAATTCTTATGCAATATTCTAATCGAATGAGCTTCCACCGCGAATCTATACCATTTATTTCTCTTAGCCACTCTTTTGGGATTTCAGGTCTTTTTCATCTTTAATGCAACTTGCAAATTCTCATTTTGGACTTTCTTGCTTTTCATTTGGCATACATGTTCCAAAGACTTCTCAAGTCTCCCATTCATTTGGCATATATTTTCCGAAGACTTGAGCGAAGACTTTTCAAAGTCTTCAGCTCCATCCCGTTAAAACCCCGTTAAGCTCCATCCCACTGCAAAGGAAAGTTTTAAAAGCTGAACATGATTAGAGACCGAAGTATCACTAACTGAATGAAGATGGACATCAATATTTGGTTGATGATGATCTTCTTCCTTCAACGCAAGATCAGCGTCGATGGCGTTAACACCTCCTATGCATACAAAGCCACTGAACTTATCTTTGTTAACTGTGGTTCTTCCAACTCCGTTCAATTAGGTAATCGGACATGGAGTGCAGATATCAACACTGAACAGTTTTCTCTCATCGAAAATCTTCAGAATAACCATCTCTTGTCATCAGTGCAGGCCAATCCAGTTCAAACCTCTATACCTTCTTCAGTGAACCAAGTCCCTTACGCAACCGCACGCCTTTCTCTCTCTGAATTCACCTACTCATTTGTGGCCACTGATGGCCCCAAATTTGTTCGTCTCCACTTTTACCCTACTTCCTACCCCAACTTTGATCGCTTTTCTTCCCTCTTCTCCGTTAAAACCGGCCCTTTCACTCTTCTTAAAGACTTCAATGCTTCACTCACAGCGGACTACGATGATGATTCAAGGATAATTGTAATTCGAGAATACTGTATCTATGTCCAACCTGGTGATCAGAGGCTGAACATAACCTTCATACCCACCCATCCAAACGCCTATGCTTTCATTAATGGGATCGAGGTTGTTTCTATGCCCACATACCTTTATTACACTAACCCCAGTAGGCCAGATTTGGATTTGAATTTTGTTGGTCATGAAAACTCTCACTACCGAATCCAGAACAAAATGGCTCTAGAGATGTTATACAGAATCGATGTTGGTGGACCCCGAATTTCTGCCGATGAAGACACCGGAATGTTTCGTTCTTGGGACGATGATCTGCAATACTTGGAAAAGGAACATGCACGTAGTCTTCCAAATTATTTTGGTCAACCAAACCTCAAATACACAAAAATTCAGAACTACACAGCACCAGACGGAGTATATCTAACTGGCCGTAGCTACGGTAAGAATGAGACTTCAATAACATATAATGTGACTTGGGAGTTTGAAGTGGACTCAGGTTTCACATACATGGTAAGGCTCCATTTTTGTGAGCTAGAGCTAACATTTCAAACTTCTAGCAAAAGAGTTTTCCTGATCTTCATTGCTGACAATTTGGCCGAGCCTCATGCCGATGTGATTGAGTGGACTGGAGATAATCTAACACCTTACTATAAGGACTATGCAGTGTCAATGTTAAGCGAAGAACAAAACTTGAAGAAACTCAATCTTTCCATTAAGTTGCAACCGAACCCCAATCCTAGGGTAAGCGCTTACAATGATGTGATATTGAACGGAATCGAGGTCTTCAAAATAAGTAACAATGGCAATCTTGGAGGGCCCAATCCTGACCCACGCGCATCTCCCTCAGCACAGCCAGTCATGCCTTCGATCAACACTTCCAAAAGCTTGAAGAAAATGACAATAACTTTCATCGTTGTTGGTGTAGCTTCAGGCTTCATTCTTCTATCTCTTGTCGCTTGGCTCATTTTCTGGCTTCGAAAAACTAGAGGACATAAATCTACAGCCACGTCCAAAACAAGTAAGAGTACCCATGGGTCGTCATCACTACCGTCCGACTTGTGTCGATGCTTTTCAATTGCAGAGATCAGAGTAGCCACGAATAATTTCGATGATATTTTCGTAGTGGGAGTTGGAGGGTTCGGTAATGTGTACAAAGGCTACATCGATGACGGTACGACACCAGTAGCGATCAAACGGCTCAAACCGGGTTCACAACAAGGGGCTCAGGAGTTCCAGACTGAGATTGAGATGCTCTCTCGGCTTCGCCACATTCATTTGGTGTCGCTCATTGGTTACTGCAACGACGGAGGCGAGATGATCCTCGTGTATGAATTCATGGCACGTGGGACTCTCCGTGACCATCTTTACGGTTCAGACTGTAGCGAACCACTTTCTTGGAAGCAACGACTGGAGATGTGCCTAGGTGCTGCGCGTGGACTGCACTATCTTCATACGGGTGCAAATCACAACATCATTCATCGCGACGTGAAGAGCACGAACATCTTGGTGGATGAGAAATGGGTGGCAAAAGTTTCAGATTTTGGACTATCCAAAGTGGGACCCATGGGTGTGTCAAGGTCTCACATTAGCACTGTAGTCAAGGGAAGCCTTGGGTATTTGGATCCAGAATACTACAAGCGCCAACGGTTGACTCTTAAGTCTGACGTGTACTCATTTGGGGTGGTGCTGCTTGAAGTATTGTGTGGGAGGCCGCCTTTGGTACGTACGGTGGAGAAGCAGAAAGCAAGTTTAGTGGAGTGGGTCCGGAAATGCCGTCATGACGGCGTGATTCATCACACGGTAGATCCGTTGCTCATAGAAAGTATCACGCCAGAGTGCCTAAAGGCATTCAGTGCCATGGCGCTAAGTTGTTTAAATGAAGATGGGAATGAACGACCATCAATGAATGATGTGGTGTGGGGCCTAGAGTTTGCGTTGGAGCTGCAAGAGAGCACAATGGGGACAGTAATTGGTGAGAGTGGAACCCAGGAAGCGGAGAAAGAGAAGTCGTTGAGGAAATGGGTGGAAGGTGAAGATAGTGAAGTGAGATTTACAAGTAGTAGTAGTGGAACAGCGAATGAATCAAAGAGTAGTGGAATGGCCATTTGCAATAGCAAGGAGGAGGCTTTAAATTCTGGGGTGGTCTTTTCTGAGCTTGGAAAATCCAGGGAGATAAATTAATATATAGCCCATTAATTTAATGCTTCATGGGTTAGGAATGCACTCTTAAGTTAGTTCAAGAAAAAAAAACATTTATTTCGGTTTATGCATAAATTAATTGTAAAGTGAATAAATAAATAAGATTGATAGGAGGCATTCTTGTGTATGCTATAATTTCACAGGAAGGTGGATTGAATTCTGGGCTTACATTTGAAGAAATAAAATCAAATTACTAATGAATTATCAATCATTCGTTATATGTGTGTGAAAACATTTAGATAACAAATATCACTAATTATATTTGAAATAAAATAAACAGAAACAGTTGAGTTTTTTACAACCTTGTCATTAATCTAGTCATACCATGGAAATGTTTTCATATGCTAGAACTATTTCAAAATGGAAAAACATGAAGTTCTGCTATAGAAATCGTAATCCATACGCCAAAGAAGAGATTTCCTTACAAAACAATGTGCTTAATAACATTTAAATTCATGTATTTAAAATATGAGAGTGGAAAACATTCCACAAAACCCATAGTCACATTAAATGGTTACTAGCTCTAGGCTAATGATAGTAGTATGATGCAATAGTAACTTAAAGCTTTAATACAGTGATATAATTCATAGTGTATCATGGCCAACACCTATAATTGTAATAAAGCTTTATGCTAGATGAATTTCTCAGAAAACATTTGCTTTCATAACAATATAAATCATTACAGTTATATTCGATCAGTAAATATTAAGTTACTAGAAGTCATACAATTGATAAAACCATTTAGTAAGTTTCTTAAAGTCATATGGTAAACAAAATCATTAAGTTCTCAAACAAAAGAGTACTCAAATCAATCATGAGCTACAAGCGACAATTACAGGTGGGAAAATTTTTCACTGTCCTTGCTTATCGCTATCTCTGTAATTTATGACACTTACATTTACCGTATATGTATGAGAAAACAATTTATTCAAAAAATTCTCAAAATAAAGTATAATACCCCTCAGTAAGATATTCCAAAAATTGCAATAGTATTTAAATTCATGTACAAAAATGAATGCAGTTGTGAATTATCATAATTACAGTAAAATCTGATAAAATTCTAAAACAGTTAGAGAAATTCCCAAAAAAGAAACAATACATCCTAGGATGTCTATTCCCATGGCATTAGAATGTTTAAAATACATTATTTTACAAATGAACATTTTGAAATACAATATAACAAGTACAATAATATTTATTCATTTGGAGAAGAACACACAATTCTTTCCCTAAAGCCTTTAATGGTGCGCTTGATCAAGATTAGTCTTAAGGACCTATAAATTAAGTAATGCACTCTTAATCTCTACTAATCTAGAACCATATTACTAATTCTATCAATATTTTATTTAACTATTAAGTTGTTGCATAACCATAAATATATGCCTCAATATTTATAATTCTTGGATTGTCATATACAAGTCCGCATAGTTACCCTAAGCTCCACTTGCAATTCTTACTTACTTCCCATCTCAAGTCAAATTTGTAAATAAACTTCACTTTAACAAGGGCAATGGCATGCTTACTTAATCCCAATAGGGAACATCATAGGTTTCCTATATAACTTGACTAACTTAGATTCAATTCATTCAAAATTTAATTATACAATCCTATTTCAATCACTTTCAGCACAATTTTTTTCCTCAAAATTCCATCTTCATGATCACTAACAATTTAACTTCATTAATGGCTTAGGAATGATACTTCCCTAGTCTAAAATTTATTCATGACATTAAGTAATGTTTAATGCCTTAATTCTTCTCAGACATGCTTTATTACCCTTATTTCATATTAAAAAATTTATCTCTTTCACCAATATGACATTAAGGATTAACCAAACAAGTTCCAAAATTACTCATTAAATTGTAATAATCATCTAAGGCCACTTAATCAACTCCAACAAGGTTTTCCATTCATCTTTCCTTCTGTTTACATCAACAATAATCTATGAAAATTAAGAAAAATTATGAATCTGCTTACAACTCAAAACAAAAACTCCTATTGGTCTATTTCCTTCTCTTATAGGCTATAAGAGTCCAAAAGTTTTAGATTTCATCACCCTACAAGAATGAACACACATAGCTAAATTGGGGTTTTCAATCTCAAAGCTAAAACACAAAATCAAACACTAATTTTAGGGAGAAAATATTTGAAATTTACCTAGAATATGAAACTCGAACTCAATTTGATGAGAATATACTGATTCAAGCCCAAATTTAAAACATTTTGTCATGTAAACAATGCAAAAAGGGGGTTTTTTTTTATTATGAGAAATATGGGTGAAATTGATTAGTGGAAAAGATAAAAAGGGTAAAAAATCACTAGGGAGTAAAGCCCTAAGCTAATTCAGAGAAAAATGCACCGATTCGATCAAGATTTGGCTAAAACCACATCAAAAGCAAAACTTGCCAGAACTTCAAGTTTTACAGTCAAACAATAGCAGCTTTTAGTAGGAGATGGTCAGCAGATGGCCTGTGGTGACAAATAGAGGTCAGACAACCACTATAATGACCAATCCTTTCTTTTTATGGTTTCAACGTATTTGGTCATCTTGTTCATTGATTAGATGGCAACGGCAACTCAACTCAGTATTGAACTTACCTATGGCCAATCCCAATCCCAAGGTAGTAATATTCCTAACAACCTAAACTCTAACCCATCTATTGCTACCATTAGTGTCTTTAGCTCTATAAATGCTATTAATTCAACTGTAGTAGCAGAAAAGAGGAAAAACACCCCCTAAAGATATCATATGTATGGGATCATTTTGTGAAACTTCCTATGGAAGAGATTGATGAAGAAGTTAAAACTACTTATAATTATCGTGGGCCTTCTTATGCTTGTGATGTGAACAAACACGGTACAAGTTTGCTAAAAATGAATTTGCAAAGATGTAAAAAGCATCCAAATTTGGTTATAGAGAAAAACAATCCATGTTAGCCTATTTTGAGCCTCCAAGGGCATCTCGGACCCACAACTTTGTTGCCTAAACCTATAATTTTAATAAGTGTTGTAGAGTGTTAGTTACATATGTTATATGTGATGAAATACCATTCTGAGCTATAAAAAAGTGTGGGTTTTGAAATTTTTGCAACCAATTGGAACCAAGTTTTTGTATTCCATCTAAAATGACTGTTCCTAGGGATTATTACAAGCTTTATGTCACGACCCAAATTCATTGCTCGTGACCGATACATAGGTTAAATCAACTTAGCCCAGCCAACCGAAAATAACCTTTTTTTTTTTTTTACAACTATACAAAAAAAAAATATCGATGATACATATTAGACATACTTTGAAATGCAATTCAACAATTTCACAATATATATTTTGTATAATAAGGAAATAGTCCTCACAAGGTTTTAAATACTTCACAAAATCCTAAACAAATAGACATCTAATAGTCACCATATTGGAGTCAGACATACACTATGATTAACCCAAAATGACATACAAAAAAGTCTAAACAATAAGAAAATTCCTAAGGTAACCTCACTAGCACTTACTGATATGAAAAATATTAAAAAGAGAGGTGTAAGTCTACCACTAACTTAGTGAGTGAAGAAATAACAAAGCAAGTGGAAAAGAAAATAATACAGACCTTAGAATTTTAACAAACAACAAGTTTCGATAATATAATTTTATATGATATAGGTATCAAGAAAAGAACTAAGATCATTATACTCATATTCTTTTACTAGATATGTTTCAATAATTCATAATGTATCCCTTTATCGGATACATCTCAATATCTTATATTTGTATCCCTTCATCGATTACATTTCAATAATTCATACTTGTATCCCTTTACCAAATACATGTCAATATCTCATATTCATTTCTCTTCACTGGATACATCTTAATAATTCACATATGTATCCATTTACCAGATACATCTTAATATCTTATATCTGTATATCTTCACTGGATACGTTTTAATGATTCATAGCCGTATCCCTTTACTGAATATAGCCTTAATAATTCATTTCAACAAGATGCACCAATGTCGTTACTCTCGCTAACTAGGACATATAAATACATCTTTAAAATATAAAATTCATTGAATAATGTAAATAGGATATATAAATAAATAATGTTATTTAAACATATTTATTACCATAAAGTAATTTACATAGAAATAATCTTGAAGATAAAATAAAATAAAGAGTGATTAAGAATGAAGTGACAATAATACAAAGGATTTAAAACTCATATCACTTGAGAATCTACAAATCATTGACATCTATACCTTATTTGTCAAATATGAAAATCATAAATCATATATGAGTGTCTAGTCCTTTAAAATAATAATAATAACAATAATTTTAATACTCTTGATAGTTTGAAATCCCCTTTATGTCTTAAAATTTACTAGATATTTAGTTTCTACTTTACTAAGTCCAAATTGATCCAGGAGCTTTTAACATGGTTTGGTTCCAAAATGTTTCTAGCATGAATATATAGTAACCACATGTACCAATGACCATTTAGGTGGTATAATCTTGCCATAGATCTTAGGAGTTATGGAATAAATTGCTTTGCTAAGGAACTTATAAAATTTAAAATTAGTCATTTATGCGGCATAGCTTGCTATAGCCTTACTTGTACTAAGTCCATAAAGCTCCATAAAGGTACTATTAAATTTCATTTTAGTGTCTTAATTCTACTCAATCTATTAAATAGGATTCCACCACCATTATGAGCATATGTAGTAAATTTGTTGTATAAAATAAATCAATACTTCTACAAGACTAATTTAGAGAAAAAAAATATATCTATATGTAATCCATATTAAAATAAAAAAATTGAAAGTTGGATGAGAAAATAAAGACGTTTGAAAAATTGGAAAGTATTATTTTGCTAATTATACACTCACAGATAGAGATCAATAGTAGATATCCTTTACTCCTACAACACAACCTGGATTAAAAAGGTCTTTGCAAAGGTATCTCTCACATAAATATGAATGGTCCTTCAACCTCTCTTTCTAATTTGAATGAGAAAATCAATAAATATTCATATTATTTATAAAATTATTCAAGTTATTATGCAAGTTACTATTTGGCATAGTGCAAATACTAACCATGTGTTTTTAGCCGAAATTTGCATAGTAATCACGCATTTTTACTGACATTTACTATGCAAGTTATTATGAAATGGTTTAAATTATATTGTTTATCTTAGAAAATATTTGTATTTTTATTTTAGTCCTTAAAAATAGTTAAAATTCTAATTTATACCCTAAAAATTATTTTCTGCTTTCATTTTAGTCCATAAAATTTTATTTTACATTTCTAATATTATTCTTAAAATTTATATATTTTTGAGTTATTATACTCTATCTCAAAGAATCAAAGAAAATTAAAAATTTTCTTAAGAAGTCATGTGTTTGTATTTGTCTCACTATAGATACATGGACATCAGTGCAAAATCTTAACAACATATGCTTCACAACTCATTCTATTGATGAGAATTGGCAACTGTAAAAGCGAATTTTAAACTTTTATCCCATTGAAAATCATAGGGGTAATACTATAGGAAAGACAATTGTAAGTGTTTGTTAGGTTAGAGTAATGGAAGTGTTCACTCTCATTATAGATATTTGCAAGTTCTAATGACATTGTTATGGCCTATTTGAAAAACAATTTAAAAATTGGTATAGGTTGGTTTAGGGATGAAACTACTTACATTTGCATTGTTGCGCGCATATTCCAAACTTAGTAGTAAATGATGGTTTAAAGGATTTGAATAATTCTATCTTGGTTATTTGAAACGCAGTTAAATATGTTTGTTCTTCTCCTACAAGGATGCAACAATTCATAAGTTTTGTTAAGAAAAAAAAAATAGAGTAAAAAATTGTTTTGTGCTTGGATGTTGCAACTAGGTGGAATTCCACCTACCTTATGTTAGAAAGTGCCACCAATTTCAAAATGTATTTAAGAGGAAGGAAGATAAGGATAAAGGATTTATTGGACACTTTAGGGATGATGTTTGTCAGGTTGTACCACCAAATACTAGTGATTGGACTAATGCAATTGTATTTATAAAATTTTTAAAGGTCTTCTATGATATGACCTTAAGAATGTTTGGATCATTGTGTGTGACATCCAATGTAAGCTTCCGTGACATTACATATGTTTTAACTTTGCTATTAATTAGCTCAGTACATTGAATCCCTATTATAAAGGAAATGGCCACGAATATGAAAAGTAAGTATGACAAATATTAGGAGAAGTCAAAAAATTTGAACCATTTACTGTTAATAGTGATAGTTCTAGATCCTAGATACAAACTTGACTATGTCAATACCACTTTTGATAAAATAAACCCTAATCCTTATGTGTGCAAGGCCATTAAGAAAAAAGTGAATGATGCATTGCATTACTTGTATGATCAATATTCTAGGGGAGTTATTCAAGAGACAATTAAAACCCATTCTGATAATGGAACTTTGATAATATATATGGATCCAATGGGTACATGACTTCCAAATCTTCATCCCTCTAGTCACCACCAGCATAGATGGAAGGCATTGAAGAAGATAAACAAACACATCACATTATAAAATAGAGTTAGAGAAGTATATGGAAGTAGACATAGTTGATGATGATGCCTTTTTTTATAGCTTAGCATGGTGGAAAGAGAATGCCACTAAATACAGAGTGATATGCCTTGTTACACGTGATGTCTTAGATGCATCAGTGTCAATTGTGGCTTTTGAATATGGTTTCAACACTGGTGGGTAAGTACTTGATGTGTTTAGGAGCTCATTGTCTCTTAAAATGATTGAGGCCCTTATTTGCCCCCAAAATTGACTAAACCCTTGATTGTTCAACTTCAATGATTGTGAATTTGATGAGTTTGAGGAGTCTGATATTACTGTATTTGCTATGCTGTAACTTTATTTACAAGTGTCATTTTCTTTGTATCCTTTAATGTTTACTTTATAGTATCTTAACTTAAGTTTGATGTTTACAAATGTCTCAAGAAGTTCAAGTGTCACCGGAAATGCTAATGTGTAATTTATTGGTTAGTCTAAATGAAGGTAAGTTTTACTTTTATTGCTATTTGATATGGTTGTTTGATGTTTAAGACTTTAAGCTAGCATATTGTAACCAATATTGTTGTGATGTTTACCAATATAACTTTTTCTTAGCAGAATTAGGGGCAAGGAGTTCAGCCTTTTCAAGCCTTGTCCTTGCAATTTTCAAGATCTGTCCTTGTGTTTTTTAAGATCTGTCCATGTATTTTACAAGATCTACCAGCAACTTGATAAAGGACATCTTTCTCTTTTTCAACATTTAGCTCTATTTTCTCTTGTTCATATTGTAATAGGACTTGTATTGTAATGAAGTTTATTTTCTCTAGCTGCTTGCCTATAACAGTTTCGAGTTAACTTATTTTGCTATAGATAGTAAAACATACGAATTTTGCCAAGAGAATATAGAAACAAATTTGCATGAAATGACAAATTCTTCTAATTTTGTCTATTGTTTTCAGCATTTATAGGTTGCCATTTACTTTCTAGTAATATTTTCTTCTAGTATATTTTACTTATTCCTTTTAAGACAAGTTAGAGCCACTTTTAGCTGCCTTTGAAGATTATTTTATCCACCACCTTCTAGTCATTTTTTTCTTATAAAAATATGTGCCTATAATCACCATATTTGTATCTGGCACTTTTACTTTTTATTTTCTTTATTGGTTTGTTTAGATTTTCTAGTTTTCTGCTGAATAACTTAGGACATATCTACGTGCAATTGTGTTTTGAAAATGTAGAGAAAGCATGGAGACTTCATAACGTATAATCTTTGTTAAAGTCAAGGGGCTTATTTTTTTGGTATTACTCATAACTCATCTACCATATGGTACGAGACGTGTGATTGCCAAAGGCCCCTTCTTGAATTTAGTTCCATGCACCCTTTTTATGGTAAATTGTATTCATTGTTTAGTTAAGACGTTTTTGTGCTATGTCCCTATCATTTAATATGCATGGTTTCTTAATTCTTGCAACTATGTGCTTGATTAATTTATTATGTTTAATTTGGTGTTTATGACTTCAAGAATCTGCAAGTCTTCTTTTCTTTCCCAATTGAGCTTTGTCTTCACTTGAGAGTTTTTGTGACTAATTATAAAGCTTAAGGTTTGATTCAACTGTAGTCTTTTCATTTCATAAAGTGTATATTTTATGTTCAAAAGTATAATACTATAATGTAACGTCTTTTTGGTTACCAATAAATTAGTCTGTGCATTTCTCCATTTTCTATTAGCCCAACTAGGTTTGAGCCAAGAGAAATTAGCCCAATCTAGTCTATCGAGTCCATTGGACTAGGCCACTAGGCCCAACGTTCAAAACTAGCCCTATAGTGACATTAGGCCAAGCCTCAAGTTCATAATCAGCTCGACCTAACTCAGGGTTTATGCAACCTAGTGTTTAGGTAATTTTAGCATGGAACACTTAACACCATCAAGATGCAAATTTTAAAAAATACTTGGTTTACACACTCTAAAGTTCAAATGTTAAGAATGTTTAGGACGAGACTTAACTATTTATTCCAACATCAAACTTAGATATAATGTTACTTTATTTTATATTTAAGTCTTCTTAATCTCTTTGTCCTAATATTCCCTCAATTGTATAAATAATTAAAATTTATTCATGCCTTAAGCATTTTTTTTTTGTTTTCCAACTCATAAAAACCATTTAAATTATTTTTTCACAAGATATTTAACATATAAATTACAAGAATGTTTCATTAGGCATAAATGCTACGTGTTCCAAGCAAGTTGCGAAACACAAAAAAGCATAAGTATAGAAGAAGCCAAAAATGATGTCACTTTCTGCCCGGATCATTAATACTTTTGAATATTCAAAGTGATCACATGCATTTCCAAGTCACCATCTCTCCATCAAATCATCAATCACATGCATTATGTGACTTTGTGCCCGGATCATTAATACTTTTGAATATTCAAAGTAATCAATCGCATTGAAAGATGTAGACCTCAACTCAGTTATTTATATTTTCTCAAACATATTCCTAAAGTTGGGTTAAGATGAGATTTAGGTAAAGTTGATTTAAGATTATTTTATTTTTGATTAAAAACAAATTTTTATGACCATTGTATCATAGGTCTTTAAATATTTTAATTGTAAGAAAATATTTTAATATTAAGTATTTCATAAAAGGGGAATTTTCCATATTTTATATTTAATCTTGATATAAATTAATTGTGTCAAAAAAAAAACTTGTTTAGGCCTCAATGATAATATAATTAATTGTTGTTTATAATGTTTCTTAAAAATATAAGTTATATTATTAATAAAAATTTTAATTTATAAGGACAAAATTGAATAAAATAAATCAAATTAGAATAATAAATTTAAGAAAAATTAAATAAAAATAAGAAAAGTAAAATATCATTTTAATCAAATTGTAATTGGTGGGAGTGGCCAAAGAGATGTTAGATGACAATGATTCGAACATATAAAGTGTGAAAGTTGTAAAGTTAGGAAGAAATAAAGAAAAAAAATTAATTAATTAAAAGCGATAAAATAAACTCATATATACGATTATTTTTATGCCATTTGTTCTCTTAAATTATATATATATATATATATATATTAGAAATTACATACTTAAAAAAAAAAATTTCAACCATAAAAAAGGGCAAAAGATAAAGAAAGTGACGGGGCGACACTGACGAGCACAACGGAACAAGTTAACGAGTGAACCAAAGAACGATTTTTAAAGTAAAAAAGAAATAAAACAAAAAGATTGAATGAAAAGAGAAGAATTAAATTCTATATACGCTCTGTTATTTTATTTTTTTTATTTTAGAGATATTTTATATTTTAAAACATTACGCTTTCTTCATGAATTAAATTTTAAAAAATGTGGGGGCACAAAGCGACATTTTGTGCGTTGATCATTAGTCTATTGAATATACAAATTAATCAAATTGCTTAAGTTTCTCTAAGTCGCTTTCTCCCTGTCAATTCATCAATAACGTCATCACGTGCTTTTGTGATGCTTTTTTATAGTAGATGAATAGGATCAGATCATCAGATGAGCTTTCAAAAGTCGCCCAATTAAAAAATTATAACTTTTAATCCTTATTTTTGAGAGTGTTAAATCCAATAAATTAATTTTTTTTTATAAAATTAGTTACATAAAATTGATAAAAGAAAAGTGATGAATGAATTGTTTGAGAGGACATTATTATAAATATTTAATCATATATTATTTTTTTATTTTAATTTTTAAACCATATTAAGTTATATTATAGTTTTTCATTAGAAAAAAAATTAAACAAACAGTTAATTTATTAATTTTGTTATTGGCTCTAAAAAAATCTAAATTTTAAAAAAATTTTTAATTTAATAGATAATTAATTAATTTATTAATTTTTTCGCTCATTCTAAAAGATTGTCAGGCTTTGAAAAATTTTTAATTTAAAATATAGTTAATTAATTAATTAATTATTTTATTATTTTTCTCATAAATTATGAAAAATTTATATAAATTAATTATTTTATTATTTCATTTGTTGACTATAAAAAATTTATACAATTAAAAAAAAATTATACATATATGAAAAAGATCAAAAGTCATTGATAAAATGATTAATAAAACCTTTTCATTGATCAACTAAACTCAAACATTAAAAAAAATTTACTTTATTTATACATAATAGATAGAAGATATATTAACCCCATTCTTTTATCCTATGCATTAAACATCTAGCTATATCATAAATGAGTTCGGTTTAGCCTTTTATTCTTTTGATCTCTATCTTACAATAAAATAAAATTATAAACGTCCGATATATAACATTTTGCTTTAGATAGGAAGAAAAATTGATGAGCTTTGAGTCTTTAACACGAAGGTGCCACCGGAAGATATTTTCCTTTCTCTTTTTGGTCATTATTTTCCATCTCACAACTCACAAAATATATATATATACATAAAAAGGTCAGTAAGTAAGATTTTAAATTTTAAAAGTTCAGAGCAACAAGTATATAAATATTTGTTGAAATAATTTTAAATTAATTTATGGATTAATATTAATCTTATGATTCAAAATTTTTTCTTGTGGTTATTAATTATACAATCAATAATTATATGGCAAAGAGAATGTATTTGATTCATGTTTTAATTGTGAGGAATTATTGATAGATTAAATTACTTACAAGTTTATTGTGTAAATATTTCAACTTACAGTTAAATATTAATTATTAATGATCTCATTAAATTACTTGTTGATATCTAATAGAGAGAGATTAATCTCATTTAATTATTATTTAAATAAATTGGATTATAATTTGTAGCATATGCCAAATAAATTAAGTTAATTTAGACTTTGACTAGGTTTGTGAAATTATAATTTATATTTTAAAATAAATTGTTAAAAATTAAATTCAATTATCAATGCAATTTATCTAACATAAAAATAAATTCTTATAAATAATTCGAAGGCAAACGTAAATAAAAAAATTCAATACTAAATCAAATAAAACTATTTATATCTATTATGTAAATAAATATTTTAACTCTTTAAACATCGAATCAAATATAGCAGAGTCAATTGTGACCATTCAATATTCCTTATCAGCATAAGACAAGGGCCTGGTTTACCCTCGTTAATTTGTAAACTGAAATTCATTGGTACACTTTTGCCTAGAATTCAGAACCAGGGAAAGACTAAAAAAAAAAAAGCCTCAATCTCATACGATTTCTCATGTAAGATATTTTTTAATTTAGCCATTTATAAAGTTTTTATTTTAAATTGGTTCTTTACAAATAAATATTTTTTAATTTAATTTCTTATAAATATCACTAATGTTCTTAAAAAGTATAAAGAAAACTATTTTATGTGAAAATGAAAAAAGTGAAAAAATATATATCTTAGAAATAAATTAATAAATTAATTTTATGAGAGATAAAAATGAGTAATACTTTAATGAAGGATCAAATTTTATAAAAAAAAAATTGTTTTAAAACTATTTTATTTATGAAAAAATAAAATAATATTGTAATGAAGCCTTAATTGGCGGAAGAGGCCCCCTAAAGGCCAGAAACAGATTTTTTTCTTGGGACCAATAGATTAAAGAGGCCTACAAAAGGGGTGAAATGAAAGATGAAGAAAGCAAAGTGAGATTCAAGATAATAATAGAATGACGAGTAAGACAGAACACTCACGTGGTCATGGGTTCATTTAAAGAAATAAGGGGCACCAAGCGACATTTTACGCTCGGATCATTAGTCTTACCAATATTTAAATTAATCAAATGGCTTATATTTCTCCACGTCACTTTCTCCCTATCAATTCGTCAATAACATCTTCACGTGCTTATTGTACCAGATGAATGGGATCTGAAGAGCCACCCAATCCACTTTTGAGTTTTAAAACACAATTTCTTATATCCATAATAATATTCTCTCTTAATTATTATTTTTTAATTAAAAATAGGGATTTATCATAAAGTACTGGAGTTGGAGGAAGTAGACAAGGATGGAGTTCGATCAAGAACACAGTACGCGTAAAGTGATTTTGTTAAGTTAGTATTTTTTTAATTAAAAAAGGTATTTATCACAAATTTATATTTGAGATAAAAAATGATCTCTTTATAAAAATATAAAACTATCATAATGAGTCTTATGTAGGTTAAATCCATGTCGGTTAATGGATTAAATGAGACAATTATTAAATTTATTTAAATTTGATAAGTTAAAATATTGAATTTAGCACTCAGTAAGTTAAACGAATAAATTTATTTAATTTATAAATAAAATATAAAAAAATTTGTTTTTAAAAAGTACGAAACATAAAAAATTTCAATTATCAAAATAAATATCTAATTTTAATACTAAAAATTCATTAATTATGTTCATTGTTGATCATTTAAAGAAATATGGGACACAAAGCGACATTTTATGCTTGGATCATTAGTCCTTCCAGTATTCAAATTAATCAAATGGCTTATATTTCTCCACGTCACTTTCTCTCTATCAATTCATCAATGACATTATCACGTGCTTTTGTAAATGGTTTTTTTATAGCGCGAGATGAATGGAGTCTGAAGGGCCACCCATTCCACTTTTGAATTTTAAAAAATACACACACACATATATATATATATATATATATAATTTTAGTTCAAAATAAAATTATAAGAATGGAACATTATTATGTGTTAGGTATTTTATCTAGTTATATTTTTTGAAAAATTGGAGCATAATTTTATATTAGAGATAAAAAATTTAACTATATATATACAAGGTCCCAAAATCCTAAATTAAAATCCTTTTATATCTGAGTAGATAAAAGTTGGTCCCAGATCTTTGTGAATACTGTCCTCAAATATAAAGATTAAAGACTCCATCTTTATCTTCTCGGCACCTTATAAAGAGACATCATCTGCAGGTAGAAGATACCACAGTACCGCAGCAAATCAAGAAGCAAAGTGAGAGAGATCAGAAGAGAGTCCATGAAGAGAATGGAGAAACGCATTTCTGAAGTGCTTCTCTTTGTCACGATGATGATCACAATGTTGCTGCTAAAACCTCTGCAGAGTGGGGCTTCTGCAGATTCATGGGACAACATTCATGAAGGCAAGTCATCGCATGTTAACAACAACATCACTGAAGCCAAGTACATGGAAGCCAATTTGTTCACGGATTCTACTTTAGCCACGTTCATGAGTATTAGTAAAATTGTGGGTACCTCCAGACGAGGTGAACCTGGTGTTGCATGCCCCGCTATGCAATCCTACTCTTCCTGCATCGGCATGCTCCGTGTTGATCCAACACGACCATATTGTGTCCCAACGAACAGAGACTGCCAGTTATGAAATCTTAAGACTTTGATATGTGTATTTAGAATTTCAATTCTAGTGTGCTCTTTTAAGAAATTGACTCCTGGGTAATAAGCACAAATAGTATCTCTCTCCGAGCTTACCTTGGGTTCAGAAATGGATTCAAGAATCAAGAGTGCAATGTAAGGGTTGAAAAGTTCAAATTTTAGATTTGGTCACATTTGGTCCCTCAATTAATAAAATTTGTTCTTTACTTCGTAAGAATTTTTCTAACTTACTTCGTTAACAAAAGTAATTTTTATTTTTTAAATTTATACTTTTAATTAAATTTTTCTTAATTTTAATTTAACTATAGAAATCTACGTCAATCATAATTTATTATATTTTAAAAACTCAATTTCACATGTCATACAATATACATTATCAAATAATTCATATTCAAATATCCAAATCTTAATTGCTCAAGTCTAAACTCAAAAAGTACAACGAGAGAGAACCTTAGCCTTCCTTAACTTATGCATTGATGGATAATGGACAGTGATTGGTTGCTTGTTTGAACTTTTTTAAATTTTTAATTTTTATATATAATTTTATATTATGTTAGTTAATTTAATTCGTTAATTTATAAGATTTTTTTTTACTTCATAATCAAAAAGTAATTTTTATTTTTTAAGTTTAACACTTTTACCGATAAAATTTTAGTGTTAAAAACCTCTATCCATCCGCATTTAGATCATGAAATTACCGCCTTTTGAAATTTTATAATGAGACTAGATGATGGTTAGACCCTCTTTTGTTTTTTAACTAGGCTTTTTAGATACAAATAAAGTTGCGCCGCCATTAGAGGCAAACTTGGTGTTCCACGTTGCCCTCCAAAGCAAATGTACTCTCTCCTTGTTCAAATTTGACAGACAACCATATTGCAGCAAACTTGACAGAATATCTTAGACTTTGATCTATATATCCTCCTTCTCATATCAAGATCGAAGAGCACTATACTGTTTCGGGCCCTTATTTTCATTCTCAATATGATTTTTTATTTATCAAAAAAGTTTTATTTTTGATTTTTTACTAATCTAAAAAATATCAAAACTGAGGAGTTAAATGTCATAATTTTCATATTAGTAAAACATTAAATTGAATGACGTTTTGATGAATAAAAGATTAAGTTAAAAATAAAAATTAATAAAAAATTAAATTAAAAATAAACAAATAAGCGAGGAATTAAATTAAAAATATATTATCTCTCATATCCATATTGTATTCTCTTACCAGAGAGGTAAGAAACAAAAACTATAAGCATTACAAAATTTAGAACAAGAATTAAATTAAAGAATGCATTACTAAAAAACTCCTTTTTAAATCAAAAGTAAAACTATCAAATCAAACTTGAAACAATTAATGCAGAATGTAAAAAGAGTAAGGGAGAAAAATAGACACAGAAGTTTATCCTGGTTCTACCCAAGCCTATGTCTAGTTCCCAATTAAACTCTTAGGATTTTTCACTATCTTAATGAATAAATACAACAACCTAGGAGAACTTCTCCTTAATTTGAAACTCTCATAGCTTGACTCCTTCAAAAAACTTCCTTGAACACTCTCAGGGATATACTCCCCCTAAACCCAAATTTTATCTTAGCTTGACTCTCTCAAGAAACCTCCTTGAGCTTCTTTCTCACAAGAAAGAAAGAACTGCAGATAATAAACTCTTTGAAATAGAGTAGATGATACAATGAAACACTAATATGATAAAAAGCTAATAAAATGATAGAAACTAATGATATAATCACTCTTGAATGTTTTTCTTGTTGTTTAAGAGTCCATAGATCAAATTTATATAGATTGAGGTCTAATAGATCCGTTGGGACTGAGTGGAATGTCAAAGATTTCAAAATATATCTATTATAAATTCATTATGGCTTGTCTACCATCGAACAATTGACTGCCCTCCACTAGCCAGTCGACTGCTCTTTCTTTCCCTATCAAAATTTCAAGTTCTGGACCCAAACTATTAGTTGCTCACCCTTGGCTAATCGATTAGTCACTCACAGAAAGTTCCCAATTGATGGTCTTAAGGCAGGCAACAGACTAATGCTTGATCTTGGTGTGGCCAATCGACTATAGGCAAGCGGTTAGTTAACTAGTGACTCACAAAAAGCTCCAAGTCGATCAAGGCTTGAGCTGACAACAAATTGGTGCTTTTCAAAAAGTGACCAGTAGACTGCTGACTAGTAGCCAGTCGATTGCTCGCTCATAGAAAGCTTCCATTCAATTGGACAAGGCCTGATAACTAGTTGACAAGGTGGCCAGTCAACTGCTGGCTGGTGGCTAGTCAACTGAGGACTTCCAAAGTTCCCCAAATCAACTTTTTCTTAACCTTTTAGACCTATAATCAATTTTACATTCTTTTTACATGATTCCTATAAGCTCAATATCACTTACCAAGGTTCTTAAAATATGATAATACATTGAAAACATCTAGAACCTAAGTAATATATATATATAAAAAAAAAAATTTCTTTTTGTGTTTGTTATCATCAAAACCTTGATCTTCAGCAAATGACTTAACAATCTCTCCTTCTTTTATGATGACAAACCTACGATTATTAATTCTTCATAAGAAAAAGTTTTTCAAGGTAGTATGCTTACTAAATCCTTTAGTTTTGTGAAAGTGGTATATGATCACATTGTTTTTAACTTTCACATCATTTAGTTTCTTTGGTTTCCTTGTTTATCCAGGCATGTTTAGATAACAATATCAAACAATCACATTAAATGAGATAACTACCTTTATTGAAATCAACTTATTTAAACACAACTAAAGCAAATAACCATAAAGTTCAGCAAGGAAACAAAGTAAAATTGTCAACTTAATCAAACATCAAACTGTTGAGATTGTTTTGATGATGACAAATATATAAAAAATATGAGTTATAAATATAATATTAATATGTGCTTAATTGATTAACCATTTGGACTAACTAGTTAGTTTGCAAGTTAAATATCTATTAGATCTTGAAATTAACTAAATCTTTATTCACAATATAACATACTAAACTAATTTTAAATTAAAGAACTAATGACTTTGATTACTATAAATAGGTAAATATAGTCTATTATATAAATTGGCTTTTACGAGTATTACACATAAAGTTTACACTAAATGTCTCTATTTGATGCTAGGAGACTGCAGATCTCCACATAAGAAATATCATACAAGAAAATATTTCTCCAGAATTACCTTAGCAATCAACTATGCTACACAAATTCAAGCAATAGTATCAGAAAAGTAATTGGGGACTTTCAAAAATAGTATTTGTTTCTGTCTAAAATTACTTGGATTAGAGTATTAGATAAGTTCTCATTGATATTTCAATTAACCTATTAAGATCCAACTATGGTAGAGAAAGAAGAGCAGTTTATCGGGGCTAGGATGGATCACGTACAAATCAACTCTAACAACAACTGTTTGACCCTTGTTGCATCTTGGTCGACCTTCGCTCCTTGTGGCCCAGGTGGCAACGACCCTTCATCTATCTCTAGTAATCGCAGATCAAACATTCTATATCACATAGCTATGCTAGCGAATGAGAGACACTTTTGTGGTAGAGAGGGCAAGGCTGCCAACCAGAGAGAAAACTTAGGGTTCAAAGTTCTCCTGCATAAGGCTTATGTGGATCATAGCACTTAGGATTTTTATGGCAATAATTTTTGCTAAGTGTTATTCTATGTCATTAAAAAATTTGACACCTCATCAAAAAATGGTCACATCAACAAATGAGTAACAGATAGGTAATGGAGGGATCATTTTGGATGAAAATAAGATGAGTAGAGGACTAATATGAGAATTTTCATCAATGAGGGACCAAAACAGAAAAGAGGTAATAAGTGGGGGACGAAAATGGCATTTTTGTCTATATTAAAATTTCATGCAATATAGCATTTTTTTTTTTTTCAAGTATTACACTTCGGGTGAAGTTAAATTGGAACTTAAACCAATGGACCTTTACAGCTACTTATATTATCAGACCCCTTACTTTTATTAAATGGACTTTAGCATATTTGTTATAAGCTTTATTTGCCCTCCTTTATCTTATGTTTGTAAAGCCTTTCGATATATTTTATCACCCCTATCTCATTTTCAATATAAAACAATTATATCAAAACTTTTAGAAATGGAAAAGTTTTTAAAATAATTAAATTTCAACGCAATAAAAACAACAAACCTGCCAAATGAAGGTGTACATTATTTTCAAAACTTTGCGAACTATTTTTTTCAACTGCTAACAAATTTTCAATGTCATCTATTTTAGAAGATATATGATGGAATAAACTAAAAAAACTCCTTTATAAGGGATCAACTCATAAAATATTTTATCTCTGAAGGACCAAAATGAAGTTTATTGGATATTTAAATTGCTTATGAGAGGTTATCAGTGTCCAAAATTCTTAGATAAGAGTTAATTGGATCTGAATTCTCCGCAGTTGAAGTAGGAGACTCATTGATTTTGAACCATCTTATTGCATAGTTTAAAGCATCAAAACCGTCAAATTAAATTTTATGATTATATACAATATAAAAAATCATCAACTTAATTTTAAACTATTATATTTGCACGTTTTGTTTAATAATATCTGTTAAATCATCGGATTTCTGTTTCAAATAAAATATAAGAGTCTTTATCGTAGATGAGAGTTGATCAACAGCCATAAAGTGACCACTTAGCTCTGCTTTTGACTTAAAATAGTAGCCCATGCTTATTTCCATCCTCTTAAAGCCCCACGGCATCATCACAAAAGAAAACTCAAAAGCCAAAAGAAGATGATAGATGAAGTATCACCAACTCATTGAAAATGGATATCACTATTTGGCTGATGATCATCTTATCCTTTCAATGTATACTTAATACTCATTCAGCGTTGACGGCGTCAACTCCTCCTTTATGTATAAGAGTAACTGGTTTTTTTCCATGTTATACTTACATAAACCTTTTGTCCATTTTCTATTTATTGTATATTTATGACTATTATGCTTATTTACTTAGTCCTTAAAACCTAGTAACTTTTTTGGAAAAAATTATCATAATGAACAACGACATATTAATAGTTTAAATTCTCTTATACAAAATCAAAACAATAGATTGTAATTAAGGTGTGCAAAATAGACTATAAATTATTAAAAATTATTGAAACTTTTGGATTGAGGATTTATGGCTTTATTTTTTATTGTAAGGGATTTGTGTCCGTAATTTTTCACACCATAAGTGTCATGCGCAATAGAGGAATTGAAGGGAGTATATTTGATGGGTGGCTGGGTGAACTTAAAAAGCTATAATTTATGGGAAATTTCGTGTATGCACCAGAATTTTTCTTAGAAAATAAGAAAAAGTTTTTAAAGAGGAACTCAACTTGTCATGTATTGAATTTCTCTTAAAATTAGGAGAAGTAATGCAGTATAGTGGAGTAATATTTTCCGTGTAACCATACAAAAATTTATTAATTTATGCAATGTTACTGTTAAGAAACCTAATTCATTCCTTAAATAATAGAATGTGCTTCTATCACGAACCTTACCCTTTATTTCTCTCAGCTTTTCTTTAGGTGTAATAGGTGGCAATTATTTTTGCTAATACGAGAAACAAACACCTAAAAAACAAGCGATACAACGTCAAATAGGAGAACTCTGCTCATGCAAGTAGTTGCTGAATTGGTGTACTCACTTGGAACCATACGATGGCTAACGCACATCCCAACACAATTTCTCTGTTACAAAAACCTGCACACATTGTTATTCAAAACAATTCGAATAAGAGAAGAAAATAATGTTAGGCTATATAGCAATTCGAATAAGAGAAGAAAATAATGTTAGGTTATATAGGTTAAGTGATGAGATGGACATATAATCATCATTTTGGTTTTGACAATAATGTTGATGGTGATCATGATCGTCATGATGGGAATGGAGAATGGAATTAATGTGGGAGCTGCGTCATTACAAAGTCTCCCTTTCATTGGGCATTTATTTTTCCAAGACTTTTCAAAGTCTTCCTTAACGTGGAAAAAGTCTTCCTTTAAGCTCCATCCCACTGCAAAGGAAAGTTTTAAAAGCTGAACATGATTAGAGACCGAAGTATCACTAACTGAATGAAGATGGACATCAATATTTGGTTGATGATGATCTTCTTCCTTCAACGCATGATCAGCGTCGATGGCGTTAACACCTCCTATGCATACAAAGCCACTGAACTTATCTTTGTTAACTGTGGTTCTTCCAACTCCGTTCAATTAGGTAGTCGGACATGGAGTGCAGATATCAACTCTGAACAATTTTCTCTCATCGAAAATCATCAGAAAAACCATCTCTTGTCATCAGTGCAGGCCAACCCAGTTCAATCCTCGATCCCTTCTTCAGTGAACCAAGTCCCATACACAACCGCGCGCCTTTCTCTCTCTGAATTCACCTACTCATTTGTGGCCACTGATGGCCCCAAATTTGTTCGTCTCCACTTTTACCCTACTTCCTACCCCCACTTTGATCGCTTTTCTTCCCTCTTCTCCGTTAAAACCGGCCCTTTCACTCTCCTTAAAGACTTCAATGCTTCACTCACAGCAGACTACGATGATGATTCAAGGATAATTGTATTTCGAGAATACTGTATCTATGTCCAACCTGGTGATCAGAGGCTGAACATAACCTTCATACCCACCCATCCAAACGCCTATGCTTTCATTAATGGGATCGAGGTTGTTTCTATGCCCACATACCTTTATTACACTAACCCCAGTAGGCCAGATTTGGATTTGAATTTTGTTGGTCATGAAAACTCTCACTACGAAATCCAGAACACAATAGCTCTAGAGACGTTATACAGAATCGATGTTGGTGGATCCCAAATTTCTGCTGATGAAGACACCGGAATGTTTCGTTATTGGGACGATGATCAGCAATACTTGGAAAAGGAACATGCACGTAGTCTTCCAAATTATTTTGGTCAACCAAACCTCAAATACACAAAAATTCAGAACTACACAGCACCAGACCGAGTATATCTAACTGGCCGTAGCTACGGTATGAATGAGACTTCAATAACATATAATGTGACTTGGGACTTTGAAGTGGACTCAGGTTTCACATACATGGTAAGGCTCCATTTTTGTGAGCTTGAGCTAACAATTCAAACTTCTAGCGAAAGAGTTTTCCAGATCTTCATTGCTGACAATTTGGCCGAGCGTCATGCCGATGTGATTGAGTGGGTTGGAGATAATCTAACACCTTACTATAAAGACTATGCAGTGTTGATGTTAAGCGAAGAACAAAACTTGAAGAAACTCAATCTTTCCATTAAGTTGCAGCCACACCCCAATCCGAGAGTAAGTGCTTACAATGATGTGATATTGAATGGAATCGAGGTCCTCAAAATAAGTAACAATGGCAATCTTGGAGGTCTAAATCCTGACCCACATGCATCTACCTCACTACAGCCATTTGTGCCACTGATCAACACCTCTGAAGACTCAAAGAAAAGAAAGATAATTTCCATCGTTGTTGGTGTGGCTTTAGGCTTCCTTATGCTATGTCTTGTTTTGTTCAAGTACTATCAAAGGAAAATTAGAGCACAGAAATCCACATCCAAGACCAAAACAAGCAAGAGTACCCATGGATCGTCATCTCTGCCATCCGAATTTTGTCGTTGCTTCTCAATCGCCGAGATCAGAGTAGCCACAAATAATTTCGATGACATTTTCTTAGTGGGAGTTGGAGGGTTTGGTAATGTGTACAAAGGCTACATCGATGACGGTACGACACCAGTGGCGATCAAGCGGCTCAAACCGGGTTCGCAACAGGGGGCTCACGAGTTCCAGACCGAGATCCAAATGCTTTCTCAACTTCGTCACAATCATTTGGTGTCACTCATCGGTTTTTGCAACGATGGGGACGAGATGATTCTTGTGTATGAATTCATGGCGCGTGGGACTCTCCGTGACCATCTTTACGGTTTTGACTGTAACGAACCTCTCTTTTGGAAGCAAAGGTTGGAGATGTGCCTAGGTGCAGCGCATGGACTTCACTATCTTCATACGGAAGCGAATCGTAGCATCATTCATCGTGACGTGAAGAGCACGAACATCTTGGTGGATGAGAAATGGGTGGCAAAGGTTTCAGATTTTGGACTATCGAAAATGGGACCCATGGGGATGTCATGGTCTCACATTAGCACCGTAGTGAAAGGGAGCATTGGGTATTTGGATCCAGAATACTACAAGCGTCAACGGTTGACTCAAAAGTCAGATGTGTACTCCTTTGGAGTGGTGCTGCTTGAAGTATTGTGTGGAAGACCGCCTTTGGTACGTACGATGGAGAAGCATAAAGCAAGTTTAGTGGAGTGGGTCCGAAGATGCCATCAAGACGGCGTGATTCATCAGTCGGTTGATCCGATGCTTATAGAAAGTATCACACCAGAAAGCTTAAAGGCATTCAGCACCATGGCATTGAGTTGTTTAGTTGAAAATGGAAATCAACGGCCATCAATGAATGATGTGGTGTGGGGCCTAGAGTTTGCATTGGAGCTGCAAGAGAGCACGAAAGGGACAGTGATTGGTGAGAGTGAGACCCAGAACGAGGAGGAAGAAAAATTGTTGAGGAAAGAGGTGGAAGATAAAGATAGAAAAGTGAGATTCGCAAGTAGTAATAGTGCAACAACAAGTGAATCAAAGAGCAGTGGATGATCATTTCTAGTAGTTAGGAAGAGGCAATCTGAATTCTGAGTTGATATTTTCTAAGCTTAGAAAACCCAGTGTGATGAATTGATAGGCCACTAATTTAATGCATCGTGGGTTAGGAATGCGCTCCTTAAGATTATGCAGTTATTACTTTAACTCTTTAAGAAATACACAAATGCATAAAAAGATGATCATATTAGTCAAGTACCTTGCTGTGAGCTAGTAATCAACAAAGTAATGAGTTAGAACATGTTTCTTCTTTCATTTTGCATGTTCATAACATCAGTGGGTATCAAAGCTAGTTATTCATCAACTCCTATGGCTATTAAATTGGCTGCCACCACAAAATAAAAAGTCACTGCTAATGGTCTTTATGTCGCCACGAACTACTTTAAGTGGCAAAATTTTTGAGTTGCCATATGAGCCCCTGATGACTTGCAATTTAGCAACCTCAAACCTGTGACCATGTGCTAGGGCCTAACTATTCCACCACGGAAGCAAGTTATATTGCTAGTATATATATGACATGTATTATATTTCATTTCTATGATTAAAATTTAATATTTATTGAAATTAAAATTTTATATGATTAATATTTAAATAATCCATTTTCAAATGAATTATTCATTTCATATTTATTTATTGTTTTAACTATTATTGTATTTCATAAATTGAATTATTTATCACATAATAATTAACTAATTAATTATTAATTACTTACATTCTATATAATTATTTATTAATTGTTTGAATTATTTCATTTTTATATTAATTATAAACTTTATATATTATTTATTAAATTTCATGAGCAAAATCAAATGTCAAAGTTATATTAATCAAATTATATTAAATAAAATGTAATATTAATTATTATAATTAACATAGGCTTTTGTGGCGACTTTTAAGAGTTGCCACAAAATCATTTTTATGATGACAAACAAAACTCGTCACTAAATGTTTTTAATTTAAATATTTGTTTATACTTTTAATGATAACAAGTGAAAAGATATTACTAAAACATATTTATTATCACAAAAGAGTTATAATGATGATATTTTACTTGTTATTACTAAAAATTTTAAGTAGCAATAAAATTGTTGTTACTAAAGACTTTTTTCCAGTGACAATTGAAAGGTTACCACTAAAAAAGCACTTTTAGCAATGAATTTAATTTGTTGAGCTTAAAGCTGCAACTAAAAACACTTCTTTTTTATAGCAAGCAAACAGTTTTTTTTATTCCTTTTTTAACGAGAACAAGAGTTTTCATTCCTTTTCTAATGGAAGAAGGGTTTGGTTTACCTTATTAATTTGTACAAAGTAACCAAATTCATTCAAGGTCGTTTTATATACTTTAAAGTAAAATATACATTAAGTTTAATAGGAAAAAAAACTAAAAACAATAATATATATATATATATATATATGTCAGTTATGGACACTTTATAATTTGATTGAGAGGGAAACCTCACAAAGTAGATGATATAATTTTAATCCATTCTCAAACTATCTTGAGGAGATTTTCTTATCTTTATCCTTGCAAAATAAATCGCGAATATGAGCATTCAAATTTTAGAAATTTTTATCATCCCTTCATTTTACTATGCTTTAAAATCCATATATAACCATAAAAAAATTATATATTATAAAATTTATGTATAGTGAATTTAGAATTGTATAATGAGGGTGCAGTTCATCAATAATTTTATAAATGATCAAATTGAATAATACTTAATGACCAAAATTCTATGAAATGTTAAATTAAAAACTATCATATTTACGAAAATCTAAAATGCATTTTATAACATAAATAATTGGTGGAAGTGGCACCATCATGGAGGAGAAAGAGATTTTTCTTTTGGGTCAATAGAGGAAAGAGAGACATCATTGATATGATGTGTTAATCTAATCAAATAGAGGAAATGCAGGAGCCTCACACATAGTAGCAAATTTCTTTCATGATTTGATTAGACTTGCATATTATCATTAACTATCATACAAGTGTGTTATTACTAATTAATATTTTTATTTTGAGATGACAAAATGAGATTCATGAGAATAGTAGAATGACAAGTGAACCAAAGAACAACCACTTGCAGTGTTTGGCTTTCTACCATGACTGAAATAAAAAAAGGTCATCACTGTCCATTGAAAAGAAATATATAGGGCGGCAAAGCCACATTTTATACCTCGATGATTATTAGTCTTTTAAATGTCCTAATTATCTATATGTCAACTTTCTCCCTTTCAAATGATCAATAATTGCTTTCTTATAGTTGGAGATGAATGGGTCTGAATTACACATTTAAATTTTATTGACTTAGAATTTATTAATTATAGTTTATTTACTAATATATATATATATATATATATATTGTGCAGCATACTTTTGGAGTAGAGATAAAAAATACTCTCCTCGCAAATAACAGTTGGCCCACGAGCCAACTTAACCTATGAGTTAATAAAGTGAGATCAGAAATGACTGGTGTAATTAATTTTTTATTCCCTTAATATCCTCCTATTAGTGTTTCGGGAGAGATGGGTAACACAATTATGTCTAATGAATAAATTTATCTTACTAATTAGCTATTCGGTATC
This sequence comes from Delonix regia, assembly GCA_037074485.1. Classification (NCBI taxonomy): domain Eukaryota; kingdom Viridiplantae; phylum Streptophyta; class Magnoliopsida; order Fabales; family Fabaceae; genus Delonix; species Delonix regia. Next base: position 13,892,349 of record CM073449.1, read on the forward strand.
AATTAATCAAATTTTTTTTTTACAAAAACATATATAAATTAACATAATTTATGTCCAATGCAGAAAATTTTGCTCCAGGTAAAGGAGAAAATGATGAGCTACTCGGTCTTTAAGTGACAATTAAGAAGGTGCCACAGGAAGATATGTTCCTTTCTCTCTCTCTCTCTACCATTATTTTTTAAAAGTGGTTGACAAGAGAGAGTCCATGAAGATAATGGAGGAGCAAGAACGCATTTCCAAAACATTATCGTTTTAAATTAATTATGAATCACATTAAAGGATAAGATAAAATCTTTGATGTGATTACACATGTTTTCGAAAACATTATATTCTTTAGTTATGATGTGATTAAATCTGTGAGACGCACTTTCCTTTTGAAAACGACAATATTATTGTGTTGTCTTAAGGAAATTCACTGAATTACAGTGAAAATCCATTTAATGTTCTCAGCATGATGAGTGTATGATTGTGGCCAAATCCGTTGTGTTGTTAAGCAGCTGCTTAATTTATGATCCGAAGCTCATGGTACTGCTTTGAAATATATATACACTTGTTCATATAGTTTCTCCATGAATATATATTCTGTGTGTTGCCAAGTACAAAACATTTTATTAGTTATTTAAACTTTAAATTCTATATCTGATTTAAATAGTAGAATTGTGAAAGTCATACTCGTAACAATTATATGTACTTTTAAAATATCTTGTGCAACTTTAATCACAACTATAATAACCACAATCATAATTTAAAACCACCTTCGGAAATGCAGCTTTTCCTTTTATCGCCTTATATAAAGAGATATCTCTGCACGCCGAGGATACCACAGCAAATCAAGAAGCAAGGTGAGTGATCAAAAGAGAGTCCATGAAGAGAATGGAGAAACACATTTCCAAAGTGCTTCTCTTTCTCATGATGATCATCACAATGTTGCTGCTCAGACCTCTGCAGAGTGAGGCTTCTGCAGATTCATGGGACAACATTCATGAAGGCAAGTCGTCGCATATGAACACCATCACTGAGTCCATTTATTACATGGTGGCCAATTTGTTCATGGATTCTAGCTTAGCCACGTTTATGGATATTAGTGAAATTGCGGATACCTTCAAAAGAGGAAAACCTGCTATCCCATGCCCCCCTTTGCGATCCTACTCTTCCTGCATCGGCCAGTCCAAGATGCAAGTCATGATATCTTTAGCTTTGATCTGTGTATTTAGAATTTCAATTCTAGTGTGCTCTCATATGAAATCAAATCCTGGGTAATAAGCACAAAAAGTATCATTCTCTCCCAGGTGACCTTTGGTCAGAGATGGATTTAAGAGACGCCAGCGGCTTTTTTGTGCATTTTAAAACTCTTTATTTTTATGTTTTCAATTTGGTCTCTTAATTAATAAAAACTTGTTTATTACTTTGCAAGAATTTTTCTTTCTCACTTCATAATCAAACAATAATTTTTATTTGTTAAATTTAACAGTTTCATTGGTAAAGTTTTGCTCATAAATCTAATTTTCTAAAATCCAAAAGCTTTATCCTTTCGCATTTAGGTCATAAAATGGACACTTTTTGAAATTTGAATTATAATAAAGTCAAATGCCTTATTAGGTCTACGCTTATTTTTGACATAATCTCATTGAAAAGTCAAATAGAAATAAAAGTCATGTTGATGATATTTTAATTAAATATAGTCTAAAATTTTTTTTCTCTCATCAAAATTAAATCCTCCATCTACCCCAACCTTGCAACACTTTCTTTCATTAAGATTTTTGTCTATAAAGGCTGCTTGTGTATATGAATGCGAGTAGTTGTTAAAAAACAATGCTGGAATTGGTAATGTCGTGAAAAAAAATTGTTTTGAAAAAGTAAAGATCATGTTTGGCACAATATTATATAAGCCACTTTTAAAAATAAAATTGAATGATACAGTATTTCGGTAAAAGTTTAGAAGTTACTATAATTGTGAACAATAACAACAGTAAATATATGCCTAAATTTTTTCATTTTGCAATACTTAAAATAAAGAAAATGATATATTAAGTTCTTAGAGTAAAATATACTAGCTAGTGGTTAAATAGAAATACGTAAATAATATTAAAAGAAAATTTAAGTGAAGGACACATTGAACAAGCAGTTACAAAATGTAGACAGAAAATTAAATTAACAGAATATATTTTCTTGACAAAAACTGAAGTAATATGTAAAATTTATGTATTTGATATTGTAAAATGATAGTAAAATTATGTGTTTTATGTAAAAATCTAAATAAACACTTGAAGAAACACCCAGAAAAAGAGTGCTGAAAAATAATTGTGACTTTTTGTTACATTCCCAATCCAGCAACTTCTAAAACTAAGGAGATACAGAGACGATTTCTATTTTTTTCTTTTTTTTTTTTTCCTTTTGATAAAAATGTCCATGAGTCTTATAAACTGTCCAAAATTTTCTCTGATGCACCAAAGACTGAAATAAGGAGTATTTGTTTTGTTCCTAACACAAAGAGTCCTGCATTCTGATGCACCGTATTAATTATGAGATCAAACAAATTGTGATTCTTCTTGAATTTAGAAAGGCTACCCTGATACGCCATAGCACAACAACAATCCTTTGTAAAGATGCAGCCACATCAAAGTCTGCCTTTGCTTTAAAATGCTCCATAGAAATCCAAGCACAAGAAGATTAACTTTTGGTTTGCAAGCCTTTGAAGGTGCAAAATTTTTCACAAGAGCAATGATTCCAAGTCAATTAATCTACCGTGTATATCATAAGCACAAATCGTGTGTATATATATAAAAGGTCAAGTTTAAGGGTGAGATTGGATCATCATTGCCACAGGTCTTGGCTACAATTGTTGTCAACATCTTCCCTGCCGATCTTCCTATCAAAGCTACAGTAATTGATTAACTTCAATTTCAGACATTGTGGTCTTCCTTTGAAATTCTGAAACTGTCAATGTTGATGCAGAATATACCAAATATTGACAGCCCTTGGTATTGTTATCGTGATCAAAACCTCAAATTAAAGTATAATTGATTATGCCAATCTTACAAACTTAATAGATAATTCTTAACTGTTCCCGCTATTGTACCCGAACTCCATGGAGTCACACCAACCCAATTTTGTTCCTGGTTTCTAACCTCCTCTTTCCCAATGAAGTAGTAAGGACAAAGTTTCAATGCTTGTATACATTGAAGTCATGTAATAATTTATTCACTATACATGAACACAAAATTTGGAGATATTAAGATACAAAGATATGATTTAATGTTGAAGATGACGTAGTGCAATCTTGCAAAGAGATGTTAACTCACAATACTCAAGAGAGCTCTCAGAGTAGACAACCACCATAGAGAATTATCGTTAGGTAACTTATAGGGTTTTATTTTAATAATAATAATTAATTATAATATTAAAATAAAACCATTAGATATTCATTAAAATAGTTTCCTATTTCATTATTCACAAGAAAGGAAACTCATTAACTCTCTCTTAATAATTAACTCTTAATTAACAATCTGATGGGATAATTACTAATACTCTTACACTATAGGTTGGGTCTCTACCTAGTAGAATTGTAGATAAGCTAACCAATCACTGATTACCCACAATGAATATAAACTCAATCCATTCTTGATTTGGCAATTATAATATTAATTGCCTAATTAGTCATAACAAGAGATTAATCTAATAGTATAATTAATGCTTATCCATATAATATTAAAATATTCTAACAATCTCCCACTTGGATAGCATTAATTAAATTATTAGGTCAATCAATGAATACATAATTAAGCAATTAACATTCACATAAACACATGGATGTGTGTATATTTATAAATCATACAAAATTTAGAAATGAAACCATATACAAAAATCACTAAATCTGATAAGGAAACAAGTAACATTAACATTGTCATAACTTAGTTTCAATATCTAAATAGAATGAAAAATAAAAGGACATTTGAAGCATCATATTACAATACAAAAGTCCCTTAAGGACTCAGCTTAGAAATTTGGTGTCAAATTGCACCACAAAAGCCCCCCAAGGAATTAACTCATACTCCCACTAGACCAAGGCTACATCAAAATTCAACAAGACCCATATGAGTTATATGATTTGAATTACTCCTATAGGTAAGCCTTTGGTCAACAGATCTATCATCATGTGCTCATTGCAAATGTAAACCATACGAGTCTGAGATAACGAAAATTAAGAAATGAAATCATGAATCAAGGATATTGAATCAGATAAGGAAAACATTATTATAAATGCCAATAAAATTTCAATTCTGAATTATATCCAAAATTTTGGCATAACCAAAAACATTGAATCCGATAGGGAAATAAATGTTATAAGTGCCAAAATATACTAAAGTGTTCCTTAAGAACATAACTCAAACTCTTACCAAACCAACACACCCAAATTTGAATATATCCAAGAGTCATATGTTTCCAAAACTCTAATGGATTTGTTTTGGTAAATGGATCACCCAAATGAGTATGAGATTCATAGATCTTCTCTCTAACAAACAGGAATTAAGTATCAAAATTTTAATGCAACTGAAATTCTTATAACTTTAAAAGAAGCACACAATAGAGTCATATCACAACAAAATGGTCAAGACTTAAAATATGAGCATAACAGAAATTAATTTCCTTGACCATATTCCCTAACGAGTGACAATCACAAAACTAGCGATATACTCTTCACTTATACATGAGGCAATTGTAAATATCCATTTGACACTTCTCAACAAAACAACTCTTTCAAAACATCATATAGATGTAATTAGAAGTGGGTTCAATATCATCAACAAATTATGTATAATCTGAATCAAAATATCCTATTATTTCAAATGATTTAGATTTCTAAATAGTCAACATGCAATGTTTTGTACCCTGAAGGTACCTTATAATTGTCTTTGTAGCCTTCCAATGATCATACCCAGAATTACTTAAATATCTGCTAAGCACACCAACAAGAAAAGCAATGTGCAAATGTGTGCACACCTGGGCCTATATTAGGCTATCAACAACAGATTCACATGGAACTTTATCCATCAAAGTTCTCTCATCATCATTTAGGACACAATGATTTAAACAACCTATCACCACTCTGCATAAGTGCAGCACAAGGAGTGCAAGAATACAAATTAAATTTCTTCGGCACTCACTCAATATAGTTTGCCTGAGACAATCCAAGAATACCACAAGATCTATCACAGTGAATCTAAATTCCCAAAATAAAAGATGATTCACCTGGATCTTTCATCTCAAAGTGGCATAACAAGATGTGCTTTATCTCATTTAATGAGTACATTGAGTTACTGGCCAATAGGATATCATCCACACACAGCACATCCTCATGCAAGTCTTCATCCAGTGAAGTTGTTTTCAACATCCATTTAGTAACTTAACAAGTTCTCACTCATTATTATAGTGTATAAAGGTAATTTTTATTATTCATTATCTCTAACCACTTAGATGAATGAGGACTTAACACAACTTCATTAAAAGGAGACAAAATCTTTGTCATCAACAACGTCTAACTCAAATTCTTGTAAGTACACTATGTAATCATTTGAAATTGCAGGTCTATAAATCCTCTGTGATTGTCTTAAATTAACAATTGGTTATCCCACTTCAACTGTAGGAGCTTCCATAATAGGATCAACTGGATTCTTAACAAGAGTGTCATCTCTAATAGCATGATCCACAGGTAGAGATGACAAAGATGGCATGGGTGAGATGAAATTCTTATAATGCAAATTGATTACTCTAGGAACATCACTCCCACTATCCAAGTCATCCTCAAAATAAAATGCGATATCATATTCAATAACCCTGGTAGTATGATTAGGATAATAAAATTTGTATTCTCTAGATCCTAAACAATACCCAATGAAGAACTTATTGACAATCTTGAAATCAAGTTTCTTGAGCCAAGCATTATAGGGTTATACCTCTGCTCTATAACCCTATACATAAAAGTGTCTCAGACTAGGCTTCTTACCAATGAAAAGTTCATATGAGGCGTTTTTAACTGACTTACTTAGAACTTGATTTAGGATATAAGTTGTTGTCTTAAAGGCATTACCCCACAGAAACTCTGGTGATGAAGAGTGATTAATCATGCTTCTAACCATGTCCATCAAGGTACGATTACACCCCTCAGCAACTTCATTTTGTTATAGAGTGCCAGACATAGTATACTAAGCTTCAATTCCTTGCTGTTGTAAGAATAGAGCAAAAGGTCTTGGGTTTCTGCTTGTTTCAGTATACCTTCTAGAACCACCTCTGTCTTATCTTGCACTTTTGATTGTCTTCCCAGACTTTAATTCAATAGTAGCCTTAAATGCCTTAAAAGTATCGATTTAGATGTTTCATGCAACAAATCCACCCATAACAATAAGTGTTATAAGTCCATTAAATTTATGTGGATCTAATCCAAAATATTCTCATATTTATTTGCCCCTTTAAATTCGAGCTATACTTAGAAGTTTTCCTATAATACATGCAACATAGGATTTATAATATGAAAATTTTAAGTAACAAAATATTCCCTGTCTAACCATCCTTCTAATGTCTATTTGAAGATATGACTCTAACGTCGATGCCATAACTTAAAAGAATTTTTTTCAATTCTTCTGCATTTGTGTCCAATTTCTACATTAATAGATATAGTAAGTGGAGAATCAAAACTAGCACTCATATTCAAAAAACATAATCCATCCATCTATGAAACTGACCCAACAATAACATAATTAAGGAAAATATCAATTCTTTCATTTCCTTGCTAAAACTAGATAATCACATTTATTTAATACAGAACTAAAAATTAAATTCCTCCTTGATGAAATAGTATAATATACATTACATAAAGTCAAACAATGTCCAAAATACAAGCTTAAGATTACAGTGCCTATATAGTTAACTGCAATCAAACTTCCTTCTACTCCAAGGATGGTTCTTTCTCTTTTATTTAGGCTTCTCTTGTCTCTGAGCCCCTTCATTCTCACGCCTATTCTTCAACTTGAAGCAATTATAGATTTTATGGTCATGCAAATTACAGTAATGGCATTCATCCTTGAATGATTTCTTCTTTTGACCCTTATTATTCTTATTGCTTTTCTTGAGTCCAAATGGTTTCTTGCCATAGGCGTTGCCTTTACTTTTCTTTCCTTTCAACTTCACATTTCTAGCCTTGCTGGATGAACCATGTGAAATGTAGTTCACTAATTATACATGAAAATTCACCTTCTTTATTGATTCTTCCTCTTTGATCACTTTGGACATCATATGAACAATAGACCACTTTGGCTCTTGGGAGTTATAAGTGATTTTTAGAACCTCATATTTAGCAAGAAGGGATTAGAGAACTTTATAAATAAAGTAGCTCTCATCGAAGTCCACACCATAGGATTTCAGCTTGTTGTAGTAGTTAACAAGTTTCATCATGTGCTCACTTACTCCCGACACTCCATCATAGTGAGTGTTATCTAGCAAAGAGATATAATAGGCCTTTTAAGTCTTATTAAACTTATTGAATTTCTCACTTACTGCTTTAAGATACTCAACTGTGGTGTCCTTCTTAGGAATGCATTTTCTAATAGTCTTATCAATCGTATACTTAATGATAGTCAGACAAATCTTATTGGATTCATACCACTGCTTATGGTAAGCATTAGTAGTGTTAGACTTAGCAGAGAGATCTGCTGGCTTAAGCTCTCTCATAGCCAAATTTTCCTTCGTGATCATTAGATACATATCAAGAGACTCAATCCAATCATCATAGTATGTCCTATTCAGAGTTTTCACTACAGATAGTTGCAGGAATAGAGAAGCTGAGGGAAAACAAATAGGAAACATATAATTATGTTCTGGACACAATTATATAAAAAAATTTCCATAACAAGACTCAACTTCAGCAACTATGTAACAAAACATTCATCACGTCCTGCCTAAGGGCTCGGACTATGATAAATCATAAAAACTCACACACACCAAGGAAGCATATTATCGAGAGAAACAACACAAAATGCATACACAATCTCTATATTGATGGGATACGAGAAACCATGAATACATCAATCAACAAATCATCGCTGACAGGTAACAAATAGGCCTTATTCACAAAATTAAATTAACAATGTCATACTGATAGAGCATGTCCATAGTCAACATAATCATACTCTCTACTGTTGGTTGTCTCAACAGTAACCTTTCCTTCTATGATTCAGTACGTGTTTTTTTGAGTAAACAGACAATAACCACAATAATGTGATTTCATTAAGCCAACACCATCATGATTGGGCCCATAATAGGTAAATACATGACCACTAGATGCAGATGGGCTATTATGGCCCAAAACAAAGTCTGTTTTCTCTTTTCATCATTTTTTCGCACTGAATTAGGAATAACATATTCACATATTACGGAAATAAATTTTTTTTAATTCCACTGGGTATTGTTAGGGAGAGTGACCAATATATATTGTTTCTTATCATGTATAATTGTCTCACAAAATTTTTCAGATCAAAACAGTATCACTACACTACTTGAGGCATTAAATCTCTAAGAAATTTCAAAAAAATACTTTCAAGCTTCCAAAAATTCTGAAAAATCTCCATAAAATAAGAAATGACACTTGGAGACAAACTATAGAAATTTAGGGTTAAGAAGGTTAGTGTGTGTAGCTCATGCGCTAGCACCTTCTTCTACTTCTAGATGGGTCGCCCGACCCGTTTTGCCACTTAAGATCCAACCTAATGTTATATAGCATTTTAACAAGCGTTGTTGATACCAAAATGTTTAGAATTTCATAATCTATAACTTCCCTATCTTATCTTGGCCAAAACACGAAGAAAGAGAAAGAGAAATAGCTTGAAATTTTCAATTCTTCAAGCATCTCCAAGCTCCCATGGCAAATCGTGATACCGAGAGATTTGGGGAGTGAGATTAGTTGAATTATGTTCAAAACAACCTCATAAACAATATGCCTAAGTTTATTTTGTCAAATGCAATCTATACTTCGAGTAATTTTGCTCGAAATTTTTGGGTCCTTTGGACATTAATGGGTCGAAATTGGTTAGCTCTTTTCAAGCTTTAAACTAGGCATCATTTTGTTCGGAATATTCAAATCTACAAAACCCCTAACTTTGTTTCGAAAGAATCCTTAAGGTTTGCACTGATTGCATTCAAAAAGAAATTAGGGTTCATACTTGTTCATGCAATATTCAATATTGCACTCCCATAACAACGAGCAAAATTTTAATATAACCAAGCTCTAATACCAATTAAAGTTATGTAATAATTTATTCACTATACATGAATACAAAATTAGGAGATATCAAGATACAAAGATTTGACCTGATGTTGAAGATGACGTAGTGCAGTCTTGTAGAAATATGTCAATCCACAATACCCAAGAGAGCTCTCAAAGTAGAACCACCATAAAGAATTACTGTTGGAATTGAAATTAAGACTTACATCAAGGTAACTTATAGGGTTTTATTTTAATAATAATAATTAATTATAATATTAAAATAAAACCATCAAATATACATTAAAATAGTTTCCTATTTCATTATTCATAAGAAAGGAAGCCCATTAACTCTTTCTTAATAATTAACTCTTAATTAGTAATCTGATGGGATAATTACTAATACTCTTAGGCTGTAGGTTGGGTCTTTGCCCAATGGGCTTGTAGATAATACAATCCATCACTGATTACCCACAATGAATATAAACTCAATCCATTCTTGATTTGGCAATTATAATATTAATTACCTAATTAGTTATAACAAGAGATTAATCTAATAGCATAATTAATGTTAATCCATATAATATTAAGATATTCTAACATACATGTATGAAGGAAAAAGAATCTAATAAACTAAATCAAAAGTAATTAAGAAGACTTACGAAATTTTTCTTAGTAGCAGAAGTCTGATCTCATATATACTGAGATTATTGGTTATATAAGATATTTACATTATGTCGAAGGTATTATCAAGGTTTTCACTCACTCAATTACTATACAATAGCAGGTGATTTTAATTGACCATATAGGTGGCTATAAACTATTATTATTTATCATATATCAAACTACTTTACATGAATGGTTAGTTAGGGCTTAGTAGCAATTCCTTAAACTATCATTCTACCTTTACTTAATGAGCACTCCTTATATGTGGAAAAGTGTAACCAAGATTGGCATGACTAGTACTAGAGCTATTAGCAAGGATTTTTATAGCATAAAAGGCAAGCATACTTGATAGTCAAGCAACAGCAACAGAAAGAGCATGCTAAGCAAGAGTTACATGGGAAGAACAAGCAATACGACTGTAGCTAGCGAAGCACTTGCCATGAGACTCTGATTTTCCCAAACTTAGATGAAGTAATGCTTCAGAAATGGCCTTATAAGTTATAACCAGAAAGTCTATCTGCATAAAACTCACACGGCCTAGTAGTAACATCCAACTTAGAATTCCATTTTGGCAATGTGTGAAACATAATGTGTCCAAGACGTTGTGCAAAAAATTGAAAACATGAAGCATGCATTATTGAAGGCTAGAATATTAAGAGGGCATTTCACGATCAAAGGAGAAAATACGGAAGAAATCAAAACTTATATCATGAGGCTATAGCTGCAGATCTTGATGGGGAAAAATATGAAAATAATTAACAAAGTTTAAAGCCAATACACAAATAAACAGACGAAGTTAGATCAAAGCCAACCCTAAACAAGAGAAAAAGAGAAGGGCAAATGCAATGCTATAAACTTCTATGAGAGTTAGAGCTAGTCTGTTTAGTCTTGATCACTCTTGAAAGGAATATGACTTTCCATTTACTATTTTCACTATTTAGAAATTTGATACCTAGTTCATGCAATAACTCAATTTCAAATTTATAATCGAACATTAATGATGGGTTCATAATTATATTATATACAATAAACACATAGATTATAACACTTGTGTCTAAAGTTACCACAAGACCAATAGTCCCACACAATAAATCACAAACTCCAAGGCCTACCAACTCTTATATATTAAAGGGGTTGTGGGTTTGAAATAAGCAGTAGCACCATGGTTGTTAACTCAGTGAGTTAACTCGGTTAACTCGCCGAGTTAACGTTTTTACATATGAAAAACGAGCCCACATGCAACAGGGTGCCAGACAGTTAACCACCAGGCCATGATGCATATTCAATGCATATATGACAACCATTATATATATACAAGTCGTTATTTTAATTTGGCAAAATAAGTAAAATCTTTTTTTGGTCCCTCACTTGTAGGGTATTTTTTTAAGTTAATCCCTTATAAAATTTATTTTTCATTTTAATCCCTCACAAGTAAGATATTATTTTAATTTAGTCCTTCATAGAATTTCTTTTCAATTTAGTCTTCATATGAATTTTTTTCATTTCTTCCTTCACAAATAACATCATTATTAATTATTTCCTTTCATATTTTTTTATAGTTTGAATTTTATTTTGGCCAAATGAATAAAATCTCTTTTGGTCTCTCACTAATAGGTTATATATTAATTTGATTCCTTATAAAATTATTTCTCATTTTGGTCCCTCAAATAAAATACTTCTCAATTGAGTCACTCATAGAATTTTTTTATCAATTAAGTCCCTTACATATAAATGTTTCTCAAGTTATTAATAGAGGTGAACTCTTACGATTCTATGTTACGATTTTACGTTACGAGTCTACACCCCCCTCACGAGTCTACCTAGAATTTGGCTATACTCAGTTTTAAATTTTAGATTTGTATAAATAATCTTTCATGGCCTAAGTTCGACTTGTACAAACCTCACGAACAATTTGATTATCTTCAGTTCATATGCTTAAATATATAGGACAAATTGCACTCGTATTTTCCAAGGAATGATTAAATCACACCTAATAATTCTATTACTCTAAAAATGACACTTATTTTTTCTTCAATTTATTTTTTATTAATAAAATTAATGTTTGACACAATATGGAACTCTTCTAAAAGTAAATTACCTATTTATTATTTACGAAAAATAAATTCTAGTCTCATTTTTTAATTTAACGTAAGTTTAACCGTCTTGAATTGATTGTTGGGTTGAAAATGAAACCAGAATCTCAAATGAGAACATTTAAAAGAAAGCGAACACTGGCCAGGAATTTTATATATATATATATATATATATATATATATATATATATATATATATAAGCTAGCTATGTCATTTAATATTGAACAACGCTTTCCTACAAAGTATTTTGTCGTGTGCAGGAAAACATTGATTCACATGATTAAGAGATGCTAATTTGACCACCTAACAAGCATAGATGGTTATAAATACGGTTGCCAAACTTGTAAGTTTAAACTAATTTATAAATATATGATTAATTTATACAAACTCGTAATACAAAATTGTACATAATTATTGAAAATAATTAAAAAAAAATCAACAGATATGCATAGTTATCAAGAATTAAAACTTGTCAAGGAGTAGTCAAGTAAAATCAAAGATACTAAACTTTATTTCTATTTTATACAATAAGCCTGTGTCTAGAACATTACTTTTATATGCATATTTCTTTCCTAAGAAAAAATCTAAATTATTCTTTTTATAGCAAGTTGGTTGTTTATTTGGTAAATAGTGTGTATACATATGTCTAGTTGACCATCTAGTTGACCACGTGTTTGCCCAACGGTGGTTATCTAAAAGCATGTATCGAAAACTTCGTGAAAATCATTAGTAATTTTTTAATATAATAATAAAATAATTAATTAATAATTTTCAAAATTAAACATTATATGGAAACTTAACTTTATCAATAAAAAATAAATTTAAAATGGAATATAATTTTTAAAGTAAAATATCAAAATTTATAAGAATATATAACTCATTTTTACGCTGACAACGCCAAAAGAACTTGATTGGTATTTGTGAAGCAGAAAAGTCAGAAAGTGTTTTTGACATAAAAATATACTATTCGAAGCAAACATTGTTGTGCCTCGTGTTGGCTTTTGTGGCAATTACATTTTTACTTAGCTGAACAATTTTTTGGGCTAACATAAGTGGATTTTACAGACTTGCCCAACCTGCCTTAAGTCAAGCCCGACTCAATTTAAGTCAGCAGCGATTCTGATTTCAAAAGTGAGTTAAAATGCACTCCATGTGTTAAAACGTAAACTTAAAAATTAGTTTGATAATCATGGCTATTAAACTTATAACAATGACAACATGATGTGCATATACAATAAACCCAAAATCTAAATGTAGGTAATGAATCTGAATTGTTTGTAGTAATATTCACGCGTAAAAGTTAATGATTTATAATAAAAAAAAATTGCAAAATTTGATGATTGACGTTTAAGATTAAAAAATCAAATTCGACAATTATAAAAAAGTTAAAATTAATAATTTTTAAAAATTTAATCTCACAACTTAAAAACTTAATTCAAATAATATTTCCTCGACTGCAGCTGCAGTTTTAAAGTGTGACCAGAGGGAATCCGTTGGGCTTCACCAATTAGCCTTGTGCTTTAAATATTGAATTGTTTTTTGGAACTCTCTTCATTTTTTTGTGTTGGATTCAATAATAACCTTTGGGTCTTACCAATTTGCCTTTTGCTTTAAGAACTTGGAATTTGAAGGTACTTAGTTTAATTATTATTTCTGCGAAAGTGGTAACTTCCAACAACCTTTGACGCATAATTAATTAGTAACAGGATTTGAATAAGTACATGTTGAGCATACTCTTAACTTTTTTTTTTTTTCTATCTTTCTGGCTGCTTTTATTTGCACTTATTGCAGCTAATAATGAGTCCTGGAAGGTATGCACTGCTCTTGAATAATGTCACTAAAAGGAATATTTTCTAATATGCGTTTGTGTAATCTCTGAGATTTTAATCTGTATGAACTAATATAAACCATATATAATACCTTACACATGAATATATGGTAATGTATTGAATCACTTGGAAACTGGGCCATATCGTAGAACTGATTTTGCAACTTTTTTTCGTTTGGGATTCTTTATATTTGTTCATCTATTATTGCTATGCCTAACATTTGGTAATGTTAAAGATAATGTAATGTCCATTCATTTCTTTCAGAACTGAAAATTCATTCACCAGATCATGCAACAATGAGGAATAATTACTCCATGACAGCCCAATACTAATTGGTTTGATCAAGTTCAAATTAATTAAGATTATGCATTTTGAAGATTCAAATGTATTTTCCATCAAAGGAGGCAGCTTGAGATCTATTATAGAAAGAAGATGACAGAGATATGCAGAAATGCACTTGACCACTCAATGACGTGCCCAAGCTCTTGATATATACACTTAGTCATAACAAAATGAGGTTACAGGAGAGAGGAAGAAAGAATGATAGCCATACACGTACACACAATGAATAAAATACATGCAAAGAATATCTAAACAGTTATAAATTAATCACGTGCTTTAACATTCCCCCTCAAATGAGAAGGTGTAAGAGACAACCTGAGTTTGCTTTGATTATGAAGGAACTAAGTATGAGTCAATGCTTTAGTGAAGCAATCTACCACCTGTTGAGAAGATGGTATATAAGGAACATCAATGAAGCCTAAAAGTATGAGGTCACGAATGATATGGATGTCAATCTCAATGTGTTTACTGCGCGCATGCTGAACAGGGTTCAGAGCCAGTGCTCGAGCACTTAGGTTGCCACACCAAATTGTAGAAGGTTGTTGTAGGAATAAACCAAGCTCAATCAATAGTGAGTGTAGCCATTTAATCTCAGTTGCACCATCTATTAATGCTCAATACTCTGACTCAATACTTGAGCAAGAAACCATTCTTTGTTTTCATAAACCCCAATATATCAATGTGCTTCCAAGATACACACACATATCTACCATGGATCTTTGTTCATCTATATTAGTAGCCTAGTCAGCATTAGTGAAAACCGTTAATTGAAGGGACTTAAATGGTTTAATATGTAAACCAAGCTAATAAGTGCCCTTAAGATATCTAAATATTCGCTTTACACCTTGAAAATACTCATCTGTAGGCTGAAACAGGAATTGGCTATGTTTGTTTACTGAGTAAGCTATATCTGGCCTAGTGGTTGTAAGATACTGGAGGGACCCAATGACTTTCCGATAGAGAGTGGGATCTTTCATCGGTGTGCCCTTCATTCTGGAAAGTTGTCGTCCAGTGACCATTAGAGTAAAGACTAGTGCACAATCTGTCATGTTGAACTTTCTCAATATATCCAAACTGTATTTAACTTGGCTTAAGTGTAATCCTGATCTTCCTTTGTGAATTTCTACTCCTCGGAAGTAATATATTGGTCCAAGGTCCTTCAATGAGAACATTGTGTTTAACTTCTGAACAAAGGCTTCCATATATGTGGAATTGTTGACAATAATTAGTATATCATCAACGTATATGAGAACGAACACTGTAAAATTTAAGGTTTAAAGGAAGAACAGAAACATATCACTCTTCACATTCTGAGAAACCCAGTTCAACTAGGTGAAGCGCAAGCGATCAAACCAAGCACGGGGTGCTTGTTTAAGTCCATACAGTGCCTTAAGTAGCTTACATACATGGTTAGGATACCAAGGGTCATAGAATCCTTCAGGTTGGTGCATGTAAACATCTTCTTGAAGGTATCCATTGAGGAACGCGTTATTGACATCTAGTTGTCAAATATCCCATTTGAAAGTGACAGCAATAGCGAGCATAACTCGGATTGTAGTTGATTTTACAGCAGAACTAAAGTTTTTTCCATACTCAATTCCAAATGCCTACTAAAAACCCTTTGCAACAAGCCGAGCTTTATACTTGAGGATGGAACCATTAGGCTTAAACTTCATTTTGAAAATCCACTTGCAATCAACTAGTGTTTGTATGCCTATGTAAGGGACTAACACCCATGTTTTGTTACATTGAAGAGCTTCAAACTCGTCAGTCATGGCTTGTTTCCAATGTGGAAAGGCCAAGGCATTAGCAATGTTGAGAGGTTCTGCAACCTGAGACAA
Organism: Delonix regia; assembly: GCA_037074485.1. Classification (NCBI taxonomy): domain Eukaryota; kingdom Viridiplantae; phylum Streptophyta; class Magnoliopsida; order Fabales; family Fabaceae; genus Delonix; species Delonix regia. The sequence goes on from CM073449.1 coordinate 13,908,374, forward strand.
TGCAGTTGGATTCTCGATATCAAAGAGCCAAATAAATGGATATTTTTGGCTTAAATATGCCATCCTGAGCACGTGTCTTTATCGAATGCGAGTTTACTGGAACCAATGCATTAGCTGGGTTATCTAAGATAGTATGTTGAGCTTGCAGTTGATCATCCAAAAGTGGTTAATTAACACCTTGACTCAGTAAGGAAGAGGTGGGTGAGCTGAATATGATTGTTAGAGATCTGGTCATTGGAGTTACAGTTTCTTCTTTTGGATTTGAAGACTCTGAGTAGGTGCTGCGACTAATAACACGTTCATTAGGGGTGATCAGTATAGGAACGACACATTCATTTTCTGTTGGCCTCATTTAATGACTAAGGAAACCTATAGTACATGGGAAAACATAAGCATAAAAAATAACATGTATAGAAGTGTATATATAACCTGAAGCACTGAGACATTTGAACCCTTTTTATTGAGACACAGGCCTAAGGTAAACATATTTCTAACTATGAAACTAAAACTTGTGTTCATTATACGGCTTTAGACATGGTAGCGTGCACACCTAAAAGGTTGCAATTCTTTGTAATTTGGCTCTATTTTGTACAAACAGAATAGAGGATTGGTGCCTTGGAGCATTGGCGTTGGCAACCAATTTATAAGGTAAATAGCTATTTGGAAAGCATCCAGCCAGTAAGTAAAAGGTAAGTAAGCTTGAACTAAGAGAGTTAAGACCATCTTGACAATATTCCGATATTTACATTTGGCTCTACCATTCTAGACAGATGTGTATAGGCAAGTGAACCTCATTTGAATTCTGCAGCTTGTGCAATATTGGCAATGGGTTTGTACTCTGACCCATTGTCACATTGGATGGCTTTTATTGTAGTATTAAATTGGTTTTAAACATGCACCTGAAATAAATTGAAGGTATTCACAGCTTCACCTTTGTGTTTTAATAGGAACAACCAAGTAAATCTACTGTAATCATCAAGAAAATGAATGTAAAACCGGTGACCACTCACAGATTATGCTGGTTAAGGACCCCAAATGTCCATATGAACTAAGTTTAGAGGGGAAGTTACATGTGAAAGAGATTTAGGAAATGGTAATCGTTTAGATTTGCCATACTGTCATGCTTCACAGATAAAACTTTTGTGTTAAACATTAACATTACAATTATTTAATACTTACTGTAAAATCCTATCACTGAGGTGTCCTAACTTGTAATGCCCCTTGAGAAACTCATTTTCTGTCTATGTCTATGTAGATGAAGCCATAAGAGCCTGAGCCTGAGCTAGTTCATTCATTGGATATAGTCCTTAGTTTGGCCTCCCCCACGCTAAAGGATGACCTGTCTTTGTGTCCTTCACAACACATCTATCATAAGTGAAATGTATAGCTACAGAGTTATCCTTAAAATAAGTTTGTTAACACTCAAGAGCTTTTTAGTAGTAGATGGAACTATCAAAACGTCCTTAAGATAAAGCTTGGAATTAAATATAGGTAATGAAGTGGAACCAAAGCCAGCAACACGATTTTGTTCCCCAATGCATGTATAAAGATAATGGATCTTACCTATAGGAGTGAAAGTCTCCAATTGATCTACATATAGAGAAATATGATAGTTTGCCCCACTATCCATATACTAGGATGGATCCATGACAATTTAGGGATTTGCATAAAAGGCTTATGGAGGATTTAAAGTTCGTGAATGGCCAAAAGGAGGCTGAAATGTCCCATTTAAGCGATGAAAACAATCGGCTACAACATGTCCATATCGATCACATAGCTGACAATATGGACGGTTGCCATTGTTAAAGCCACCTCGTTGTCCATAGGAGGAGCGATGTCCATAAGCGTTGCATGCTCCCAGCCCAAAGCCACGCTCAAAAGGGTGATGACCAGAGCTAAGATAGTGATGAATAGAGGCATCACGTTAAGTGAAATTTGTTGAGGGCTGAATGGATAAGGATGAGAGATGAATGAGTTGCTCTAGACAGATTTCAAACACAAGAAAAGAATATTGCATATCGATCCAGGTAAGGTTAGAATGATCAACTAGTTTAACTACCATAGCATCAAGCCCATTCAGAGTATGAAGGATGGGATCCTCTGTTGCAATAAGTGCTCCAACCAAAGTTAATTGATCAGCGATATTTTTCATCTTGGTAAGATATTCGTCTATCTTCAGGCATTCTTACGTGTCTGATGAAGCTCTCACTTAAACATCATGACATGAGACTTTATGGAAGCACAAATTAGCTCACGAGCACTAACCTAGAGGTCTTGAGCTATTTGACAGTGTAACAGTTGAGCACTAACTTCCTGGCTCATCGTGTTCCAAAGCCATCCAACAAGAAGGCGATTGACAAAAAACCATTCTTTGAAGGTTGGATTAAAAGTCTTATCTGTACCTTTAGAGAGATAACGAGGATGGATGTTTTAGATCCATTAATATGGGATTGAAGGAGATTTCCTTCAATCAGAGGCAGGACAACAGACTCCCATATGAGATAGTTTCCTCTATCTAGCTTGATAGAGGCGGTTTGGTTGGAAGAGCTGAACAGAGAATAAGGCTAGGATGAAGTAGTGTTGAAGACGGTGGTAAGGGAAGCAGTAGAGGAATTGGAAGGTGAGGAAGTCATAGCATCGTGCCCTGATACCAAGAAAGAAAGATGACAGAGATATGTAGAAATGCACTTGAACACTTAATGATGTGCCCAGGCTCCTGATATATACACTTAGTCATAACATAATGAGGTAACAAGAAAGAGGAAGACAAAATGATAGTCATACACGTATACACAATGAATAAAATACATACAAAGAATATCTAAATAGTTATAAACTAATCATGTGCTTCAATAATTATATAGGCTTAGAAAGTCTTCAAAGCAATACTTGCTTCAAAATTGATTTCCAATTGGCATATTGGCATTATTAGCAACAGCATTTTTCCTTGCTTATGGTTCAATTGGTGAAAGGTATTCAAAGGAAGTTATTGGCATCATAAGGTCCCTCCTAGACATTTCTTGCCCTTGCATGTTCTGTAATCCCACATCTATTACTTTAAAGCTTGGTGCTAGATTTACTCTTACTTCAAGCCTATACTTCTAAAATCAAAATGCATACTCATTGATTACCTTCAACAAGTATTATTTCTCAAGGATGAATAAAATTAAAAAGATAAATGTAACGATTAAGGTAACAAGTTAGGAAATGGATTTTGTACAATAAATCATGTTGAAGAAAGATAGAGATGAGTTCCCAATAGATCCATCTAAATGGGCTCCATTACTCTTTTCGTGTTTCTCTAATTTGATGTCCTACGATTTTATAAAAATATGGATCCTAGACATGAACCATTTAGTTAAAATAAAATGCAAGTGAAATTTGTCGAATAAGTTTAACCAAGGTTCAATCTTTTAATAGATGGTGAATGTTCATTATATGTATCTCAGTACATTCAATTAATCATTTTATTTATGATTCAACCAATAAATTCTTTCTACATTAAAGATAAGTGTAACCATTACAGTAACAAGTTAATAAATGGATTTCATATAATGGATCATGTTAAAGAATGATAGATATGAGTATAGGTCCATCTAAGTGGATTCCATTACTCTTTCCATCTTTTTCTAATTGGATGTCCTATGATACTAAAAAAAATCTGGATCTTATTAAACATTTTCTGAAAAGAGAATGCTTGTGAAATTTATCGGATAATTTTATAGAGATTCAAACTCTTATGAGATGGTGAATGTTTATTGTTAGAACTCAAAATCCTCAATTAATTTTTAATTTATAATTCAACAAATAAATTATTGAAATAAGAATCTTAAGATATTAACACATGTTTTAATTTCTTGAGAGGTGAAATCTACAATGTAGATTAATTTAATCTATTATTTTTATTTTTTGTCAATAATTTTTTTTTTTACTTTTGAAGTTTGTTTTTAAAAATTTTCTTGAAGCAATATAGATATTCTATAAATATATTAGACAAAACAAATGGACAAGATAATTAAGAAATAAAAATAAAGAAATATGGACAAGAGAATAGCATAACATTATGTAATGAACAATGATAAAATTATCAATCATGTGTTTATGTTACAAGGGTAATATTGGAAAAAATTAATTAATGAGTCATTTCATTCCATTTATTTTATTATAACTTCCAAACAAAATTGATGAATGTCTATCCCTTTTCTAATTAAAACTTTTAAACAACATCTTTACTCAAATCATTCCATGTCATTTCATTAATAACCATTTCATTTCATTCTCCTTTAAACTTTCAAACAAAGTTTTCTCAAGGCATTCAAGAACTTGCACCAATACTTTCGAAGACATGAGATTGTTTTAAAGGCAATTCAAGATCAACTTGAACTAACCCCATTTGGTTCTCTCAAACTAGATCTATGTAGAGTCTCTTGGGTCTTGCAGAGTTAATGGATGGTTAGAATAAAAATGAGAGAAGGAACATAACAAATGAAAAACTTACATGACAATTAAAGCTAAGTTGTTTACCTCTTTTAAGAAATTTTATTTTTTTCCTTTATCACTTTTACATAAAATTTTAATATCTAATTCATACAACATAATTTTGAATTTATAAAGTGGCATTAATTATCACGTCATAAATATGTTAAATACATAATATTATTATACGATAAATTCATAGGTTATCACACTTATGTTTAGAGTTGCCACGTGATCAAAACCTTATGTTTAGCCAACTCTTGTATGAAAAGGGATTTGAAATTTTAAATGAGCACAACTCAGCATTAGTTTGATTATATTCAATTTAAATTTTTTAATTATAAAAATATAATATTGCTTAAATTTGACTAGAATATACAACATGAACGATCTAATTATCATTAGTTCAAGAACTTAATATATAAATTAAATCACACTAGCTTTCCATAATGTTGGTTGAATTACACGATATATCTTTTGTTTCAAAAAGTACAATCGTCACCTTTAATTTATTTTCTATTGTTGAAGATTAGTTTTTAAAGAACATGCATTTCTTCTTTAAATAAGATTACTTAAGACAATATTTGGGAGAGAGGGAATGAAAAGGAGCAGTTAATAACAAAATGAAATGGAGAAAAATAAAAAGTCACGGTCATTCCATTGTTAGGGAATTTTAAGGGAAAGGAGATACTTTCCTAATCATTGCTTGAAGTTGCAATAAAATTAATGAAATAAAATGACTTATAATTTTTTTAAAATATTATCAATGTAAAATGTACATATGATAATTAATAAGGATATGAATTGACTTATCAATGATGGGTGTTCTCTCATAATTTGATTAAGATCATAATTTTATTTTTTATCTAATCCCTTAATTTGGGGATCAACAAAATGGGTATTAAGATGACAAAGGAATCTTGAAGACTCTCGTTTGTGTAGGATCAAACACTTATTATTAGGCCAAAAATTATAACTATTAGTCAGAGCACAATTCTATTTCTTTAACAACAACCTAGCATAAACGTCATATTTCGACTATAACTCAGCCCCACATATGAGTCTCCACCATGAGACAATTACTGCCACATACCTTGGCTAACACTTTGTCATTGCATTCCAGCCAAAAATAAAATTTCACATAATAACTTAACCTACTTTAACCATTTCAATCCATTATATTCCATCCCATACTTTTTATCTAAATAAAGTCTAAATTTTTATTGTTATATTAAGAATTAATAAAAGCACAACCTCATGTTAAAGCTTAATTTTAGTTTCGCTACCTCAAAATGAGCATGACTTATGATTAGTTTGATTATTTAAATTTCTTTAGTCTTGTATAACATTTATTGCTTAACTTTGACTTAAGCACACCTCGTGAACAACTTGATTCTTAAGTTAATAAGCTTAATATATGGAGAGTAAATTACATTAACATTCTCTAATTTTAGTGAATTTGCATATGCACACACATACACATAGATGCATAAGGTACATGAAATTACATTCATCATTTTCAATTTATTTTCTATTGGTGAAGATTATTTTTTAAAACAACATGCATTTCTTCTTACAATTTAATGCTATTTTTGTAACATAAGATTCTCTTTTAGGTCTAATGTCTGTAAAATCTAAATGTTTATTGCTATTTGGTAGACCCAGTTCAAACTCACTAAATCTACACGAGTCTTATTTTAGTTAAGTTTGACTAAATCTACCTAACTCTGATCAAGTTTATTTTGATTTAAATTCTACTATTGAGTTAGAACAACTCTCAAATTTAACAAGTTAACTCACAAATTAAACAATATCACAAATTAAACAATAGGAAATCAATGGAGTAATAAGAGATAGATGATAATATTATTAGGAGAATGAAGAACGAGGAGGATCTCAGAGAGTTCAAATAAGCCCATTGGAGCTTAATTAGCTAAGCATGGCAAAATGGTGTTTCCTATGCCTCTAAGGATTATTTCCTTTCTAGGGTTGAGGATGATATGGTTTTTGTCATTTTGAGTTTTGTTGATGACTCTATTTTAAAGCCAATTTAAAGTTGCCAATGACGTATAATAATTACCTAATAATATATAATTTGAAATACATTTCAAGAAATGCGTAAAAATTTAATCAGAAAATTCAAGATTAACATTTGTTATCAATTTTTATACATGTATAATTATGTATTTAATCAATGTGTTACGCATATGGCAAAAGATTGAATTATGTACTTTTTCTCTTTAAAGAAAAATTTTATGAATCGCATCATTTAATTTAATTTTATATGTTAGTAAACACCAACCAAAGAAAAAAGGTTATTTATTATTTAAAATAAGTTTATTTCTTTTTTCTCCTTTAATCTAATAGAACAAATAAGCTAGAAATGAGCCATTTGCCCCCATGAATCCAATTTGATTGGGTACAAAAAACAAAAAAGTGGTAAAACGGAAGGAAAATTCTAGGTTAAAAGACCACAATAGGTCAAGCATTAAGATGGATGTTTAAAATATATGACCCGGCCCAAATTTTTTAAAAAAATTAAATTTTTACCTTTTATATTTCATTTTTTCCTGCAAAACTTCAGAGCCCTCTCTGCATGCGTTCTCCCACTCCCTCAATGTTGAGTCGCTCTCTGCTCCTCTACGCCCACAATTCGACCGATGAAGCAAAGTTGTATGAGAAACAGAAGAAGCCACCTACAGGTGATTTGCATTCTACAGAAGAAACAGAGAGAAAGAGAAGGAAACCATTAAGCCCAAACCTATTCAGTCGAAATCCCTTATTCTTTTGTTGTTCTTCGCAAATCGCCGATTCAGTCTACCATGATTTCCGAGTTTTCTGTCAGCCATTAGCTTTCTTCACTCTTTCTTCTTTTCGCTGTCTTCATTCATCGGATCTTCATCGACATCTTCTGTTCGTCCTTCTCCAGCGTCCTTCATGCTTCAAGCGGTTTCAGTAGGTTCGTTTTCTCCTTCCATGCTCGATCTGATCTCCGTCCAACAACCGAAAGACTATATTTGATCTAATAAAAAGGAAAAATTGCTTGATCAGATTAGGATGAAATAAGTTTGGAAAGAAATAGGGTTAGGGTTTGGGAATTGGACGTGGTTAAAACTCTTTCAGACGGGCAAAACCCAGCGAGACCGACATGCATTTGAGGATTGATGGTGTATTTAGTTACTTTTAAAACAGTTGTTTTATAAAATATTAATATTTATCTTACAAAATAATAAAATAAAATAATTATAAATGAATAAGTTATATACAAATTTGAATTTGTTGCATGCTTGAGATTAAAAAATTGCACCATCTGATGATAATTCAGATCAATTTTTTAAAATTATGTAATAAAAAATTTAATTTTTTAACCATACACAATTAATAACTTTTTTATCTGACAAATTAAATTTATAAAACTGCACCATGGTGAATAATGATTTTGGGTTTGCTAAAATTTTGAATGGGTCCAACCCGTGTCCAGTTCCGATAGTTTCAAATTAATTGAGCTAATTTAAAGCTACTTGTCTCAAAATCTTTTTAATTAATTAGCTAATTTAACTAAATGTGTAACATATTACATTATTAAGTTAATCTATTTACAGTATAGACATAATACCTTCTTTTAGTTCTATAATAAGAAAAACCAAACTGAAATGATTGATATACTATTGAAAAGAAATATTATTTTCTTTTTAACAAATGAGCTAATCCTTTGTATAATATAAACAGAAAATATTAATAAATATAGCATTACGTTATACTGTTAGCCTCATGCTATAAACCTTTTTATACTGTCAATCCCCAAATTAAATTCTAAATATCAAGCCAAACTTTAATAATATATACACAATTGTGAATTTGAATTCGCTATAAAATTTTAATTTTGATGTTTCTCTAAATTGAAAAATTAATAATAGAATAAAGTAGTCTAAAGAATTAAATTATAAAAAGTGCAAAACCTTCTTTTATGTATTAAAATCAAAGTTAAAATTCCTTTTATACAAAAAAAATTATTTGAGGAAATTTTATTACTCTAAGAAAAAGTAGGCATCACTCGCTAATAATATCATGATAGTGGAATAAGTATTATTATGGCCTTCATTAGTTTCTTATAATTTTTTTAACTTAATAAGGTAGTACGTTCATAACTAATTTAAGATTACTTTAATTAGTTTGTACATAACGAGTAATTAAAGAGAAGCCCTCAAATGTATCTTCAAATGAAGATAATGTAAGAAAAAAGAAAATCATGGACCCATACCAAATGGATTCTCCAAATCCAATAGATCACCTAATTAGGTCTCCATCACTGGCCATCATATATAACAAAGCCTAAAAGAATATCCCAACATAACCTTATAGTCATAAAAGGATGAGAACCGTGATTCAATTACATTGGTCAAGTCAAATTAGAAAAAAAAACAAAAAATCATTTTTTTAATAATTTAGATCAGGTTTAATAACTGAATAGAAACAGGTCTTAAAATGACATAAATTTTAATAATATTTTTTTATTTTAATTATTTTTAATAATTTAGTTTGCTTTATTTAAACTAAATTTTATTTATAATAAAATTTTAAAATATAAATATTTTTAACTTTATTTTCTCGTTTAATTTTATTTTTTCAATCTTTATTCTTTTCATTTTTTTCTTCAAACAAATTATTTTTATTAATTAATTCTGTTTTATTTTTTTTAAAAATCTAACTCAACTCAATTACTAATTATATCTAACCTAATCGGCCAGAGTCACAAGTTTAAATATATGAGCAAGTATAAAATTAGATAGAATCCTAAATAACAAAAACATGACCCAACCTAAGTACACCATGACAAAATGAATTCTCCATATCCAATAGAATGCCTAACTTGGTCACCATCAGTAGCCGCCATATATAATAATGCTTAAAAGGAGTATCCCAACAGAACCTCATAATCATAAAGAATGAGATAATCCCATGTGTCAGCGTTATGCCAACTGAACCATAAATGGACCATGTTCTAAGACTTTGAGGCATTGATGAAAGGGTGTTTTGTTTATAGACCAAAATTTATTTTTTAATTTAGTTACACATAGATACGATATTTTTTCATTTAGTCTCTTATGGAATTATTTTTAAATTTAGAACCTCATATATAGATAATTTTTAATTTAATCCCTCACAAATAAAATTATTATTAATAATATCTTTAAAAAAATATACTAATTTCAAATATATAAAAGACATTAATGATAATTAATGATTCTAATTGTAAATGACCAAATTGAAAATATCTTTATTTGATGGGCCAAATTGATAAGATATTTCTATAAGAAACCAACTTGAAAATTATTTTATTTGTAATGAACCAAATTAAAAAAAAAATTATAAGGTACTAAATTCAAAATATCTCAAATGTAAAGAACAAAGTAGAGTTTCCCCAGAGAGAAAAAGTCATTCCTTTTTGAGGTTATCTGAGTAATTAATTAATGATAGTGGAAATACAAAGTCAGAGGAAGGATGATATATGTATATGTGGGTGGGTGTGTGTGTGTTCTGCCTTGGATTAAAACAATGATATATAGTATATGAATTACGAGGTACTTGTATTTAAATAACCTAGTATTTTATAATGAAATTTCCTCATAGTTCAAAGTCACAAAAACCCCCCAATATAATACATATATCACATCTAATTTCTATTAAGAATTAATTATTAATTATTTTTGGTAAATTACGAGTGATAAAATTATTATTTTAGTCTCTTATTTTACACTTCGATATTATTGTATTTCTTTATCAATTTTTAACAAAATAATTTTTAACAATTTAAAAATAATAAAAAAATAGTCGCACAAAATAAGCTTGCGTACTCTCCTTGTTAAAAGAAGGCTATATAGAGGCAAGCGTGTAACCTTTTGTTTGCTTGGCTATAATCACACTATAAGTGGCATGTCCTTGATTTAATAAGAAATTAATTCTGTTTATTATTGAATTTTTTAGAGACTATTCTCGCACAATAAATTTATAAATGACTAAATTAATATTGAGATAAAAAATGGGATACCAAATATTATTTTCTCATTTTAATTAACATCCCATGGCTAATTATAATTTAGTCGACATAAACTCAATGGGTGCAATTTCGTTACACTTTTTATATTACTTACTAAAAGTAGTTCAAGTTGCTTTGATACAACTTAACAAAACTCAAACTTTTGTTCATTTTAATTGCTTTAATATATGTTATTGTTGCAAATGAATTCTGAAGGGTTCTAATGAATGACTAGAAAGATAAATTTTTTAACCATAATTATAGGGATTGAATTATTTTGCTCTAATAAATAGAATAAGGGCTCATTCAAAAAATACTTCTGTGACTTTTCGAAAGATCCTATGTTATAGAAGTTAAGAAAAACTGCTGCTTAAAAAAGGGTAAAAATATTGTAAAATTTGATTTTAAATGCAAATTTGTTGATAAAGTATCTGGTACAAATTTTAAAAATTCATTGTAAACATATAAAATAACAGTAACATATCTTTTACTTCTTATGCTCAAATTTCAATTACTGGCTAAATTCTTATCCATATTCTTTTTTTTTTTTTTTCTTTTTGCATTATCTTTGATCCAATCTTAAATAGGGGTGCACAAGCTTCGGGTTTAGGGCTGGGCCAAGTTTTTGCATACTCTAGACTTGGTTCAAGTTTTATTTTTTAGACCCAATTTTAGTTCAGTAAGTGATTGAGTCAAGACAGGTTGGGTCAATTTATTATTTTTATATTTTTATGTTATTAAAACAAATTTTTATTGATAAAAACAATTTTTTAATTAAAAATAAAAAATATATTTAAAATAAATAAAAAAGAAATGAAATATAAATTAAGATTTAGAATGAAAATTGATTAAAATTTAGAAGAAATTAATATTATAATTATCTATTATAGATAAAAATTATTATACATAAAATTAAAAGTTTTTTCAAAAATAATACTCGGATTCTAAGAATAAAAAAAAAAAACTCAACATCCTTGGTTTTTTTCTTTTTGAAGATATGATATGCATTACTTACAGTAATGTTCGACTCTATAAAATTTTGTTTTGGCCATTAATGTTGATAGGTTTATTGCTCTGATTTAATCAATTTCCTCAATTGGTAGTAACTTAGAGAAATCTTCCAAACTCCAACACCCATTATCCACAAAATCATCCACCGTCATATTTAAATCGGACTTTAAAATAAGAATCAAAGCTTTGTTAAGTAATGTAGTGTCCTTCAGTTGTCTTTCCAAAAATTTACCTTCTTACCATTTCATACTTCCCATTTATTTCCTTTAGCGAACCTTAGCCAAATCTAATATCAATGTCTCTAGTTGCCAGAGTAAGTCCCCAAATTAAAGCCACTTCAAAAGATTTTCATTAAGATAAATTGGGGTTTTTTAAATCCACCCACCCATATTTATTGGTTGGCAAAACATGTTCCAAGAAATTAGATGCACCCTCCTATTGTTATCATTTAAAATTTCTCTGAGCTCTTTCAATGTTGTCAATGATATATCTTGGGATTTTTGCATTTTTCATAGTACGACTTGTCATAGAGTCGTGTTATTGAAAAATATAAGAAGTAACTTGAAAAAAAAAAAAATTATGGGGACCAGTTTGAAAATTGACATAAACTACGGGTCAATTAATGAATTTTCTCTACAAAATAAAATTCCATGCATACACCTCCTGTTCAACCCGACCCGTTGCTTCACCGGCTACGTGCTTTATCTAATACGTAGCCCATCGAGCAAACCCACTCCTTTATTTATTTATTTATTTTATTAGTCCCAATATTCCCACCAAATCCGAGAGTGTCTTTTATTTACATTCCGCTCCAAAAGCCTCAAGGCCCCTCAAGTCACTGTTGAGTTCCAATACAGTTTCTTTCTTCTACTGGGTCATCCCATGGCATTGACTAATTATTCAAGAAATACATAGAATTGAACCACACGAGGGTCAACTCCAGAATCGCGGATTAAAGAAACTCTGATTATTATGGGGGTGTTCTTGGGCTGTTAGCCTGACAAGGTATGGGTTTTCTGGAAAATTGTTCTCCGTGTGCTTTTGCTGGGTTTGATGAATATTACTGGTTCTGAGTTTTGTTTAATCTGTTTGGATTTCGCTTGGTGGGGATTTCTGGAAGGTTGTTTTGGTAGAATTTTGTTAGTTGTTTCTCTTGGTTGTTTTTCTTTTTTCTTGTTGATTTAATAGAAGAGTAACGTATTGGGCGCATCATTTTCAATCTGGAGACTTTTTTTTTGTCTCCCTTTTGTTGAACAAGATGTAGCAATGATAGGTTACTCCAAAATTACTGGTTAGGGTGACAGATGCAATCCTGGATACAGAGGAGGCGCAGTCAGAGGCCTGATTCCGAGAATTATCTCCAAGGACCTTTTGGTCTCGCACAGAGGCTATTCAACTGGTCCCAAGGTGCTAGATGATCTCCATAATGATGTTTGTAGAAGGGAATGCAAAGGCCTGGTCTGTTTTGCTTCAACGAGTTGAGGAAACCCACGTTAGCAATTTGGAGACCTTTTAATACGTGAATAACTGAATAAGAAATGGATAAACAATCTGAATGATAACAAAATGACCAGAATGTGTCAGCTTTTGTCAGAATATTTTTAAATGGTAAACTATCTTCGCAAACCTGCTGCAATAGTTGTTATGCAAATCATTAAGGAGAAAAGTAGAGATATTTGGCTTCTTGTTTTATAGAGTTTTCCTTGTGTTGATGTATTTGTTTGGAAACTAGAAACACTCTTGATGTATACATATACTGATGCATGATAGTTCATGTGCATATCTTTAGCTGTATGTTTATTATACAGTTCTTCACTTCCTTTTAAATTTATCTGTAAGATCTGAAGGCTTACAAGCTTACATTTATGGCTTCCATCTTATGTTCTGTCCTCAGGTCACACCTTCATTTTAGATATTTAAAACGCCCACTAATTGTTATAATATGGATAGGCATTATTGCTATTTCTCTTAAGTTTGTTGATTTTACAAGACACTGCCAACTACATAACTTTAGAACCTGAAATATCGCATTTGCAACAAGTGACCATCCAATATAGATATTTGCATGCTCATTGACGGAATTACTCTTTATCAGAAGGTTGCCAATCTTCTACAAATAATACCTCTTCCCCTCCTAAAAATACAATAAAAGAATAAATAATTAAATAAGATAACTCTTATCACTTGCTATCTTGAGTGTTCAATTGAGCTGGTTGAAGTATTGAATTAACTTAAATTTGTGCCAACTCTGTGACAGCAAACCTCTCTAGCATTAATCTCCTGCAGGATTATTTCATTGTGTGAATGCCAAGAGAGAACAAATAATGGTTCGTCAAGCTGATTTAGTTATCATTGGTGTCTCTGTTGGTTTGGCCTTTGGAATTTTGATAGCTTCTCTCATATTTCTCGTCATAAGGTGGTACAAGAAACATGTTCATCTTAGACGATGTACTAATGAGCGCACTTTAACGACTCTTCCAATACGCACAAATGGATTTGGAACAAGCACTGATTTCAGTGCTTCTCTCACGAGTTCCATAGCTGTTTCAAGGTCTGAAAATCTGCAGAAAAACTCTTATATCTCTTGGTGGAATCAACAAAAAAAAGATCAGTTTGCATCGGCATCAGGCATCCCTAGATACTCATACAAGTATGTATATTTTATTTTTGAGCATTAGGTTTAGCCTATCTTTTTGTAATCTCTTTTATGGTTCGTACGTAGATGCATTGAAATGTTAATCATGTTGCTGTTCCTTCCCAATGTTCCTTTTGTTGATAATTACCATTAGAATAAAAAGCATATAGTTTTTGGTATCAAAAAGTGTAGATTGTTTGATTTGTGAAATGGATAAGTCTCTGTTTTCAGCATAGTTAAGTTTCTAACTATCTAAGAGCAACAAGTGCTTTGCTAAATTGGTTTACATTGCAAATACATGAAAGAATAGAAAAAGAAAAAAAAAAAAAAAAAAAAAGGAGAAAGTAGGTCAAGTAATTGTGGAAAATTTTTCTCTTAATGGTATATCTAACACTGTAAAGTTTCCAGAGAAATTCAAAAGGCCACGCAAAATTTCACAACTATCTTGGGACAGGGATCATTTGGCACAGTTCATCAAGCAACACTGCCTACAGGTGAGGTGGTAGCTGTGAAGGTGCTTGGTTCCAATTCCAAACAAGGGGAGAAAGAATTCCAAACAGAGGTATGGACGAAGCTACTTGACACTAGTTTTCTGAAATGCTAACAAGTAGCAGTTTCTTTTCTTTTTTCTTATATGTACTGATTAACATGGTATTGGAAGTGCATTCCTTGATTATTGTATGACTTTATTATTTTGCTCTGTCACACTTTTTTCCTTTGGCATTTGGCCCAATAGGCCTGGCCCAAAAAGTGGATATAAATCTCAATAAAAAATCCAATCAAAAAACGAGTTTAGACCCCTTTTTTAACCAATGCCTGACTCCTTTTTTATGAACCTGACCCATGATCAGGTCTTTTTGCATGTTCTAGATACTCATAGAGACCAAAATTTATAAACATTAAGGAACCGAAATTAAATATCCAGAGGAACCATGCTGGTCATGCCAATTCGCTTTGACTTTGATTATTGTAGACGTTTAAATAGTGTTTGTTTTATATTAAGTCACTAACTTTTCAATCAATTTATGGAAGAATATATTGTTCCAATTGTTATGAGAGGTCACGTACTTTCCACCTGGTTTTGTTTGAACCGGTGTCTTTAGTCTTTGTTTGGGCATCTCAAGGGATTTGAAGATGTAATCAGACACAAACTAGGCTTGTTGAATTTTTCATGATCTAATAAGATGTTGTTGCAGGTACTTTTGCTAGGAAGACTTCATCATCGGAATCTAGTGAATTTGTTAGGATATTGTGTAGATAAAGGACAACGTATTCTGATTTATGAGTTCATGAGTAACGGAAGCTTAGAAAAGCTTATACATGGTAAGCAGAACTTCTCTTTCATGTTCATATGCAGTTAAAGAATTATTTTGTTGTGCCAGCTTTAATATGAAACGAGCATGATGTTGTCATTGACACATCATATATAGAGGAAGGTCTCACTTCCTTTTTTATAGTAGTCTGGATATATTCCCCACTCCCCAAAAAGAACCCAGAAAGAAAAAGGCACCCTCCTCCAAAATTAGAAATGCAAGGTAGAAGATTGACGTTGTTAAGGGATTTGGGCAAACAGGGATATTTGGAAGTTTTATTAGGTGGCTCTAGAGGAAGTTTGTTTGGAATTTGATAACAAAAGGAGGGTGAAAGCAGACCGGAAAGGTAGACAGAAATTGGTGTATAGTTGTGGGAGGTATAGCGCCTCAATGTGCCAGGAGTTTTTCTTGCTTTCTTATTCTATTTTTATCTTTCTATCTATAAAACCAATAAGAAAAAATTCTTTTTGACTTGAATACATTCCAAACATGGCTTGGTCACTGCTGGCCCCAAAAATAAGGGAAAATGATCCCAACAAAAAATAAATAAAGATAGATAGAATGAGAGACAAAAATCCCTTTGATGGGGTAATAAAATTTCTTTCCTAATGTTTTTGTTTTACATGAATAATTTGAATGACACAGTTTAATGTGTTTTTTATATTGTAGATTTTTTTTTTCTGGGGGAAAAATTAAGTGAAAGATACTTTCAATATAGTCAGACAATGATTATTAGGTATATCATTGATTTTCTTCCCTTTTACCCATATCTGAGACATAACAGAGTAGAAGTTTTTCTGAATTTTTGAAAGATATCAAATTGTCTCTGTTGTGACAAGTTCATATTGTGCATGCATCTAGGTGAAGAAAAGGTTTTAAGCTGGGATGAAAGGCTGCAAATTTCTGTTGATATCTCACATGGAATTGAATACCTTCATGAAGGAGTATGTTTACTGTTATTTTATGTTATGCTGTACGAAAATGCATTTGGTTAATACGAAAGTGCATGGAACAGGCAGTCCCACCTGTCATACACCGTGATTTGAAATCTGCCAATATATTGTTAGATCACTCAATGCGAGCTAAGGTAAGCTTATTTCTACAAGTTCTTTCTAATACGTCAAATTTTTCAGTGCATTTTCTTACATTAGTGTGTGTATATATATATATATATATATATATATTTTAAGTTAAGCAAAAAAATTCTTATCCTAATGTGATTAAATATATCTATATCAGAAGTAACATTGCAAAGACTTGCTTTTGTAAATTACATCAAAGACAAGTTCTTTTCCAAAATGAATAAATTAATTACTATACTTGTTACTGCCTGCAATGGTGATAATTTTTCTCTTCAAATTGCTGAGTATTTAGGTTGCTGATTTTGGGCTCTCGAAGGAGGAGATTTTTGATGGGCGAAATTCTGGCCTAAAAGGTACATATGGGTACATGGATCCATCATACATTTCCACTAACAAGTTTACAATGAAGAGTGACATTTACAGTTTCGGTATCGTCATTTTTGAGCTCATCACTGCAATCCACCCTCATCAAAATTTGATGGAATACGTTAACCTTGTAAGCTACCCTTTCTTTGGAAAATTAAGATTCATTTGATTACTTGCATTGTTATACACCCTCAGAGACCATATGGTATCCTCTAAGGGTCAGTTTGTTTTTTGGGGATTTAATTTTCTTGAAAAGTATTTTCTTTAAGAAATACTTGTTGAAAAATGAGTGAAAGTGTTTTTCTTTAGACAAAAGGTGCTTTTCATCATTTTGGTAGCAGTTTCTTTAAGTAAGTGTTTTTTCTTTCTTTCTTTCTCTTTTCTTTAACAACAAAAGAGGAAAACTTATAGTTCTTAATAACTTTTAATTGTATCCTTCACAATTTCTTATCATTTAGTTCCTAATCAATAAAATGCATTCCATGTAATCCTTCATCTTATGCCCATCCAAAAGTTAACTTGAAACTTAACATATTGATGACTTGGAGTGAACAATCTTATGTGAGCCATCAGTGCTGGGTAATCCAATCCATAAATGTCCAAGTCAACATTATTTTAGATTTAAATAAATTTTTGGATAAAAATATAATAAAATGGAAATATTGAAAGTATTTTAATGATTGAAATACTAGATTGAAACTATCATTTCCTTCAAACCAAAAAGTTCTGTTCCAAATATCAAACGTATCTTAGTTTTTTTTGGTTTAAACAAACAGATGTTATATCTACTTATTTGTTTATATCTCGTTTTTTTGGAAGGCTGCAATGGATCATGATGGTGTAGATGGAATACTTGACAAGAAACTAGTGGGAAAATGCAACATTGCAGAAGTGAGGCAGCTTGCTAAAATAGGATACAAATGCTTGCACAAATCACCTAGGAGACGTCCTTCAATTGGTGAGGTTTCACAGGCTATATTGAGCATAAAACATAGGCGCCTAGCAAAAGAAAACACAATGTCACTTGCAGGCACTAGCTTTTCCAGAGCTTTAAGTAGAATCGAGGATCAGCAGGTTGAGTTAAGTAGGATAACCACCATGGCATGAACCACTTAGCAATCTGGATGAACACGATCACTTGCTTTCACCAAGGAGAAATATCTTTAGATATGCTTTTGCCTAAATCAGTTCATTTTGCTAGTTCTTGCCTGAAAAGATGAAAGGCAAACATGTTAAATTTTAGGGAAATTATACTCTCGGCCCCTATAATTTCACTTGACTTTTTGATATGGTCCTTATAGTAAGTTCTTAAAGTTTGCAAAATTTTTAATTTAGTCACTATTATTATATTTTTGCCATATATATATATATATATATAAATCATTTTTATTAGCATATATATATATATATATATGTATATATATTTATAGTGTTAAGGCAGTATATAATTAGTTATTTTAGCAAAATTTTGATGAAACTACAAAAATTATAATAGTAAGGACTGAATTAAAATATTTGTAAACTGTGAAGATTTAATTACAACTATTCTAACTATAAGTACCAAACTAATAATTGAACGAAATTATTGGGACCCAAAATATAATTCCCCTATATTTAACTAATAAGTGTGGATTTTGCTGCAAACAGTGTAACCTCTCAGAGGTGTAGCTCTCTACTATTAAGTTTGAGACCGAGAAGATGCAACAGTAGAGAAAAGCTCTACTATCTATGAGGTTGAACTCTGTAGAATTGCTTTGCTTTTTTTACGAAGATGGAAAGCTCACCGTTTGAAAGGTTGAATTCTCCATAGTATCATAATATAAAAATCTATATTTTACATTATGTTAATCATACTAATCTTGAAATCCTTAATGGTAATCAATCAAAATTAAATTATGATGATGACTTTCGTTAATCTTACCTTATGGATGGGAAAGCTAGCATCCCAGAATCGTTCTCTTGTTGTAGACTCCGATTGTACTATTGAAAGCATTTTGTATTTGCTTTGGGAATAAAAAGAACAAAAAAAATCTGTTTTCAAAGAAATGTTCCAACAGTTAAAATTATACTTTATTTTTTAAGGAAATTTTTGTTTCAAATATAAGATTATTATTATTATTATTATTATTATTATTCTAACTAAAT
Organism: Delonix regia; assembly: GCA_037074485.1. Taxonomy (NCBI): domain Eukaryota; kingdom Viridiplantae; phylum Streptophyta; class Magnoliopsida; order Fabales; family Fabaceae; genus Delonix; species Delonix regia. Next base: position 13,927,439 of record CM073449.1, read on the forward strand.
GTTGTTAGCTTCTCCCTAGAACTAACTTCACCATCATGGATGGTCAGGGGTAAGTATTATACGCAAGATGTCAGGATCTCATTCCTCGAATTGTATTTAGTAGGAGAAATATTCTACTTATGTATTGAATCTTTGAATGCTCAGACACAAAATTTATTTATTTAGAAAAATTTTATAATGAACAAGTTTTTTAAAGCTGTAATATATACATACATATATATATATATATATATATATATAAAGTTTAAGACAAAGTGAGTATCATACTTCTCAGCCTCTAACCTAGATTTGAACACCAATAAAAATGTTTATACCCAAACTCAACAAACTCATTTCATAGGTACCCAAATTATGGAAGATGGATCGCTTTTGTGATTTTTAACTATAGATAAATTTGATGAAATTTAAATCATTAGATTTTTATTCAATTTTTTAAATTTCATCGAATTTACCTATAAAAAATTGAATTATGTAAAATTAGACTTGAATAAAAATGTAAAAAATAAGTTGGACTAGGTTAAGAAAAAAGTTTAAGCCTATATATATTGTGTTTGGTTTAGCATTTGAAAAACTCAAAAGTTCGTTTGCACACTTATACAAAAGTTTATCTTATAAATATTTTCGTTTAATTTGGCATTTAATTTTTTGCAAAATTAATTTTGCCCACAAAAGTGAAAAGTAGTTATTTTTATGTTAAATAAGTTGTATAAATAACAAAAATCAATTTTCAAATAAAAGTTTTTAAACATAAATTATGATGAAGCAAAATCATATTAGATTAAAATTAATTTTAAAAATCAAATTAATCTAAAATCACATTAGCTAACATCAATCCAAACATACATATAAAAAGTTTCATTTCCCGCCATACTAACATTTGAAAGGAAAAAACAAAGAAGGCAAAATAAGCTCGAAGTACAAGCTTGGTTGTAAAACACACCAACATGAGATCCGGTAAATTGACATTTGACAGCAACAAAGCAACACATAACATATGTAGGCATAATTCTTTTTTAATAAAAAAAAGGATTAATGAATTACTATTTTGTTCCCATATTATATAATTTTTAATTTGGTCATTTATTTATTTTAATTCTTAATTTGGTCACTTATTTATTTATTTATTCTCAATTTAATCTTTTATTAATTTTAATTTTAATTTAAAATAAAAAACTAAATGTATTAATTTTTATATTAATAAAAAAAACTATCATTAGGGGCCATTTTAGTTAAAGAAACTGGCTCATATGAGGTGATGGGTTAAACAGGTATCTCAATTTAATGAATTAGAACTTTGAACTCAACCCACCAAAAATGTAAAACGTGCCAAATATATAATGCATGAATTCATAATCTTTTTGTTGCATATTCATCTTCAATCTATACGTTCAATTCTTCTTTCATTATCATTTTCATCACATATATCAAATAATAAATTAATAATTAATTCACCAAAATTTTGCAATATTCATAATTCTTAGTCTTAACTCATAACAAATTTAATTAAATGATCATAAAAATAATAAATTTCACAAACTTTCCATTGATTAAAAATAATTTTATATGATAATATATTCTTATATATAAATTTCATTCATTCATAGTTAACATTACGAATCCAAAAATATTTGAGACTCAACTAATTAGCGTCTAGAGTTTGATTTATTATAATGCTCATTTTCCATTGCCCCAGTACCTTATCCTCTACCAAAAAAAAAAGTCTAAAAACCAAAAAACATTACTCTAATCTCACTAAGATTTGTTTAATTGCACCTGATACTCTTTTGTTGTAAAATTACACTTGGATCCTTTCATATTATTTGTCAATGAAATTTTAACCTTATGCACAATGTGTTTCTTCTAAACATAAATTACTTAATTATCTAAACTATCATATTAAGAATAAAAAAATCACAACCATATATTGGAGTTTAACACCAAATTAACTATTTGTACTCTCATTTTTTAAATATTGGTTTCAATTAAATTAATTAATCATTATCGTAAATTGTTTCTTAGATTTAAAACCAACATACATAAAATGTCCCAACAGCAAATTGTCTAACGATTAAATATATACCATCCTTTGGGCTATTAGTGCACAATTTTAAGAAGTCATATAAAGTTTAATGGGGGTGTTTACATGTGAGGAGATCCAGTTGGAGAAGTTAGGCTTAGAAGAGGAAATCTAAACCATTATTCTTATTCAACTTTAACAAAATAAAAGTTCAATTACTTTATGTTAAGTTATCTTGCAATTTGTTATTATAATAAGTGACTTAGATCTTATTTGCATAGTTTTAGGCCTAAAATATCTTTGATTATACGTTAAACTTCTCTTTTAATGTTTTTAATAATTTTTGGACTCCTTAGGCTCATTTTATTGAAGGCCCAAGTGAGAGTTTCAAAATTAGATATTTATACTAATCCTTATAAAAGGCTTGAAACTTCTTTTTGTAGGCATTTTTTAATTAAATAATACAATTAGTGAAAAAATTTTCCTTCTTGACTCTCTTGGGCATATTGGTGATTACACATATTCTTGTAATCTCCAACTATCTATAAAATTAGTTTATAGCTTCTTATAACTACGAGGTCAATTTCTTTTATTTTGATCTCTGTATAGTGTCTCAAGTTGATTCAAAAGTATTCGTATCGGGTTTTACGACATTATTCATTGGGATATGTATCATACATTGAACAAGTTACGGTCCATCTCATCATTATAATAGCAAAAGGTTCTCATATATTGGAGATTCTTGTGGCGATTGCCGCAATTAGAAACCAGTATTTGGGAATTTTTTCTCTATAGGGATGGGAATGGAGAAAAATATCTTAAAATGTAGTTTGGAAATGGGGATGGAGATCTTACTTCTTGCACAGTAAAGTTTTCATCCTTGACAATTTAACTTAAATATTTTAATATATATACATGTATTACTAATAATAATTTTACTACATTTTCAAGTTTAATAAATGTGAATTTTCTTATAAAGATAAAAAATTGGAAATACAACTATTGCTAATATGTAAAAAAAACTGTTTCAACTAGTAATATCAAATTAGAGTTAAATTAATACTTAAATGAGATTGAAATACCCAACTTTCACATAAGGAAACAACAACAATAAAGACTTCACACATGGTGAAAAAGATATTTTTATTTCAATATGAATTGAAAATGATGGTTTTAATTTGTTGAAGTTATTATTTCTTTAAGTTTCTGAAATTTTAAGACTTATTTAGAATTTGTTATTTGCATCTTTTTAGTTTTTTTTTTTAAATTTGATTACAACTTATTGGATAACATAAATAAGGAACTTAAACTTTAAATTTATTTTTTTCAATATGTTCATTTTTTTAAAGTTGTTGATATTTTATTTTGTAATTTTTTTTAAAAAAATTTTGAGGTCTATGTAAGAATCCACATTCTTATAAGGAATGAGGATGAGAGAAACTTCCCTTTCCCTCCCTCTATAATGGGGAGTGAGGATGAGGATATGGGACACGATTACTGATGGGCACAGAGAGTGGGGAGGCCCCCGCCTTACAAAATTGTCATATCTACTTATCATTACACATATAGCATAATGTAGTTATTTCAGAAGATTAAGTTTTAGTAAAATCTTTAGTGTACTCATAATTTTAAGTACATTAGTACACCTAGTTATAATATAAAAATACAATTATAATAATATCATTTTTTTGAATTAATATTATTACAATTATATCCCTAAATTATAATTAAGTGTACTAATATATTCAAAATTACAAAGATATCAAAGATAACACCTTAAGTTTTCTTAAAAGTTTAAAATAAATTTAGCTTTATTTTTTGCAATTAAAATAATCTTTCGCGTTATGTAAGGGTATATTTGGATGGATGAGAAAGAAAAAAAATGAAAATGAGTGGAATTGTAAAATAATAAATACATATTTGAAAGTTTATTTTGAGATAGAATAAAATGACAAAACAATAACACTAAGATAGATAGACTTAATCATTGGGCCAAACTTTTAAAAATTGGGCTTGAATTCGGGCTAGAAAAAAAGCCAAAGCCCTTATTTTAATTAGTTTTTTTATTTGAGTTTTTATACATATTTTTCAAGTTAAACTAATCAAGCTTTTTAAATAATAGTTAAATCAATTTGTTATTTAATATTTGAGGTAAATAACATAAATAATTGTTATTATTACATGTAAAATTATATATTAAGAAGCTGTAAATACAAATATGTTATTGTATTGACATAAATTCGTTAAATAAAATGTATTAATTTTTATTTATTTATCAAAATATAATGTTACACTAAGTTTTTCTTTATATAATAAGTTTTTACTGATTAAAAAATATTTATTTAAATTTTTTGAACTCGAGTTGGGCTTTAAAAAAAACTTGAGTCTAATCCATTTTACAAATTAAGTTTTTTTTGTTCAAGTCGGATGGACTTTTAAATTATAATCAGATTTAAAGGTAGAGTCCATTCAAAATCATATTTTTGTTATCTTTCGAAATAGTATAATTACTATAATATTCTTATTAGCTAAAAACTTACAATACTTGCATTCTATTTACAAAAATAATATTATGTAAGTCATTTCATTTATTTGATGTTTATCTTTTGTTTTTAATTAAAATTTTAAATAATACTACTTTTACAACTTTACCCAATTCATTATTAGTAATTATATTTCATTCTTACTTAAACAACCAAATATTGTCTAAAGCCAAAAAGAGTTAATATATTGAGTAATATCACATGGATAAGTCCTCAAACAACATCATTTTGCTTAATTTATGTTATCTAACTAGGCCATATGAAGCCAGGCAAATTGATTATGTTTGAAGAAAAAGGGCATCGGAGCAAATCCATGTTATTAGTTGAATGCTGTACCGACTTTTTTTAAATGTCATGTCAATTAATTTTCTAAGTGATTATAACTTCGCCTAACAAATGAAATTATGTTACTTGAGAAAAATTGTGAGACTAGAGATTTTTAAAAGATTAAATTGTAAAAAGAGTATTAATTTATTAATTTAAAAAAAAGGATTGGTGAGGTCATACTCACTCGATTCTCGGACCAAGGTGAATCATGTAAAACCCAATTCTGAACCAATAATTTAGCCGACCTGATATATATATATATATATATATATATATATATATATATATATTCTCTTTAGTTTTTTGCTTTATAATAAAGTTAATAATATATTAAAAGAAATAATTAATATTTTCATTTTTATTGAATATAAATAATTTTTATTAATATAAGACATAACATTTATTAATTATAAACAATTTTTTAAAAAAAATTTAAAAAAATATTAAAAGAATCAAAATGACTTGATTTGACCCAATAATGTACCGAACCGAGTTGTACCACAAATTAGGTCAAACTTTAGCCCAATTTGAAGTTTGTTCTCCCTTACCTAAATGGCCTTAAGGTTATAAATTTAATATGTTTAAAAGGTTCTTCTTATTTTTGTTTAAAAGGTTATAAATATATATTTGTTACGACCTTATACTATAATAATAAAATACTAAACATAAATTTGTTTTTTTCAAAAGAATCATAAATTGTAAATAAAAAATAATTTATAAATAAAACTCTTATATTTATTAAGCTAATACGAAGGGTGACAGTTTCATAGACTAAACACCGAATTCAATAGTTCTTAATTAATCCTAAATTACTCTGATACTAATTAATTATAAATTCATAATAATGTCAAACAGTAAAATATATTTAAAAGATAAATTAATTAAAACATTTTGCTTCTGATCATTTCTGCATATTGATGTTAGGTTTATATCTTGTTATCCATCAACCTGTAAAAATTATGACTAAATACACTTGTAAATTTATTTCATTATCAAAAGTTCTTTCTATAATATTTTTGCTAAACGTTATTTCTATCTCTTTTAAATAATAATTTTTACGCAGCATTTATATTTTGAAAGTTATAAATTTTTTTTAACTAAATACACTAGATAACGATCTTTGGGTTAACTAACGGGAGTGAATATTTGTCCTTTTGTAATTGGCAATGTGAGCTTTGAGTAGAAAAAGACCAGTAATATAAGAGAGATTACAAAAAATTGTAAAAACTATTATTTTGATATTTTATTTATCAAATAATTTTTAATTTAGTCTCTTATTAATTTTTATTCTTATTTTAATTTTTAATTTATCAATCTGTTCTCAATTTGATATTATTTATTACCTTATTTTCCATTTGATTACTATTAATTTAACTGTTAGCACATTTAATCTAAATTAAATTAAGATTGAGATATTAAATACCTTAATTTTTATAGTAGTAAAAAATATCAGTAAGAAATAAAATTAAAAATTATTAAAAAATTAAGATAATATTTTAAATTGTAATACAAATATCTTTATTTAAATTCTCCAAACGTCATTTTTTCTCTGTAATTTAAAAAGAAGGCAGTAGCCGACAAATTTGCATTAATGGACCTTTCATACTAATTGCCTGATTATTTTTTTTAAATTTTACTTACGAGCATCTTAACATTAGTTAAAAATTATTTATTATGTATAGCAAATAAATTTTAATCAATAAAATTAGTCTGTAAATATTTATTATTATTAATAATTGATATAATAAATAATTTTTAATTAATTTATTAATTAAAGATTAGCAAAATATTTTTTCTTTAAATTAAAATTGTGAATTTCTTCAAAATAATCTTAAGATACGTTACCAAGTTACCTCCAATCCCTAAATTACTTTCATATTTTACAAAAAAAAAAAATTGTTACTTCTATGTTAAACGGTCAAAATGAGCAATAAATTCATTCTTATTCTCAAACAACCCTCATTCAATTCTTGTCAGATTGAGTCCCACCATCCTCACCAACCTTTCACGGAAGCAGAAAGAAATTCCGTCTTACTATTAATTTAATCTTTTAAAAATAAAAAATATTTAAATAATCATTTAAAAATAAATTCTTTACAAATTAAAGTCTTTAAAAATCAATTTAATTCTTTACAAAAATTAATTCAATTTATTTTTCATATTATTTTAATACTTTTTATTTTTAAAAAAAATTAAATTAATGTTTTAGATAAAAATAAGAGATTAAAATTATATTTTTTTAAAAAAATATTGACAATTTTCAAATTATCAACTTTTACCCCAAAATATAAAAAAACATGAAAGAGGCCCAACTTAATGCTAAACATCTGTCTTCCCTTGGAAAAGTTGCTTTTGTACCTCACAGATTCAAAAGAATCATCAAACTCCCTTTTCCTTAATCATACATATAATCTGCATCACAATTCCTCATGTTAGAGGACCCCACAACCACAAGAAGACTGAGTGGGTCCCAAATCTTCCCCATCACGTGCCAAAAGTCCCATGTCACGTGACTCTACTCAGGACAATGCTAAACTTGGAACATGCTAGTTGTCAATGAATGCCAATGGTGCCATCCTCTTTTCTCTAACCATTGTCATCCCCAAAAGAGTTACTTCCTCTCTGTTACCAAGATGAGGTTTTATAATATATTTATATTAAAAAAATATTTTTATTATTTATTTATTACAAAATTATTATTTTACTCTTTCACTTATTATAATATTTAAAATAATCTTTAATTTATTAAAAAATATTATACTTTAGCTTCTATTATTTAAAAAAAATTAAATTTAATTATTTTATTAAATTTTAATTTTAAATTTAAGAAATTAAATTTAGTATTTTTTAAAAGGTAAGAAATCAAGTGAGATATTTTTTACTAAGTAGAAGAATTATTTTGAGCATTATAATATGTAAAAAATTAAATAATAATTTTGTAATAAGTGATAAATTAAAAAATTATTTTACTCATTTTAAAAAATAATTATTTTCCCTTTCTAAATTATATAAATCTGAAATAAGTTTGGTTTATATATAGAAAGATATATGAACATGTAAGATGACTTTTGAAGAAACAAAAGCGTTTTGATACATTTATATGCATTTTGTTATAAGTTAAATTTATTTCTTTTTTATCTGCTAAATTTATTTCTAGAAACCAATTTTTTGTTGAGAAGAAAAAGTTACTTGCTTTCTCTTCATTGGCTCGTGCGCGGCCACGGGAAGGAAGAGACGGTGGGGTGGAGTCTGCTTCAAAATTTTCCGGGAAAGGAGAAAGGAAAAGTAGAGAAAAAGAATTAAAGAAGACATATTGGTCTGATCTAATTCTATGTAGTAAGCACTAGCTCAAAGCAAAACATCATCGGTATTATACTAGCCCACTGGGCATGTTTCCTCACGTGGTATCTTAATCTCTTAGAATTTTCTAATTTCTACTGACTCCTTGTTTCCTTCTGCTTCTAGGTTCTGAGGCTCACATAGTCCACACACACACGCACATAGAGATAGAGAGAGATGAAAGGAGAAGGGAAGATGAAGTCGAAGATGAAATGGGTTGGTCTGGTTGGGCTTGTGCTTTCGGCTTTCTCTATCTTCGTCCACTTTCTACTTGCTCGATTTACTGAGGATGGCATTGCAGATTATCAGTCCTCAATTACAGTATTCTCTTGGAGACCCATATTTGAGAATCCAGATTTCTCCTCACAGGTAACGAATGCTCTAATAGCTTACAGAGATCTCAATTTTCCTTTCTTTCTCTTTTTGACTTTGTTGAAGACTCGGTGTTAACAGTAGCTTGGGAGTGTTCTTTTATTCTAGGGGCAACAAATTGTTATTCTTATGGTTCTAAAAACGACAAGATGCTGCATTCAGTGTCATTTTCCAAACAAGGGGTTTTGACTTGAGCTTGTACTTATCGCTTTTTTGTCTGGATCTTTAGAAATATAAGGAGAAAAGCGAGAGACCATTTTCTTTTCTCTCTCTTTGTTCAACGAGATAATCTCATCTTAGTCTTGGTTCTTTGGTCTGAATCTGGCTGATGTAGTTCTTCACTTCAGTGATTTTGGTTTATATTGAGTCCAAAGCATTCGGAGTTAGTTTCTCTTTCGTGCATTTTTTGTTTTTCTGTTTATTTATATCTTTCTTTCTCCCTTTTTTGGCTTTTTTCCTGTTGTTAATTTGACTCGGATATGGAGATGCTTCGGCTACAAATTACCACTGAGTCGAAGCTCATTGTTTTGTTTGTTTATTTCTAATGCTCTACTCATAACTTGTGCTGCAGAGTAAGTCATATAGTAGACTATGGGGTCCGGTGAGGCGGCTTGAATCTTTGCATCCTGATGCAAATCCGAGAGGATATTATGCTGGTTGGTTCTGATTATTGCGCTTGCTTCAAATTCCAGAGGATTTTAATGGTGGTCTAAGGCATTATCTGCTGGCGAAACTTATGAACTAGAAATTTTGATGTCTGTTCATAGTTCTTTTCTGGCCAAAAGTGAATTGAAAATTTAACCAACTGGATAATAGGCTGAATAAGCTATCTAGTGAAGAATGGCAATTCCAATTTCTAGTTTAGTATGAGCAAATAGTGAAAACAACAGCATAACCTTGGAAAGTTTAGAATTGATCAGTTTTCCATGTTGTATTTAGTGAATTAGTGTCTCCTTGGCACCATGCTTTCAATTTTCTCTGGCAACCTGTTTGAGATGCCTTGTATCATTCTCAATCATAAGGACCCATACTATTGTAGCATAATAACTATCAGCAACCATAAGGCATTAAAAAATGAAGAAAAAAGAAAAATGAAATATATCACTGGTCATTGAAAGTTCTTTTGTGGAGAAAGAGATTTGAAAAAGGAAATAAAGATTGATTATCATACGTTCTCTACTAACTTGAGCCTTATGAGATTTGAACTAGATTTTTAGATTATGATGCTTCGGCTGTAGTGCCCTCTATTTGTAAACTTGTACAATTGCCTCATCAATTGACAACAGTCTGTAGTTATATGACAATATTGCTGGTTGTAGCTTGGCAACAATTTAAGTTTGTACTAACTGCTGCTTCTGGACACCTGGAATTAACCTACTATCTTTTTCTTATGGCTGGAGAAACAAACCAAGATACTTTGACTGTCTAAACATAAATACCATCCTTAAAATAGTTATATGCCTACATGATATATCTGAATATGTCATTGCTAGGCCAATATACTGCATAGAAATGCCTCCTTGAAAAATCTGAATATCAAATCATTTAAATTTTTCTCTAGAATTAGGACTTCCATGCATATTTCTCTCTCGTTTCTTCTATATCAAACTTTGACCTTTGAATATTTCATGTCACAGTGGTTATATGTGTTTATCTTTTCACTTTTTATGACCTTTTGCCTTGCTCTTTATGTCACAATTATCATATTCTTATTGCTTACAGAGATTTTACCATATAGATTTTATAATTGGATCTTCACATCTGTTGCTAATTATTCATGATATGCATTCAATCTAGCATCTTGATCCATTTGGTCCTGGACATCTATGTAAATTGGAAAAGCCTGGTAGCATGTAAGATAAGCCTAAAATATTTTCTGTAGATTACTTTCAATTCTTCTGAGTAATCTCACTCTAACAGTAACAATGCCTAATTTATTTATCTCTTACAGATCCTAGTTCAGAAACAAATGGATTTATCTTTGTCCGGATACAGGGTGGTTTTCATGAGATCAGGAACTCGGTGAGGAATCATGTTTCAGCTAGTTTGTCCTTTTTTATTTAGATCATATTGAATTAGTCATGTGATATTATCTCTTTCTTTCAGATATGTGATGTGGTTGTGGTTTCTCGACTTCTAAATGCTACATTAGCAATTCCTGAGATCCAATCAACAACAAGCAGCAAGGGAATAAGGTTCCTGCCCGTCTAACAAATTTTCCATTAAAAAAAAAAACTTGGTCTAATGTGTACTAGATTAATGAATATTTGCTACTTTTTTACTAAAAAAATTTATGTATGCAGTTCTCAGTTCAAGAGTTTTGCTTATCTTTATAATGAAGACCAATTTGCACTAGCACTAGCAAAAGATGTCAAAGTTGTGAAAACTCTACCAAAAAATCTAAAAGGTGCAAGGAGAAAGAAGGAGATTCCGTCCTTTAAAGTGCCTCATTCGGCATCACCATATTATTATTTGCGCTATGTTCTGCCTGTACTAAAGAAGCATTCAGTGGTTGAATTAGTTGTATCTGACGGTGGATGCTTGCAGGTGAAGGCCTGTTTCGACTGTTATATCCATGCCTTTTGTTTAATCTTAACTTTACCTGGATTAAAATTTCAGAGGTTCATATGCTCAAGCTTTTTTCTTTAGTATAAATGGAAAAAGCAATTTATGATTCACTGCACTGGATGAATACTGTAACCTCCATCCTCACATTGCCAAGTCTTAAATGCTTAACTAGTTTGCTATACAATTTGTTGACCCTTTTGTTCACTCTTCAGATAATGTTGTAATTAAGATGTGACCCAACTAATTTAAGCTGTGACACAAATGTTCAATTACTTAGTGCTGGGCATCCTATGATGAAATGGAAGAACTAGTTAGAAGTAGAACATTGCTAGAGTACTTGATCTAATTTTTTAAATCTTGGGTGGTGTTTGGTACATGGGTATTTGAATTTCCCAAGACTTTGGAAACCTATTTTTAAAACATTTGAGCTTGACATGCATAAAAAGATTGGCCCTATATTGTTTAGGACACATACAACACATAAATTGAAATTTCCATATTTGTTGTATCCGAACATTTAATAAATAGGTTTCCAGAAAAAAAAAAAAAAAAGATTCATTTACCAAACAGCATCTTGAATTTTCTATTTGTCTTTTAAATTACTGAATGTGGGGCTTCACGTGAAAAGCTTGAGAACAAGTATAGTTGTATTTGTGATATTGATATGATTCAGTGTTCACAGTGTTCTCTACCTCATTGCTTTCTCTTGAAAACTTTACTTTTTCTCTCGTGTGCATGTTAGTTTTGCATTCTTAAACATCAGATGTCTCAAAATTGTAGTTGTACTTGTATTCCATTCAATTTACATGTAACAAAGCTAAATTAGCTTATCTGCATTGTTCAATAAGAACTTTGGTAGTTTTTCCTTTCTATAGATTCTTTACAATGTAGTCCGTGGTAAGATTTTCTATTTAGACAGTCATAGTAAATCATGATAAGACTATGAAAAGTAATTGGTGAAATTTACACTCTTTGCTGTATTGTTTCTGAACGCATTTATTTGCATATGTTGATTCTTTCTTGCTTTGTGTTCATGATCCTACTTTGTAGTAATTTTTGTTTAATTTTTAATTTAATATTTACTTTCTGAACTTTGTTTAGGCCATTCTTCCTCCCTCTTTTGAAGAATATCAAAGGCTGCGATGTCGGGTTGCTTTTCATGCTCTTAGGTTCCGACAGGAGGTTCAAGAACTTGCCACTAAGATTTTACAGAGGCAAGGCAGATATTCGCTGTCACCTATCTCCTAATTTTGTTTTTCTTCTCCTTTGTTTTCTGGCTTCTCTTGTTTTTAAGATAGGTTCTGATATAATTGTAGGTTACGAGCTCCTGGTCTGCCATTTATTGCCTATGACCCTGGCATGACAAGAGATGCTTTAGCATATCATGGTTGTGCTGAACTCTTCCAGGTATCTGATTCAGACCTCAGTAGATTTTTGCTGGTTATCTTTGAACCCGTTGCAGCATTTCATATCTCTTCTATGTCTTAAAATCTTCCACAGGATGTGCATACCGAACTCATTCAACACAAAAGATCTTGGATGATAAAACGTGGGATTGTGAAGCGGAAGCTTTCAGTGAACTCAGTTGAAGCAAGACTCAATGGTTCTTGCCCTTTAATGCCAGAAGAGGTGAGAGAATATTCTCTTCCACTTTCAGGTTTTCCATGTGGATGAAATGGCTGGATAGACCCTCCCAATTAGTTGTTATCAATTGTTGAAATTCTATTAAGTGTACGGGTGTAAATGATCCAAGCTTTATCTATTTAAAATTCAGTTAAGTAATACCAAATGAACTGAACTTTAAAAATGAGCCAAGTTCTAAATAACCCAAGCATAAAACTCAGCTCATCTGGGCCTGTGTATTTAAACAAGCCTATATGAGTTGAGCACGAGCTGAACCTCAGTTTAAAGAAGCTCATTTTACATATTTAGTCATATATCTATTATGTAAGATATAAGATTTGTAACAGATGAAAGAGCTGAGCCTGAGCAGCTCACAAACAACTTATTCCATTTACATCTATAATTGAGTGCATATGTAAAGTAAAGGACGTGTTGAGGAAGCTATTTTGGAATTTAATCTGTTGCAGATTGGTATTCTTCTCCGAGCTTATGGATACTCACAGGACACTATTATATATGTTTCGGGGGGTGAAGTCTTTGGTGGCCAGAGGACATTAATTCCTCTTCATGCTATGTTTGAAAATGTTGTTGATAGGACTTCTCTCAGCACTCCATGGGAGCTCAGTCGTCTCTATGGCCAAGAGATCAATCTTGTCAATGCTCCTCCTGGGCCACTGCCATCAACTGAAAATGAAGCAAAGCTTGATGCTTGGAAGAATGCTGGCCCACGCCCTCGCCCACTTCCTCCGCCTCCAGCAAGGCCCAAATCATATAACATAGAAGGTTGGTGGGGTTGGGTGGCTGAGAGTGATAATGAACCTGATAGTACAGTCATGGAGTTGCGAACCAATGCCCATAAATTACTATGGGAAGCTATTGACTATGTGGTTTCTGTTGAAGCTGATGCTTTCATCCCTGGATTTGATCGCGATGGTAAGGGACACCCAAATTTTGCTAGCTCAGTGATGGGGCATAGGCTATATCAATCAGCTGCATTGAGGACGTATAGGCCCGATAGGTAAATATCTCTTTCTGCCCATCAGTGACATCAATGCATTGCAAGTACATTTTGAATTATGGGAATGGTTGCTTCAAAACTTATTCAATAAATAAGTTTTTTTATGATTAGTTGGAAATTTTGGATAAGGGGATGTGACTTGAAAGATATCATGCTATCCCAACTTAAGTAGAAGATAGAATGCAAAAGACTTTGAGTTCTCTTCAACTTCAAAACTTTTTAACTTAAGCTAGAAACGAATCTTGTTTAATTTCCACATTAAACCGGAATATTTCTTTCCTTGTTAGAATTTGTCATTAAGAATCAAGGAGAAATTACATTTTACCTCTCTGAACTAAGGCCTAATTACAAAATTGATACATGAATTTTAAAGTGTAACAAAACAGTCTTCAAAATTTTGAGCTAAAGTGAAAATTTAAAACCTAGTTCATTTTTGGAGCTAGAAATGAACAAATCCAAACATTAAGGTCCGCTAGGTGTTATCATTACAGTCAGAATCGTGATTTTGTAATTAGGTCTTAGTTCAAGGGAGGTTGATACACTGGACTCGAGGCAGAAGACGAATTCACTACACTTTAATCATCACAACACACAGTTACATCTATCTGTCCCAAATATATATGCTGACAAGAATGCAAGTCGCTAACTTCCTTCAGACAGTGACAAAATCCCCTCCTGAGAACTAACACAGTTCTTATCTATTATTTCCGTACATACATCCAATTAATCTCATGTGTCAATGAAAATGTAATCTTTCCAAGAATCTACGACAGTGCAAAGCTATGTATTAGATCTGCATGATAAAATGCTGGCAAAATGATAACTAATTCGAGTTATTATAATGCATTGTGACCAAATTAAAGTCTCTTGTAATGCATTTTCAAACTTGATGAGAATTTACTATTCTTCATACTTTGCCATCATGCTCTGTTGATGCAGAAAGGAAGCTGCCAGACTTATAGATGAGATTCGTGACTATATGTATCAAGCAAATCAAACTTGGCTAAGATCAGTTCGCAGGCATTTGAGGAAAGTATTACTTGATGAACTGATGGAAGCATCAAATAAATCAAAACCATTTTCCTTTCTTTCTCACCCGGTTCCTGAATGTTCTTGCTTGAGATCCAATTCCTTCGAGACATCAATAAATGCTTCTAGTCCATCAACTTCTTCACAACTTCGGACAGCTCTTGGTGTTTCACTTCAGTGTCCTGCTTGGATGGACACCTTTTCTGTTTCACAATTCAAAGAGAAGGAGAATGAAGATGATCTAGACGATGATGATTCCACGTCATCTGGATTGTTCTTTGGGCAAAATGGAGTAAACCATGAAGGTGATGGAGAAGTGAACAACAAAGATGAAAATCAGCTCGAGGACCAAGAGGAGCTTGAGGGCAGTGACCGATGACATAAAGATAATGGATTATCATCCTCTGCAGTTAATGTAAATAATTGATTGCTGCACCAAATTATGGGTCCCTGCCTCTGGGTTCTGTTTTGGATGACAGCACAAAACTCATATGAAGTGGTTATGAAACTCGGTGATTCTGGAACTTCACAGATTTCCCAGTTTCACAATGATCAGTAAGCATTGTGTGGTTTTAAACTAAAACCTCTAGCACAGAATTTAGACCACTTCTATACCCATATCAATTTTGGTGTAGCCTAGTTTGATCTTAGTAGGCAATACATTAGATTAGTTTTTGATTCTTTGCTTGGAAAACTGACTGGTTCTCCTGGCACATAGGATGTATTTAACTGATGTAGCTCTGTTCAAGTACTACAACTCAAATTTTGTACCTGATGACACAAGCAGTTCACCCACTTCAATTTGTTGGGAGGAAAAAGTACAGATAAAGCTGCCTTTTGGTGGGTTTTTTTTTTAGGTCTTTTAATGATTTAATTTTCTTTTCTGTGAGTACCTGACAACAATGCTTATATCACCTTATATTGTCATGTTATGATTGAAACTTAGAAGCCTGCTATCTTTCATATTGTGGTATACGATATAGTGCTTTTGTTATTTTACTAAAGTTTGTGAGTCTAAAAGTTAAAAAATATGAGATCATTCATAGATTTGGGATGATGAGCTTTTGTTCAAAGTAGTATCATTTATGTCTCTTATAGTGTCTTGATGATCATATATCTTTAATACTAATATACCAATTAAATCCATCTTGAATTTGGCCATAAAAATAAAAGCATTTTGAACCCATATTAATATGGAATATAATATATGAGAAATATAAGGATGAAAATAGTTCATCATTAATTGTTTTTTCACTCTGCATGTTCATATTTTGAAATTGGTAGTTACTTAAACTAGCCTCTAAATGGTACTTTTATAAAAGGTTGATGTTTTTTAGGCTATGTTTGAATTTAAAGGAGGATGGAATGGAGTAGTCATTAATGGAATGACATGGAATGGAATTGAATGATTTGAGTAAATATGTTGTTTGAAAATTTTAATAAGAAAAAGGAGGAACTCTTAGAATTTTTGTTTAAAAGTTATAATTAAATAAATAGAATGGAATGACTTATTAATTATTATTTTCAATATTACCCCTTATAATATAAACTTATAACTAATAATTTTATTTTCGTTCAATACATGAATAGAAATGTTGTCCATATGTTTTTCTTTTCTTTTACTAATTCTCTTATTTTCTCTTTCTTTTGATTTCTCAACTCACAAAATATAATATAATTATGAAATGAAATTAATATATATCTTATGTAAATAACTTATAATATGTAAAAATTACTTATTTTAAATTTTTTTTAAATAAATAAATTTGATATTTTAATTAATGATTTAATAGAAGAACGAGACAAAAATTAAATTTTTAATTCGCTAAAAAAATGAAGTTTTCAGAAGAAATACTTCACAATACAAATATTGGATAAACTTGTAATTTTAAGAAATATGGAAGGGTATAATAGTATTTTTAATTAGTAAATCACTCCCTTCCATCCTTGATCCCCCAATTTGGAGGGACAATAAAAATAACATTTTGGATGGTTAAAAAGGATCTTGAAGGCCCTTCCTTGCCATTCCATTCCATCCTCATAAAAATATACAAACATGCATTTATCCCAATTTAACCATTCCATTCTTTGCCACTCCCTCCTTGACCCTCCATCCAAACATAGCCTTAGTGTTTTGATGCTATAATTAAGAGTACTTCATAACTTAAAAAGTTAGTTGGATGTAGCACTATGAAAGTACTTTTAAGAAATAAAACTACCTTCAAGGAATGCGGAATATTCTTTTAATCTAATTTTGAATAAAATTTTTTACTTGCTATAATTTTATTCCAAACATTAAAAAAGAAAAAATGTCTAGTGTCAACTTTTATTATACCAAAACATTTTGTTTATCAATTTTTTATTCAAGAATACATGAACATATAACTTCCGTTTAATTTTACAAAAAATTTTTATTATCTCAAAGAGAAAATCAAATTTGCTCAAGATTAAAATAAAGCACTTTGAAGTTATAAAAAAACCTTTTTTAATTCTTATTCTATATTAATATATTAAGTTTTAAAAGAGGAGTCTCTAACTTTTAAGATTTCAAAAAAATATTAAAATTATAGAACAGTAGTCGTCTTCAACATGTAGTAAATATTGTAGAAATGAAAGATGAAATATAGAAATGGAAAAAGGAGGGGGAGGGGGTATTACATGCAATAATGTATATATCTGTTATCATTTTTTGCATTAAAATATAACAAGTATGAATTATTAATGTAAAATTTCTTAATGATTTTATGAGTTTTAGTTATGTGAAATAATATTATATGAAAAATAAAACTCTTCATATAACAAATGCTTGTGTAGTTCTCAATTTAGACTGTAAAAGTGTGTTTATACAAATTTAATTATGGTAAAAAAATGTTTTGAAAAATCAGAAGTTATGAGTTTGGGCCCAAAACATATTATGAATATCAAAGGTTGACTTTAGAGGAAAGTAAAATATTGATCCCCACTTTTACACTTTATGACAATTTAATCACTCATAAATTAATTGTAACAAATTAGTTCCTCACAAATTTAAATGTTCACAAAACTAGTTCCTTTATTTGGATTAATGAGAAACTAATTTTGCATAAAATAAGATTTCTGAAAGATTGATTTGTCATAATTAATTTATAAAAGATCAAATTGTCACAAAATATAAAAGTAGATGGTTAATTTGGTACTTTTTTTTTGTTGACTTTATGTCTTTCCCTTTATGCAAAAATTAATCTGCCCATCATATATTATATCCAAAAGGAAAAGGGAAGAAACATGACGAAAGACTTATCACTACAGCAGCAGATCACATCAAAAAGGTAGAATAGTTTGCAAAATGAGAAAAGCTTCGAACCTTTAAGCAAGGCACTTTCAAACAAGAAAGATTTGCAGCATAAAATTGAAGAGGGAAGTGCTAAATAGTTGCTTAACAAAAAGTCTTGTCCCATCTAATTGTATGTATTGCAAAGAAAGAGAGGTGGAAGAACAAAAAGAAACTTGCACTTGAAGTCTCTCTCTTTTCCACTCATCTTGCTATGTTTTGCTAGTTCATCTTTTGTAGCAAGAGAAACTGAGCCATGAGCATTTATGAAGAAAGAAACTTGAGTATCTGTAAAGGAAAAAAGAAGCTAATGAAGTAGTAGTCAAATGTTAAGGAAGCAAAACGATTCCAAGTATTAATTGAAGCAACCACTCTTTTTACTTAGCTAGTTGCTTATTGTGCCTTTATTGTAAAAGAATCATTGTGTGAGGTTTCAAGCATATATCCTTTTGCTCGTAATGAGCATCTCTTATTGCTTTACATGAGCTTGCTTAACATGTAACTCCTTGTAAGCATTATACTTAACCCTTCTGAATATATGTCTGTGTTGCTAGGGACTTGCTATAAACCTAATGGTTGTTAAAAACCCCTGGGTGTGCTTTGTGATACTTGGATTACCTTGTAATGGAAGCTTATGAATCAATTTGTGTGCATGGCATGATGCAAGTAACTATAAACTCCAAATCTGCTCACAGTAATGATATATGCGCAATATAAGATGTAATGTCATAAGTAACAAAAAATGGACAAAAACATTTCATAGTCATTTTGATGCTATTTTAACATATGTTCAAATGTATTCCATAAAATGAAAGGAAAAAAAGAATTCTTGGTACATATGCAAGTGTATCATATCACATATCATATATGAGATATATTTGATAGAGTATGTTTCATATTTAGGAGTATCTGCACTTTTTAAATTTGACATCATTTTGTTCACAGATATTGCTTCCTGTGATGGTTTTATCACAGACAAGAATAACAGGCGATCATGTGAATATTAAAAACAAATACTTGAGAAATTGTTCTATTCTTAACTAATATTGTTGGAGTGTCTTTATAAAGGCCAAAAATTTGCACAATTTCATGGTCTCATCAAGATCATGAAAACATGATTGGAGCATGTATACATTTAATTATAGAATATGATATATGAACAGAAAATATAGGGAGATTAAGTTAATTAATAATCTGACCTAATGAAGACAACATTATAACTATGTACACTGGTTGAGTCAAAATATTTCAACCCCCAATACCCAAGAGTGTCTCAGAGTGTTTAACAGCCAGAGAGAATGATCTTGAAATTAGTATGTATCAAATTAGGGTTTCAGTGTGCTATTTATATAGTTTTATTTTAATAATATAATAATTAATATTATTAAAATAAAATCCTTCAGAATCTTTAAAATGATTTCTTATTTAATTAATAAAAAATCAGCTCATTAAATCTCTCTCTAGGTAACGTCTCATATTAGTAATCTGACAGAATAATTACTAATGCTCTTAGGCTGTGGGTTGGGTTTCTGCCCAGTAGGCTTATGGATAATTGAATCCATCACCGATTATCCACAAATAAAATAAAACTCAGTTTATTCATAATTTACAAATTATAATATCAATTGCCTAATCAGTAATAACAAGATATTAATCTAATATAATAATTAATGCTAATCCATAAAATATTAAAATTATTCTAACAATCTCCCACTTGGATAGCATTAATTAAATTATTAGGTCAATAAACGAATATATAATCAAGCAATTAATGTTCACATAAACATATAGATGTGTGTATATTTATAAACCATACAAAATTCAAAAATGGAACTATACACAAAGATCACTGAATCTAATAGGGAAACAAGTAATATTAACATTGTCATAGATTAGTTTCAATATCTGAATAGAATGGAATATAAAATGACATTTGAAACATCATATTATAATGCAAAAGTCCCCTTAGGATTCAACTCAAAAATTTGGTGTCAAATTGTACCACAAAAGGCCTTTAAGGACTTAGCTTATAAATTTGTGTCAAATTGCACCATAAAAGCCTCTTAAAGACTCAACTCATATTCCCACTAGACCAAGGCTACATCAAAAATTCAACAAGACCCATATGAGTTATACAATTTGAATTACTCCTATGGGTAGGCATTGGTCAATAGATTCGTCATCATGCGCTCACTGCAAATGTGAACCATGTAAGTCTGAGATAACTGAAAATTCAGATTTGAAATCATGGATCGAGGATATTGAATCCAATAAGGAAAACATTGTTATAAATGCCAGCAAAATTTCATTTCTAAATTATATCTAAAATTTTGGCATAACCAAAACATTGAATCCGATAGGGAAACAAATGTTATAAATGCCAAAATATGCCAAAGTGTTCCTTAAGAACACAACTCAGACTCTCACCAAAACAACACATAAAAATTTGAATATACCTAAGAGTCATATATTTTTAAAACTCTAGTGGGTTTATGTTGGTAAATGGATCACCTAAAAGGAGTATGAGATGCATAGATCTTCTCTCTAACAAACAGGAATTGAGTATCAAAATTTGATGCAACTGAAATTCCTGTAACTTTAAGAGAAGCGTATAATAGAGTCATGTCACAAAAAAATGATCAAGACTTAAAATATACACATAACAAAAATTGATTTCCTTGACCATATTCCCTAACGAGTGACCATCACAAAACTAGCATCATACTCTTTACTTATATATATATGTAAGGCAACTGTAAATGTCTATTTGACACTTCTCAACAAAACAGCTCCTTTAAAAACATCGTATAGATGTAATCAGAAGTGAGTTCAGGATCATATAACTGTCGATCATGCCCAGAATTACTTAAATATATCTGTTAAGTACACTAACAAGAAAAATAAGGTTCAAACGTGTGCACACTTGAGCCTATATATTAGGCTATTAATAATTGATTCACATGGAACTTTACCCATCAAAGTTCTCTCATCATCATTTAGGATATAACGATTTAAACAACCTATCACCACTCTGCACAAGTGCATAAGAAATGCATGAATACATATCAAATTTCTTTAGCACTCGTTCAATATAGGTTGCTTCAAACAAACCAAGAATGCCACAAGATCTATCACGGTGAATTTAAATTCACTTTTTGAAAAAAGTTCATCTAGATGTTTCATATCAATATGGCATGAAAAAATGTGCTTTGTCTCATTTAATAAGCACACTGAGTTATTGGCCAATAGGATGTCATCCACATACAGCACATCCTCATGCAAGTCTTCATCTATGATTACAGTGTCTATATAGCTAATTGTAATTGAATTTCCTTCCAATCCAAGGATGATTTATTATTCTTATAGCTTTTCTTGAGTCCATACGGTTTCTTGCCTTCACTTTTCTTTCCTTTTCAATTTCACATTTCTAGCCTTATTGGATGAAACATGTGAAATATAGTTCATTAATTATAAGAATTCACCTTCTTTATTGATTCTTCCTCTTAGGTCATTTTGGACATCATATGATTAATAGACCACTCTGACTCTTGGGAATTATAAGTGATTCTCAAGACCTCATATTCAGCTGAAAGGGGTTAGGGAACTCTATAAAATAGGTTGCTCTCATCCAAGTCCACATTTAGGATTTTAGCTTGTTGTAGTAGTTAACAAGCTTCATCATGTGCTCACACACTCCTGACACTTCGTTATAGTGAGTGTTATCTAGCAAAGAGAGATAATAGGTCTTTTTAAGTGTTATCAAACTTCTTAAATTTCTTACTAACCGTTTTGAGATATTAGAAATACTTTGTCTAATAGTCTTCTCAATCGTATACTTAATAATAGTCAAACAAATCTTATTGGACACATACCACTGCTTATGGTAAGCCTTGTCAGCAGCGCTAGACTCAACAGTGAGATCTGTTGGCTTAGGTTCTCTCATACCTAAACTTCCCTCGGTGATCATTAGATACATATCAAGGGACTCAATCTAATTACCGCAGTTTATTCTGTTCAGAGTTTTCACCATAAATAGTTGCAAGAACAAAGAAGCAGAGGGAAAAACAAATAGGAAACATATAATTATGTCCTAGACACATAATTATATATATAACAAAGTTTCTATAACAAGACTCAGCTTCAGTAATTGTGTAACAAAATACTCATCATATCCTACCTAAGGGCTCGGACTATGATAAATTAAGAAAACTCATACACACTAGGGAAGTTTATTATCGAGATAAATGACACAAAATACACCCACAATCTCCATATCAATGAGATATGAGAAACCATGAATACATCAATCAGCAAATCGCCGCTAACAACCCACAAACAAGCCTTATTCATAAAATTATATTGACAATGTTACATCGATAGGGCATGTCCATTGTCAACATAATATTTACATACACTCTCTCTAGTTGACTTATCACAATATTCAGACTCATCCCTAATAATGGTAATTAAATTATTCAAAAAATGTAGGAAATTAAATGACAAATATGATATTAATTTATAAAAGACATATCACCATAATTGGGCTCACGATAGGCGAGCACACAATCAATAGGTGTATGTGAACCAAAGTCATTATAATTTCCACATGCAACCTATTCCTTTTAACACATGTGCTTAAATTAGGAATAAAATCTAATAATTAACACAAAGAAATTGATTATAATTTATTTACACATAATCAAGGAGAGTGAACTGAATATATTGTTCCATATTATGTTTAGTCTTTACATAAAATTTTTCAAGTTAAAATACCTTATTTACACATTATTTTAAGGCCCTTAATTTTCAAAAAATTTCAAAACTCCTATTTTCAGGGCTAAAAAAATTCTGAAAAAATCACCATAATTTATATCAGGGCGAGTGGAACTAATTTCAAAATTTGAAGTTTATCTGACCGGTGGTGAGGCCGCACGCACTAGTGGTGCGCATGGGCCTTACCTACGTGCACATTCTTCAACCTCTGGCAGGTCGATTCGACCCGCCAGAGAACTCGTCGATTTTCTGTTCCTTAAACTTCAAAATCGGGACCATTTTAATCATTGTGTCATGATCTTTAAGACCCTTATATCGGTTTCGCGTCAATCTCTTCCATTTAAGCTATATTTAAATTTGAAGTTTGAAACTTTTCGATGGTTTCAATCTTTTTCGGTTTAAAAATTGGTTCGTTGGTTCAAGATGGGGCTCACTAGCAACCTAAGTTGACAACCATGATTGTCTCTGTTCGAATTGTCGGCAACCACAACTACTTCAAATGGCGACAGGGAAAGAAAATTTCATGCCGAAAGGTGAGTTTCTTTTCGGCAATGGTGACTGAGGAAGGTGATGATCATTACAAAAGAAAAAAGAATAAAATTTTATAATCCATAAAATGACTCTGAAGAAGATGAGATCTAAAGAAAAGGATTAAAAACAATTTTTTTTTTTTATAATGTACAAGAAAATTCACTCATCAAAATTCTTATCTTAAGCTTGTTATGGCTTACACAATATTTCCCTAGATATTTTAAAATATTTACCTAGCCTCATTCTTCTTTAATCTACCCTTCTTAGACCTTGAATGGGATTATGGAAGGTCATGGTAACAAAATTTCTAAATAAATGACTATAAGCCAACAAGGGATTACCATGAAGATCATTCAAGAAGAAGAGGGAAAAGAGAAGAAGAGACACTAGAATATGCTAAATCATGTTACAAAGACGAGATTAGAGAAAGGAAATTTAAAAAATTTCATAGTCCATCAAACCTAACTCTGATACCATTTGAAAACAAGATTGGAGCATGTATATATTCAATTATAGAATATGATACATGAACAAAAAATATAGGGAGATTAAGTTAATTGATGATCTGACCTAATGAAGACGATATAATAACTATGTGCATTGGTTGAGTTAAAATATTTCAATCCCCAATACCCAAGAGTGTCTCAGAGTGTTTGACGGCCAGAGAAAATGATCTTAAAATTAGTGTGTGTCAAATTGGGGTTTCAGTGTGCTATTTATAGAGTTTTATTTTAATAATATAATAATTAATATTATTAAAATAAAATCCTTCATAATCTTTAAAATGATTTCTTATTTAATTAATAAAAAATTAGCCCATTAAATCTCTCTCTAGGTAACAGTATCAGATTAGTAATCTAACGGGATGATTACTAATGCTCTAAAACTGTGGATTGGGTTTCTACCCAGTGGGTTTATGGATAATCGAACCTATCACCGATTATCCATAAATAAAATAAAACTCAGTTCATTCATAATTTACAAATTATAATATCAATTGTCTAATCAGTAATAACAAAATATTAATCTAATATAATAATTAATGTTAATTCATAAAACATTAAAATTATTCTAACAGATCATCCAAGCTTATGGTGGAATTGGAAGACCTTGCTTCCACATACAACCACAATGCTAATCTTCGTAGCATTTTCCAAACTTTTAAGGGCAATAATAATAGTAATTGGCATGTTATAATGTAAGATAAATAGTGATAAGATAATATATGTTCTCTATTAATCTATGATGCACTTATGACATTAGTTTAGGAACTTTTTAGAAAGAGTATTGTTGAAGATGGGCTTCGACTCAGCAGGATAATGAGAAATGTTGCATCAGTGAAGTTTAATTTATTACCGTAAGGGAAAAATGTTGTACACTTAATTACATGTAATGGTATTAAGCAAGGCATCACCTTGTCTTTTTATAATAGTAGCTGATGTCTTATTTGCAATGCTTAACTACCATATGGAGAAGGGGGACTTAACATTACAAGAAAACAACAATCAAGGATAATTTCATCTCTGATTAATCAGAGACAGAATGGTTTCCATCACTTATTGAGGTGCCACAAAATATTAGAGATAGAAAAAGTTTTGTCTCTAGAATTTGCTAATTTGAATTCTATCTCAAACTAGTGGGGACAACTTATACTTGTCATGTGACAAAAAATGAATTCTATCCTAAATCTATCTTAAATTTAGGACGAATTTAGCTTAATTCAAGTTGGAACAAAAACTCATCCCAAATCCTTCTCAAACTCGAGACGGATTTGGGATGGACTTGGTGTCCCTAATTAATCTAAGTTGGGATGGAAAATGAATTCCGTCCTAAATTGAAGATGAATAATCTATCCTTGTCTTTAAACTTAAACTTAATTTTGAACCAAATATATATATACACACACACACACAACAGTGGTTAATAAAATTTGAAAATTTTAAAAAATAAATTGCTCTTCATTTATATATATAGATTCTACAAAATCAATACAAAAATTAATACAAACTTTTCATGAGACTAATACAAAATTAAAACATCTTATACTAGTATATTTGACGAGTAATAAATACTTCATACAAAAAACAAATTCACACAAACTATTGAATATTGCCCAAGCAAGAAGCATATTCTAATTGCTCTACTGATAAATTTTAGTAATACATAGGCTACCATTATTAGCTCCTCCTATGTCAATGAGGTATTAATTCTTCTCTCACTGCTCTATTATCCATTCCTATGAAAATAACAACAGATGCAACTAGTTTGTCAAATACCAAGCTTGGTAGTGGTGCTATCTAATTCTCAAGCTCAAAACTACTTTACATGAGAAGAAGTATATCAAATATGACTAATGTAATCCAAGTACATATATCCTCTTTAATTAATAAAAGCATGACATCTAGTCCATATATAGATAAGCAACACAACAAAGATCATTTAGTGACATATCCATGGACACAAGTATTGGTGAAGTTTAATGGAAGAAAGTAACATATAGAGAACTATATTAATGAATTCAAAATGCATCAGGCATGACATTGTCAATAAAATCTCATATTTGACACTATAATTTCACTCCAAACGGTTATTCGCACAACCATTAACAATCTCTAGTAATCCATTTCTACACCTTATGGTACCTGTCATTGTTTTTGTCTTCTTCCTTTGTTAACCTCATCACAAATCCATTAAAGCTCTTCCAGTAGCTGTGCAATATAGCTTGAGGGGCAAAATTGCCGCATAATCAATCAATGTATTAAAAACTATAGGATTAAAGCTCAGGCTAGTCAATTTTTTTTATCAAGTTTCGGTTATCTGAGCAATATATAATCCTACAAATAGTTTATGTTGTTGATTTGGAAATTTTAAATCAAAATTATATGTAACATCCCGAAAATTTGCTTAAAAAAAATCCCCAATAGGTGTGAAGAAAAGTTTAAGAAGCACAAGACAATGGGAACAAGTCATAAGAATTAAGTCCCTTGATTAAGTAAAATAATTATCTTGAGGAATTTAGGAAAATTTTATATCCCTTGTTAGTAAATTATTAAGCTTAAAATGCTAAGAAAAGGAACTTAGGGATTTAAAAATTGGATAAATTGATTAGCCTAAATTGAGATATTTAGTTAAGAAGAAATATTAACTACGTTTAGAACTAAGAAAAATATAATTAAGTCACGAGATAAATTTGGGGTTTAATTAACCAACTATTCTAATATTTCATAAATTTTTAGTCATGAAGGAATTTAACCAAGTAAATTATTTTTACCATTTATTGGTTATTTAAAATTTAGAAAAGAATTTTAGTATTTTTGAGTAAATTTCAATTAATTAGAATCATAGTTAATAATTAAAAAATAAATATATAACTACTAAAAAGCATTTAAGACTTGGCGTCTAAAAAGAGAAAGAAGGCAATATTCCATAACAAAAGAATTGATCAGATGCACAAGTCATATATATCTATATATATAT
The DNA here is from genome assembly GCA_037074485.1 of Delonix regia. Lineage (NCBI taxonomy): Eukaryota > Viridiplantae > Streptophyta > Magnoliopsida > Fabales > Fabaceae > Delonix > Delonix regia. The sequence continues at coordinate 13,954,366 of CM073449.1, forward strand.
ATATATATATATATATATATATATAAAAGAAAATGTGATAAAGTAATATCAGTTACCTTCTTCGTGTAAAAAAGGAGATGCTTCTTATTGAAATACTGAAGTGCTTAAAGTTGAAACTAGGATCTTTCTCATCTTCCATCAAAGGTATTGATATTGTACTCAACTACATTTTAAAAAAAGATTAGGTTCAACTGTTAGATTTCTGGTACTAATTATTTCTTTTAAATTTCAAGTAAAGTTGATACAAGGACTATTTCTTTTGATCCAAGTCTACAACTAGAAAATCTTTACTTCCATAGTACTTTTATTTATAAATTGATAACCAAATTTCATTTAAAGTTTAAGATTTAGCTTAACTATAATTTAGAGTTAAATTATGAGATAAATATAAATAGCAGTAATGTTAGACAATCAATACTACATAAATAATAAAAAAGAATTTCGTAAATTAATTGAATGTCGACCAAATAATCATAAGATGATTCACTTCTAAACGAATGTGCTATCATTAGCTATAAGGCCCGTTTGGTTGTTGGAACTAATATAATGGGAATGAGCATGGGAATAGGAATGAGAGTGAGAGTAGAAATGATAATATTAAAATGTTGTTTGGTTGGAAAGGAATGAGAATGAACATATCTTCTTTTACTTCATTTGATTAGTAAAATATATATAGGAATCAATTAGGTAGTATGCATATTTTATTATATTATCCCTTATCATAAAAAAAAAAAAAAAAGACAGACATCTATTTTAATTATTAATTAATAATATAATTATATATTAATATATACTTAATTAATAATATAATAATTTTAATTAATAATATAATAATATATGTTTAATAAATTAATAATAAATAATAATAATAATTTAATAATAAATAATAATAAATTAGGATTTTAATATATCACAAGGGTATTTTGGTTTGAAAATTATTATAAATAAGGATATGTTTATATAATATATTTTCATTCATAGGAGAGTAGTTTGATTCCATCACTTTAACTAAAAAAAGAGTTCTCTTATTTTCATAGAGAATGAGAATGAAGCCATAATCTGTCAATTAAATATGGAAGTGGAAGACACTTTCATTCACATTCTTATTTCTTCATGTTGATTCCAGCAATCAAGTGGGATGGTAGAATTGATTTTCATGACTTGCGCTACTCTAAGCCACATAAAGAGAGAGCTTCGGAACATAAATCATAGGTATTAAATAAACCCAACATACATAATTTATAGTTTTCAAGTTAAAAACCAAAAGTCAGCACACAAGTAAAAAGCTAACTATATATATAATATTATATAATAAAAGGCTAGCTACATACAGATCAAATAATTGAATCAATAACTCCAACTCTAAGAAATACTCAATTATGCAGCCCTCATTTTTGTTTTAAGAAATTACTCTTCCCTCCCATGAAATGAAATAATGCGCTATACTAGCTTTCTCTACAACCAAAGATAAGCAACTATTACACCTATTTTGACCAAAATTCCCTTATATTTATTACTTATATATAATATTGAATATCCACCAGCATTCAAATTTTTCCACACTAGAGTGATTATTATTGACTTCATGAACTTTGCAATATTAGACTAGTAATAGAGATTCAATATAGAATAACAAATATTTATTACCTATTATCTAGTAGTTACAATTGATTCCCAAGAGATTTTTATACTGTCTAATTTGAAGAAGTTCTTCCAACTAGTTCACTATTCAGATGGTTCCAACTAAAATAAAACAAATTCTAAGTACCCAATTTTGTTGCATTTCTATTACTTTCTATTAGTACAATTAAGCAAATGTAATCAACTCATCCTCATCATAATACTTTATTTTATGAACAATTTCTTCAAGACAATACTTTATTTAAAGAAGAAGAAGAGAGATGCGATGAAATGAGGAGAGGCTAGGGTTTCTCTACTATCTGAGGGATGAGGAGAGGAGAGGAGAGAGGAGATGTAGAAGGATCAATGCAAAAATAGATGGCGGTGATTTTAGCTAATTTCAAAATGTAAATGGGGAAATCGAAAGTGTTAAGAGGGAAACAAAAATAATGTTTGAGAGAGCTGATATGATATAAGATTTTAGATGATATAGGTTATTATTTAATTGTGTAATATGTGTTATATAAGTTAGTAGATATTATATATAATTTTTTTATTAATAGTATAATGTACTATATGTATTAAATTTTGTTAAAAACATAAAGGGAAATTTGCTCATTTAGTCCCTATACTTTACCTAAATTTGTAAATTGGTCTACTTTGATTTTTTTTTTCAAATAACTCCTTATAGTTTCAGTTTTTTTTCTTTTTTTAATTTGATCCTTACTGTTAGTTGAAACCCTAACTCTATTTATCATGGTGTGATGTGGACTGTCCATGGAGAATGCTGCCAAGTCAGCTGCACATGTGGAATAGTTTCATTTATTATTATTTAAAACGTGGAATAAGATGATGAAAAAAAATGAATAAAATGGATGAAAGAAGATATATGAATGAAAAAAAGCCTATTGCTACAGATGATGCGAAATGCAAGCGTGATTGCTATCGTTGCCAGCTCCCCGCCAATGACGTCCTTGAATCCCTATATATCATGTTTGCCCAGAAATCCAAAAATCTATATCATCCCTAACACATAAATACTAACCCACACAAGCAGAACTTTACAATGTCATACCTAGAGCGAGGTTGAGCCCTCACCAACGAATGCGAAGATGAAAGTGGACATTGATACAACTATGGTGGCTCTCATGGAGTCTAGGTGTGTTGCCTCATCCACCCTTCCAAAAGCATATCTTTGTGTGCGATTGCTCCCATTTTGCATGGTTGAAAAGTGGTATGTTATTGCTTATATGAGCCAAGTAGGGTTTGGAGTGAAGTAGGATACCTGTGTGTACGGAGTGATGAACAATGGACATGTGGAGATATGTGTTAGCCTTCTCAGTAGTTTAAATCGAGCTCTTCCTTGTGGAGATATGTTGTTAATTTCTGCTTCATGGGTTAGTATTTATGTGGTAGGGATGACATAGATTTTTTGAGTTTATGGGCAAACATGATAAATGGGGGATTCAGGGATGTCGTCGACAGGGCAACTGGTGGCGATAGTAATAGCGCTTTGGGTTGCATTTTATACCAATAGACTTTCTTCCATGCGTGTATCGTCTTTCCCTTCTTTTATTCATACTTGCATCTTTTTATTCCACTTTTTAAATACTAATAAATGAAACTATTCCACATGTGCAGTAGACTTGGCATTGTTTTTCACATGGAGAGTCCACATCACATCATGATAAACAGAGTTAGGGGCTTAACTAATGGTAGGGATCAAATTGAAAAAAATTAAAATTATAAGGAGTGATTTAAAAAATTTTAAAGTGTAAGAACCAATTTTCAAAATCAAGTATAGGGACTAAATAATGAATTTTCGCAAATATAAAATTTAAAGGGTCTTAAAATTTTTGCAGTTTAAAGTTATTATAACTACATAAATTATATAATACTTAGTATAGTAAAAATAAAATTAAAAATTCATATAAATATAAAAATTTATTTAAATTTATAATATAATATACATTAGTTTCATAAAGATAAATTTCATATAAATTTTTTTCAAACAATTGAAATATCAAATGTTTTAGAAAGATGCTAATTAACCAAATAAAAAATTATCATTTTTTCCCTATATTTGTTCAATTAATTTGAGAAATTGAGTTCAAATTTAATAGATCACAAGTGTGAACATCGTAATTTGTCTAAAAATTTTAGAAAATGACAATAATTGAAAAAATAAAAATTTCAAATTAAGAAAAAATTTAAAAAAATGAAAAAGAAATAAAGGAAAGTAGCAATGAAAAAAACAAAATGTAATAATTTCAAAATTAAAAAAATTGACAAGAATTTTAAACAAAGATACTCTAATTATCTTTCAAAATAAGAAAATAAAGTGAAATCATTAAGAAAGAAAAAGGGAAGCAAAAAGTAAAATAAATCAAAGATCAAAATAAAAATTCAAGATGGCATGTGAAATGAAGGAGAAGAACATCAAATTTTTGAGTGAAGGCTACCAAAAAAAAAAAAAAAAGAACACATAAAGGACAAAATCAAAAGGGTCAAAGATACACAATATGATAGTCAAAAAAACAATATGATGGTCAAAGATAGGAGGCAAAATGATATTGTGAAGAAACAATATGAGTGGATTGGGACATGAAAAGTCTAAAGAAAAGAAAATGAGCTAGCTTGTGAAGAAGCAAGAGGGAAAAGTGAGCAAAATGTGAGAAAATGAGGGGGACAATGATGAGTTGGATGGTGGTTAAGGAAGGGAAAAAGAATAGAAAGTGAGCTTGATTTTTTTTATCTTTGAGGAGGGAGGAGTATCGGGTGAGGATAAAGAAGAGAGGAAGGGAAAAAGAGACAAGGCTAAAAAAGTAAGAGGCTAAAGAGATTAGAGTGAAGGAGAGAATAAAAGGAAAGAGGAGGGAAAGAAGAAAGAAGGCTAAAAAAATCAAGGTTCCGAGAGGCTAAAGGGATTAGAGGAAGGAGAGACAAAAAAAAAGAGACGAGGGGAGAAGAAACAAGACTTGAAGGAGAGGTTTTGAGAGGCTAAGAAATATTAGAGTAAAGAAGGCAAGAAAGGAAGAAAGAGGCTAAGGGAGGACATCTAATGACCAACTGATACGTCATTTGTACAACTTTGCGCACATAACTTTGTGACCTGACAGTTCAAGTATGGTCAAATTTGTGAATTTTCTAGTATTGATTTATATGATATCTTAGGGATATTTTTGAGTATGTGAATCCTTCATATGTTTAGTCCATAGGATAAATCAGTATTGGGGTTTTTCTTTTGGGATATAGCACTTTGCTACTAATTATCATGTATAACTCAAAACTAAGGAAAACAGAATAGTTGAATTCACTCTTGTTTAATTTTGGTGTGCAATTTTGAGATGAATTAGGGCTCCTATGATGATATACATAGCTATCCATCTTAGCTAAAATAACGGTGTCACAAGGAGTTTACTTTGGTGTGAAACCTTGAGTTTAATTATGCCTCCTATGGTGTCAATGTCAATATGACATAATAAATCTTTGAGTTGCTTAATATTGGTGATGTTGGCTGTCAAAATGATATGGAACTATGATGAACCTTAAACTTGAGAATCATGGCTAAGAGGCATTCAAATCAAGGTATAAGGGACACAAAAGCAATGATGACATATTGGAAAACTAGTAAGATTAAGTTATCAAATTCTTTTGAGCTTAATTGTAATTGACGTATTCTTAGTCATTTGTAATCACTATGTAATAAATATATAATTGGACACTCACACAAACAACCCTGAATTCTTTACTTGATACCAACACACACCAAACACCAATGCTTTTTTTTTTTTTTGAAAGGAACACCATGCTTAGTATTTTTGAAAATGTGTCATGTGAGGTCTAATGTCTCTATAAGTACTCTCTTTTAGTTTCCTCATCATGTAAGGTCTAATTCCTCTATAGGCATAACATTTATATTTTTTTTAACATTAATATTATCGTGTGAGACCAATATTTTTATGGGCACCTAATGATTTATCAGTAGAGCCATTTGAGATCAATAACTCCATAGGCATATCTCAATATTGGTTACACATATTTTGAACAAGTTTTAGGTTCCAGCGACCCATTTCTTATCGTTTATGTTTTGAATAAGTTTTAGATTCTAACAACCCATTATGCACACTTTTCAAATAATTTAAATTTTAAAATAAAAGATATTTTCTTCTCTTTCAAATAAAACATAAATAAATCAAGTTTTCAAAACTCTAAAAATAGAGAAAATGAAGAAAATAAAAGAAGTGAGACTACACTGATTTCGTCTCAAAATAATTTTGTTAACAAAAATTGGTTTAATTTCAACTATTTTAGTCCTTTCACAAAAAAAAAAAAAAAAAATCCCTGCACAGATTTATGGCCTCCACAAGCTCCTTCAATTCGAAGCAAATAGGCTAAAGTTTTAAGATATTTGATGTCTTCTAAAAATTAGTAAAATATATGCATATAAATAATAAAAAATAATTTATTTGAAATAATATGATAACATATTTAACATTTATCTATTGTGATGTATCAGCAGCGGCAAATAGGTTTGATAATAATGCTTACATGATTAAATTTATCTAAGTATACATACATACATACATACATATATATATATATATATATATATATAAAATACTACATCATACAACAATAAAAGTTTAAAAAATTATACTTAAATTGTTAAATTGCTTTGCTTTCCCAACATTAAATTTTTTATTGGTGCTAAAATATCAAAATGCTATCTTTTAATGACTCAACATTTAAATAATGGATTTAGATTTAGCGACTTTGCTATTTACCCGATTCGGTTTGAGGGTTCACAATTATATAATTTAATAAATCTCATAGTTCTTTATCCACATTGCAAATTAAAAATATTATATGTTACAGCATAATTTAGTCCAAATTAGTGTATTGAAGATGTATTATTATTTGATAATTTAGTTTTATATTATTTATTATGCTCAAAGAATTATTAAGTTTAAATTTTTAGAGACTTTGAAAAAAAGTTTTACATGAACTAGATGGATATATAAATAATAAACCTTTAAATTTTCTAGCAGGGTTACATTTGCATTTCGTAATTTTAGAGTAAAAAATCTTAGACTTTGCGAAAAGAAGACACATGTCAAATTATTAATTTTATTTTTCAACAACTAGTATTATTCCTTTTCCCAATCTATATTTTATTCATTCTTTTTGTTAACTTTGTCTCTTAAGTAGATACTCCATTATAATTATAGAAATTTAAGTAAACATTTTATAAAATATTTATTTACTTCAATCTAAATATGTGTTTATAAAATACAATATATTTTAATATAAATTAATGGAATAACATTAAATTTTTAATTATTTTTATTTTTTAATTTAAATACATATATTAAATATTTATTATTTAATTTTTTGATAAAACCAAAATATATAAATATTATAAAATTAATATGTTAAGTAAAAAGTTATTTATTTTAATTTCTTTAAAAAGCATTAGGGATGGATTAACTATTTATTACCTAACTTTATTTAACTATTCTAGAATAATAAAAACTTATTTTGACATGGAATTAGGGATTTGACACGTATTTTGCCCCTAAAACTCCTTTCTAAAATTAAAAACTATAAAAATTATTTTGAGACAAATTTAAGATGGAATTAGATGCAAATATTTCGATGCAGAATTTTCCATCACAAAAATTTGTCCCAAATAATTATTATAATTAAAAAATAAAAACAATTTTTTAGACGTATTTTAAGGCATATTTGTTATAGATTAGAGATGGATAAAAATTTGTTCCTAATTTTCGTATCTAATCCCATGTTTTCTTGTAGTGTAAAAGCAGTAAAACTTGTTAGAAATTGCCAAAAATTATCTTATTTATCCTTTGCAAATGATGTCCTTTTCTTCATGAATGCTGAGTTGGATAACTACATTATGTTAAATAGCGTACTGATGTATTGCAAAGCATTAGGGCAGGTAAAAAATCTACAAATATTCTATCTTTTCTTCTTGAGGAACACTCTAGTGTAGGTTAAGGAGGAAGTCATTAATATATGGGGGATTAATGTTGTAAGAGAGCCTGGGAAGTATCTCGGTTTACTAGTGGTTTGAGGAAGGTCAAAACTTCAAGCTCTAACTTTTCTGAGGGACAAGTAATCAAAAAAGGTCCAAGGGTGGATGTACAATCTATTGTCACATGTAAGGAGAGAAATATTTATAAAGGCAATGACTAATGTTGCATCTATATATATCCTTCGACATGCTTTAAATTCCCAAAGAAGTCATTTGTAACACTAGGTAATCAAAGTACCTTATTTTAGTGTGTGTGTGGGTACCTAGGAATCTCAAAAAGAAAAAAAGAACTGCAAATAAGAGAGGACTAATGCAAAGTCTGAGATAAAGAAATGGCGTTTTGAGCCACATTAAAATAGGATTCATCCCCTTTCTTCCTCTCACTATCTCCCTAGCTACAAGTAGTTTGGCAGAGCAAAAAAGATGAAAGAAGGCTCTGCATACTTATTTTAACCCAAATGCTAAAACTGATTCTAGAAAAATTGGAAGAGGGAAAAAAATAAAGTTAACAGATGAAAGAGTTTAGTCCAAGAATTCACATAAGTATTGGAAGAACTTCTATTTACATGATAGTAATAATACCAAAGTCATGAAATTGCATGTCTCTGCAAATTGGTTGGCACATGCTCATAAAGGAAGATCCTAAAATGATATACAGCTAAGTATCCACCTTACATGAAAACAAGATAGGGACACAAACTAACAAAGCTCTAATGTTAGAATTTAAGCTTTTATTAGCAGTTAGTCAATGGTCTAAATGAAGATTCTTATAGTTTGCAAACAAAATATTCATTACTTATTCGGCGATGGTGAAGGTGAAAAGGAAAAAAAAGAACCCAAACCAAAACATTAACTCTGGTCACCCTTCTTTCAATCAAAAAATAAACAAAAATGTAGATTTTGAGTTACCTCTATTTGCTTCGGAATCAAGTTCTGTGCTTATCATTTGTCTCCTTCTCTAGTTTTCTTTCTCCCTTAGCACTTCTCGATTTCCATATTTATATAACTCTCAGCTTCATGTATGAGAGAGTTACCTCTTTAAAGCAAAAAACCTACATCGACAGATGAGGAAGCACAACAAGAGAGAGAGAAATTGAGATAAAGAACACGAGACTGACTGACCTTACTAGGGAATGGACTAACCAGCGAGGCTCCCATCGAGGTGGTTCTCCAGCGAAGTCGTGTAGGTTAGCGTGAACAAGAGGATCGTCTTCTCTGAGATGAGGTATTTCTGATAAAAGGGAAAAGTAAGCCTTTTGAGAACAAAAACAATCTTCATGAAATTGTGGGTAGGTATAGCCGCTAACTTTTGACACAGGTTTAGTCCGCGTCAAATATCAATGTTGATATCTGGCTCGGACTGAATCTATATCAGATATCAACATGAAATATTTTGACAAGGATTAAATCCATATCTGATTTTTAAATAATAATTAACATTGACACAGAATTAGATACCAATAAATTTACAATGGATACAATCCGTTACCAATAAGACTTAATTATATGTATTTTATTTAAATTTGTGTCTAATTTGGTCTCTATATGATGCATCTTTTTTTCCATCTCAAATTTCTGTTTCTATTATATATACATATATATATATATATATATATATATATATATATATATCAAAGCAGATATAAATAAAGAAATGAAAAAATGAGGTTGGTAAGTGTAATTAGTGGTAACCGTACTCCCTTTATTTTACCTCTTAATTAGTTGGTATGTGTTAAGAAGGAGAAGAATTATTTGCATATATTTCCATTACGATTAGGCTTATATTAACATTTATAATAGGAAAGGAAATTAAAGAATCATGGAAGTTATAACATATGGTAAGAATAATATCAATTTGTTAATAATAAATCTAGTAATTGGTTTCTTTGACTAGTGAAGGTTTATAATTATTAATGGAAATTATACTTGTATGACCATTATGATATCGGCTAGTGATTCATGGAGATGAAGTAGTATGCATTCCATGACAAATGAATAAATAGAGAATAAATAAACAAGATTATGGCTGAGCAGAAATAATTAGGAGGATTATCTTTACAGCTTAGGATATTAAGGTCATCTTACCTTATGTTATAGAGTCTGAAGATTTCTTTTTGCAACTATGCATTCTTAGGAATGATGGTAAGATGGAAAACCCAAGTTTCTTCTACAATATGAGTATATAATGTTAATTAAGTGTATTTTTCTTATTTATATTTTTTTCCTTGTGAAAATAGGTCTTGTTAAAGATTCTAGTGCCTTGGGGCAAACCATCTCGAATTTAATATCCTTATCATCTTCGTATATTCTTGATTTCTAATTTATTCTTAGTATACATTTATGAATTACTCTATTTAGTATTCCTAAAGTATTCTCTTATAAATTTTAGATTACTCTTATTTGATTTTTTTGAGTAAATTTGCTTCTGAATTTTCTAAACTACTATTCTTTTGGATATTCTAAAAGAATTGGATTTATAAAATAATTGATTATGTTGTGACAAAACACGGTGACTATGAGTTTATGAATGACTCTAATTCAAAATTGATGAAATATTCTGATTTGAAATTTATAAAATATTTTAATTTTGGATTGATAAAACACTCTAATTTTGAATTTTTAACCCTTGATTATGTATTATATGTATGAAAGTATTGTTTTGGGAATCCATCTTGTATGGAACCTCACAGCTAATGGCAGTAAGTATTAACTATAATGCACCATGATTCTAAACCTTAACTAGTAAGTGAGTTGCTAGCCTTATGTGTAGACATCATATGGGGATTTGATTTGGTTTTGATTATCTAACTAAGACATAAAGGTTATATTCTAATTATTCTTGGTCGTGATGCTCAAGTTTGTTATCTGTACTATTTTGATGAATTAGTTTGGAGCTAGCAATATGAATCTTTGATATTCTAATGCTTTTATTGGATAATCACTACTATTCTAATTAGACTTTAATCCTCCTATATTTCAAATAAACATTTGATTTTCATTTAGGATATTGTTTTGTGTTCTTAATTGGTATTCATATGGAAATTATGAAGTTTCTTCTTATTTTGTACTAAATAATTGATTATTTATTTGTGTTTCAAATTTCAAAGATAAATGACACGTATATGAAATTCTCTATCACACCTAATCTATTTCTTTATTACATAATTAATATTATCTATTGATTAAACTTTCAGTCACCTTTATTGTCTTTACCATTTTAGATAATAGTATTAATCTTGATCACCCACCCATGACTTAGGAGCATAGTTTAGATATTTGTTGGTAATGCTCTCCATTATTCATAGGGGTAAAGTTATTTTTGCTTTTGTAATTATTATTTGATGAAGCCTGGTTGTATTTTTCTTCGTCAAGAGTAAAGCTCTCTTACATCTTGAATATCAAGTGATTAATTGTAGAGATTTTGGTGGTTTATATTTCCCTGCCAAAAGTTCTATACAAATGGTTAAATTGATTCTCTTGAGATTTTTTTAATATTTTGATTTGAAAAACATCTAAATAAATTAAGTTTGATCTTGTTTGTTGTTTGGTTTATTATATCTATTGTCAGTCTTACACCAATGATATTTATTTTGACCTCTTTGCCAATCATACTTTAATTCCTGGGTCCTAATACTATGAAAAATTTGAAAATTTATTAGCTAATTTTTTTGTGGCGGCAATAGTGAATTAGAAAGGAAGATTCAATGGAAGAATTGAAGATCTCTAACACAACCTAAGATAAAAGGGGGACTCTTCGAAGTTCAATAATATTGTATTAGCTAAGACAACAATTGATGAAATGAAAACCTTTAAATTTTTTAAAGAAAACTTTTTAAGAGAAATTTGTTAATACATGAACATCATTTAAAATTAAAAAATTTTTTTTAACACATTTCATATTATAAAAATTATTATAAAATAATATATAAAGTTAAAGAACAAAAAAACAAAATAGATCACCATTTTAATAATCAGTTATAACATTATATTTAGCCGATACGCGTACCTCCTCCATTTCCAAAATCGAGAGGTGCGCAGTCAATTAAATCCCACTTATAGCGCGCACATTAGCACCCGCCACTTCCACAATCGACGAATTACATCACCAACTCGTCGTCACCTAGGGCTTCTTTCTCTGATGCTCTCTTTTCCAACCTTACATAAAACATCCAAGACCCATCAACACGTCGGAGCCCCCCATTGCCGGCAAATCTCTTCCCAATTGCTCCTCCTTCTCCAATTCTCTCTTCACACACAATTCTGAAAAGTTTGCGGTCTCCAATTCTCTCAACGTCGAGTGGAGGAGATGGCTAGGTCTGCGAAAGGTCAGCAAGAAGAATTGGAAGACGGCGATGAGGATCACTTGACTGGAAATGGCTCTTCTTCACACAAAGGTTCACCTCCCCCCTGCTTTCTGTTCCTCGCTTTCTGTGTTTTTCTGGGTGATTGTGAGAAAGGGTTTGGTACCGAGACTTGTGTAAATTGAGGACTGGAGTTTGATAATTATGTCTTGACTGGCAGTGAAGATGGATGAAGCGACCAGAGAGCAGCGGGTGAACGCACATCGTTCAAAGCATTCAGAAACTGAGCAGCGTAGAAGGAGCAAGATTAATGAAAGGCAAGCTTAAATGACTACCCATGGTTAACTAGTAAATTGTTCTTGTTCGTTGCTTGTCTTTTATGTTTAACGCCTCAACGGTACTGATGCGTGTCTTTATGTTCATGTCTGATTAATGCGTTTTTGAAGCTATTGTTTAACGTCTTTTTTTTCTTTTGGCTTTTAGCAATTGTTTTTTGGATTTGTTTACTCCTCTCTCTAGGGGTTATTAGTGGTGGGTGCAAACTATATTACTTACAGTTACGAAGAAAAAATGATTTCAAAGTTCAAATTATCATGAGAGCCATTTCCCTGTTATGGTACCTTCACTTTTGCATTGGCCCTTGCAATCCCTATAGCGGCAGTTCTAAATGGTTTAGACTAGATAGAAATGCAGTTAATTTGACTGATTTTTAACGCATATTTGTCGACTCATCCATACATCCTTTATGTTGAGCTTCCAGATATCCAGATATGGATGAAAATTCGTCTTTGATTTATTAACTAGAATTTGATTCCAGATTCCGATTCGTTGTTTATTTGAGAGAGTAGACTGTGACTTGTATACTAGGGAACAAAAATTACAATTTATATTCTGATAGCTTATCAGAAGATTCTATACTTTCGTAGTCATTCCCTTGCCCTTGAGTCATGGACTAGAGTCTTGAAATGACATATTTTGTGAATTTTCAATTTTGATGATTGATTTGACTACCTTTGATGATGATGCACTAAATCACTGTCAGATTAGGGAATCAACTTATTTTCTTATGCGTTGGAACATTGGCTTAAAGTGACAAAAGGTTGGTAAGAGTGTTGGCATTGGTCAGCTATGTTGCCATATACCATATGATAAACGTATTAGAATGAATTTTTTGTAGGTCTTATACTCAAACTAATGAATTAATGCGAGAAGCATACACCTGCTTGTGTATGAGTATGCTTATATCAATACTGAAGTTTGAAGTCCAGTTATCCAAAAGTTAATCAGTAGTTTCTGGTTGTTTGACTATGTTCTGGCTACTGATTCTATATGATAGTCAAAATAGAAGTAATCATTTGAATTTACTTTTATACAATACTATGTTCTAATTTTACTCTAGGAAGCAAGGCTTTTACCCTCATTTGGTCTAAGGTTCAGGCTATAAAAAGCATCAATTTCTAAAAATTGTATAGCTACATGCTTCATATGTTTAATACATATATTCTAGCTTCTCCATTTTTTGTACTTTTCTATCAAAAATTACTTCTAAGAAGTCAGCTATTTAGATGTGAATAATAACAAGATTTTGTAAACTAACCAACACACTGGTGTGTTTCAAATTTAAAATACGTTGATTCCTTAAATTGCTCCTTGCATGTTTCATGGGCTAGTTTGATATGAGAATGGTGATTAAACATTAAATTATTAATTGTAATGAGAGTTATCACTTTCTTACCTGAAATGCTTTCTATTGTGAGCTAGATTTCAGATTCTGCGAGAACTCATACCTCAAAATGATCAAAAAAGAGATAAGGCTTCTTTCTTGTTGGAGGTATTTTTTTATTATTACTTTCTTATATTCATGTTATAAGCTCTGTTATGATGAACTAAATCTAGAAACTTGATTGTTTATTTGCAGGTTATTGAGTATATTCAATTTTTACAAGAGAAACTACTAATGTATGAGCAATCATACCAAGGGTGGAATCAGGAGCCAACGAAATTAATTCCTTGGGTAAAATTCTTTGGAATGTTGTATATGCATGTACCTGAATTCCTGAATTTTGGGCCTTCGATATATGTAATGATTTGGCAAATGCATGACATTTTAAGTCTGTTTTCTAATACTGATGTTAGTTTGTTCAAAACACCTTTCTTGGACACACTAAGACACTTTTCCTCTGCTCAAGTCTTGAAGACGTTAGATCCACTTAAATATATATATATATATATCTCTCTCTCTCTCTCTCTCTCTCTCTCTCTTAAATTATATGCATTTCATGTATCAGACAGACACATAGATGAAGCAGGCCCATAATTTCAATGCTTTTTTATATGCTAGGAACCACTTATACATACAGACTAATGCAGTAAGTCAGCCACATGGCTCTTCAATTTAGAAACTCATTATTGTCTGGTGGGAAAATTGGGTATTGTCAAACTTCACAGTTTCCTATAGATCTTAGAAGTCAGGGGTTTAGAAAATGATGAACCCTGAAAATGGACATGCATCTTATTTACATGGTTGAGTTTGTTTAAGGTTGTTTTCAACATTTTTTTTTTTTGTGGGCCTTACAGAAATGGGAGAAACTTTTCCTATCGTATATGAACATGGTTTTCTTTCTTTCTTTTTTCCTTAAATGCAAATTATCTATATCTCACCTGCAAGATTTTTTGTGTTGAATATGTGGTTTATACGTTAGAGTCCTTATGGATAATCTTTATTCAGAAACTCATTGATTATTTAAAGATGAGACTTACAAATTGAGTCAGAGAGTTAATAGATTAGAAATTTATTATTTTTCATTATTATTCAGGAGTCTTTGGAATTCATTATTGTCTAGAAATTTTATGGTTATCTCTTATTATTATCAACATTATAGGAGTTTAATTTGCATTTTAATCTTTGCTTCAAAGTATTATAAATAGAAGAGGGGGCTGCCATAGTGTGCATGTGTGTGCAATTATTCCCATTCAACATAGTTTTATTTTAATCTATTTTCTTTTCTTTTAAAACTAGCCTATATAAGCTTTTTACTGCACTTGATCTAAGATGTAGTACAGCTTTTGTAAGCTGATTGTGATGAATATACATTGTTATATTTTTTTAGAGAATAAACTGACGTTTTAGTTCTCAAAATGTACACTTATTCTCCATCTGGTCCTCCAAAGTTGAACCCTTTCAATTTCCAAAATGATTTCCATTTTCAATAAAGTCTCAGGTTATGGTCATTAACAGGAAATTAACTGAATTGATTACGTGGCTTAACAGCAAGTACACTTGTCACTCAAGTGATTATATGGTAACACTTGATCTTAACTAATAGCAAAGTGTGTGTTTCTATCTCCATCCTTCTCATTCTTTCTCCTTTGCCTTTCTCTCTCCCTCTCCCTCTTCCTCTCCATAACTTATTTTTTCTCTCCTTCATAATCTGCTTTACCTTTTGATTGGTAGCATTTGTTTTGGTTATAATAAATTCAAGTGTTGCCAACTTGGCATTTATCAATTATTAGGTGACCACTTTGTTAAGATATGTCATTAATTTGGCTAGTTTGACATCATTCTGTTTCAGTGGCCAAAAAGGAAAAACAAAAAAAAAAAATCTTTGGTTCATGGAAGGAATTTGTTAGAGATTGAAACATCTTTGGGACTGAAATGAGAAGGTTCAGGTTTAGACTACCAAATAGAAAAAAATTAAGGGTGTTTTTTAGGACCAAAATGTTAATTCACTTTCTTTTTAAATTTTTTTTTCATGTCATACACACATGTGTGTATGAATACATGTTGTGTCTCTGTGTACTCGCACCTGCTCATAGCCTTATCCTAAATGTAGAGAAAACTGCAATGTGTGCTGGTCTTATTGTTTTGGATACAATGCGCATACCAGAATTGGTGCTACATTGCCCATTGTCTTGCCCCTTATAAGTTAGGATGCATACCACTTTATTTCTTCCCCTTAGTATTCTTTTAAATATTTTGCTTGATGGAGTAAAGATGGCTTCTTGGTGAAATACAATCTCATACTAAAATGGGATCTTAGATGATATACTGCAGTCCTCGTTTTGTTTTCCTGCAAAGTTGCACAATAATGTTAACAATTTTTAGAGATTGCAAAACTTCCTAAAAATTCTTGTACAGGACTTTATTCTTCTCATGTTTGGAATTTTTTAATCTTATGCTGTTCCATCAACGTCATATGCCTGTTTCTATTTAAGTTTATATATATATTATTTATTTTAAGATTCTGTATGCATATATGAATGTGTTCAGGTATGACATTTTCATCATAAAGGCTTCTTTTGAGTAGGCTTTAATAAATATTAATATAAATACTCTAAATCTTTATTGTTTCAACTCTTAACTGTTTGAATCAGAGAAATCATCGTGGGCCTGCAGAAAATGTCACACATCCTTCTCAGGCTATAGAAAATGGTTCTGGTCATGAGAACAATGATGTTGTCTCTCCATCACTGCCCATAAATGCACAGAATGCAATTGAATCAGACTTGTCATCAACAATTCTTCAGAAGGCCAGTCCCCCTGGTTTAGCCTCTGAAGTAGTTCCCTTGGGCATGCAAATGCGTTTGGACATGTTTGACCCAACCGTGAGCAGTGGTATGCCAACCCAACATTTGCATGAAGCTGTACCTAACGCTGAGAACATGCCTTCCCATACTCCTCCTCAGGTGTGTCTTGGTAGACCTAAGGGGGGCGCTTGTGATTTTCCAAATAATACATTGAAGGAACAGGAGGAGATGACATTTGAAAGTGGATTGGCTAGCATCTCAAGTGCCTACTCTCAGGGGTGAGTTTCTTTAATGAGTTTACATTCATTTTGCTTCAGTAGTTTCCCTATAATTATTTGGTTAAAATAAAACTCTCATAATTAGTGAGTAGAACGAGTATGTATGAACTTTACCTTGTGATGGCCATAACTTTTCGAGGTGGCACTGGATTTGCATTATGCTTGTTTAGCAGAAACAGAATTCTCCAATGGTCGAAACACATTCTATAGACTATTTATGTGCCGTTTTTGGGCTGCATATGCAATTCTGCTAGTTATCTGCAAATTAATGGTGTTACCTGCTTGAGGCATGGAATTCTGTAAAGCAATTATAAGACTTAATGATTGCTGTGCCTGCATGACATCCCAGAAACATTCTTGTTCGAATCTTTGTCTGAGTGTGCTTGTCAAGTTGAAAGTTTGGTCTGAATCGTAGTGACTATGTTCTCGTTCTGGTGAAATTGTATTTGAATATTAGTCTTGGTGCAATAACTTGGTTATGAGATATTAGCAGTTCTTTCTGCCTGTAATATTCTAAAAGCTTGCTTTTCCACATTCAAATCACTGGTCTTGGTAGTTAAGGTTGATGCCAAGTGGATTGACAGGACGCATGCTGTGATGATCAAATTTGTATTTTTTGTTTTGCAATTGAATGTTGTCAAGACCTATTTTAGGAAGATGGCCTAATATGAATTGTTAGGGATTCAGGAGTGATTACAATGCATGTACGTTTCATATGGCTTCTTTCTGCTGTTGACTAAAATAAGTGGTGGATTAGTGATGCTTTTGCAAGAGTTTCTTTTAGCACATTAAAGGGTTACCTCATGTATCTCAGGATTAGATATCATTTATGTCATTGTTGAGTGGATTTTGTGTTTTACAGAGTACTGGATACTTTAATGCAAGCGCTGCTGTCTTCTGGTGTAGATTTATCCCAGGCCAATGCTTCAGTGCAAATTGATGTTGGAAGACGTTCAATTGCCTCCACATCTAACTCAAAGGTTTGTCGAGACTTTGTTGGAATGTTTGAGAATTTCCTGTCACATCATTCCTGCACCTGTAATATTCATTTGGTAGCTGCCAATGCATATAATTTATGAAAAAGCCAAAAAAAAAAAAAAAAGAAGAAGAAAAAGCTGCCAATATATTATATCCTTGTTTTTGGCCAGTGGTGATATAGTTCTTGTTAACCCAGTATATTTTCATTGTTATTAGTCTTAGGGCCCGTTTGGCACATCGTATAGGGTCTGATAGAATAAGACTTGATAAGAATTTAATACTATATGGTATTTGATGTGACATTATATAAGATATTGTATTACATAAAATAGTATGATTATATATTTGGTAACAAACTATATAATAATAGATAGGATAAAAATTAATTATTGTGAAAAAATGTTTTAACTTCAATAAAATTATATTCAAACAAAATACTCAAAGAAAATAAATTTAATGTTTTTCTTTTTGCCACGTATACAAATTCATACTAACAGTAATATACCAACTCACATTTAAAGTAGAATGGGAAATATTATAATTTGAAATAAAGCATAAATGAGTAAATCCTCATTTGGTCCCACATATAGAATATTTCCCAATTTAGTCCCATATAAAATTTCTTTTTCAATTTGGTCCCTCCTGAATATGATATTTTTCAATTTAGTCCGTTACATATAGATATTACTCAATATGGTCTCTCATAAATAAAATCATTATCAATAATTTTTTCATATTGTTTAAATTAACTTATTTTTTTAGGATACTTTTGATAATTTTATTTGAGGATCAAATAGAGAAATGTCTACGTGTGAAGGAGTGAATTGATAAAACAATTTTATGAGGGGCTGAATTGAGAGGACAATTTTATGAGGGAACAAATTAAAAAATATTTTATCTGCAAGGGACCATATTGGAAAAAAAAAATTTACGAGTTCATATATTTTATGTTAACGACTTTTTAGGATATAACTGATAACAAATTTATTTTTGAGGGATTAAATGGAAAAATGTACATATGAGGGGGAGTAAATTAAGATGACAATTCTATGAGGGATTAAATTGAAAAATATCTTATATGTGAGGGATCAAATGGAGAAATGTACCTATGTGAAAGACTAAATTGATAAGACAATTCTATAAGGGATAAAAAATATCTTATAAGTGAGGGACCACATTGAGAAAAAAGTTTTATGAGTTTGTAATTGTTAAATTAATTTATTTTTTGAAGATATTATTGATAACAATTTTATTTCTGAGGGATCAAATGGAGAAATATACTTATGTAAGGAACTGAATTGAGAGACAATTCTACAAGGGATCATATTGAAAATATCTTATATGATAGGGATCAAATTGAAAAGATTTTTATGAGTCAGTATTTTTTAAATTAACTTATTTGTTAGGATATTATTGATAATAATTTTATTTGTGAGGATCAAATGAAAAAATGTATAAATGTGAGTGACTAAACTGAAAATAATTTCTGAAAATAAATTGAGTAATATAAAGACAAAATATCTTATTAATATAGTCATGTCTAATTAGGCCAAGGGAGGCCATATTAATAATATGGTATTTTACTGTATTCATTGTGGTTGTCTGAAGTTAACCGTATAAGGTTATACAATCTATTGTGTGCACCATACACATGATAAAGGTGAATTGTATTGTATAGGTTTATACAATCTAGTCTTACACGGTATGTCAAATGCACTTTTAAAGATGCTGATCCGGCATTGCTTAATGTCTTTTGCCGTTTAAGTTCATCTTGATAATGTGAATTTGGTCTGTTCAGGATCATGAGAGCCAAGTTGTGAACCAAGTGATGCCATGTTCAGGAGTTGATTACTGCAGTGAGGATTCTGAACACGCTCTTAAGCGGCTCAGAACTGAAGCGAGTTAGCTTTCCCCCTCATTTTCATTTCGGCTTTTTTATTTTATATTATATTCTGTTTCTTTGGCCAAGGGAAACTAGGATTGGGAGGGTTGGGTCATTTTTGCCATGCTAGATAGATCCAGATAAAATGTACATTTTGATTTTCTGGTTTGGAAACATGGACATTCTGGAATAAAATGTTAATATGTTTGTTTGTCTACTTGATTTTCCTCTCGATGGCTATATGGCTGCTTGATAATTTTGATAAAAGCCTATATCCATTTAACGAGCAGCTGATGTTCCTGTACCTTTTGCACTTTTATGTGTGGGAACTGTTCCTATGGCAGCCCTGATGCTTCTCGAAACTAAGTCTGGGGGACTCAGCGTTCTGTCCCTTGCCAAAGGTGGTAACCAAGGAACTAGCTAGTTTGGGTCTGCCTCAAGAAGTGAAGGTGGTACCCAAAGGACAAGCTGGTATGTTCACTTTTTAATATTAGGGTTCAGGTCTGAGAATCTTGGGATTGATACTTTTACAAGATTAAATGTTGAACACCTTCTATGATTTGCCTTTTGGATTGTCAACATAGGAAGTAGAAGACTAGAAACCCTATTTTGCTTGTCAGTGAGGGTGCCAGGATATACTTGTTTGGCCAACCCAGCATGTCCTCTGCTCATTCCATGCTTAGAAGGGATACTTGGCTTGCATTAAATGAACATCCCAGAATACCTAGGATATCAGCCAAGCATTTAGTGCAAGTCACGGTCTGTGTCCCCCAACGCCCTTGTTCCACTGAGTAAAACTTCGTTACTTCTCCATTAGAAATCTAGCAAGTAGTATTTATTGTATCATTGAAGCTAGAAGTAACCAGCAATACCATTGCTCAGTATTTGTGGTTTGTGGTATGAGTATTTAGCAAAAAGTTATTTTTTGTCCTTTATAAGTTTCCTTATTTTTCCTATGATGATGTTATTATTATTACATGTTTCAGTCTTAGAAGTATCATTCTTGTTTTAATATTATTCTGTCTATTAAAATTGTCAATAACTCCGTTACATCTAGCATGCATGGATCTTGTGTATCTGCACATACCTGTCATTGGCTTATATACACGTAATTCTTTTATGTAATTTAACTTGGAGATTTTAAATATCAGAGGTTAAAAATTTAATTTAGAAATTAATCCTTATCAACAATAAAACTCATTTGTTTTACCTAAAGCTGTAATTAAATGTAATTCAAGCCTATTTGCATTTAAGCATCCTTTTCTGTCCTTTTTATATTTATGAACTCTAAAATTTCTAATATAATTTAGCTTTTATTTATAAGCATTAACTGGACCTACGTAGAGTTTAAGTCAGAAAGTACAATAGAAGGATCAAAACTTAGAGTTTTAACTTGAAAATTATATGACACTTGGTAGAAATCTGGAGGTCAATTCTTACTCAATTTCGTGAAAATTGGAGTAGGTTTGGGCAGCCAATTAATCCCAAATTTAAGGGACCGAATAAAGGGAAATAAAACAAAACAAGTTAAAAAGGTTAGCCCAGCTGGTATGGAAAAAATATAAATTGAAGGTTCAAACTTTTCATGTGTACTTTCTACATGAATAAATCTTTGTTCATACCAAGTTTGGCCATAATTTTAGTAAGGAAAGTGTCGATTTAGAAGTACCTAAGCGAGTAAATTTTGGTAAGACTCCTTTGAGAAAAAGGAAATGATCTCAAATACATGGTTATTTTTCATAGACAACTTGCTTAGAGGAAGAATAATTTTGTATTATTCATTTCCTTTTTGGCTCTGAGCTATAATTTCAAAATGACATTAACGTTAATAGGGGACATCTTTGGAGTCTTTATTACGTACCATTAAAATCTCAAGAAAATCTTTGGAGTCTTTATTACTTCTCCATTAAAATCTTTGGAGTCTTCATTTGTAGGCTTAGTTATCTCCATTAACTAGGCCTACATTTCATGTAACTTTTTACATACATATCAAGCAAATAATATAAATTTGGAAACTTTAATTTTCATTTTAAATCAAGCCTTGTATTCCCTATACATATCTTGCCCAAAAGCTAATTCAAGAGCATACTGGCATAAAATTTAATTACAAGCCAAACTCACTAGATAATTTAATATTTAGCAGCACTTAGTGAAAGATATAATCGCATACAATTACATTTTTAAAATGATATATACATGATTTATAATACGACTTCATAGTTTGCTTTCCTTTATCATGACCATACTCTCATTTGATTATTCAATACTTGCAGTCCCTCACCTGCAAATATCTCAACTTTTAATTGGTTGCCAACTACTTCTAGAAAATGAATGGGGTCAAGATTCCAATCCTAGAATAAATATAAGGGAAACAACATGATGTGACCTTCATGGTTTGCCTTAGGTTCAATGCCCCTCAGATACATGTTCAGTCTCAAACACAAAGCAACGCACTCATTCATCCTACTAATTCAATTCAAGTGCAAATATGAAAAGGAAGGACATACTAAGTCCCTTGTATATCAGGGTCTTGAATTGCACTCAAATATTTCTCAAGCTTGCCTGGTTTTGGTATAAAGGCTTGTATTGTTGAGCTCGAATGTTAGGTTTCTGAGTATTTAGGTGTAAAAGCAGCACTTATACGTTGAGCCTTTGAGATTGCCTTGTGATTAAATATTAAAAGCCGACTGGTTGAGCCTCTAAAAAAGTTTACCTTGTATTGTGATTCCCATTATTAGTGAGAATTCCTTGCTTTGTGCTTAAAAAGCAGATGTAGGATCACCTCGATATACACCATTGTGAATTCGATAGTACGATCTTCTTTTTTCTTAATCTTTTATTCACACGTGTATTTTGAAGGAACTTACTTCAAAAAATTTTACTTCACCTTATTTTGTCACCTTGTGTTTAAGGATGGTGCTCTTCAATATGCTTCTAGGAAGCTCAAGTTTTGTTTAAAATTCTGAAAACATTTTTTTTTTTTTATATTATTGAAAGTCCAATTAACCCCCTTTATTTTTTTGTAAATTAAGACTAATTATTGAGTATAATTATATATCTGGACGTAGAATGACTCCAGATATATGTCAATTACGTAAATATCTAAAAATTTAGTATTATTGCAATTCATATTTTAATAAATAAGTAATATTTGTCTAAAAATTAATATCCAACTTAATTATGATTCATAATTAGATTATATAACCTTTGACCAATGAACAAATTAAAATAATTATCAATAATTTTTGCACCACCTAAAGATACAACAAGTATATTAAAAAAAATTTCTTTTTTCCCATTACTCAATAGTAGTATAAAAATGCACTGTTTATTTACCTGCATCACATATTGATAAGGCACACTTTATGATTATAGTACAAATGCAACTAGTGCACTCTAGACCTCTACCCACACAGATATGGATGTTGACACTGATGAAGTTTTTTCCTTAAGAGTATTTTAATTTTTTGTATGTTAAAATTGTCTGACTTTATTATCAAACATGGTTCATATATGCTTATACAAAGAAAAAAGGTTCATTTATATGTGTCCCAACAAATTCTTACATTCTACATTTTTTAATATTTTTTATTAATTATTACATCTTATTTAATTGTATCTGTTTTCAGACAAATTTGAACTCGAAAACCCTTGGATAAGGACGAAAAACCCCAACTACTTGACTACTCATACTCACCTTTTTAATACTTTTACTACTATGTTTTTGTATAAAGGCTCACCTCAAGAGACTGGCAATTAATTTATTAATAAAATTGTAGTTATGTTTTATTTAAATCATTAAATTCATACTAAATTCATATGTAACAATTGTTTATAAAATATATCTTTATATTAATTAATCAAAGATGGGCGGGTGTAAAATTAATAATGTGATGAAGGCCTTTCTTAGCCCATCTTGGGGAGTTCAAAATATTTGGCCCTGATCCTTTATTTTGAGCTTGAGATTTATAGGGTTCAAATTGTCAGGCATGAGATTGTGTAATTTATTTAATATAGATTATTGAATTAAATTTTAATTTAAAATGTCAGACATGCACAATTTTATTCAATATTATTTCATTTCATACCCCATTACATATAATCTCCTCAAAAGGATATAAATACCATGTAAAAAAAAATCTAAATAGTCTCATCTAAGACTACTAGATACTACCATTCTTACGAAATGAATTTTTCCTTGAAAATCGTGGTTTTTCTTGGATCACTACTTGTATCCCCTCGTCCCTTGCACAAATTACAAATTTCTATGACTATTTGTTTGAATTTCAGGATTTGTACGAATAAAACACCATACTAACAACACTATTGTGAGTTTGAAACTTATATATATATATATATATAAAATAAAATATATATTTTTAATTATTCACTTATTGAAATATTTAAAATAATTTTTATTTATTAAAAAATATCATATTTAATTTCTCACTTTTAAAAAAAATTATCAAATTGAATACTTCTACCAAATTTTAAACCTTAAATGTAAGGACTAAATATGATTTTTTTTTTTTAAGTGAAAAATCAAATGTGATATTTTTTAATGAATGAGAGATCAGTTTAAGCATTTTAATAAATTAAAAACTATTTTAATAATTTTGTGATAAGTAAAGGACCAAAATAATATTTTATTTTATATATATATATATATATATATATATATAAAACTCATATTAATGAGGTCAAATTAATAATATAATCATTGAATGAAAATTTTCAATTGCACATCGAATGAGGAATTCGGTAGATGGGATCTTAACTTAGTTCAAGGATTAGTTAATAATTTCTCAACGTGAATACTGATTAGGTAGCCCGATCACATTGGGATAGTTGGACCAGACTAAAATAAAATGATTTACATTTTTTTTATCAGCCTGATCCAGTTTTTTTATTTTATTTAATTATTTTCAATAATTTTCTATTTTATGAAAAATAAAATTTATAAAATGATAACTTTTTTAAATATGAATTCTTTTTAAATCCTTATTATTTTTGTTTCAAATCTTAATTTTTTTATTCATTTTAAATTTTAAAATTTTTTATTAATAATTTTGTATGAATTTAAAATTAAAAAAACAAAAATAAACATGACTAAAGGATTCTTTGGTTTGAAGGCACCAATACCTTCAACAAGTGGACTTGCCAACTGGATTATACATTAAAATGTTAAAACTTAAAAAATGATGCCAATTTTTTTATATTTATATTTTAGCCCTTAATTTTTTTTTTTTAAATTTTCATTTATTATCACAACTCCTTGAAATTATAAAATTTACAACTTCACCCCTATACTTTTATTTATTTTACTGTCAACCCAAAATTATTCTATCATCATTTTCATTATTCTTCGTTCATCTCCCATTGTTAATTATGTTCATCTTCTAGGATGGTATACTCATAAAAAATTTTATCATTTGAGAAAATTTTACATGAAATAATATTGGGACTAAAATATATATTATTATTTTATTTCTATGAGAGAATAATTTTAGGTTAACTGTAAAATAAATGAAGTATGGGGGTGAAATTATGAATTTTATAATTTGAGGAAGTTAGAATAATAAATGGAACTTTTCATAAAAAAAAAAAATAGAGGCTAAAATATAAATATAAAAAAATTTAGAGTCATCTTTCAATTTTAACATTTCAATATACAGTCATCCCATCGTCTAGTCAACATTGAGTTGACAATTTGTACCAAGGAACCCACCTCAGTTACATGGATGATATGGCAATGGCATACTCCTTTGTACAAATACGACGATGATTAGGCAGATGAAATTGGACGACATAGTGTTTTAATGGGATCCCCACCAAAATGAGTGTGTGGCTTACAAAACGTCATGTCGTAAACCAAAACCAAAAGCCCCACTCAAAGTGCACTAAACAAGGAAGAGAATAAAAGAGGACTTGTGGGTGTGGCATAAGCTCGATAGTATATATGTATTAGCATCTCTCCACTACAAAGTCTCAACTAAAAAATGCTATGACTTTGTTATCATAGGCCTGCCTAAACCATCAAATATACTAATTTACTTGGGAAAGTTATGATGCTCATCATCACTCCTGGCCATCCATTACCTCTTAATCTATAGTTTAATACACAAACACAATTAGATTGAAGAAAAATGTCAGTTTAACATAGAATGACTGGGAAGGCAGAGTGTTTGGTGAAGAAGATATGTCAATTTATGTTCTTAAAAAGCTTTATCGTCAGTTATGTTGTGTGTACTTGAATCTTTTATATGTAAGAGTTTCTGATGGTAGTCTGAGTTTGATAGGCCCTAGCCTATCTATGCTAAAGTGCTAGATATTGAGAAAAATATCATTTTTTATCATTGACTTATTACTAAATTTTTATTTTGACCCTCTACTCATTTTAATTCCTAAAATAATCCGCTAGTGATAGAAAGTAGGCTTTCAAGGTAACTCTTTGCTGAGAATAGAATTCAATACATACACAAGCTTCCCTCATCGTTCCTTATATCCATCTAACTTTCTAACTAACAATTGTGGTATTATGTTATCTAACTACATATTCTGTAAATAACAGTTATACAATATCATAACACCCAATGATTGAAAATTGTCATTTTTGTTTCTTTTACTGAAGTTAACGGGGTTTAGCTTATAGGATTACATAGAGTCATGATCTTATAAGTAGAGGACCGAGTGACAATTTCTAGTCAATAAAGGATCATTTCATAAGATAAAATAATTGAGAAATTAAAATGAAAATTCAGTGATAAGTCAAAAACTAAAATGACATTTTTTTTGACAGACATTGGTGAATATTGTATATTATGGGTTATAAGAATAACATGCTCTTAGGAAATAAAAAAAATAAAAAAAAGAACTTTTTTAGCCGTTCAAAATGAAAGAACAAAAATACTATATATTTCACTCTTCTGATACAGTCAAGATTTGACAAGAATTACTATTGCTTTATACAAAAATCTGTTCCTCAAAGACATGAAATTGGAATGTTACCTTATTGAAGTCAATGAAGCTAGTGAAGAATAGCCAGGCAGGCAGACCCAGTTCCTTATACCAGAATCTTTTTCTTGTACAGAACCAATTGCCACTGCCTTCAAATTGAGCACTGTGATAAAATCAGAGGCACATGCTCATGTGCTTCTCAATGGCTCATCTAGCAACTGCAAACATTCCTGTGGATTGGCGTAAAAATAGTCTTCTTCTTTTGGTTTTTCTGGTATGACCACTCTTCTTGTGGGGCTTCCCATTTGAGATGCATGAGATTCCTTCACAACTGCAGAAAACTCACCCCAGCTTAATGAGCCGTTGGTGTGCTGATCTATTAAGTGCACCAGCAGCCTTCTTTTCAGTAGCATAGTCTTCTTGAATCCTAGGAATCTGAACAGTAAGGGGTACCATGTCAATTACATAATGGAAATCTTAGAAGTAAAATTTGCAGTTATTTCAGCAAGTGCTGTATTCATTTTAAGTCGTTAGATCATCAATGATAATATGCAGTGATGCTCATCCAATGACTTAAAATGCACACAAGATGTGCTCTAATAGTCAGAGATCTGTTTTTAATATATAGCATATAATAAAATAAATGATAGTTTATGCATTAACTAGGAAAAATTAGTAAAATGCTATTGGATTAGAGTTTCTTGAAAGAATTAACTCAGTTCTCAAAGCTCACTCCTATAGTATAATGGCTTGTTAAAGTGCAAATAACGCTTCAAACATGCTTGACACTATTATATACTTTATCTAGAAATAAAATTTTCTTCATTAATTTATTGAGAAGATGACAGATAAAAAGACATAATTGGCAGCAGAGTAACACCTGCGATGGCCTTCCACAACTTTTGCCATGTTTCCATCATAAGTTGGAATGAAGATATCGCTCTCCAGGGACACAATATAATCCAGTGCAGCCATTTGCGAGGAGTGGTTTTTGAAGTACTGCAAATCTGATGGCTCAAGCAGGGTTTCCTTCCTTACCTGTTGCAGTTAGAGAAAATTTCAGTGACATATATATTTTGTAACATGATGATGCTTTTCTCTACTTACCAGATTAGGAAATGCTGCAAGTAAATTTGTCATCCTCCTCTGTCCACCATATATTTCTCCAGCAGCAATATAAATTTGAACGTTGTGATCTATGCCTAGTGCTGTCAACGTTAGAGCAGTTTCTTCAGGTGTCAATGGGCATAAACCATCTTGCCTCTTTATGTCAGAATTAATTACTTTCTCCTTCCACCAGTTGTTAGCATATCTGTGAAGTAATTTTATATACTTACGATAGTAGATTAACCTAATAAATAAAGCTTTGGCTCAGTAATCCCAAAAGAAAATTTAGATTACCTCAACTTTGTTAGCTCCTCAACCTCCCTGCTGCCACAGCCCTGAGTACAGCCAGAGAAGGCCAACATGTCCATTTCATATCTAAGATGAAGTACAAGAAAGGGTCCCCTTTCCCTCAAAATCCTGACAATTTTTCTACCAAGGTTCTCTATCTGAGAGGTAAACCTCAAAGCATTGAAATTTACTCGGCACCGCAGCTTTTGAATCTCAGGAGGTAGTCCATTATTCGCTAGCCGGGCGTCAGTTCTGTTTAAATGCACAACCTTGTGTTTCAGCAATAGAGGAAGAATCTGTAACAGAAATTCAGGAGAATAAGTGACCTTAATGCAAACCCATTAAAAACTAGGAGGCTGATAAAATCAGGTATACAGAATACCTGATTTTCATAGTATGAGATATTAGACCAGCTAATGGGGGACAGTGAGTGGTATAGCCCTAGATCAACTCTTCTCTTGAGCCTAGGGGGTAGCTGCTTCAATATTCGAACCTGGTCTCTCAATGATGTTATGAAGTGATCTACATCAAATATGTCTTGGAAGTCACTGCCAAATCAATGGAACAGACATGAGGGCAATCTGAACAAGAAATTAGGATAAACCTAAAATGAGACACTTATTTAGATAAAATTATGATGGAAGGACTAATATGCTAACCTTGGATCAGCCCAGAAGGAGGTTTTATCCAGCTCTGGAACTATGAGAGTCACATTCAAATGTCTGGCAATAGTAACCATGTCGCATATCTGCAGAGGAAAACCAAAGAACGAGAAATTATAAGATTCAAATAAGAGAATCAGAGCAGAACAGAAAACAACATGAATAATCTTGTTCATTGCAGTAAAGGTAAACTAAACGCAGCACTCACTGCTGCTCGCATTTGGTTGAGTCCTCCATTGCAGGAAACCATAAGATAACCATTGTTCTTATAAATCCCTGATGACAAGAATCAATGGATTCAGTATAATGGTCATCAAAGTATAAAAATTCTTAATATAAAAAGGCAGAAAAGAAGCCCTGTATTTTCAGGGGAGAGAGGGGAACTGTGCAATCTTCAATCAGAAAAAAAAAAAAAAAAAAAATGTATGATCAGTTGGTCCCCATACATAGCAGAAAATTACAGAATCCGGAAAGTATGGAATTCTATTAGAAAAGAAGATCGGGGTACTCGAGATAAAACTGGTCCTAGTACCATGCTGTGTGGAACAAGGCTGCAGTAGAAACTACAACCAAATCAAAAGGAGTTAGCTCTGCTGTTAAGAACAGAAATTGAATTCAATTCTTTTGTGGAGAAGTCCAGTACTAGAATTGTAAATTCACCATAGGAATGTGGGTGAGGACGCTCTTTAAATTATCTAGGGAGCAAATAGATCAGACAAGGTTCAAGTATACTCTGATGTAACAACCAAAAGAAAGAAAGAACTTCAACCAGCAACAAATCATGCATTAACTCTACGGCTAACAAAGTTCACTGTTAAAAGAAATTCCTACTTTCACGGAAGAAAACCAAACATGAGTCGAGCCAAGAACTTACGTTTGGGTGGAAGCACAGCCTTGGCTGAAAGGTAAGACTTCTCCTTCTCTATCACTACAGGGGGAGATTCATATGTGTGGCTGAAACAGTTAGGCAAACCCGTCAACAATCTTGGTCCCCACAGCTCACACAGTGCCATCAGCTGGACAGCACAGCTCCAAAGTATCACAGTTGTAATGGCCCTTCCCATCCAAACCTTAATTCGAGGCCTTATGACCAATCTCTTAGACCTTTCAATTTTGCCCGAACCCAAAATCTTGAACTCCATCTCCATCTCCTCAATGTCACTACTGTGATTGCTTAATTTCCCATCACAGTTTTTTGCCCATCGTAACACCATTGTGAAAGTTTCACTTCAATTCACTCACCCACTTACGTGAGCAAGCTTAACTCCTCAAAGGCTTTAAGAATCCTTGAACTTGGTGAGGGTTATTAAATGTCCAGATTAATTAATTTCTGATTTAAGAACACCAGATATTGCGACTAGACCTTTAGAATCTTTCAGGCTAAAATAAATGCTAATAAAACGAAACCCATTGACCCTTATAAATATTCTGAAGCCAAAAAATGTTATCTCAGCCCGCCGGACGACAAGGTGATGCTGTGAATTGATTCACATAATAAAGCACACACCTTGAAATTCTCAAACCCCATGATTTTCATAAACCCGAGCACTAAAATATTAGCAATGCAGCTTCTATCTATATATTTACAACCATATCTAAGCCTCCCCAGAGGCTAAAATCCTATGAAAAACCCAGAAAAAGAATGAGTCTCTGGCAGAAGAAGGAAATTGTAGGACCAGATTATGGCGGGAATTGAGGGAGAATGAAATGGAAGAAAAAGGAAGGAAGAAAGTTTAGAGCGAGAAGAAGAGGAAGAGACAGTGTTAAAATATAAAAGAAAGGGTAACACAGAAAGCCTGTAATCAAGGCGGTAGAAGAGGTGCATTTACAGTAAGAGGAGGTGTCAAAGAAGGAAGCCGCGTCCATGTGGGACTGACTTCTTAACTGTAACATGTTTAACAATTATTATTTTATTTTCTTTACTTTACTCTTTTTTTAAAAAAAAAAAATCTATCTGATAAACTAATTGTAATCTGGTTAGTTTAACTAACATATTTTATATATAATTATTTTATTTTATAATACTTATTTTTCTAGTACTATATATTATGATGTATTTGATCTTTTTTCAAACTTAAAAAATTAGAATCATATGGTATATAATTAAATAATAGAAAATGTTAAGTATTGAATATTATTTTTTTTGCAACTTAATATTAAATATTATGTACACATATTTTACATTTTAATATGTGGTTATATTATAAGTTTACATATCGTTAGATAATAGATGATAATAATAATAATAGGTGCAAATACAAATTTGTTCTCTATTTTAAGAGTATACATAATTAAATAGTCTGCTTTTGAAACTAAAAATTATGTTACATTTTATTCTAATTTTAGTTTTTTACTAATATATCCTACATTAGAATTAATACATATTTTAAAATTAAAATGCCCTTTAAGATACTTTAGTATGGACAATATTTTTAATTAAAAATTAAAATTATACAAATATATATATATATATATATATCTTAAAAAAATTTGATAATTTTTAACAGAACTTTCAAGAAAAATTCTGTATGATATACTCGAGAACAAAATTTTCATTAATATTTAGATAAAAACAAAGGTATAATAATTTATGTACAAATACAAACAGATATGATAAGATTGTGATTATATGTAAGAAAGAGACTGTTTACAATTAATTTATGTTAACACTTTAATTAATTGAAGACAAGACATTTACACAAGGAATCGGAGATTGAGTTTATGGTTATAGAAGCCATTTGGTGATGAGAGTTGGATACAAGAATTCGAAGAAGTGAACAGGAAAAGTTATAATTTTTTTTAAAAAATGTATGTAGTCATTTTAATAATTTATTAACATTATAGTGTTTCATGCAATATAGCAAAAGATTCAGATTCAAACCATAAGTGCAATTATATGCCTATTGTATTAAATTTCAATCTTTGTTTTGGGTAAAGTCAATAGCAAAATTTCATGACTTTTTTATTAAATTTATGACTATGTAGTTGTGGTCCTAAACCCTATCCCTAAATTTGTAACTAAATGGTGTCAACTCTCAATTGTGGCCTAATTACCCCTAATTAAAATAATTGCATTTAACCTTTTCAGTACTAATTTTCATAACTTTATTGCAGGAACTATCATTTGAAGTTGAAAGGAAATAAGGGGAAAAGAAAACATAGATCTCATGCTAGAGGATTTCACAGTCATTCAGCACTAGCTATGAAATTCTTGAAAAGGAAGGTAATTAAGAGGCATTAATTATGGCAGTTAGTTCTATTAGTTGAAGTGGGACGGCTTTAATTAGCTTCCTAATCCACTGTCCGTGTCATGTCTGTTGGTGTATAATTAATCCTTTGAATAATTAACTTCATTTAATTTGAACTATTTTGTCTTTCCTTTACTTGAAACAATGCCTACACACACACACACGCGTATATATAATTCAAATTCTAAACTCATTCATGTGTTTAATGTATTTCCTTTCTTAGTAAAATATTATTATTTTGATTTATCATATATCACTTAAGTTTTAAAATAGTTGTTTATTGATTTTTGTTCTTAATTTAGTCATTGACTGATTTTTCATTTGCAATGTAGTGTATTTCTTATCAGTATATTCTTAACTTGTGATAGAAGCATGGACCACCATGGTAATTAGTTTAGACAAAGACTACGAAGAAATGAACACATTACACCTATACGGTTACAGGCCAAAAGATTCAAATTTACCTTGCAAATTAAAGTTATGTGAGTAAAGAAGTACTTTTATGAACCTTACCTCAAGTCAAGGGAGTTGAAAAAATGGATGATATTATTTTATTATGTCAAACGTGTGGATCTAATTTATAAACCTAAATTATGTGAGTTTTATTTCATATTTTATTTTGTATTTTCCTTATGTATTAAGTAGTTTTTATATTTATTATTTCATAAGTCACTTATTAGTTTCCCTATTTGTCATTTTCTTAAATATTATATTGTTTTCTTATTTGTTATTTCCTTAAACATTTAATTTTTATTTATTTTTCTTAGACATTTAGTTTTCTATATTGTTATTTCCTTAGTGATTAAATAGTTACTTTATTTGTTATTTTCTACGTGCATTAATTTAGTTGTCTTATTTATTCTTTTTTTTTTGTATAAGTTAATGATAGCTTAAAAATATTACTTTATGTCAGTCTACTAGTTAGACAATTTGGAGTGACCAAAGGATATTGAATTTTTTTTATTTCTTTGAAATTGAAATACGTTTACATTTTTTGTTGCACTAAGAATTTAATATTTTATCAAGGTATGTCTTTACTTTCAATTCTTGTTTCTTTCAAGCATTATCATCTACGTTTCTGAGAATAAATTTCTTAAGAGTTCAGGTGAGAATTTACATTTGATTATTGTCAAAATTAAGTGTGTGTTAACATTTTAGTCTCTTTAAGTTAGGGTTTTACATCAATTTGGTTTCACACAAATGTTAAAAGTAGAACATTTTTAGACCATTGACCTTAACTAAATGATAAGAACTAAATTAAAAATTGAGATGAGTGAAGAATCAAATTGAAAATGAACTTATAAGTGAGGTATCAAATTAAGAAATAAACATATAAGTAAGAGATTAAAATAATGTTTTACATTTTTTTTTAATTACAAAAGCAAGGATTAGACTTATTGAAGAACCAAAATATTAATAAATACTTTTAACTATGTCAGCCAAAAATTGAATGTAGTGATTGGGATCTCCTCATCCCTCTGTGGCTGCAAAAACACCTTAGTCTCCATAAAGATAAACATGTATGTGAAAGTCTAGAAAGCTCTACATAATACTAGAGGACAGAAGGATCACAATGACCAATACCATTTAGAAATTGATAATGAGATTTATTTAAAAGGACATCCTGAAATATATATAATTGAGGGTCAAAAATAACATATTGTAACAACACAAAGTCAACTGCCTGGAGGAAAACTTAGCACAATAATGCATGAGTCCACACTATAAGCAAATATCTTTGGATACTCTCAATTTTTTTGTTGTTAATTTTTTTTTAAAAGATAAATACAGAGTAAATAATTCTCAAATCTTTCAGTGGAATTTATCGTTCAAGTGAATATTTCTCACTCTATGTTTATCTCTCTTCAACAAATAAATTTTTAAATTTTTCATACTTTTATGCCCAAATTTGAATGTTTAATAAATTAAAATTCTCATAAGTTCAGTTGATATGTATTATAAATAAAAAAATGATAATAGAGATTTTAATTTTCAAATTACTTAAAAACTTATTTATCATATAATAGTGCTCATAATATAAAAAATTGAATTTTTTGTGTTAAAAATATACTGAACTCTCTCTCTCTCTCTCTCTCTCTCTCTCTCTCTCTCTCTCTCTCTCTCTCTCTCTCTCTCTCTCTCTCTGTATATATATCACACTCTCAAATTTGTTTACAAATACATTCTTTAATATATAGTAAAAATAAATAAAGTGATCATATATCAAAACCCACCTTATAATTTATTTATATATATATATATATATATATATTTAAAATGTATCTCTTATTGAAATCCAAATTCAAATCTTACAATCCTGAAAACTACTACATGAGCACTGCCTTGAGTTATATTCTTTATACAACTTGCAGAGTGAGAGTGAGGTTCTTCATCTTTCAAGCTTTGAGAGAAAATCAAGTTTCAAGAAGTATCATTCAGAGATGAGAGAGAATGTGAATGTTTTGTAATTTAGGGAAGAGACAAATTCCCGTGAGTACTACAATGTGGTCCTTTTCTCATCTAAAAGCACCATGTGAATATCATAGTTATATACAAATTGAGGAAAATATTTGTTTAGTTCCTTACTTATCACAAAATTGTCATCTTGGTCTTTTACTTGTTGAAATGTCCAAAATAATTTTTCATTCATTAAAAAATCTCACATTTAATTTCATACTTTTTTTCAAAAATATATTAAATTTAGTCTCTTATATTTAAGGTTTAAAGTATAACATAAAGACTAAATTTGATAAAGTGGGAGGCTAAATATTATATTTTTTAATGAATGAAAAATTATTTTAAATATTTTAACGAGTGAAGGACTAAAATATTAATTTTATGACAAGTAGAGGGCCAAAAATATATTTTTCTCTATACAAATTAGATGCAAAGTAATCTGCAGAACCTTTCTATACTAGTCCCAGTCCCAGAACGTGATTTTATATATTTATTTTGAAAATAAAAAAGAAAATGTGATATTTTATTGTTTTTAAATTTCATATGCATTGACCATCAATAACATTTGCTGAGAAGAACTCAAACTCATGAAACAATTAAGGTAGATGTCAATTTGTTTCATAAAATTATTATTTTTAGTATTTGATATAACGATATCCTAATTTTTCAAGTACTTAAAAATTTCGAAATTTGACCTTGATATGTATGAAAAGAAAAGAAAAATCAACGTAAACTCATATACCAAACACCATGTTAGTATGTTTAGTTTCATATTTGAATGGTTCAAAAATTCATTTACTCACTGATATGAAAATTTGTTTTATGCATAATTTCATTTAATTAGATGTTAAATTTTTTTTCTTGAAATTACTTTTATCCGTTAGACCATGTTTGCATTGAAATTAAAAATCAAAAACTTGAATTTACGTTAGATGAAACATGCTGATAACAAAACTTAATTTTTAAATAAAAATTTTTATACGTAAGTTTCCATCCATGTAAAATCAAGTTAGACTAAAGTCATCTAAGTGTACAAACTCAAGTTGATGCATAATTAAGTTTGCAAGATTCTAATCCAAGCACACCAATTTCCCATTATGGAGTTCAAGAAAAAACAACTAGTGCTCCTTTTCTATTTTGGAGAAAAGTACAAAATTAATTCTCTAATTTGGCCCTTTATAAATTAATCATGAAAAATCAAATTTTCACAAATTTAAATTTGTACAAAATAAATCCCTCCATCTGAATTAATGAGAGACTAATTTTGTATAAAATAAAATTTTTGAAAGACTAATTTATCATAATTAATCAATAAAAGACTAAATTATTACAAAATATAAAAGTGAGACACCAATTTAGTACTTCTCTAACAAAAAAAAAATGTCAAAAATTGTCAAAGATTGATATCTTTTGCAACCTACAACCTAATAAATTGAGTCAGTTTCAGCATCAAAGAAAAACCACATATAAACAAATTTTTGGGATTCTATTTTGTCCCTTTAACTAATTAGTCAAAATTTAAAATCTTTTTGATTGGTAAAATATCATACACAAACAACGATAGTGGGAGGTAGGCATTTTCCATTAGAGGCTAATGGTGCCACAAACCTAGTGTTGTTGACAAAGTGGCGGTGAACATCAAGCCCAATTACTGGTTGAAACTAGGTCAAATTTTTATTAACTTATAATTGAATTGAAGAATGGAAAGGCTTCCACTTTGACCATTTTATTTGCACAAGAGAATGGAGGAGGATGGGATTGATGATGATGATTTGAAGGTAAATTAGAGTTTTTTTTTTTTTTTTTTTGTAACGAGTGATATTTGAATAGAATAGTCTTTTTTGTCTACCATAAAATATATGTAATTTTTCTTTTGAAGTACAAAGATAATAAGAATTATATTGATTTCCTTTATTAAAAATAAATATTACTTAAAATTTTATTTTTAATATATTTATTTGGTATTGAAATTCATTTAAAATTTAACAAAAAAATTATTAATCAATGATAACATGAATATATTTTTGATTAAACATGTTTGCAGGTAATGTTAGTGTAGCATCTTTTTTTATTTTTTTAACTGAGGAAAATTAATTTTTAATAAAATAGAATCATATAATTTACGTATTTTAAAAGATGTAATTTTTTTCTTAATTTTAATAATGAGTGGATTGGTTTAATTGTAAGGTAAATTAGAGGCTTTCTGTTTTTGTTGTGATGAGTGATATTTGAATTGAATAGACTTTTTTGTCTACCATAAAATAATGTAAATTTCTTTGAAGTACAAAAATAATCAAAATATGGCATATTAAAAAAAATATATTAGTCAAAATTTTATTTTCAATTTGGTATTGAAAATTATGCATTAATTCATTTTAGATATGAAAAAGTGATTTTTTTTATTAATCAATTTTTAATATTTTTATAATATATGAATAATAAAAAAAATATTTTGTTTAAAAAAAAAGTGAAATTGTAATTTATCTTTTCTTTAACTGAGGAAAATAAATTTTCCATAAAAATATAATCATATAATTTAAGCATTTTAGAAGATCTAATTTTTTTCTTCATTTTATGATATTAGATTTAAATCTTAAATTATTGATTTATACAGAAAAGAACTATCAATTTATATTTATATAGAATATTTTCTACACGAGTTTTACACGAGCACTGTACAGGATCATTAGCTGATGTTGATGATACGTTGGGTCATATTGGATGGCTCAAGCTTCTTGCTGATGTCTTGGTGTTGAAGTACGTCAATTACCACACAACCTCGTAGAATTTCCAGTCTCCTTCATTCCCTTTTATTACCATTCTTCTATGCACACAAATACCATACGTTTCAGTGATGCGCTACTTTAAAGAAAAAAAAAAAAATCTTTGATAATTCATTTTTAAGTGTAAATCATTGAGTCTATACAATTATTTAACGTGAATTGTTAGATCTACTTTCTTATAGAGAAAAAAATTCCGGATTTAGGGGATTGCATTCCCATGATTAGAAGAACAATAAAAGTTAATTTTAAAGGAAAAAGAGGGGGATTTAAAAACGCAGTGAAAGTAAAATCTGAGAATAACTGCCATTTTATTATGATGAGCTTCATATGTTCAAAAGAACATAAGTACCAAGACGTGCGTTTAATATTCCCCAAGTACAAAGAGACATCAATCTGTAATAAAATCAGAAGGGAGACGCACAAAATACTGTATTCAGCATTTCCCCGCATTAATAGCAGCTTGAATAAAATCATCACACCGGGTGAACCCACCAGACAACACATCAGCTAGAAAACCGGCAATGTCAAAGGCCTCCTGTAAATCTCTTGCAGAATTTATCTCATCGAGCCACGACAGCATCTCCTTCGGCAATCCGAGCAGCTCCTTCACATTTAAGAGTCGGTCCTTCATCACCAATTCCCAACCTTCCAAGTTTCCGCTTTCATCTTCTTCAGTTGTTGAAGTCCCTTCTGTTCTTGCAGATGTCGAGCTCGCTGGCTTCTTGACCTTGAAAAAGTGTTGTAGTAGCTCAATCAAGCCTGTGTAAACCAGCATTGGTCGAATGATAGATAAAAGCTCTTTATTTTGCCCTGATTCCACTCTCTCAGCCGTAGCTGAACCAGATGATGGGCGAACTGTGGTCGGGGCATGGGTGTGCTGCATGTATGCATGGTAGATACCGCGCTGCAAGAAAGCACGGCGGTGCTGCAACCAGGACTCATAAGACTCTGAAAGAAGTGAGTTCACCATCATGAGTTGGACAGTTTCTTCAGTACCCAACGTAGGTTGTGCACC
The DNA here is from genome assembly GCA_037074485.1 of Delonix regia. Lineage (NCBI taxonomy): Eukaryota > Viridiplantae > Streptophyta > Magnoliopsida > Fabales > Fabaceae > Delonix > Delonix regia. Next base: position 13,992,527 of record CM073449.1, read on the forward strand.
AGCTGGCGTAGGGGGCCTAGGATCTGATGTAGAAGAGGTTATATATGCTGATACAGCCCTAGTCATGGTGCGTCGCTGAGAAGAACTTCCTTGATCAAGGAGATGGCGTGCCATTTGGATCATAAAAGGGAGGAACCGAGAGTTACTTTCTCGTCCTCCACCTCGGCAATCTACACTGAATGATGCCCCTGTTGCAAACCGAGCAAGCATCTACAAAGAGGGAAAAAGGTAACAGCAGGGTGAGACACCAAAATGCCACATCCAGAGAAATTATATGTACATAGTGGAGCAAATAAACTTAAGTTTCAACATTATTTGTCATACTCAAGATTCATAGATTACTTTTTCCCTTTCTTTTTTCTGTTCATAAATTTTGATTTTCTGGGCGTGAAGTCAACACAGCAGCTGGACAACATACCAGAACAATGTCATAAGTTAGCAGGCGGAGCCTGCTTCCATCAGCACGTCCAAGTGCATTGAGGTTGTCCCAGTACTGGTCAACATAGCGCACATACTGCACCATCGGAACAGATGGACCTCTGACAGGGAACAAAGAATTGCAAAGAGATTCATTATTTCTAAGTGTGGCCCCTTCCCACTCTTTCTTAGGGTTCTTCAGGGCAGCATCCGCTCTTTTGGCCTCTTGATGGCACTGGAAATGAATGATATTGAAGTAACTTACAGTAGTGTAAACACACTCTCCACGGGCACTTCCCAAAGTACCTACTCCTAGATTCACACGCTTACTATAACAGTAAACACCCAGTAAGTCAGTGGGTCGTAAACTGTATCCCTCCCGGCATACCATGCAAGCCAATCCATCCTCCTCCTCCTGCACATCTTCCAAACCTTCAAGGACAGGCCGAGCAACAACAATGCGTTCACCTCCATCTGATGACAGTTCCTGTCGCATTCCAAGCCCCTGCATCAAATAGAGAAGATTACACAAGAGGAAAAGGAAACTGATTTCCACTAGTGTGTAAAGCACTAGTCCAGTTATTTTATTTTGTCAAAAAGCTAATATAACTGGCTCATTGCAGGCAAGCAATAAATGAGAATCAATATGTTTTTATTCATAAAAATAATTATTTTTTATTTTTTAAAAAATATTTTTTATAAAAAATTAAGGGCCATTAGATTCATTGGCCCTCTTTCCTTACTGGATAAAGATCCCTCCAGTAATACTAGAGGGAATCCAAACTCTATTCTGAGATACAGAATTTGAAAATGCATTCTTGAGTGACAATTTTAAATGAGGTGACCAAGATAAAATACCTGAAGCAATTCCTCTCTCTTCCGCAAAGCCCGGCGCCTCATTTCATCCCTTGTTGCATGCCGCAACTTGCGTACTTTCTCTTCCAAGAATCCATCTCCTTTTCCTTCCTTGTTAGATAGAGTGTCCAACAAGTTTTCAGCCCTAGCTCCAATCTCATTTTCTCCAGGGACTCCTTCCAAGGCATGCAGCAAAGGTAAGATACCTTCATCATCAATACACCTTTGAGTGGGCAGATGACCCATTGACAAACCTCTCAGCATTGATAGTATAAGAGGGACAGATGGCAATTTTAAGCCCAATGCCCATTCAGCACTAGTCTTAAAGCCAGCCTGCCCGGCATTGCCAAAACTATCTTTCAGATGTCTTATTGCAGTTCCAGTTATACCCTTTTCTAGGATAATGTCTTTCAATCTCTCTCCACAGGAACTTGTCTTCAGCGACTCCGAAACCCTAACAAAATTTTCCAGTGTAAACCTCTGCTTTAAAGCTTGCTGAGCAATGCTCTCATCTTTCACATCATCCAGATGTTTTTGCAAATGATCAAATGCACCCCAATCTTGCAAGTAAGGACTAAAATGTTGGATGAGAGCTTCCATAGCAGAAGGTTCACCATATGTTAGATAGGGCAATATTCGTGCAACCATCTCAGTATTCCTCTGCTGTTTGTTTGACTTTTTTAGACCCAAGGGATGGGACAATCTCTCTAAGAACATCAGAACAATTTTCTTAGCCTGTTCCCCTGTTCCTGCTTCTTCACTAGTGACAGTGAGGGCACTTTGTGTAATGCTAATATTGTCACTTTCATTTGCCTCTAATGTCAGACTTTCAACAATCAAAAGTATGCCTTCAGCAGGCTCCATGGCATCAACAGAGAAAGCCCGCCTAGCTGTCTCAAGCAGTAAACCTAAAGCTCCCAGCTTCAACAGAGCCCGTCTGTTTTCCCTTATCTTGCAACAGTACATTAGAAGATTAAGAACCGCAACCAACTGCTCCTTGTTGGACTTAAAATCATCTCGTAGGCACTGCACATTATTCAAAAGTGAGATGAGAAATATAGGACAGGAAATCTAATGATTTGAAAACAAGGTAAATGAAATCATATCACTGAAGTATAGGTCAGTATATGATGCAGAACTAATCATTTTATTCGAATGTACCAAGCCACAGTGCCTTGGAAAATCTGTTCATGAATAGACAATCTGGGTAAACACTCAATTTATTTGGAAGATCATGCCTCAAACAGCATAGGTAAAAACACCAGCAGTGAATGATGCCATGTCATCAAGACAATTATTAAATTAAACTATCAATGTAAAGGAAATTAAACATGGTACTGAATAATTCTTTCAAAACTATATAAATGCTCGGTGAAATAAATCACCTCATGTAGTTATAGAACTTACTCCTAACCCTAGAATATAAGCTTTTCCGTAATCAAGGAAAGGATGTTTAGATTCCAAATAGATAGCTGTATGACCAATAATCAAATTACATCATAGAAAGTTGATCATAATTGCACACTTCAATCATCTAAGGAATTGCTCAAGGTAATGCTTTTGTCACAACCATGGAGACCCAAAAAAAAAAAAAAAATTTACAACTCTACAAACCATGATCTGTGAGGATGTTAAGGCTGGCACAGGGAGAGGAATCCAAGGTTCTCCAGCTGAGGTGCTTTTTCATGACAAATTTAGAAAGAAAGTCTAATAAGGAAGGAAAAAATAATATATAACACAGGAAGGGAATCCTTGATTGTAAGTCTCACAATTCGTGATTCTAGTTCTCCCTGAATTAACTCCTAATCAGGCCCCCAATTGCAGGGAATACAGTTAGAGAAAGCATTCTTAATTAGTCAATTAGATAAACGGTTAACCAACCAATGGCTGCAGAGGGCCAAAATTGTTTCTTATTATTCCACAGTAGTGAGACTAGCGTTATTCAGCTCAGTTATGCAAATTAGTGTTGATTCCATAGAAAAGTTACCCTTTTAGGATGAATTAATTTTGTTACAATGCTGCAATTTTATAGGTAACAATCAGAATAAAAATAGATAAAAATAAATAAGAACATAATTTTGACATAGTTTATTTGATGTCTTGACTTATAAAGTTTATTTGACGTCTTGACTTATAAAACAACTTGACCATACATCACCCACGCATCAAAAGTAAGCTCTTCCTTTTAGAGCTGTCAGTTTTGAAATTTTAAATAGACCCTAATTCTTGCTTGATGTAGTACTGACACACAACATAGCTACAAATTAATTATCTTATTCAGTTCCTACTAATATAATCAGAAGCCTTCAAAATTCAACCAAAGGAAAGTTATAGAAGTGATTGTAATTCTAATTTTGAATAGCAGCTACAGAACAGCATCATCAGAAGACAAAGGAATGAGCTCTTTCTGAGAATATCAAAAGAGAAATATTCTGCAAACCTGAATCATGCCCAACAGTATCTCCAGTCCACCACACTCACGAACAGCACCTGCTATGGCAAACTCAACCTCTGGATCCTGAGATTCCTCTCTATCTTCCTCCAGTTCTTTAATCATAGGCTCAGTTGCTTCACCATCCAATCCCTGGCAATCATTATCATCAACAATGGTACAAATTCAAAACAAAAGTTTTCATAAGCACATGCTCAATGATAGTGACAAACCTGAAGTCGATAAGTCACTGTCATAGGTGGGCAGTCTCTGGATGCAGTGACAGCATTTGTTGACAACAAGTTGGAATTAGTCACACTACTTGATGATTGATTTGACTTCTTCCACACTTGCTCATAAACTTGTGCAATGCTTAAGTCAAGAGAGATGATATTGCCAGCAACTAGCAACTCCATTCCATAGTCATCCTCAAGAAGACCTAACAGATCCAACTGATGGCAGATCTTATTCTTAACATCACGCATCAGAGGACCAATTTCAGCACTTGAATAGGGATTCTTAGTCATTGATCCCCTAATAAACTCTTCCTGGGTATGAGCCTTGTTTAAGACCAACAAATACACAGGCTCTGGTTTTGAGGGGCAGATCAGATTGCAAAGTTGTTCTAAGATAAACTGCAAATGCAGGTGTAGATTACAAGTAAATACGCAAGGAACACTATGTAAAATAAAATTAATTAGTTTCTCACAGATCAAGTAGATGAATAACAACTTATAATTAAAAAAGAAAAGAAACGATATCTATAGATGATTACTTTTATAACATGTCCATAAACTATTCACTATAGCAGTACGTGATAAAAAGAAATTGATCAAAGCATCTACCATCAAAATCAGATTGGATAATTAATAGATAGAAAATTGATATAACTAAGTTTAGAAAACAATACAAACTAATACAGTTGACTGTCCAAAGAATCAAATATGTCATCCTTACCAAGCAAGTACGTCCCTTCCTCTCCTCACCATGTATTTGCAAACCATTGATGCAGGCCCGTATGAACTGCCGCTTATTTTCACTGCTTTCCAGCAATAGACTATCTAAAAGATCCTTCAGGAGCCTATTGCAATCACTGATCAACTTTGTCTTTTGCACTATCAAGCCACGAATTACTATAAGCGCTTCGAGTATTTCAGAAAGTAAGTTGTCTTGCATAAATCTGACATAAGGTTCAATTTTATAAGATGATGCAAATAAAATTTTAAACACACAACTTAAATTATTCAAGCAGCAGTTATACCTGGATCTGACATTTGGAACCTCTAAAAATTTACCAAGGAGTTCTATGAGCTTGTGAAGGATAAATCCCTGAGATATATCAATGTGCAGACTCCTTTCCAGGGACTCAACATTACTAACTTCTTGGGTAATCAGAGTGCAGATTGTCCGTAGACAACCCCTAACAGTTAAAAATAATCGAGCATCCTCTGATTCTATCATCTTGAATAGCAGTTCAAAATATTCTGCAGCACTTTCACCAGCAGATAGTGTAGCAGGTAACAAAGAAACAAGTAAGTTCAGCAACCTAAATCTCCTGGATGAACTTTGGGCACAAAGCAAGTTTATCAGCATACACATGTCTGACCTAATAGATTGAGAGCACGCACTCAAAACAAGTTCTTTAACCCATGATCCCAATTCAAATCCTGATAATTCACTTTTGGCTGCTTTACAAACACGACGTTTCCATCTCAGTGCATATTTAAGGGCTAGGTAATCATGTCTTTGAGGTCGCGACCTCTGGCCAGGACCTTTGACAGCCTGGGACACTTTGTATTGCCTTCTAACAAAATCAAGATAGGAAGCTCCCCTCTCCCATTCTGAGTAGCTCACTAATTGAATATCCTGAGTTTTGGGTGTTGCATCCCAATTTCTTTCTGATGAGTCCTGAAATGACTTAGCCCCATTCACATTAGACAAAAATCCAGATGCATTTGGATTACTTTCATCCTTTGTCTGCACATGAGACTTTCCATGGCCTTGCTCTTTCTCTGGTGTATCAGGTTTTGGAGGTGTACATGCCTGAGATATAATTCTCAGGCATGGAAGAATGACATGCTCAGATATGGCAGGATGTTTGGCACCTAACTTGATGGAAGAGAACAACAACTGAAACACAATACGTAATCTTGATTCCCAGAATTCATCTGCCAAAGAACACACTTCAGAAAGTAATAATAACTCTTCACGTGTAGTGACAGCAATGTCCATGGAGCGATGATGCTCAAGGCAGTACATAACCTTCTTTTGTATCAGACTGTTCAACTCAGTAATTGCATTTACATCACCCTCTGATAGGGAACAAAGTACCGCCCTTGCTTGGACACGGGCAGCTTTGGGGCCCTGATGAATATTATTCTCGAATAACTCAGACAAAATGCCAGCTGAAACAAGTAGTTTCTTAGAATTTGGATGCCTTGCTAGTACTTGTAATAGTTCTAGACATTGCGTTACAAATGTAGTTGCACAGCCATAACAATTATTTGGTGATCTTGAAACCACAAATCTTGAAGCCACGCCATTATCAGAATGCTTTTGATGTAAATAATTCATCAACACCTTCCGCAGCCCTTGCAGTGTCTGCACACTTTTACTGACAGAATCAAAAGCTGCTTTGCACTTTTCACCATAAAGGACTCCAAGAAGAGCAATTTTCCGATTGATTTTACAAGAGGGTCCAGGTAAAGAGACCATCATTTGTTGTACGGAGTCCTTCTGTTGGGAGTCCATTTCATTCTCACCAATACTTGAAACAATTTTAAGCAAGGGCTTCTTGAAACCCAAGAGTTGCTGGTATCTCCTATGAGCATTCTCAGACTCAGATTCTATGGCTGCCAATCCCCTCTTCATATCTTCATCATTTTCCATGTTATCAAATGTAAAACTTGGCTTTGCCATGAAATTAAACTCAAACCGCCCATATTTGCTGTACCCACACTCATTACATAGAAAAGAATCCAAATTCTCATAATTGATGTTGCGACACTGCCTGCATTGATATGCATTTTCATGGCAATTGCTACATATTCCATGTTTATCAGTGACTGGACGACTACAACGAGGGCACTGCAATGGTTCAAGAGACAATGCTTGAAGATTTTCGTAGAATGAATCCAGTTCAATCATGAAGTTACAAGCAGTGATTGGAATGGGGAATTCAACTTTAAGTTCAGTCTGATTAAAAGCAAGATGACAACTTTTTGCACGCTTCCACAAAGACCAGTTGTTTTTCAACTCTGACAAGTCAGCAACTGGCCGATTATTATAGTATAGGTTCAAAACCTTAACTGATTTTGACTTTCTGGCATCATGAACATTCATTGTCACAGTCTGGATAGTGTAACTGCCAGTGCATTTCACTATGATACGATTGTCAGTGAACTTTGTTTCGGATTTAAGAGAATCTAGCTTCATCCTGCTGTAAGGTACTTCAGGGGAGCTGCAAGCGACACAAGGTTCACTCTCAAGATAGTACCCATCAAATTCCACTAAACCACTTAACGTGTTATAAATACGGGAATTTGGATGATTAGCTAACAGCTCATTCTGTGAGTGGAGCGTCTCAAAGATGCACCTAATTACCTCAGGGGTCAAGCATCGATCCACAAGTTCAGAAATCTGGTGCTTAGAGCCCATGTCAGGGGATTTTCCAAGCAACCAAGTTACAAGTTCTGTGTACTCAACGATATTCTGGCCATACATTGGTAAGAACTTAGCTTTCTGCAAGAGAGCCATTAGCATGATTTCCTTAAATGACTGCTTCGCATGATGCCAGACCCCATAAAGAACTAATTTAGCCTCTGCACGAACAGTACTGGAATTCCACTCCAGAAGAAAGCAATCTATGAACTGCTTTGAGATATCCCCACCCTTGTCTGTGAAGACATCTACTGCTGCCTCCATATCTAAATAGGACTTCTCCAAACCAGTCTCAGCCCCATCTTCACCTTTCTTTTTCTTCTTTAATTCTTGAGACAGAGCACTTGATTTATTTGAGCATGTGTCACCTGACTCTGTTTTCTGTGACATAAGGCTAATATCTTTTCCTGTATAGAAGGCCAAATTTAAAAGCTTAAGAGTCTGAATAACAGACTCTTCTCCGAGATAAAACACTCCATTCACCAGGAAGGGTAAAATATCTCCATGCCTCAAACAAAACTTTTGCCAGTTCCGTGGACGTGCAGCTGCTACTTCTGCCATCGTGGAAAGGCACTTAACAATCTTTACACTTCTCTCATATGGGATGGAATTTTGAAAACCACCAGACTTGTTTACATGTTTATAAAGTCTCTTCACCTCACTAGAAAACTGCCAAGAGTCCCGGACACTGTAATAATGAGACTTACTTCCACAGAGATGTAGGAAAAGCCTTCTCGCATATCTTCTTACATAATTCGTATGGGGATTGTTAATATAACTGCAAAGAACATCTTGATATCCATCTAGCTTCAAATCCTTCCCGTATGACATCTTGTAGACTTTCTCTTTTTCCCCAGTTTTGTCATGCTTTTCTGGCCGAACAAGGGTGTAAACTAGTCGGAAAGCATTCTCAAGTAACAGCCTGTGGTAGTCCATAAATATATCTGTTCGATGTGCTTTGGCATATGAATCTAAAAAGAAAGGCAAGAAATTGCCTGCTGGTAAGTCTCTACGAACTGTTAGCAGAGCCCCACATCCAGGCCCTGCAGTAAAACTATGTGCATTTTCACTATTAACAGGAGACTTGAAAACATGCACCAGCTGCTGCAGTATATCCATTAAATAATTTACAAATGATTGCTGCCTAAGAGAATCACAAGCTCGAAGTAGCTGTGAAGCAAAGTCAGTCTTCTCTTGGTCATCTGCTGAAGGCTTAGCAGCCACAGTAGAGGATAATGGAAGCTGGATGACATTTTTATCTTGTGTATCAACAGTTCCACTCTGCCTTGGCATAGAATTATCACTACCAGGTTGATGCCAGTTTCTAAGCATCAGTGTGAAAAACATGAAGACTAGGATTGCAACTTCCCCAAATGATGAACGGGTTCTTGCTACAAATGGTCTGTTGAGATTAATCTCATCCAAAAACCACTTGATCAGCTTCTCTAGATCTAAGCTATCAGGCTTTGAGCTGTCTATAAAAGGTCCACCTACTGCAGATGACAATCTGTAGAAAAGCTGCATAACAGGAATAGCCCGCACTCCAGAGGTTGTATCCATCCATCCTTTCAATTGTTCAAGAAGCTCAGAAAGAAGTAATGAGTTTACAGCTCGTTTTGAAGCAGAAATTGAGACAGGATCAGTCAATGAAGCAGCGAATTCTCCTGAATCATTGGGTTCCAAGACATGAATTGATGGAGAAGAATGTTGCAAGCCGCCATCAGCAGGGACAGGCAACAAGTTCGGGTCACTAACATCATCAGGTGTTAAGTGAAACTCATTGCCATCTCCTACTGACTCCACTTCAATTGGAATTGCTGTCATAGGATGATCTCTAGAGTGTGGTGAAGGAAGTCGGTCTGCATCAAGCACTTCATAGCATGCCTCACATAAGTCAAAATCAGGACAAACAGTACAATGCCATCTTCGCCTCAGTATAGGTACAGTAGAGCAACCATCACAACAGTATTGAACAGATGAAGTTATAGAGTCTTCTTCAATCATGACTTGGTTATTTCCGCCACTAGTGTCAGTAGGCCCAGGAACAGATACAACACTCTCAACAGCATCATCAGTAGCTAGCATGGTCTGCTTTGGAAAAGGGACCTGGAGCAATCTTGAAGATATGGCCAAACTGGAAAAGAAACACATGTGAAAGCTAAATATCATATCTAAATTCAGGATAAAAAAAAAAAAAAAAGAATAAGGAATGAATAAAATACCTGCTGGCAGTCTGAACAGCCTCATTGGAGGAAAACAGAAGTTTTTTGAGTAACACAACAGCAGGTGCCACAGAGTGCAGTGCTGCTTCCTTTCCATGCAAGGCCAAACATTCAGCATAGCAATAAATAAGTTCAACAGCAGACATGACAATGTTGTTCATAGTTTGTGTATCAGGCTGCTCAAAGTCCAAAATTCCCCATAGAACTTGCATAAGTGAATCCACGACTTCAGAACCTACACCAGCAATAGAAGCAGCTTATATCAAGTCCAAATGGTAGGCAAGGAGAAACAAATATTTCCACATTGAGAATAATGAATCCATTCACTTGATTCCATAAGAACTCCTGCACATGAATCTTTCAAAATATATAATTTATGATGGAGTATACAAAGAATAAATGTACTAACAACAAGCTATATGAATAAAGGATAAACTGGCAAACCACAATTATTAGCAACTCAACTCAGATAAATGTTATATTCTTACTTAAAATTTCAATATAGCTACAAGTGTTAATTATCAACTGCTCAAGTTACGATTCGTTTTCTAAACAAAAATTAATTGTCATACAGGATATCACAGAGAGAGAGCAAGAGACATGGGGATGGAGACCACTTGGTAGAAAAGCCCATAAAACCTACTAAGGATCTTTGCAAGCCAAATGTTTTTTTTTTTTTTTTTTTACTTTGTCAAGAGTCAGACTGTTGAGGGAGCGCAAGTGTCCCCTCTGGTCCCAAGTCAACCATTAATTAGAATATAAAGAAAAATGACAGGTTGAGGAAGCCAGAAGAATACATGATATATAAAATGAAGAACATTTGATTGACAAAAACAACAGAGTTGAGGAATCACATACATATATTAAACTAAGACAATTTCAAAGTTCCAGAGATATTTATAATTTTCTTGGAAATAGACATCTTAGTTGAATACTGTTGAACAAAAATCCTAGCATAATTACTCAGATGGGTGAGAACATGGATACAGGAAAAGACCACCAATTCCTAGTTCAGCTGCGCACCAAAGGAAATAAAAGCCAAAAACTTATTGTTTAAATCCAAACAATTTCCAAAATATGATCCTACTTCAATCCAATCCCAGGACAAAAACTTCATGAAGGAAAAAAAATTTATATATCATTAAAAATAAGTCTGCAGGAACTAAGCGCAACTTGACTTGGAAGAACAAAAGTTGAAATTTACCCTCATGGGAATTAGACAAGATACAATCTCATAATAATGACAGTATGCAGCAGATACCCACGTTCATATCAACCAGGCATGAGCATATTCACTCTCCACTCACTAGAAACCGTAGGAATTGAAAAGGAAATTTTAAGTCCTCATGTAAATAAGAGTCAATCAGAAATTGCAATAATACCATTTGTCTCCAGAAAAGTTGCTAAATTAGATCGTCGTTGCAATGCAATTTTACACACTGCACGCATCTGGGCAGTGAACTCTTCAATGATCCAACTTCCTGCAGTACCACCCATCCCAAGCCTTGACGACAGTACTGATGCTGATTTCACTACTCCAAGAAGCCGCATGGTATCCTTAACCTAACGTGAGAACAGTCCAGTTACTCATAAGAAACATTACATCCACATAAATAAGTGAAAGTAATGCACAAAACAAACTTGGCATATAAAATGAAAGTGTTATAACAGAGTACTTGATGGAATAGCTCTTTCTTAGGAAAAACAGCCTGTAAGACACGACAAGCAGAAGCCTGAAGCACTGGTTCCCGGTCCTGCTCAAATATTATTTCAAGTAAATGCTTGCACTTGAGTTTGCTGAGCTCAGCTCCAGCTTCCTCAAGCCTTGAGGACCCTTGCTGCCTACATAGTGAATAAAACTTAGTAATTAGCTTAAGTCCATCAGCTATTACCTGCTCCTGAATAGGAGCAGACTGCATTGATCGGCACTTCTTCCCAGAACCAGCCACTGAGGAATTTAAACCAAGTGCTCTTGCTTCCATATCCAAAACAGCATCCATCTTCTCTTTCCAACCAAATTCATCTTTAGCTCGTCCATAGACTTCAAGTGAGTCTATTCTAGGAAGTGTCGACCCATTAAAGGTTGGCCCCACAGAGATTGTAAATTCTTCATCAGCAAGGAGTGATTCTGCAACAGTAAATGGAATATCATACCAGGACCGCATTCCTTCATCTAATTTAATAACCCTCTGGAAAATAGAAAGACTTGAAGGTATGTGGCTTGCTGATGTATTTCCCACATGAACTCGAAAGCCAACCATGACTATATCAGGGTTCGAATTGAAGACAGATATCTGTATAAGAGCAAAGAACAGAGAAAATTATCAGGGCTAAGATATAATCAAGCACTGCACTAGGTGTATTTATAGCAATCAAAGCAATTAACATGATGGGAAGCAACTGAGTGCCAAGATCCTATTGACATAAAGTACACTAGTTTGAAAAAGAAACAACAAACAACATACAAAAGAAAAGACCCATCTCCCACATAATCAAGTCTGCATCATACAAGCTCTTTGAGTATTTATATTTTTAAAATAACCAAAAGCCAATGCAATCATACGGATAACAAGACAAATATCTTTCACTAAAGTCTCAGTTAAAAAAATCTATTGGCAACAATATTTAAGTGGTTTTTGGTCATTGATTTTTCCTTTAAAAAACAAAATTTCCATACAGAAACAATCTCCAATCTAAACAAAAGGAGAAATACACATATACTGTGAGCTGGACACATACTCTTTCTCCAAACTATTTCCACTAACATAAAAATCTAAAGCATATAAAGATAGCAAAGATTATATGTAATGAAAATACATCACCTTCAGGAAGACCAACTACAAAGGAGGAGTTTGGTTCACGAAAATTGTTTGATTTCATAGGAATGGTACATTTTTTGGGTTGTGAAGGGTTTCAAAATATATACCCGAGAATGTTTCATTCCCAAGATTACAATATTCCCACAAAGACCCACATTTTCATAATATTCACATTAAATTTTAAATAAAATAAGAAGCAAATATAATATTAACATAATATAATCATAAAATATATTAATGAATAAAAAAATTATAAATTACAAAATAATGAAATGAATACGAAAGTTAAAATAATATATATCAAGATAATATATAAGATAAAAACTAAAAAATAAATAGTGAAATGATAAATAATGAATACTAAAATATATTTAAATAGTAATATAATAAATAAATAACATCAAAATGATAAAAATCATAAGTAAAACATTGATAGGGTACTTCTGCAAAATTAGCAAGGATTCCAAAAAATGTAACAAACTATTCCAAAAGTTATGTAATGAACAGTGTACTGTAACAGGAAAATGTACAATTATGTGAATCAAATGCCCCAAAAGAGTATCATCAAGCCATGTAGCAAAAAATTGTAGTCACCCCTCCTAGAGGAGGGCATTTCTCAAATATCTGCTAGGCTACAACTCTCCTAGAGCTTTATTATCTCTATTTCCATGCTTGAAAGAAAAAGGAAAAGAAAAATAATGCAGCTACTCAGCACTAAATGAAGCAAGCCCATAATCAACATTCACTTTGTAACAACAGCCACTAGACAATAAAGAAAGAATACCTTAAAACCTGCAGGGCTGGGACTTTCAAGAAAACCATCCTCATTTACTAAATTCTGTTTTGCTCCTTCAGAGTCACCATTTCTGATGGCATCACCACCCAGTTTCACATCTGACGTAATGCAAACAGTTTTTTCAAAGAAATCAAGAGGAAATTCAGGATTTGTACCGGCATAGCCTTTACTGAGGATAGTAGAACCTAATTTTTTAACTTTCTCCGATGCTGCACTCAAACCAGCATCAACACCCAGGGGAACATGCGAGTATATTTGAAGGCTACCATCATCATGCAAGACAAGACAGTGGATTTTATCCTTTGATAGAGGTTTGTAAGCAGTCATCCCAACTATAGGTGAGGCTGAACCCACTGAATGCCGCATGCTCTGCGCAAGTATTTCACTTTCCCCAATTGACACGGCAAGTGCAGAATTTGATTTCCCACTTGACAAGCAAACAAATAATCCACTTCCCATCACTAATTCTTTCCAATGATGTACTCCAGCAGGCCGTAGCTTACCTTCTTGTTCCTCATGTACAGAAGACATATCAACTAAAGAGGCAGCATTAGAACTTAACTGCCCTATCACTGTGGTACCATCTTGAAATGATATAAAAAGTAGTTTATAAGTTGAAGAATAGTACAGTGATGAACCCTTTGCATTAATTTCTTTGCCCTGAAGCTGTACAACTTCACTCAATGGCATGGCCCCAACGTTCCCTTTGATTGATAATTCTAACCTGAATATAAAACCATTTTCTGAAAGAACAATAAGAAACATTCTTCGCTGGGAAGCAAGATAAATAGTGGCATCCACAATCATGTCATCAGGCAAAGTGAAGTAGTGCATGGGACTGATATTGTCCAGGGACAGGTCATATATTTTGACAAACCTGTTAGTCACAACCATTAACTCAACCTGTGAGCCTGGAACCCAATCCACACGTCTAATATATGCACCTTGCAAAGCTAGTTCAACAGCAAGGCGGTCAATCACTTCACCACGAGGATTCAATGTGAGGACCTGGCAATCTTCATAACCCGCTACAACAAGATAATTCTCAACCACAGGATTGAATGCAAGTTGTACAATTTCAAAGCGAACAATATTTTTAGAAAGAGGTTTTACATTGGTCTTGTCAGCCGTGACAGGTGCTATGGTAGCTTGGCCAATCAACTGTCCAACATCAAATATAGCAACTTTATCACCTTCACCAACAGCAAGTCGGCCTCGCTGGCTAACACTGAGCAATGACTTGACAAGAGAACCACTTACTAAATGCGATTTAAGCTCCTTTGCATTTGAATAATCGACCTTTATCTTCAGATCTAATGATCCACTTTTATATGCTTTCTTCAATTGCAAGAGATCCACTCCATAAGAAAGCACCTTATCTTCACCCAAAATGATTTTCTTATCTTTTAAATGGTCAGAGTCTCTTCTACTAATTATAAATGGCATCAAAGAAGTGCAAAGATTGATCACCCGGCTCTCAATATCAAGTTCCTCTAATAATGGTGGAATCCCATCTTGAAGTTCTTTTGGAATAGACAATCTGAGAGAGTTATCCACATCTGAGCAGATATCCTCTTCAAAATCTGAATCACTATCTGGTAGCTGATCCCCATCTTCAGAGAAGGGTAAAAATGACTGAAAAGAATTAGTGTTACGAACAGGTGCACTGCTACTCCCAGTGAATTTCCGAGGTTTCAAGCATTGACAGTTATTACCTCTAACACCCCCAGCACCACAGTCGCAAAAGAACCGACTTGAGCGGGAATAAACAACGCGATGACCCCGATGACAAATTTTAGCACAGATAGAACAACAGCCTTTCGAGACTGTCAGGTCACATGTATAGCAAAAGTACCAGTGCTGTTCCATGAAATTGCTGCCACTGGATGTAAATGTACAAACCTTAGAGGCAAGTGCCCTTTCACTGTTAGCATCTTCTTCTTCATCTTTGTCTATGCTAACAACTTCACCATCAGAAGTTGCATCATCCTCATCCTCATCGACAGAAGTTGCATCACATTCAATAGAAGCTGATCCCCCTTCCTGATTGGCAGAAAGAATGAATGTCTCAGAGTTTTTGCTGGATCCCGCCGGCCCAGGCATGTGCCCAACCCCAAGATTGGCGCCAGATGAACCCTTGCTAGTTGTTCTTTGCGGGGTGATTTTACCAGAACCACAATCACTCAATACAGTTTCCATGAAGCCAAATAGAAACTTTAGCCCTGGAAGCAAATGTTCACTGCCCACCAGCTTCTCCATCAGCATTACAGTCCTTGTCAGTAACAACTTCATCAAGTGTTCTCTTGAAATTTGAACAACAAAATTGAAATATGACTTGGCTGTATGTATATCAAATAGCAAAAAGGCAGTATCAAGAGACAACAGTGCAGAATCAAAGATGTGATGCTGCAATTCTTTCGATTGCTCAGAGGACGATGACACAAGACACAGAATAAAATTCGTTGTTGATTCCCTAAGAGAACTGGAGCTCCCCTTAGCACAGTTGGCCCCACCTCCAGAATCTACTACGCTGCCTAAAAGCCTTGTCTCCAACCATTTGGATAGGTAATGTATATCTTTCTCAAGAAATTTCTTTTGCATCCTCCTTCTGAGATCAGGAAACAATTCTCCAGATAAAAGGTCCACATAGAAACCAAGAACCTTAACGTTAACTGATTCAGAGTAACAGCTATCCAGAGAGTCAATCAGAACCAAACAACCACCAGGATACAACTGCAAAAGCCTGTTGATCTGCCCTGGCACATTTTGAACACCAAGATAAAATTGGAATATGGCAGATTTTGATGGGTCCTTTCTAAGGCTGCTTAAAATGTCAATTATCTTGCTAACCATCCATTCATGGACGATGCCATCACTAGCTCCTCCAGCACTGATGTCCCTAAGAAAACCTTCCATTTGCTTCAGTAGAATTAAGTTTGCATAAGTTGAACTTTCCATTTCTACACACATGTTGTGATAGATAGTGTCACATTTCTCATGAATACTTTCAAAGATCCTATCAAACTTGATATTCATTACCGCATCAAGAATTTGTCGAAGGATCTCAACCTCCAAGTTAACATTTCGTACTGCATCTTGCACTCTGAGCAACCCATCTAGAACAAAGATTATTCCTCTTATGCTAAGAATGGAAGAAAGCATAGTTGCACTAGAGGTAGAAAGATGAAAAGGAAAACCATGCAACAAGCACTCTGATGAAGCCCTAGATAGCATTCCTGAAGCATTTTTATGAACAGTAGCATCCAACCTTGATAATATGCCAACAACAGACTCCAGCTCACTTAAGTTGAAGCCACTCCTCTCCAGGAGCTCATCCTGCAAGAATTTATCAATTCCAGTATGTTTGAGAAGCAAGATTGGTGAAAACCCAGGAGCCAACTTCTGCTTGTAACTAAGGGTAGCAAGGAAAGCCTTCTGATGAATCTGCACATATTTGTTCAGCAAGGATGAGAACAATTTCACAAGCAATGCAAAATGACCAGCTTCAATCATGGAAGAAATCATGCTTCCAGCAAGTTTAACATAATTTTGGTCCTTGAAAGGATTTTCTGCCCAGATAAGATTTTCTTTAGAAACTGCATTGTCTGTACAATATCTCCATAAGCCAATATTAATGAAGGAGAGCACCAGAGACAGCCACATCCCATTTCTGAGAAAATCCCAACCTAATTCCTTAATGTCCTCTGGTATGGACACAGCATCTAATTGCTGAAGCAAGCTTAGCATAAAATCTGGAAAAATAGTGCACTTCTCAATATCCTCATGATGACCTAAAAGTGAATGACTGAAGTGGAAAAAATGCAACATATTAGATGAATCCAGAGAGAAGTCCCCACTCCAAGGAATGATTGGATGACCTGCTTCAGAGCCAATACAAGGAATATCCCAACAGAGAGTGAAAAAATATCTTTCAACAATTAGATCTTCCAATGCTACAGCCTTTCTGCCGCTCCAAAATCCCAGAACTTGTGAGAAGATCAAATATATGTCATTCCAATTTAGATTTAAGCTGTCAATTGCCAAATCACTCCTACCAAGTGAAGGAGAAGACCCTGAAACATCAATCAGTTGATCAGTCAAGCTACTCACAGCAGCTTCCTCTCCAAGCCATCCACTCATAATATTTTTCAATGCAATTGATGACCAAGATGACAAGTGATCATTCACATTATTTGGTATTGATGGCCCAGACAATGGGGCTTCCCTTAACTTAGACCGCACATCTAAAAGCAATGCCGTCGGACATGTATGTTGGTGAAATATCATATGACGAAGAATTAAGATCAACCTTGAAGCCACCAATGCCCAGCAAGTTAATTGTGTGCTGTTCAAATTCAATGCTGTGTTAGAAACTTCTTTCAGGGATGAGAAGATTAGGTTTGCCAGCACCGCCTTTTCTCCTCCAGCAGACAAGTGAAATGCCATAAGAACAATCTCATTGTGAAACAATGAGGGAAGGGTACCAACAAGATCCTTGACACTAGGACTTTTTACATGTATAGATTTTGCCTTGTCAATAATGAAGGCAACATATTCACGATAGATTTTGGTTCTCAACTGACTATCAACAGAGCCTGCCCTACAAAACAATGTGTGAGCCAGCAAGGTCAGGGTCCTATCATTGTAACTAAAGGCACCGTTCTCTACAGTCAGGATCTTCTCAACAAGGTAGTCTTCAAGTGAATCAGCCAAAGCATGGTGTGTAAGAAGGCTGTGCAAAAGATCAAAACACAGTTCATGGATTTGTCCAGCCTTCCTGTCTTCATGCAATGGAGTAAAATTATTAGACATATTATCTTCAGAACAACTGTGACAATTGAGTAGGGAAAGAAAAATGTCGATGTGTCTTGTACTGATTTTGTTGCAGCCATCCTCATAAATAGAACAATGCCATTCAGTGGAGAAGATGCATGTTTTAAGAAAGTGCAGAAGTTCTGTAGCAGCTTGAATTGGCATATTATGATAGCTGGAGCTAGAAACAGCAGAAGCAGCTGGTGGCTGTTCACATCCATCTGTAGATCCAACAGAGCGCCCAGTCTCAGAGAAAAGGTCTCCAAAAATAGCCTCATCCTCATGACATATTGCATTTTCAGCATCAGATGTGCAGCTAAACTTTGCAGAACTAGAAGATGACTTTTCCATTTTTGGCCGTAATTTTAGTCCTTCAAAATGAAGCAACAAAGTAAGTTGCATCAGACTGTCAATCCACTGGCTTGATGCAGGAAATATTAGTTTCAGAAGCTCTTCAATTGTGTATCTCTTTAGCAAAGAAACAGTCTCATTATGAACAATGCAGGAGGGTAAATCATTCTGCATATCAGTAGAACTGCCAGCAAGTTCTGCTTCAAAATCTATCCACTCAAAAGAAACCTGATGCCTTTGTCTGTTCAGATCATCAACGAGTTTAAGTGTATAAATAACACAACGGGGGAAGTAAGCTAATGGAGGTTTCAAATTTGGGGCAGACTTGTCATATCTCCATACAGATGAATCTAGACTTTCCATTATAGATGCTACAATACATGCTTGAACATTTTGGGGAATACAACTATTGCAGAAAATAACCTGAACAATATGAAGAAATTCTTCCACAACCATTAGAATAATACTCTCAAAACTTCCCTCAGCGATAGCATGGCTAGACACAAACTCGAATTCAACTCTAAACAAGCTAGACAAAACATCAGCAAATGAGGCAACTGCCTTCACCAAGGAGGCATCATATTCAACACAGGGAACATCCTTAGTAAGATTCCCAAGTAATTTGAACATCCTCAAAGTGAATGAAAGTCTCTTTCGGAAACTTACACCCACTACCCTTTCATCAAACACATCTTTGACTTTTATAAATTTATTACACAGCAAAATCAAACGAGGGATGTATTTCCCATGGGAAACTGCCCAATGCTGGGATATAAAGACCAATTTATTGAGATCTTGACAGTGAGTAGGTGCACCAAACCCAGATCCTTGCCTATCAAGTAGCATATGTTCAGAAGCTAATGTCTTTAGAAGCCAATCCAATGCTTTTCCTTCCTTTGAGCATCTTAAGCCTTCTTGCATACACATAAATGAACTTGGTTAGGTTAAAAGAAAAACCATGACAAACAATAAGATGATTATTTCAAATGAACATAATACCTTCTAGATGGCAATTGATGCCATCTTCCACAAAATTGTGACAATAAGCATCAACCACTGGTAACATATCTACGAAGGCACTCACAGACCTTGGTTGCAACATGTCCGCAGCCTTATCCATTTCATCTACCAATGCTATCTCTAAAAGATGGATCATGTTGTTCTGGAATATCCAATTAAAAATCAGGGATGCATCAAAAGTAACCGCCAACACAATAGCACAGGTCACTAGACTAATTAGTGTCTTTGAACATTTCTTTTAGTAGAGACCAGAAATATTATATTCTCTAAGAAATTAGGAAGAAATTTGTAGATACACATTCATACAATAATTCACTGTCTGGCGGCCATGTAAACTCTGGGCTTTCTCTATCTCTAACCCCTTTCTTGCCATACCATACCATTCTTCCTTCAAAAAAATTGGAAAAAAAAAAAAAAAAGACTTCTTATCTGTCCCCATGGTATCCTAAAAGAAAGTACAGTACTCAAGTTTTCTGAATTGAATTAAGCTATGCCCACCAGATGCTATTTTATTTTAGATAAAAATCAGCTAAAGGGCCCTTTCTGCTCCCTTAATAATTGCTAGAAATCAGCTAAAGGACCCTTTCCGCATGTAACCCTAAATTTTACTAGGTCACAACTTTTAAACTTGTCATTATTGTATCCGACTGCAAGTAAAGTTGGACAACCAATAGCACAATTAAAAAAAAATTACTAATTCAGAGATAAATCATTCAAATCCAAGCAAGGAGTATCATTTTTGCAAAACGATGATGTAGCCTAGGTATTTGAACAGTGACATGCGGAGATACAGGCCTATAGAGAGTCAAGAAATTACACTTGTATGCTAAATTATTGTGGTTAGTCCATAATCTATCAAGACAACTACAGGATTATAAGCTAATCATCGTTCACTTTCAAGACTACACTAGAATTTAACATTTATCTAATGAATTCTATTATGCACTGACATAGAAGCTTGCATCAAAAGAGTATGAGACATGATTTCCAATAGAAGGAACTAAAAAAATAATCAAATTAAACTTCATCTAAGTCTTGCTTAAGTCTCGATAAATTCTGCAGGACTTTCATCTGGTTTAACTTTGAACACCTTAAAACAGGAGAAACAATAGATTAAGAAGGAACTGAACAGATTCTGGCCGTGAAAACGTAATGAAAACATACCTGAACCCCAAGATCATCATCATTGAATCCAGAATTTTCCATATAACACACAGCAAATTCTATCGACTGCTGAACAATTGCAATAAGTATTGCTTCCGCTTGCTCCACTATTCATGCAATAAAGACAACACAACAGAGAATGAGATGAATGGAAACTCAATTTGTACTTTAAACATTTTGAAAAATATACTTCATACACAATAGTTCTGAATCCTTTTTTTCAAGAAAACTCTTCCATCACAACAGAAACACGCCAAAATTAGGGGGGGAATATCGAAAACAAAAGCAAAGACCATAGTAGTTACTTCAAAATTTTCATCATCTGCTAGATATGCACTACAGCTCTCAGTTCCAGAACCATAACCCAACTGCTAGCCAACCATGTAATATAAAAAAATAATAATAATGTTGTATAAAAATCGCAACAAGAAGCAAATTCCCACCAGACTAGAAAGAAATGATCAAACAAAGCACCTGACAAAGATCGAGACGCTGAAGCAATCGCATATGCTAATGACGAAACTGCCTGAATCTGCGAATCATTCCACAATTGGAGGCCCAACCTTCCATCTCCGACCACCTCGACGCCGCGCTTGAGAATCGCGTAGAAAGTGTTGAGTCCTAACCTCATCGCGTCGTCGGAGCGAAGCTTCTGTACAAGATCGTCTGACGACAAGGGCTTACTATCAACAACGAGAGCTTCAGCAAGCTTCTTAAGGTTCTCGGCCATGGCGATGCAAATCAAGACGATGAGAGGTACAGAGTGAGAGAACTGTAGAACGAGAGAGAAGAAAGGAGAAGGAGAAGAAAGGAGGTGAGAGAAAGAATGGACTTCCAGCAGTGAGCCACATAAAAGAAGGGTGTTTGGGGTATTTATAGGAGATGGGAAAATGTAGGAAAGCAGTGACTGTTAGGAAGAATCTTTAGGCAATCTTGCGAAGGCACAAATGTTAGAGACAAAGAAGCTCGTTTGTTTTCTTAATGAGCAAGGGAAGCTCGAATCCTAGGCTTCATTTCAGACTTTTCATTTGTAAAAATATTAATTTTATAAAAAAAATGTTATTCAATTTTGTTTAAATTTAGCTTTTTCCTTTCATAATAAAGAGTTAGAAATGAAAAAACAAAAGGGCAATTTCATCCTGACATGAGCACATATTATGTATAATTAAAGACCGCATAGTAAATCAAATTATACTAATTAGTCGGTCCATTAACGAGCAAGTACTTTTGTTTATTTTTAAATTTACAAAAAATTATTTTGACTCTTGTAAGTTTACGTAGGATTAAATGGATATAAATAAAAATTAAAAAATAAATGATAATTTTTTTCAAATTAGATTCTTTGTAAGTGATGAAGTAAATTATTCATTTTAGCTGACGAGTTATCTAAGGGTTAAGTTTAGGGTTCAAATTTTAGGTAAATTGATAATATATGTTTTATAATTAAAGTTTTTAAATTTATATATATATATCTTAATTTTGTTAAAACATCTTATAAAAAATGTAAAAGAAAGTATACCTCAACCGAATTTAATTAACATTGATCACCAATAAACCACACTAAAGTTATAATCAGTGTAAAAACCATGTTTCTTTCTATCACTTAGTTTGGATGGAAAAAGTATATAAAATAAAACAATCAGCGCAACGAATTGATTGGAAGAATCGAATCTATGGGCAACCTGCATTAAATATCCTTTTTTGATTTTTTTTCCGTCAACCGTTGATAGTCTTTCTGTTAAAATTTAATTGCATTAAATGTATCATAGAATGTTGAATGTCTCTATTTTTATTTTGGTACGCTCTTCATAAAGATTGTGCTAGGTGTATAATTGTCTTTATTGGTGTACAAATAGGTTGTTCTAAGATTCTTTAGTTTGTAAGAAGATTGGAGCAGTTAAACTAATAATTTAAACATCAATTCCATCAGTCAACATGGCAAAACTGAAGGCAGGTCTACTAATTTCAAATCCGGTAGAGGAAATTGGAAGAACTACAATGCTTAAGACTATATAAATTTTAAAAAATAATTTATATGTTGTTTTTTATATATTTATAAAAATTTGATATAAATATATAAGCTCTCTAAATTTAAAGAGGACGAGAATCGAGCAATAGAAACAAGCCTACTTGCCAGTAACTAAATTGGACGCATAGTTGCTCATTCTTTCCATCAATTTGAAGGAAATTACATCGATGTCCTTACTGTTGCAAATCAAAACTATGAAGCATATATTGCGTCTCCAAAAATTATAATGACCATGGTACATGGAATGGAATGAGATTATGCTTTGATAAAATGAAATCATAAATTTATTTATTTATGATATAAAAAAAATAAAAATAAAAAAATATTAATCAAATTACTATAATATTTTAAAAAAATTAAAATATTAATAATTTACATTTTAATTTCGTAAAAAAAGTAATCTTATCTCAACTTTTATCTGTCTTCTCCTATGTCACCGTGAAATTGTGAAGCTCAAGTCTCCCCCCATAAAGCTTTGCGCATCTGTGGCTAAATCCATGTTTACCAAAATGAAAAGGAAGAAAATCCATGGAAACGAGAGAAGCGAACCCAAGTCCTGAACTATTGGAACTCCAAACTCAGCAAGTGCAAGCTAAAGGTTGAACACATGGAAGGGTAACCAACAATCGATACTGGGGAGATATACAGTGAGATCGTGGAGATTGAAGATGAAGAAGTTAAAGGCAAAGAGAAAGAGGACGAGCTCGAACTTGGGTTCAGAAGAGAACTGAGCCACAATAACGGGAAAAAAAAAATAATGTTTTAGAAATAGAGGATAGAGAGACGGAGAACAGAGAGACGACGGAGGGAAGGCTTTAGAAATGAGAAAATTGGAGTGTTTCCGAATGGACATTATGGTAATTTGGTATATCATTCTTGGGAATGCATCTCATTCCCTTGACACGTAGAAGGTTTCTCCTTTCCTTTATGTGTGGTAATTGGAATTCCTAAGGCGTGTGATTACCATGTTAAGATTTCAACCAAACATAGGAATCGCCCTTCAAAATCCAATAACCAAACATGAATATATGTTCCATATAACTAAGTTTACATTATTGACTACTTTATCATGACAAATATGATTTTTTTAAAAGAAATAATAAATTGAATATGAATAACAATAATAATAATAATAATAAGTAAAGCCATTTATCAAATATGCATATAGGAGAAACTGAAAATAGAATGCGTGTTTTGATTAAATGGGATAGCTCAGGTTTCTTAAAAATTCAAAAATAATTGTTCGCTAATTAATTAAGGATAATAACCATCTATAATGTATATAAGTTACACAACGCAAATAAAAGTCATGTGCTTTGTGGAAAATAACAACGTTGATTTTCTTGTTGTTTGGAAATACTAATCTTTTTATTTATATTTGTGTTATATGCTCAACTTGGTTTTGTCTATAATTGACGACATAAACGAAATATATAATAGTTAATTAATTATTTAAACTTACCTATGTGTCATTTCTTTTAAATGGCATTAATGTATCTAATTTCTATCATCTTCTTGGACTAAGTAAGCTTGGAGAAATCAAGCAAAATAATATTATTGAAGAGAAAACCTAGATAAGTCTATAAATTACAATGTGTAACTTAAGATGACAGAAACATTGAATAGAAAAGTAATTAACAAAATATAAATTGAATTAAATATTTTTTAAAAAAATCAAATAAGGTAAACTTACAAAGATAATAATTTGAACTAACAACCTTATGGCAATGCACATTCTCTTAAGGGTAAATTATTCTTTTGATCCCTATAGTTTCATCCAATTTGTAAGTTAGTCCCTATAGTTTAAAAGTTTATAATTGAACCTTACAGTTTATAAATATTTTAATTCAGTCCCTATTGTTAAAATTTTTGTAATATTTTATTAAAGTTTTGCTAACATAGCTTATTATATATTAACTTAACATTCTAAATATTTATGATTTATGCTACTAAAAGAGATAAAAGTGGATAATAAAGTGAAATGTAATTCATATATATGACAAAATATTGACAAAAATATGATGACAGGGACTAACTTAAATATTTTACAAATTTTAAGGACTTAATTACAAATTTTTAAACTATAAGGACTAATTAAAAATCAAGTGAAACTATAAGACCCAAAATATAATTTTCCATTGTCTTAACTACAATATACAACAACAATAATATTTTATACTAAATAAAATATTTAATAGAATAAAGACAAATATGCAGTCCATTCTTATTTAGTCTAATCAATGACTTACGTCCAATTTATTTGTTACATAAGTGATTTTTCACTTGATCAACAAATTTTGCTTTATACTCGGCTTATAAGCAACTACTACAAAACAATTTCAACTCCCTCACCAATGATACAACTCAGTTAAAAAATAGATTCTATACATTCTTTTTCTTTTATATCTTCGTCTTTCCAAAATTTACTAAAAAAATAAAAATTAGAAGATCTATTCTCAGAGTTAAAGAACTTTTTTATCATAAAGAATTACAATAAGCTTGCAATTTTAACACTCACGCAATGTATCTATAAGAGGCACTAAGCTCAAATTTGTTCTCTAACAAATGGATAAAGACGAGTTCAAGCACAAGAGAATAAGTAGAAATAAAAGAAAAATAATAGCTAGTCTTGATAAATTTAGGTAACAATTAATATGGTGTATTAATTTTAATAAAATCATTCAAAAATGAGAATGATAACTATTAAAATAATAATGTTATTGAAACTGATACACCATATCAACTACCACTTAAATATACCAACATCAACCAGTATTTTTTTGTAAAAATAATCATAAGGCTTTTTGCTCTTCTCAATTTCAAATTCTACTCCTTGTGTATTTTAGCCCTTAGAAATGCTCATTATAGCCATTGGCAACTTTTGTATCAATCTTCAAAAATTACCTTTTCTACTTCAATAAATATAAGTTGTACGCTCAATCTTGATTCTCTATACTGCACATTAAATACAATCTATATATTTTAATTGTTAAATCACTAAAACTATATGAAGTAATTGATGATTCAACCGTTCAAATTTATGCAACTCACGAGAAATCAATATTTATCAATGTGATCAATGTTAATCTTTAATCTAATTGAACTCGATTCTTGATTATAGCATTCCTTCAAAGCTTTCTTGAATTGTCTTGCATGTTTGCCCATTTGATTCAAACATTGCCTTGATTGTTTCTTAATTTCTTTTCTATATTTGCTCCTTCATATTTCAGCATGTGATCACCACTACTATTATTTTTGTTGACCTTGGTCCCATGTAAGGAATAAATCAATCTGTTCAATAAAATAATATCAACTGAGATCAATTTTTTATTATGGCTAACAAAGTTATATTCAATGCTTTTAAAGAAAATAATATTAATTAATACTCCTATTCTACGTGGATTATCAAAATTAGCATTTAGCTATATCAACTAGTTTATTAAGTGACGGTAAATTTTCCCGACTTAAGGAATTATATTAATTAGGAAAGATTATTATTTGGCTATACTGAAATATTTTATATCTGAAGAATCAAATTGAAAGGAGAGTAATCATTTAGATACTAAATCATAAATTTACTCTATAAAGTTGAAGGGTGACGAGTCCTTCTTGACCCAAAAACAAAAAAGGATAACAAGTCCTATTTCATCTTAAATGGGGTAATATACATAGATACGATGCAAATTGAGGAAAACTCTAATTTATTCCCCAATAAATAGATAGACTTTCAATTTAGTCGTTTATAAATCATTTATTAATTTAGTCCATCAACTATTAAAAAGATTATAATATGGTCCTTCTATCCCATCAATGTTCATCCAAAATTTAATGCCAAACTTAACCATTTGTGAACTTAAAATATTATTTGTCATCCATTACTTGAGCCAAATCTACCACTCAAAAACATTCAAAGTCAAACTATAGTTTGATGATTAATTTTAGATGAAATGGAACATTGCAAACATTTTAATAATAAAGGACTATATTGAAATTCCACCTATCTCTCAGAGTACACAAGAGAACAATTTCACTGTCTGATTGACTTTGTTTCTTTATAGCTCAATTATGCGAACTCAACTTAGCAGTATGTTAAGTGTGAGATATAATTGCATTTTATAACTATACCTTAATTATAATATTGATATTTAAATTTTAAAACGTATTACTTTATCTCTCCTAAACTATCATAAAACACAAAACGATTGTCCTTCGGTTAATTTTAAACTTCTAGTAGCCACGTGATTAACAAAAGTCAGTTTATCAACCTTTAAAAATTAGTTTTAAAAAATTAATCATTTAATTTTTATACTTTATATGAATTTTTAAATAAATTTTTATTTTATTTTTTCTCAAATCATTTCTTACTGTTTCATAAATTTTTAAATACATTATAGCCGTGAGATTAACTATTAACATTGTCAAAGCCATTAACAAAACTATTACGAATCTCGTATCGAAGAATCTTTTTAAAAAAATGGGCTTATGAGACTAAGAAGTATTTTTATTTAATAGATTAATTTTTGGGATAGACTTTCTTTTTAACTTTATACTTGTAATATTGGTGTTTTAATTGAGAGAGGTTGAAATGCGAAGGAAGCAACCTATACACTTAATTAAGATGATAGACTAGTCTTTTGTGATAAGCTTTTTCTTTACAATTATGTTTGTAATAAATCTTTTTTTAACTTTTTTGAAAGTCAAAACCTTCTCAGCTTCTATTTTCAAATGAGAACAAAAGGACAAGCTACATAACACCACGTTAACAAGAGAGAATAAAGGAAATTGTGAAACTTGAGTATGGCATGTCAATGAAGATTGCAGACACCAAGAGCATAAGAGCAAGTGAGAAAGAGAATAGCGAAAGAGAGAGAAGGACGAAGAAGAGAATCTGAGTGGGATGAGTGGGAAGAGCAGTTGATTTGGCATGTCATTGGCATTTGAGGTAGCTTGTTAATTTCTACATGAATAGAATAGTGGTTCTAACGGTGTTAATGGATAACCTATGGGAAGGTATGGATTTAAAAATTTTTAAAACAATAAGAAGTGATTTAAAAAAACATAAAATATAAAGACTTATTTGAAAATTCATGTAAAATATAGGGGCTAAATAATTAATTTTCTCATTAATTTAAGAAAAACAACTAATTAATGCCATTTTGAAAAATAAAAATGTGTTTTTCTCAAAACAAACAACACAAAATGATTTTTTTCCTCAAAACAAATAGCATAAATCAATTTTTAAAGGCTTAAAAGTTGACTTATATTGGTCACATAGCTACGTAGAAAAATACGGTTTTAGTATTTTACTTTTTACCTTAGTGTCCATTAAGAGTTTAGATTGGAAGGTATGTCGCATATTGTCAATTAATTAAGAGTTCAAATTAAAAGCCACATAGTAGATTTGCTGCATCACTCCCACTCGCACAATTTCTTTTTTTGTTGAAAGTCTTTTAAAAAAATAGATTAACTACAGTGGTTGATCCACTCACGTCAATTTAATTATCTATAAATTTTTAGTACCAAAATAATCTATCAAAAATTCAATGATAATAAAAAGTAATATCTCAATAAGTCAAGGACAAAACACTCAACCACCTTAAGGAACTATTTTTTATTATTTTTGAATTTCCAAGGACTACAATGAAAGACCAAATTGAATTTGAAGCAAAAGTGGAAGACCAAAATATAATGATACTTTTCTCCATAGCCATTAGATGGTAAATTTAATGGATGGTTAACAATTTTATTTTTCATAATAATTTAAGAAGGTAAGATTTTATGTTCTAAAGTTTATAAAACAAGTCATATTTTAGAGCGTAAAATATGCTTTATTGAACCTTTTATGTATTTGTTACCAAAAAATAGCTAGGACAGATTTATTAATTATTAGTTAATTTTGACTTCAATTGAAATTTGAATTTATATACTTTAGTTCTAAAGACACTTCTAGTAAACTCTTAAGTAATTTTATTATATTCCTTTGTTTAGTTTACATTGTAACCCAATTAGAAATATATAAATCAAAATTAGCAAGATATACTGACATAACTAATTTCAATTCACTACTATTCATATTTTTGAAGCTGGTTTGTTAGTTCAAACTGAAATGTGCAACAACATAATTTTTTAAAGTTTTCTACCTCTTGATAAAATTTTAAACAAATGATTAGTATATTTATTTTAGCATTTAAGATAATTAAAAGTGTGTTTAGACATTAAAACAAGAGTACGTCTTATAAATAATCTTGTTTGGTTATAAATAATCTTGTTTGGTTAAATTGAACTTTTCTTCAAAATTATTTTTATCTTTTAAATAATTATTTGCGCAAAATTTAAAAAAAAAATACTTGAGTTGATGAAATTATATCAATGATAAAACTCTTTATTGACATAAAAAATTATAAAATATAAACTATGACTATACAAACTCACTTTTAATTAAAATTAAAATTTCAAATCATGTTAATTTAAAATTAAATTTTTGCAATTCTAATCCAAATACCTTTATCCAACAATACAACTTTGTTTGCATTGTTTAAAATGTAACACTTTAGTTTTCAGTTTTTATAGTCATTAATTTAACTTTTTGATTATTCGTGCTATATTAAAGAATATAAAAAGAAAGAATGCATAGCCTGCAAACTTCAATAACAATTTTGTTTGTAGATGGGGCATTATGTATAAATTAAGACTACAAAGAGGGAAAATCTATGTTTAAAAAATTTGAATAAGTTAGTAAGTAACTTACTCATCATATAATATCTTGGTATTTCTTTCTATTTAGCGGCACAACATTAACTATTTACAAAAATATATATATTTATTATAATTTAATTGAAAATTTATTGGCAAAAATTTTTTTAAAAAATTGCAATTAAATTGTTTACTTTGTGAAATTGACCAGCATGCGAGTAATGAATCTGTATGCATAATAAGGATAGGCAAAATACATATTCTATATATATATATATATAAAATATCAATTTAACATATTAAAAATATTTTAAAAATCATCTAAAACTATCTGGTATATTTTGAATTATATTAATGATTGTTCTATTTGGGCTATATCTTTTTATTATGGATTTATGTAAATAGATTTTATGGAAGAAAATTTCAATTTAAATAATAAACTTTGGCTATATATTGTGCCTATAAAGTCCAGTCATTGTAACTGTGAATTTAAATTGGGTAAACTAAGAGTATAAAACAACTAAACAGGACTTGAATGAAACACATTAGAACTGTAGGAGGAGAAAATAATTTTGAACCAAAGGTTATTTGTAAATTACCCTAAATATTATATAACCGTATCTACAGCAGTTCGAATGCTCGGAGTGTATGTTCAAAACTATACCCTCATCATATTCCTCTTGCTATATGAGAATTAATTTGTTAGGCATTTTAACAGCATAATATTCTGCAAAAATAACTACCAATAGTCACCACAGGAACATACCCCGTTTTTGAAGTGGTGGAAGCGATTCACATCTCTAACAAGTATCTCTCTATTTGCAAATTTTGAAACGAACTTTGTAACAGAATGACAGTCCTCACATAATCTCAAATTCTTTGTGATCCTGATGGTTTCACCCTTGGCAGCATTGATGAGTCCAAAAGCAACAGCAAGCTTTTCGCTATGTCCCAATACAACTCTCTCCTTCTCTTGTTCGTCAAGATCATAAAGAACAACTTTTGTCTGCGGGACATAACCCTGCTCCTTCATCTCAGTTGACAGTTTCTGTAGTAGAGCATGGAGTTGTTCATTTTGTGGGTTAATCCCATCAACGGAGACAAAGGAGTATATCCTCCTTTTAACTTCAATCCAACTGCAGCCTGGAATCTTTTGCAGGCCACGAGCTTCCAGAAGCTTCTTCACTCTCTTTACTTCATTCCACATTCTCGCTTCAGCATATATGTCTGCTAAAAGCACATAATTACCAGCATTCCAAGGTTCCAACTCAAAAAGTGCCTTGCTTGCTCTCTCCGCAAGTTTGACATTACAGTGAATCCTACAAGATCCAAGAAGGGAACCCCAAACCTTGGGTCCTGGTTCAATGCGCAAATCTTCTATAAGTCTGATTGCTTCATCCAATCGGTTTGCCCGGCCAAGAAGATCCACCATACAAGCATAATGCTCCATACTTGGATGGATTCCATACTTACTTACCATTGACTCAAACAAAATCTTCCCCTCCTCGACAAGACCTGCATGACTGCAAGCCCCCAAAACACTAACAAATGATATGGGACTTGGTGAAATACCTAGATGGGTCATTTTTTCAAAAATATGAATAGCCCTCTTTCCAAAACCATGCATCCCATAATTTGAAATCAAAGAATTCCATGAAACAACATCATGCCTTTTCATCTGATCAAATACCCGTTGCCCCAATGCTAGCTTACCACATCTTCCATACATTGTTATAAGGGCACTAAGAACTGGCAGGATAGAATCAAGCCCCCGTCTAAGCATATACCCATGAATCAGCTTTCCTAGTTCCAAAGCAGCAAGAGCTGCACAAGCCTGAAGCACGCTTACCATTGTGACTGAGTTTGGAACTGAATCATGTGCCTCAAGAATCATTAGTTGGAAAAGTTCTAAAGCTTTTATAGGCATGCCATTTTTAGCATAACATGCAATCATAGCACTCCATGACACTGAATTCTTGACAGGCATCGCATTAAACACAGAATTTGCATTTGCTACATAACCAAACCTGGCATACATATCCAACAGAGTTGTCATAACATGAATATGAGCTTCATAGCCATGTCGCAGAATATGGGTGTGAATCTCCTTACCCTTCTGGAGAGGAAAGACTGTTGACTCTGAAGTGACACAAGCCTTGAGCACATAAGTATATGTGAACCTATCTGATGGGATCCCACTCCAATTCATCTGACAATACCAGTATAGCACCTCCTCACCACGACCCACCATTGCCAGTGCACGAAAGAATGCATTCCAGACATATATGGTCCTTTCTTTTGTTTTATCAAATACCTGGCAAGCACGGTCTATAGACCCTAGCTCAGAGTACATATTGATAAGTTTAGTGGCTAAAAACGGGTCTTGGTCAAAGCCACTGTCAACAAGGTGGCAATGAACATCAAGGCCATCAGAAAGTGAGTTCAGCTGGGCACATGAATATATTAAAAGCTCATACGTTTGCTGAGTTGGATTGGGCTCCTTATAAAGGACCTGGAGTGCTTGCTTGAGGCTGCCATGTCTGCATAGTGATTGAATCAACTGGTTGTTGTTCTTGTTGTCTTTTGCAGTTGTAGTTGAAGGGGAGAAAAAACAGACTGGTGGTCTTGAATAGCGATAGTTAGTGTAGTAGAGGTGACTGCTACAGTGAACTTGCCTAACACTTTGGGGACTGTGAAGCACCCACATGACATATGATTTCAATGCACTCGTTCTCCGGAAGAAGTTCTTTAAGGCTCTTACTACGGCTAGATTTAATTGGGGTGTCGTATCTTCAGCCACAGAACAGAAGCGACCAAGGTTAACACATCCCTGTAATGTGATTAAGCAAAATCACCAAAAACCAACCCAAGATTAAATCCATCATCCCTTGCACTAAGAAAAGCGCAAATTTCTTTCATTAAAAAGAAAAGTTCAAAGCTATACAACAGAAGAATCAAGAGGCACCTCAAGCAGAGCATTACAACTAATGAAATATTTTCCAGAAAACACATAGAAGCTAATAGCTTTTACCCCAGGAACAACAGATACGGTCTCTGGGTAATTTATTTCTTTTCATCGGTACAGAGGCCATTATTTTTCTGCGAACGTAAAATAGACCAAAAGCAATACATTCATCCACATCGTTCAGCATCACAAATTTCCCAAAACCGAAATATAAATTAAAGGACCAAAACTCCAAGACAATTGACAAAATTCAAAAGCAGCCTCAGTGAAGCAGAAAATTCATGCAAAAATTAAACAACATGAGAATAAGTAACACAGAATCGAACAAAAAAAAAAAGCTTGCATACGGAAGACAGAGGAAAATCACAGGGACCGTACAGAGTCAGCTGAATAAATTCAATTCTTAAATGGAAAATCGCAAGCGGAAGAAAGAGGAGCATAAACATAAGAATGAAAATAGAATTAGGGTTTGGGTGACCTCAGTCGAAAGTGGTGGTGCATAGAACAATTGGTTCAAGCTCTAGGTAGCTGCTGATTCTGTGCTGACTGGCAGAACCAGAGCCAAAGGCAATTCCCTCCCTCTCACACCAAAAAAACAAAAAAAAGGAAAATTGTAAAACTGTGAAATATTTTATGATTTTGATTGACCAAAAAATATATATATATTTTATGATTTTTTCCTGATATTTTGTTTGTTACCTTATCACTATGAAATGGTCTTCTGTTTGCGGGAGTTAGTTGCCCTGGTATCTTTTACAAGTTGCTATTAACAATATGATATGTAAATTTGATTAGATTATATTTACTCTTTTATAAAAAAAATTAATCTCTCTTAATATTTTGATATATATTATGAAATAATTTTTAAGTTAAAAAGAAAATAATTCTTTTACGCAGACAGAGACAGTAATTTTATTTGCGATACAAGAGTCAAAACAATTAAATAATTTTATTTTTGATAAAAAATTGTGTAAAAATAAATTTTATTAGCAAAAAAGTAAATATAAAGAGAATTCAATATAATTTTTTGAAAAAAAATAAATTATAATTTAAGCTAATCACATTACTATTATTTACTCAAATATATATCTAAATAAGAGATATCGCATTAATTATTATTATTACAACTACTGTTCCTCATTACTATTTTAAAAGATCCAGTTTTATACAATCTTATTCCGAGGAGGCATACAATAAGAGTTTCTTTTAACTTTCGTTGGGCAAATCATATAAAATGGGAATTTATATAATGCTATTCACTTTTATTAAATATGTGCTACACACATTATATTATATAACTTTATTCAATCAACTCTAGCCAATTTTATTTAATACAATTTGTATTAGTTATCAAATGTTTTTTGTTTTAATTAAATCTAATTATACAAAAAAATAATAAATATTATATATTTCCGTATCATCCTGTTCTCATCTTTTTAACATTAAAAATGTATAGTGTTATGATTTTATCAGGCATTATTCTATTATATATTATACAATTTATATCTTATCCTATTAAGTTTATATAATCTGACTTATCTTATACATTATACATTGTGCCCCAACATGCGTATATAGGATTACAATATTCTTTTTTTATTATTATTCTATATTATACCTAATTAAGGTAAGAGAAATTTAATTACGAGTACAATGATAAGATATGATAGGAAAAATTAATAGGATAAATTTATAAAATATAGTATATATCAAATATATAATAAAGATAAATTATATTGTATAAATTTATATAATCAAATGTTATCCAATGTACCAAAATGAGGCTATAGTGGTTGAAGCTGGAAGTCAAACTTATGAAAAGTTTATTTTGTAATAAGATAAATTTTATGAAAAGTTTTCAAATATTATTAATAATCAAAATACTCAGATTTTAAACTCAAATAACTTTTTTTTTTTTGGTATAAATTATCTATCTCTTATTTCTAACTAAAATAAACTTGAACCCACTACATCCTTATTTTTCTCTCACCCATAATCCTCACTTTAAATAGATAGATACTTCTAAATATTTTGAAACATTGAATAAAATAAAGTTTATTATATATAGCTTTTCATGAAATAAACACTTTAACAAAATTATCTATCTTTTAAAATAAGATCAATTTTATGAATTTTTTTTAAAATACTAATAATCAAGATACTCAAATTTTAAACTAAAATGAATTCTGAACCCTCAAATTTGTTTTTCTTGTCTCCCAAAATTCCCAGCTCAAGATGCTTAAAATATATTTGTAAATTCTGAACTATGCTGAGAATCTTAAATTAGTCATATTTATTCTACTATGACTTTATTTTTTTTATTGTTAATTATTAAAGATTAATTTTTTTTTAGAGAGAAGGCCCCTGAATTGAATATGAGCTAAATATTTCTATCTTAGAATTTATCAAGCTATCATAAATATTTTTTTAAATATATATATATATATATATATAATATTCAACAGATCATTTATTTTGGTTAATTTAACTCTTACTTAGATTCATACTTAAATCCTTTAACTTTAATAGACAATTCTACTATCATCGAGTCCTGCATCATTCTTTTTATATTACACTTATATCACTTTTCATATATATTTTTTTAATCATGAGATCTTAGGTGAATTTGCAACTCATATTAACTCAATGCCTAAAAATAGTCATGTAAAAATTAAAAAAGCCGCTTGCATTTTTTGAAGCTACATTGGACAAAAGCCGCTTTTAAATCAAATTCTAGTCTTATACATCTTCATCTTGGTCTCTTATTTTTTGGGTCCAGTAACATATCTCTTTCCTAAATGGAGGCTCTCACCAAAGATTGGCCTCGAGTAAATGGGCCTCTTACAGAATGATAGGGCCCAATCTATAAAAGGGCAATTTGATTCTTTTCCTTCCTTGTTTGGTTTTAGTATGGGCCCTATTTCTGCAACAAAAGAAAAGCAAGCGCCCATTTACACTGAACTAAAACTTTTTTTGGGCCTTTAGACCACTAATCCCTTAAATATATAATTTTGTGTAATCGTGGGCAAAAATAATGTGTCATATTTGCAATAAAATTTTCTATATAAACGGCTAACAAAACTCTGCGACATGCCCTCCCTCTTCCTCAAAAAAATATTAGTGGGTAATAATATATTTATGTAATAAATGATATAATGTATTAATCTAATTAAATTATAATAAAAATAAAAGTCATATAATTTGATTTAGCTAATATTATTATTTATCATAATTTAATTAGACTAATATATTATTTCATTTATCATATAAGTGTATTATTATCAGTCAATATAATTATTTTTCTATTTAAATTCTTGCAATGCAAATAAAACTCAAACCACTCTCTTTTACGCTCTTCAACAAATGTGTCTTATGCAAGTTTACCTTTTCTCTTTCATTATCATCCTCATGTGTTTGAGATGTTTGAGTTTACACGAGAATAGAGTGAAATGATAAATAATGAAATGAAATGAATTATTAGAACTTTTAAGGAATAATGGAAAAATGTTATTATTAGAATAGAATAATTTATAAATTATTTTTATTATATTACTTTTATGATTAGGATGTAATTCTAATAAGTTGTAGTAAAAATAAAATGATAGAATTGTAATTTTTTTTATTTTTCTCTTGCAAGGGACAAAATAAAGTTTTGCTTTAAATGACAATAAAGGGTTTTAAAGTGTTTATTTGGTCATTTTTTCCATTATTAAATAATCTCTCAAATAATGATTTAGCTTTGTTAGCCATTATATTTCATATTATTCTTTCATCTAAACACACTCTTAAGGTTGTTTAGTTGTTGGAATTTTTGTAAGAGAATGAGGATGATAATAAAAAAAATAATAATGAGTTTGGAATTAAGTAAAATTAAAAAAATAATGAGTTAATTATGTAGACAATAAGAATATTGTGAATAGAAAACAACTAAATATAATAATGAAATTCTTATTTCCATTTATGAACTTATATTTCAGTAACCAAATTTGAGCTTAGCAATTATTTAAATGGATGAATTATAATAAAGTGAAATTACTAAACGAGTTAAAGCCAAGATTTTAAAAAGGTCTTTCATAAGTCATTTGTTTTGTTTTTGGTTGTTCCTTGACCCTTGAAATTGAAAGTTAAGAATGAGAAAAAAAATTGAATTGTTTAATTTAAACTATCTTGATTAAAATTTTATCTTTATTAATTTAGCAAATTTTCAAACACCAAAATCTCACCTTATGCTTATTGATTGTCTTGTAATGGGTTTGTTTCATAAAGGTAGTATTAAAAGAAAATGCATAAGCAAATCAATTTCATTCTTTTTAACGTAACTTTTAAAAATTAAGTTTAGAAATCCTTCTTTTTTTCGATTAAAATGTTTCAACAATGAAATAGCTCAAATCATTTTATTAATAAATATTCTATCTTATCTTAAATTCTTAAAAATGAACATTTTTTTTTCTTGCAAATCCCTTGCTCTTCCTTACTCTTTCTCCACATAATAATACAACAATATTTGTCCATTATTATATTTTCGATTGAATTCAAAACGTTTAACTAATAATATTAATTTACTTGAAAAATAAAATAAAAAATATATAAAGTGGTCTTGTTGGAATTTTGGGCCACCAATGGACTGATGTATAAACCAATAATCAAAACTCACTAAATTAATTAAGTTGTTATCAATTTAATTAATTAATAATTATTTATTAATTTAAACTTGAATGAGTTGTAAATTATTTCTAACAAAACTGACATAAAAAGAAAAAAAATGAAAGAAAAACCAATTGGAAAAGTTGTATGAGTGAGTACATATATACAAAAATGTCTATCTTCTCCTAATGTGCCAGAACTCTATAGTCCTCTTAAGTGTTTTGTGCTGCAATCAGCTTTGTGTCGTGATTTCGTAATTTCGATTCAAATCGCGTGGAATAATAAAAATGACAAAATCAATATTCCATAATATTGAAAAATAAAATAAATATAAGAGTTAAATGTATAACAAAACTATATTTTTCATTAGATAAATCTCCATCACAAAAAAAATAAAAAATAAAAAATAAAAAATCTCTTCGTCCCTCTCGAAACAACAACTCCTTCCAATCCCAGTCTCGCTTTCTTTCCCAGGGTACTGTTTCTTGCTTCTCATTTCTGGTGCGCATTCTGCCAACAATTCACCTCCGATGACATCACTGCCTCAAAACGCTGCCGTTTCCGACCATTTCCTTCGCTTCTCTGACGATTGTATCGAAACCACCTCCGACTCTGTTCCCGCCAACTCTACCATTTCTTCCACCGTACGCGCCGTTGATAGCTGCGATTCCTCTTTCTTGTCGGTATTGTTTTCTTACCCCTTTCAGTTAGCAAATGTAGTTCATAACATGTACAGCATGTGCCGAGACAGCCGTAGCATCCTACTACGTGAATTCATATATTGGGTACCCATTTGAATTTAAAGTTCTAATATAGAATTGGTTTGGCTTGCCTTGAATTTCAGGTAGAACAGGATTATTTAAAATTCCAAAGTTCTTTGTTTCTCTGGGAAATATCTATTCTACTCTTTTTTTTCTTCTCTTCATTTTTTGCTTTTGAATTTATGGTGAATAGCTGCCAAACAAAACATTAGATGGCTTTGACGTAAAACAAGGATGATATAGAAATAGATAAATGGATAAATGGTAGTAGTACCGTTAGCTCGCTGCTATATGTCTTCACAACGAAGTCTTTGATCTGATTTGCTTCTCATTTTGTGATTGACCGTTAGCTCCATGATTTTCTCCCAATGACTTGAATTGTTGTTAATTTGTCATGAAGAAGGGGAAAGTTTTCTTTATGCTATCAATTATTCCTTTGATTATGTCTTCATATCTTGCATTATGAATTAAGCAATCAGATTACTACACATGCTTAATGTCATAAATGAATTTAAATATCAAACATGCTCTAAGATAGAAATGGTCTTGATTATTACCAAAAATAAACTTACATTTTCATCAAAACTCGAGATTTTAGCTTTTCTAGGAGCCCTGGGGCTAACGAATATGATATGGATCGGTGTTAAAGAAAGTCGTCGAGTTCTGCCTTAGTTCATTCTTAGTTTCCTTTCTTTCTTCTTTGGGCTTGAAAACTAAAAAATCCATTAACCAAAAGGGCCAAATTACTTGTAGGAGTTCGGTTTTAGAGGTTGGTTCAATCAATTCTGGTTGAGTAATTTTATTATCGTTATTATTGTTATTTCTACAAGTTTGATCCAGATATTAACGTAATGAAGTGACACAAAATTGGCCTGAATATCATTGATCCTTCCGGGAGCTTTCCTTTTTGACATTCTCCTGGAGTTTTGTTGCTCATACCAAAACTTGGCTTCAACTTCATTACAACTATTATAATCAATCCTCTCAAATAAAGGATAAATTCTGTGAAGCTTTGTCCTATATTCACTAGAATCCTTATCAGTTCTATTACCCAAAATAGGGATCAACTGCAACTACCAAATCCATTTCCATTAGACTGCTTCTATTGAGTTACCTTGCTCTTTTTGAAAACGCGACATTGTAGTAGGACTAAACTACAAAAGTTGATCCTTTTTCTTCCTAAATTTTTGGGGATTTGAATTTAAATCCTTTTAATTGTAGCAAGAGATTACCTATCAATCACCTGAAACTTTTAGAAATATCTTCTTTCTATTACTCACATTAAAGTCGCTTACATAGGTACATGTAAGATGAGCCGATGGTCATTGCAAAATTCAGTCATATCACAATCAGACGTGTCCAATCCAAGAAAAATTCGAGGAAACAAGATACATAAATAATAGTAGTTTACAAGACCAAGCTCTAAGCTCACATACCCAAACTTACTAATACAATAATAATAATGTCTCAGTTTTTTCAGTAATAGGCACTCTAAATGCTGCAGATTCATCCCCTCTTTTGCTGATTATATCATAACTACATTAAGATTTACACAAAGAAAGTAATAACTTCATCATGTGGAAGGAATTATTGGAGAATTGTATATAAATAGGTTCTATTTGTCAAAGCGTAGAAGTTCTTGGATGGATTCTGTCTACAAAAGATAGATAAATCAAACTAATCATGAAGAGACATGTAAACAATTCAGGCATACTTTTAAGTGGTACCCAGTTGTAGTATGTTTACATGTTTCTACTTATCTTTTGTAGATTGAATCTGCATGAGAATCTCATCAAGGAGAAGTAATCTTTGAAGAAGCAGGGGGGTTTCCAGGGCTGCGAGGTGGGAATAATGGAGGGAAAGGAAATGGTAAAAATGGTGGTGGTGGTGGTGGCGGTGATGGAGTTAAACCTGGTATTGGTGGGAAAGGAAACAATGGCGATGGGCTTGATGGTGGAGGCTGAAATGGGTTAGGAATGAGTGGTGGTGGACTTGGCGGCTGAAATGGGTTAGGGATGAGTGGTGGTGGGCTTGGCGGCTGAAATGGATTAGGGATAAGTGGTGGGCTAGGTGGTTGAAATGGGTTAGGAATTAAGGGTGGTGGCTGAAATGGGTTAGGGATCAAGGGTGGTGGCTGAAATGGGTTAGGGATCAAGGGTGGTGGCTGAAATGGGTTAGGGATTAATGGTGGTAGGATAGGTGGAAAGAGGAGGTCTGGGTGAGCTACTTTCTGATCTGTCAACTGAGGTTTTTTGGACACTTGACCATTTTTGGGGACAGGTGGTAGTGGAATTCCTGTAACAGGTAGGAGAGGGAGTTTTGGCACTGGTGGAAGCACAGGTACTTCAGGAAGAGGAGGAAGACCAATAGGGGTGGTTGGATCCTGAAGTGGAGGAGGAAGCGAGTTTGGAGGAAACACAGTTTTCACAGAATCAAATTCCTTTGAATTTTGAACACTACTTGGTTTGTGATTACAGAGATCTGGCTGTTGAAGGGGCTTGAATGTGAAAAACCCAGCTGAGAATGTGTGTTGTCTTTGGTTTCTTGACTTGAGACTTAGAGAAGAAGAAGTTGCTGCTGAGGCCACTGAACAGTGAGGCTCACTGCTATTTATCAATTTTACAGTACACCCTTTGATTCTCCTCACATGTTTACTCACTAAAAATGGAAGCTCAACTTTGAATTCCCCATGCTCATTAGTCCTCACTTCTTTCCAGAAACTTTGCTTCGAATTCCGACCTTTGCATTCTACAGAAACTGATGCACCTGCACAAAAGAACACACAACATAATTTCAGAAATTTAGACAATAAAAAGAATGTCTTAAACAAAAAAAAAAATCCATTCTAAAGGCTAATTGAGAGAATCTCAAAGCTTCAAATACCATTGCACACTCTGGGTTTAGAGTATTCAAATAAGCATTTCCATTCTCCTCAGTCTAAACATATAAAATTACATTTAAACCCAAATCAAAGAATATATGTTAAGTTTAAATTTCTCTTCTTTTCCCTTTCCCTCCATTCCCCTCAATCCTAACAATTCCACACACAACAGAAATGTTTGAATGAAGAGAATTAAGCTCGCAACAAAGTTAAGCATTTGAAATGCACCTGCAATGAAGTGGCTGTTCCTTGAGAAATCATGCTGAAAACATGTGTCACAGTAGACAGTGCCAACAACAGTGGGAAGAAGCTTCTTCTCATGGCTGACCTCTGAGAAGCTGCTAAACGTGAGATTGAGGATCAGAACTACTAGGAGCCAAGACATTCTGAAAGTTCAGTTGTCTGAAACTCTGTCTATGAGTCAAGAAGGGTTGATGATTTTGCTTTCATATAAATAGTGAAAGGCTACTTATCCTTCCTTATCATCTCTTTGTTCTCTCTCGCTGTCTGTGACATGGTAAACTAAACACAACTTTTCATATAGCCTTACCCTGGAAGGGCTATTTGTGCCAATCCTGCAAAAGTAACCACAGATTCTGATGGTATGGTTTGAATAATGCCAAAGGCTACTGTTGGGTTCCTGCTGGTTCACGAGACAGACAAGGTAGCCACATATTCTGTAAGTCTTTGAGACATGACTCATAGTGACAAAACTCGAAGGAAATAGACAAATTTATATATAGAGCAGAGTATTATGGATATTATCATTATTAATTTAGTCTTAACAAACTTATTATTATTAATCTAATCCTAATATCTTAAGAATTGTGATTTGTCGTGACTTTAGCTGGGTTATAGATTGCATTATTCATTGAAACTTGGATGTATGATACCAATAAGAATTAAGGCAATACATGATTTGTAAAAAGTATTATAACAGAAGTAATAGTCATAAATTTTTCGAAACAAAAGAAATAGAGTAGAATTTTTCTAGAATCAATATAGTTAATGTTATCTAACTTTAGCCAATCAATTTACCTATAATTGTTTTTGCAGATTCGGTTCACGCGAGGCAGACACAAACGGTGTTAGTAGCATGATTGCGTGACCTGTGTGCCTCTGAATTCAGAGTTGCCACGTGTAAGTACCACGTGAACCATATATGCATGTGAGGATTTTTGTATTCATATAACAGTTTTGATTTCATCTGAGGATTGATCTTAAATTGAATTTGGAATCGAGATTGTTGCAGAGGAAAGAGAAAGATTGACAACATTGGAAAAAGGTTTCCCACTCTTGAAGAAATTTTTGAGCCCAAAATATGGTGTTGGGAATTATTTTTTGGGGCTAAAACTCAAGGAAATTAATAACAAGAGATATTAAAATCAGAATTTTCAACATGAAATTTTTATATTGTCTCACCTATTTGTGATTAACTCATCTCAACAACTGCTTGGTCGAATGGTCTAAGGCAAAAGCTGGGTTAGTAAGAGAATATTATTTGTTCTTTGTAACTTGGGTTGGGTTCCTTTGAAATGTATTATGGAAGAAAATTGAGAAAAATGTAATCAAATTTTTTTCTTTTGGCTTCAATATCAGTTTGGTCCTTTAAAAATGGAAAGTATCAAAATAATTCTCCAAAAATAAAATCCTTCCAAAAATAATAGTTCTCTAATGATCAAAAATAGACCTTCAAATAAACTAAATTAGTTTACTTTTTTCATTAATAGAGGATCAAATTGATCTTAAAATTAAAAATGAGGAATTAAAATTATAATTTTCGTAACAAAAATTTGAAATGTATTAAATTAATATGTCTCTAAAATTGTCCAAAACATTAGTTTAGACAAAAATTTGAAGACATGGTTGACCTTAAATAACAGTTTACTTGTAATATTATCAGCTGAATAACAAACAAGTCTGTTCTTTCTCATAGTCAATAAGGATAATATATTATAGAGAAGATTCTGTATGTTTAGTTACAGCCTCTGGAAATTTCAAAGAAATTTAAACAAAGGAAGCAGAAAAGGTTGTTTGATTAATGTCTTCCACACTTTGAACTGTGAATTCTGGATGGTCTAAC
This sequence comes from Delonix regia, assembly GCA_037074485.1. Taxonomy (NCBI): domain Eukaryota; kingdom Viridiplantae; phylum Streptophyta; class Magnoliopsida; order Fabales; family Fabaceae; genus Delonix; species Delonix regia. The sequence continues at coordinate 14,035,130 of CM073449.1, forward strand.
TGTTTAGAAGGTTCCCAAGGGAATCAATTTTTGTTTGTACTTCATAAGTCATCCAGCTAACACTAGTTTGCTCTATTCACGTGATACAGCTAAAATTCTGCATTAGTTTGTCTTATAGTGTATAGAACTTAAAGCTAAGATTATGAATTGTGGTAGAGAACTCAATCATTTAGGAGATTACACTATTTATTATTGAATTTTTTTTTGTCTTATAGTGTATAGAACTTAAAGCTAAGATTATGAATTGTGGTAGAGAACTCAATCATTTAGGAGATTACACTATTTATTATTGAATTTTTTAAAAAAATTCATATGATAAATTCTTTATTTTTCTAAATATATTTAAGTCTCCAAATGATTTAACATTGAAGACCTGACCTCTTTGATCTGGATATTCAATTATTACTGCAGCTATAATTTTATAAATTATAATTATGACTGCTTATAGTTATTAAAATAAATATAGACCATTGGATATTGGACTAAAACTGTAGTTGGCATCCATCTCGATTGCTTGGCTTATTGGCAACAAAATTTGAATTTACAATGATTATCTTACCTTTCATTTAATATTGAATAACAGATTGGATATGTTACTAATATATATATATATATGAAAAATAATATAGGTCTAGCCGTGTAAGACTAAATTCATTTGAGATTTCTGATTGCTTTTTCTCGTGAGAATTTTTTAATAAACTAAAATTCTATATATAGAAAAAATATGTGTTATTATGAGTTAAACGAATCAAATTAAAATAATCATATTAAATGAGTTGGCATACAAACCTATAAATCTAATATATTAAATTAGTAATTTAATTCATTTGGAAAGTTTTAAGTATGCTTTATTAATTGAATCACTACTTTGGTGATAAGTTTCATGTTTGTTAAAACTAATAAAACTCCTAGAATCAGTCCCAATTTTTCATAAAATGAAAATAAAATAAAGGTCCAGCTCAGGCCATTAACTGTAAATTTCAAACTCAATCTTTTGAAATTTTACTGATACAGTAAAGAGGTAAGCACTAGTCACAAGTAATTACTAGGCTTTAAATCTAATGACTTGTAGCGGGAAATAGAAAATATGCTATGAATGTAAACAGTATTAATCTTGCCCATAGTGTACGAGAAAACTCCCATAGTAGGAAAATTATGTAGAAACACAATAAATTTAATGGGATTGAAAGGATTAAAAGGACCCATTGAAAAAGATTTTTAACAAAATTATTCAACAAGTAATTGTCAGAATGTAGGAAGTCACTATCTTCACGGGTTCATGAAAGCTTGTTCACGGACTAGCTTTTCTCATGTTTCATCAAAGCGGGCCATGAATGATTGATCCAAAAAAAGATAAAAACATATTTTTAGTCCCTTATTTATCACAAAGTTTTTATTTTGGTTATTTATTTATTAAAATGTTTAAAATAGTTCTTTATTTATTAAAAAATATCATATTTAGTCTCTTACTTTTAAAAAAATTATTCAATTTAGTTACTCAACCAAACCCTAAACTTTAAATCTAAAAGATTAAATTTGGTACTATTTAAAAAAGTGAAGAATTAAGTGTGATGTTTTTTAATAAGTGAGTAACCAATTTAGAGATTTTAATAAGTAAAAAATTAAAGTAGTAATTTTGTGATAAGTGAGAGGTCAAAAATATATATTTTTTTTAGAAAGTTTAAATTTATATACAATTATTTATATTTTTCTATCAGCTTCTACAATTAAAATATAACAAGTATTTGCTTAATTGATAATATTATAAAAATTATTTAATTTAATTTAAATATATAATTATCTATAATAATTATGATGTAATTAAAAATTATATGCTTATCATGTTTGAATTAGAAAATAATATAATAAAGATATAAATAATTCTATGTTAATTTTTTTCAAAAGCAAAAAGTAAGGGCCATGAATAGGAGTTAAGAAATATGAAAATTATTCAAATTATCGACTATTACCACTTTTCTTTTCTTAGAAAAGAAGTGTTGTGATCCTTTCACGCCATTGCTAAAGTTTCTACACTAGAAATTAAATATTTTTCTTGAGTAAATTTAAACTCTTCTGCATTACTGTTATGCATTTATAATTGGTTTAATTGATCATTCATTTCTCTAGTTTCGTTTAACTTTTACCTTGACTTTTACATTTTGTTCTTCAAGAACTATTTACAATATGCAAAAAATTTATATTGGAAGATCATAAATTAAATATATTTAAATTATTCTGAAAGATTATGAAATCAAATTTTTTTAATTCTACGAGATCTTAATATAGGACTTGAATTCAAGCTTTAATCTGGAACTCCTTCATTTTGTATCTGAAAGTCCGGTCCCAATAACTCAGACCAGAATGCAAATAAAATTTGATCTAGGGTCCTTTATAATTCAAATTTTAAGTTCCTTCATTGTAAATATATTAAATATGTGATTCTTAATTGTAATTTTCCCTTATAATTTCAAGTCATTTCCAATTTTACCCGTGAACTCCATGCCCTTATGGCACAATCTTTGAACTTTTAACGTGACAAATGGACATGCTTGATACGATACTCTTTTCGTTTCATTTCTCTCACAGTTTGTCCATTTAGTTTCAGTGAACTTTGAATTTAATCCTTACGCTTTATTCCCTTGTACTTGACTTTCTAAAGTTTCAATCATTTTTAATTTTGCCTCTAATTAATATCCCATAGAACATCATGAGAAATATGTCATTGTGACTAAAGAAAACTTCATCACTTCATGGAGCTTCAAACACCTACTTCAGTAAATTGTGACTTCAACTCTTCTTTCTTGAAATTTTATTTTGCCTTGCTTTTATTTCTTCTCTATTTCCTTCAAATATCATATTCTCTTTGGGATATTCTATTATGGAACAAGATAACATGTTTTCATTCATAGGGACGCATTTAAGATTTGAATCTAATGAGGTGAAAATCTTGAATAAAATATTTGAACAACTGACAGAAAATTCTTAAAATCTTAAAAAGACAAATTTTTACAAATCAAAAAATTAAATCAAGAATATAAGATAAAATTATATATAAAAAAATAAAATTTTAAAAATCTAATGGAGGTTACTGTCCCGTGACCCCTTGGATCCGTCCCTGGTCATAAAGTTCTGCTAATTTGAATCACAAAGGTGTTGATATAGTCATTTTCTGTCTGTGGGTGTTTGTAAAGATAGAGCTTTCAAGCTCAGCTACCATCACTGAGATAAATAATTGAAAGAGATCCTCCGGATAAAATGAGATGATGTGAGAAACACATCATTTATGAAGGCAAAAATAATTTGTGTTCCTTTATATATATATATATATATATATATATATATATATAGTTATATTAATCTTTAATTTAAACATTACAAGTGTTTACCTTTTCAATTATATAACAATACATGTACGAGCATTAAAAACAACTGTACTATTTTTAATATAAATTATATATTATTATTAATTAATGAAACATTTTTTATATTTTAATTAAAACATAACATAAGAAAAATATATATAATTGTATATAAGTCTAACCCTTTAAGCAACATCCAAGATTTTGTTGTTAGATGCTATTTCCTTGACATACAATGATATACATGTCAATTTTTTGAATTTACCTTTTTAAGTAAATTTTTTTAATGATATAATTACCTTTTTACATTTTAAAAATCATAAAATTAGTTGCAGTCAGTTAAATGTCTGACTCTGCCACACGACTTAAACTTACCTGCAATCCTACGTCACAATCCTTATTTAGTTTTTGTATTGAAGAGACCAAAACACCCCAACGCACATTTACATAGATGATTTTTTTTTTTTTTAAAGAAAAATTGACCCGTTAACTTCTCATTTTCTTACCAACATTGCTTAAAACTCTTTAACAAGACATCATTGAAAATTCATTGTACTAATGTAGGAAACTAGTGAGAAAAAAGACAGTTACAAACATCAAATTCATCTCGAGAACATAAAGTTACACAGAAACAACTGCAAATACATTAAGCATACTTTTTCCCCAAATTAGCTGCCAAACAGTCAATGTTACAAACAAGCTCTACAATCACATGACATTGCACTTCCAGAGCATTAATCACATCCATTAAAAAGAACCCAGTCCTAGGATCTACAATGATGTATATTATATTAAACAAAATCCTTAGAACAAGAAAAAATAATAACAAATAATAAACTGTACAAATCAAATCAGCAAGGCAAAACGGATTTTTTTTTTGTCCTTGTAGTATACAACTATCATGAAGACTACAGCAGCCACATTCACATCTAAAAAGGAAAAAAAACTTGGACATTTTCAGCCAATATGGTGACCTTAACATTTGTGACTGTTTACTCTGAGGCAGGAAATGTATCAATAAATATGATTGGAGAAAAGGCTTTTACAGTCGAGGTACAGAATAGTTCAATTCACAATAGCTCCTTATCATAAAATGCAAGAAGCTGCTTCACATGATTATGCCAGGCCGCGACATTTTGCCCATCAACCGTAACCCAGTCAACGACAGTTGATGCTGGTTGCTCCCACCACTCATCAAGCTGCAGTAGCAGTTGCCATTTAAAATTCAGAAAGAAATCTTATAAATAATCATAGAATCTTTAAATCAGACTACCATAGTAGAAAATCTTAACAGAGTATGCTACTCTCAAGTAACCTGAGTTCTGTCTCTCAAATGCATTTTCTATGTTCAACTATGAATTAGTAAACTGGAAGGAAAAAAATATATGTAGAAATCTTAGGAGACAGTTGCAAATGATACAAACATATCTTTAATTAGAAAATTTGAAAAAAGAAGAAAAAAGCAAATGCAGGAGAACAAGTAATAGCTAGTGAGGGAAGGTATATGGTTATGGCATATGGCAAGCATAGCAGTTTCTGGCAGCAAGTTTACTGAATTTAGGGTTTCTTTTTCTGGCATGATAACGTGGTTGTTTTCTTAATTTTAACTTTTACAGAAAGTGTACATGAAAGATGTTCCCTTTGCAAGTCTCAATAAAATTTCTCATGATAGTAGTACTAGTGGAAGTCACTCACCAAGCCCCTGACATATTTGCATTCTTCCAAGCTTTTCTGAGCATTCAGAACTGCAGTCTTAAGTTCAGGCAACCATTTATCCATGACAGTTTTCTCTTGTTCTGCAGCCAAATTCAAAGAAAAACTTGTTGTCCTGCAGCATGATAACAATTGTCATAAGATTAAAAGCTTATGACAAATTCCCAAGGCAGTAGAAGATTGAAAAATCATTTGAGTGTGTCTGTCTATGCTTATATTTGAATATTATGTGAATCAATAACAGAGGCAGACAGGAAACAAGAGAGATTAGTGAAAAAGCAGGTCACCATGTAACAGATAGCATATCTCTGACCAAGATGACTGTACAACCTAAGAAATACCAATATGGGTATAAATATCGGGGATACAATATGATATAATATGTGAGATGTGACAAGTTTTGAAATTTTATGATACAGATACAGATATGTGTGTATGCTTAGACAAGTAGATTCTGATCTCTTTTCAATCTCCAGCCAAATGTTAAATATCATGAAGGAATATTATGGCGAACAAAGATAGATGTAGATGATGAACAAAGAAATCTAATGATTTGGTGAGATAAAATAGAAGATAAAACGATAAAACGTTGCCATAACTAATAAAGAAATTGGACAGAAATATTTGTGTGTCATTTTGGTGCTATTTTGGCACATTTCAAAATTTATTGGCAAAAAAATAGGGCTCCGACACATATATAGGTGTATTGTATCATATATTGTATATCTGATATGGATAGAGCGTATCCATACTTCTTAGTGTACAACTTCAAGTTAGAATCAAGAAAGATAATTAACATTGAAGTTTGAATCAGACAAAAGGTCAAAACAAAAGGACAAAATGGATATGACAAAATTTTGCTGCAAGAAAAAAGTTCCTTTAATAAATTGGAAGATGAAAGTAGCATATCCAGATCGAAGAAAGTGGCTGAGGTCCCTGTTAACGAGGCCCAACACATCATGCATCAAAGCTTAATAGATCCATGAGTTACAGATTTACCTTTCATATTCCTGCTGAACTCGATAAGCATGGTTCAACAGTGCATGACCACTTTCAATGAGATTCTGTCGAATATGGACAAGATTGATAGCCTTTAATAAGTCTTCCAACACGCTAGCTTCAGAACTGCGAAGTTTCAAACAGAACTCCAGTGACTCCAGCACTGATGCTAGACCAGCATCTGAACCCCCTAAACCTATCCAATAAACAAGAAAACACTTCACATATTATGACAGCTTTTAACATGTGCAATTGCAACACAACAAAACACATTAGATTCTTCCTTCGAAATTAAAGAAAAAGAAATAACACAAAAAATGAGCATATAAATTTGAAGCCCAAAATAAAATTATGTCATGCATTTAGCTTCATTCTACTACTGCATTCCATATATTACAATGATGTCAACCAACTGGCAAGAATTTCCATATCTTCAACGGAAGTACAATTTATAGTGTAACAAGCATTAGTATTGAATCTATTAAGTTGCTTTCATCACTTCTAAAAATGCGTTTATATATCAATTGTAAATTTAAAGAACTTATCATTCTATATTTTTTTATATTAACATGAAAAATGAGTACAGATAATTAGAAGGGTGACTAGAACTTCGCCAAACAGTTCCAGTAAAAGACGACTCCTAATTTATAGGAATGCTAATTTCTTTTAGGTAATCGCAATTAACATTAATGTCATCAACATAAACAGTTAATACAGCTAATTTTCCATTAGGTGAGAACTAAGCAAATAAGGTATGATCTGCTTCTCTGATTGTACCCATAACCCTTCACAGTCTTGGTATCAAACCAGGCAAGTGGGGACTGCTTTAGTCCATAAAGTGACTTGCAGAATCTGCACACTTTGTTACCTTTACTTTTGTCCTCAAATCCCGGAGGAACCTCCATGTACACTTCTCCCTCCAAATCTACATCAAGTTGATATAAAGCCAGTCAAGATTAACTGCTAACGATAACAAGACCTTAATTGTATTAAACTTTACCATAGGGGCAAAGGTTTCTTCGAAATCAACCCCATAGGTTTGTGTAAACCCCTTGACTACCAACCAAGCTTTGTGGCAATTAATGCTCATGTCTGGAATGTACATCTGGGTTGTATTTCATAGGCATCTAATTACTGCCAATACCTGTTCAAGGTGTTGAAGTACTGGTTGACAGCCATATCTCCTTATCTCAAGTTACTCAAGAATCAAGATGCATTCTATCTCAAAGAGGGCAGCTCTCTTCTCAATTGTGGAGTAGGCTTCTTTGGCGACTTACCAAATTTACTGGGCTGTGGCAATCATAAAATTCTCTGCACTATCATTTGTCATGGAGCTGATCAACCATGACATTCCTAAATTATTGTCTACATGCCAACTCTTGGACTTAGGATCTCCTCTCAGGCTTTTGGCTTCCCCTGTGAGGTAATCATGTTTACCTTTTCCACATTTTTCCTAATCCTAATAAAAAAGGGATGGCTTTGTCGCTTTGACAAACCAAAACTCCTCTTGTGAACAACAAAACATAATTTAAATGTAGAACGAATCCTAGTAAAAAAGGGATAAGACACCTAATCCTAATAGGAAAAGGATAAGACACTGAGAGACCAAGTATCTCAGTGCTCTGGTTTTCAACATTAATAGACTGTTCTCAATCAAACATTGACATGAGAATATAGGAAAGTCATACTCTTCCCAAGAAGTAAAACTTTTAACTTCATGAATTACAGTTTTTATACATAGGTAAACTCCTATCATTGCACAGGAATTTCCTAATGGCGTGTAATAACATATAATAAAATTATATAACTGCAAATATATTTCTGAAAATTAATTTTCAATTTTTGATACTTTTAAGAATTCCTTCCCCGCTCCACTCTCTCTCACTCTTCTATTCAATTTACTTATTTTCTCAATGATTGCCAAAGAGGAAAAGTTAAGCAAGAAATATATGAAAAAAGAAAAAAGAAATCTCCTTTTTTCTTTCTTTGGGCATATACAACATATAAATCTTAGAATATCGCATATGTTATGCTCAAATATTCTATAAATAAGTTTCCAAATGCTTGGGAAACCAAAATACCCACATATTAATTGATGTTTCATTTGATTTAACAAAGTGGAATAAACATCTGCTTTGATCAAAACGTAAGAAACTTAGCTACACCATGTCATATGACTCTAGCATATGGCCATTTAAAAGTTTGTTATCAAGTTAATTCATCATGCACTTGTGAAACCAATCTATAGAATAAGTTCAGGGAAGTGAAAGCAGATCTACTTGTCCAAGGGAGAAACATTCTGGCATAAGAAATACAAGGGATAAGATTTAATCCAAAACCTACCAATAGATATGCTAGTAATAAACACATGCCACTAAGTTTCATATGAAGAATTATATACTCACCAGCAGGATACTGAAGGGCAGCTGATACACGACATATTGATGGAATTGCTGAAGGATCACGAGCACCAGCTCTTGTTGTTAAAATAGCTGCATTCATCTCTGCATTTGCAACTGCTTCCTGTCCACTGGGGCCACTGGCACCCATGGCCTCTAGGAGTGCCTGAAGAAGAATTATTGAAGAGATAATTTAGTTGCAGTGCATCTAATTATATGAAATCATTGATTATTTAATGCATATCTTTCTCAAGCCCTCAAAGGTACAAATTCTTTACAAGAACTTCATTGCTGATGGCACAAAATAAAGTTTTAATTCCTGGATTTGCTATTTATAACAAGCAAACCCCATCACATCATTTCCCAACCACATGATGATGAGAGATAGATCAGTCAAATGGGATCTGAAGAAAAAGAACTGTTTCTAGACATCATAAAAAAAACCAAATGATCAAAGGCAAATTTATATTTACATGAACTCAACATCAGAGATTGATGCATACCATGTAAAGCAACTTCATACATCAAACCCCAACAACTAATAATTCCATTTTTAGTAGCTAATGTGACAGTAACATGCACAAGCAACATGTTACGATTTGTAGCTTATAATACCTGTGGGGAAGAAGGAAGCATGTATAGGCTATTATCTGGACTCCGATAAAAAGTAGACACTTCTTTATCAATAAGATCCTTTGCACTATTTGAAATCTCAACAACAACAGCACATGCTGGAATTATAGTGCTTGATGAATACTCCCTTGCAGCTAATGGCTGCTGACTCCAAAATGAAGCAGCATCCTGCAATAAAAAAGGAGAGGAAAAAAGAATAATCAATTATAGTCATTATTAATTATATAGGGAAAAAAAAAACCAACAACAACAACTAGAATTTGGAAGTTGCTTTACTTCATAATGGTGAATACCATAAAGGCAAAGCAGGACAAAATTATGTTGACTTCTCTAATATTCAGTCTTTATATGTATTTGGATTTTTTTTCCTGATAAACAAAGAGATTGTAATAGAAAGAGAAGAAAGTACAAATTGTTGAGGAAAAGAAATCAAAATATCAGAAACTGTACAATCTCTCCTTATATCAAAAATAGATTTTCCCTTGGAAATACCGTAGGCCAAGCACCAAAATATAGCCATATAGACAATCCCGTCCCAGAACATATTTAAAGGTGAACATATGCCCCTGAAGATATGGGCATTCCTCTCCAACCAAACAAACCAGAGTCCAATAAACAGCACATTACCACAGACTTTTTATCCTTCTTGTTACCAATTCATTTAAAGTGAATTTGGATATTTTATCCTTCTTGTTACCAATTCCTTTAAAGTGAATTTGGAAAAATTAATCCAAGGTACTAGTACACACCCAACTTTCTCAAAGAATACCAAAGAGTTTATTTCACAGGTAACTCACTACTGGACGGTGCAGAATTAAATGGGACAAAGTTTCTTATCAAGATGTGCACATAACCTGTTAGGGGGAAGAGCCCTATATGGCCATCAAGCCCGCAACATGTCATTAGTGTTTATCCTATTGAGTATTGTTATCCAAACAAAGGATTTTACCTTTGAAGGAGCTTTGGATTTCCATATTGGCTTATCAAGAACAAAACTTTCCATTGTAGGAGAATGAGTATGGAAATGAAAGTAAAATTTGCAAGAGAAAATACCAACAGGGTAGAGATTCTAAACTCTCATAACAGGATTAGACGATAAGCAACAAAATCAAGACGAGAGACTGAAGCTCACTACTTGCTCTATCATTCAAGTTTCTGAAAAAATGGAAATTCCACGAACAATTGAAACTATGAATAGTAAAGAAATTTCCGTTGGGAGAGTTATGCATTGTAGAAAGTTGATAGAGACAAGGATATCCTTCAGACAAATGAATATTTCCCACCCAAGTATCTTCCCAAAATCTTATCTCTGACTCATCACCCAATTTTTAAGAAACAAGCGACATAAGAAAACATCTTTATGAAATAGATTTCCAAGGACTCAGATGAGTCACATCACTGCAATGTGGGCATTCCATCCATGCAGACTTAACATACCAACTCTGAATAACTTTATGCCAGATGGCAGTTAACTCTGAAGGAAAATGGCATAGACAAGGCAATGCCTTTGAACACCAAATTTCCAAGACCAAGCTCCCTTCACTTAGGTCTGCAACAGACTTCCCAACTAACTAGGTGAACTCTGTTATCTCCCATATCATTATCTGCTGTATGATATGGGGTACAATAACTGGAATTTTATAAAGAGACATGTTTTATGCATATTTGAAGATCACATGATATACATTACTGCAGCAGTGCCACATCGGAAAATCTAGAATCTAACATAACAAAACCAGGGATGATCTATAGATTCAAACAGGGTTGAGGGTACAATAATTGACTAAGGATGATAAGATGTAAAGGATACCTTAGTTAGATCTCAGTACTACTAATGCAAGAAACACCAAAATAATGGTCGCAACCTACCGTATTAGCCTTTAGCAGTGCAGTGTATATTGTCTCAAGTTCTGATCTACGAGCATCAAACTCTTCAATCTTTTTCCACTTTTTCTTCAGAGAATCCTCAGCTTCTTTCCTCTCAGCACACAACTTATTTAAACGTTGTATTTCCGACATCAGAGTATTTAAGCTTGCCTTTAAACCAGCCACTTCTCTTTCCTTCATCCAAACCTCCAACTGAATACCAGTAAGAAAAATGAAGAAAAGGCAGATGTGTAAGTAACAAATTAATCATAGACACACAAGTAATTATAAAATCCTCTGGTTTCCAGAATATTTGAATTTAATGAGAGCATCAACATTCAGAACCCTTCCCCAAGCTTTGCCAAAAATAAGAAATTGAAAAGAAAGAATCTTTCCCCATACATTGGACAAAAAATTATTAGCTGCTTAGCATGAAATTATCACGCAAATTTCATGGACCGCTTCCTAGTAGCAAGAGAAACAAGTCTCACTGAGGTGGATACTTCACAAGGATATGCAAGGCATATGCATCAAGGAGAGATCAACCAAGATGAGACATCTATATGTATGAAAGATCTCAATCCGCCCACAGATTTTGTATTGCCAACAAAATAAAGTATCATTAGAATTTCCTCAATAGCACATCCAGTTGACCATAAGGGATTTCACCTTGAATGTACAGAAACCGTTGAACCCAAAAATGTGCCAACTATTGAAATCCGAAATTCTTCACAGATTTTGCAGTGCCAAGGAAAAAAAAAAGAAACAGAATCTCATTTAGAATTTTCTCAATAGTACATCCACATCAATGCAAGGCATTTCATGTTGAGTGCACATACTGTTGAACCCAAAAATGTGCCCCTTTCGAAACAACCATAATGAAATATGTGAAATTCTTTGCTGTTGCACAGCAAGCATCTCAAAATATTTGCAAGGCATACACAGCCTCAAAGTGCAATGCTTATAAAATCCTGCAAATCATTTTCTTTTAACTTTACAATCACTTTTTATGAATAATTAAATTAGATGTGAAGAGCAGAAAACAATAATTTCATATATAACCAAACAAACAAATCTTCACACAAAGACATAGCGTCTTAGTGAAGTTGAAAATCTAAAGATCCTTCTTTAAGTGGCCAACATATGTTACTTCTAAAAGGCCAAAGAAAGTAATATTTTACACTCTATTGCCCAGTTGTTAACGCATAGTCACATGCATGCATAAACATGTCACTTGTGAACAGTTAAGCAACATACGCATTATATATACATGATCTTTGGTACCAAAGCACAAAACTTATGTGCAATCCTTCAGGTGGTTATTTTGCTATCATAGCATTTTATGACACGTAAACATCTTTTACAACTCAACAATACATTATTGACTCCTTCAAATGAGTTCCTGTATGTCATAGTTTTACTGAAGAATTTAATATCAAACACTTACAGAATTGCACCGAAGTTTTTTCCATACCAAAAAAGTGCTCTAGCCTGTCTAAATCTCAAGAATGAAAAACTTGGACAAAAATGATCAATCAAATGCATGCCAAAAACTTAATGAACAAAAATTTGAATGAGAAAAGAAAAGTTGAAAGTGATTTGAGCATTAATTCTTTCCAGCATAAGTTTCCAAATCATCAATGTACTTCCTATGTTGTGCTAATCAAAATTACTTTATCATCACTTCAGATCCAACATTTCTCTGCTTCATTAATCATTTATGCACTAATTTGTCCTATTATAAGCTCCCAAAATGGCCTTGTAATAATCAATCATTCATTATATGAAAATTTATTAGAGAGAGTTTCATAAGCAAACTAACAAAGGGGATATTAGTGCTATGGGGAGAAAAAAATATTAAATCCTAAAGGTAGTAGTTTCCCGTACATTTTTATTATAAGAAAAGAGTAAAAAATTTAAAAATAAAAACCTCGAATTGCCGAAGACTGCCAATATTCTGGGAGGTGCTTCCAATACCAATTGAGCGTGAAGAAACATCATTGCCTCCATGAAGACGTTTTACAAGTTTTTGACAGAAGTCCCTAGCTTCTGCTGCTTTGTTCAGTGCATCTTCAGTAGCCAAAAATTGGTGAACATGAGCTTTCTGTAATCACATATTTGACATCAGTTCGCTGACTCCACAAATTGGAAGCAGAACTCAAAATAAATAAATAAATTATGATAGGCAAAGATGCAAATACAATTGAGTAAATGGACAGTTGGTTCAAAAACAAAATTAAGTACAATCAACTAGAAGGCATGACAAGTATTATGAAAACATCAAACAAAATTGGTATAGCCATGCACAGAGATCAACTTGAGGACAAAGAACATAGAAATATGGATACCCAATATAATAGGATAAGAAACTCACGGCCCTCAGAATAGAAAAGATAATTGGAAGACAAAAATCAAAATTAAAGGACATATGAACTGTAACACCTCTTTAGGAAGATAAAATTGTTAATTCAAGAAAGAAAAAGACCTGTCTCTCAAGGAGTTGATTCTGACTTCCTCCTGGAGGGACATCAACTCCGATTTTTCCATTTCCACAAAGTTGATACTGTAAAGGAGAGCTCCCATCAGGAGAGGAAACATCCATGACTATGTTATTTTCATATTTGTACCTGATCGAGTAATGCAAGTAAGAAATCTAACCAATACAACAACAGAAAATGCATAAAAAGCATAGAAATATTCCATACATATCACTATAAATTGTCTTCAGGGAGTAGAATCAAAGGGATAAAACAACACAGGAACTTTGAAAATAAACTCTCTGGAAGTTTTAAGCAATGTCAATTATGAGAAAAACAACTAAGTAAGAGAATAACTGAATAGTCATATATAAATTAGCAGAAGTTCTAAGTTAAACTTCACCAAAGTATTGATAGAAGTAAAATAATATCCAATTAACTTGATAATTATCATCCTAGATTTTTCCTTATAATCCTAATTCACAAATCAGGATAATCTAAACTGATAATCTCAGAAGATCAGAATTAACCAATAAATATCCTTATCATTATAATTTCCTACTATTCTATCCTATCTCATTCCTCATTAAGAGGGAGGACTGTGGGTAGGGGACTATATCTCTCAGTGTTGCATGCTTAAGTTTGTGTGTATGTGATTTGCCACTTCAGCATGACTGACTTTTAAGAAAGCTACATTTACAATGATTAATGAATCTGTAGAAGGTTCAAAGCTCAAAAATTAGAACCACAGAGACATTAACAAGAGCTCCAAAAAACATGGCAAGAAAAATTAACATATCATCTGATACCTCAAGGTCTCTGCATCTGCTCTTACATCAATCTTCTCTATTTCTCTAGAAATTAGACTTTTGATCCGATATGTGTATGCGGTAATTGCTTGAAGCAGTTGAGGAGGACTCTTTAGGCAATTCACAATAGCAGCTCTAACCTCATCCGAAATTTCTCCATCAAAATCAAACCCTAACTTAGCTGCTTCTGATTGAGGATTTAAATGAATGCCACTTCCTTCATAAGCAGGAAAAGAGTTCCGAATTTTTTCAATCATGTAAGCAGCAAGAGATTCACAAGCCTTTCTAATATTCCTTTCTCTTGTAGTTTCAATGAGAATGACATCATCTGAAGATTTACCACTCTTAACAGTAGAATAAACAGCTTCCTTCTCACTTTTGGTACTCAAATTGTTGACCATTTCAATAGCAGAATCAACACCAGACCTTTGAGCATCCCTCGCTTGATTTACATAGTAACAGAGACGTTTATGATATTCAGCAAATATTTTTGCTGCTTCATCACACTGACGATCATATGCCTCCAACATAACTTGCTTGTGCCTGCAAAATGGGTAGCATATTCATAATACCTCATTGAAGAACAATGACACATTTGTTGTATTAATTATACCAAGCCAATCATATTAATCATTCTTTCTATCTTTCAAACATCTCATTAGCATAGATGAAAGCATATACATACCCTTAGTGGCACACCTAGCTCAAACATATATGGCATTGCAACATGAAATAAAATATGTCCTTTCAGAAAGACATGATAAGTTGTTCCGAAGTCCAAGTACAACGGCGAAATGATTTTTACTCATCCTACCAAATGATAAGATGATGCCAACATTATTATCATTCGGATAATATTAAAACTTTTATCCTAATTTCAGTTTGTTGACACTAGATTTTCCAAGATTTTATGGACAAACAAATAAATATTAAATCACCAAGTACTTAGTTACAAAATCCCATTTTTGGCAAGTTATGCAAAGACCCAAACCTGTAATTCGCCCGTTCATCAAGCATCCTCTTCCGCTCAGCCTCCTCCCTCGAAACCTCCAGCATCCTAGCCTTCAAATCCTTCCTCTGCCTTCTCACAATATTTCTCAACCTTTCCACCTCTTTCTCTGCCAAATCTCGCTCTTGCAACGCAGCCTCCCGAGTATCCAACGCACTCGAACTCTCTCCCAAAATTTTCTCCTTTTTCCTCCCTTTACTCCTGCCCTCTTCTTTTCCGGCAGTCACCAAACTACTAACACTACCACCATGATCCGCATCGCCATGAACCGCAATGTTTCTCCGAATATTCTCCACAGTTTTTTCTGACTTGACCCTAGTAATCAGGAAATTCCAAACAGGTATCATGTTCCCACGGCAAATCTTCCGAAGAGACTCCACCGATGGCAAATGCGATTTACTTGAGGCACCATACTGAGTCAGGGGCCTATACCCCATTTCCATCTTAAGCCATTCCAGTATTGCCTCCGGTTGAGCCCCAGAGCTCAACGAGCTCTGCATTGCAAGTCCGAATTTCAAGCTCGGAAGAAATTGTGGGTTGTGTGACTAAGCTCGCATTGACTCGAAATTCACCCCAAGTTCCGCCAGTCGAACCTGGGCCGAAATCAGAGAAAGAGAGAACAACCTCACTATTCGATGAAGCGATAGTGTGGGAGGGAAAAGCATGAAATATTGAAGAAGCTAGTGAGCTTCACATCAGGTAGAAATTAAGCACTTGGAACAGCATAAACTTGAAAGTTGCCAGATAATCGCTTCCTCGCATTCCTACTGAAAACGAAAGCAATGGAGTGGGTGATGGATCAGAAAGAGATAAGAAAGAAGAATCGCAGATCTGAAAAATGCGGAGGTTTTTGGCCGGCCAAGTAGAACAGTGTGATTTCCTCGCTCGCTATATCGGCCCGTTTCGTGCAAACTCGAGGGCGCTGCTTTATTCGTATTCAAAGTTGAAAATTCGAAGATGAAATATGTGATTTTATATTTACTTGTTTATTAAATTTCTTTTATTTAAACCAAAATATTGGAAGGAGTATGATGTCAATTGTTTTTTTTTTTTTTCACGAATTGATTAGAACATGAAATTGACAAATTTGGTGAAAAACATATTTTACTAATATGTGATTTTCAATTTTAATTGATTCTAATTTCTAAAATTTAGTTTCAAACCAATATTAAATTCTAGGATTTATCTATCATTATATTCAAAAGAAATAAAATATCTTTTTATCATTTACTTAGCACAAATTTGTAATATTCAAAATAATTTATATTTATTAAAAAAATATTATATTTAATCCTTAATTCTAAATAACTTTAAAAAAATTATAATATATCTAACTAAAGTTTTTTCTTTAATTTTTACTTTTTAATCACAACATCAAGTCTATGAAGTTTTACTTAGTTTTATTTTAGTTGAATGTAATACCTAAATTCTTAAAATGAAATTTGTTCAATAACATACTTTTTAATGACTTTGTGGTGAAAGTATTTGATTTAACATACACATAATATATAGATTGCCTATACTAATACGACAACTTAAATATGTACTAAATTGTTTTGCCTTTTGCTGTCATTGTAATGCGAAAGGTATAAAATCAATTACCTATATGTAAATGTTGATTTAATTTGGTTTTTACATCTCTCATGCTTATGAGTAAAGAGTAGAATTTTGGGCGTTAAACTAATTGAATTGGCAAAACAATGTAGTGTAGGGTTAAGATGGATCTAAGCTTGTATTTAGCTCCAAAGGCAACTGAGTGCGCCACATTAAAAAGGATCTTTTTAAATAGAAAATGTACCAATATCGAATAAATATCTAATATGATGCATTGGCAGAATGAATTAACAAATATTACATGAGCGTGATCGCTAAACTGCAGTTCCATGTTCCAAACTTTTGGGCTTATAATGAAGCAAGGTAACAATCCCATAGATTGTTCCATGGTGTTTCTGCACTTTTTGTGTTCGATTAATATTAGTACAAATTTGCAAAAGTTCTTATTAAGGTTCGCATCACTAAGGGGGTGCAAATGTCGGCTTGACCAGTGAGAGAGAACATCAAAAGAATGGGAAGAGCAAATGGAGTAAGGACATGTTGAGAAAAAAAAGGAGAGAGAAGAAAATGAAGCCGAAAAAACATAAGAAAGAGAAAGCCACATTTACTTTCATACAAGGATGCCATGTCACTTCCGTTAGCCACCTCAGCGAACTCTTAATGGTGTTATAATGAAATTTAACGGTGGGAACATTGCTGAAGTCATTGCAAAGTATAGCAACTTGTTTGAAAAAAAATAAAGTAGGAAGACTAAATAAAAAATTGATGCAAAGTGTAAGAATTAACTGACTAATTTTTCCTAATTTAAAAACCTTATAACAAATATAAAAGCAACTACATCCTCTAATCCTTTTTTTGGGTCATATTTAATGTATTTTACTTGGCATATTATTATTATTACATTTTGATAAAAATATTATTTTAATAGCTTACTTATTAAATATTTTAAAGTTAGTCATTTATTAATATTAACATTTGCATATTTAATCGCTAATTAAATCGAGAATAGACTAATAAATAAAGGATAAAGATAATATTTTATTTTATTTAATTTTTTTTGAGAAAGTTCACTAAAAAAATATCCTTTCTTTGTGCCAAAGTACCAAGATTTATTTATTTGAATAAAAGAGAGGAAACAACAAGTAGGAGGAGCGTAAATCTAAATCCAAACTACACCCTTACTTACATTCAACGTAGAACAAAATTGCATTGAGTAAGAAGAACGAAAATCAAACTAAACCACTATTCTACTAGACAATGAGACCTTCACAACGAGCCTCTAATTATTTCGTTTGGAGATGGTCTTCTCCTTACTCAAGGGTTCTTTTCTTTTGTTATCAATACCTAATGTTTTAAAGAAAAATATCTTTTGGATCCATCAATTATTAGAAAATTATGATTATGATTTATTACTTATTATAATATTTAAAATAATTCTTCACTCATTAAAAATTATTTTAGTAGTTCTTATATACCTTTGACGGAGGAACTAATTAAATTTAATATTTTGTTTAAAAGTGAGAGATTATAATATTATTCTATAAGTAAAAGCACGTTTTAAGTATTACAACGAGCGAAGGATTAAAAAAATATATTGTTTATGAAAAATATAATTTTAATCCCTCATTTTTAGTTAAAGTATCAATTTGGTCTTAAAAAAAGTCTTTTAGATGATCAAATTAATTTTTGAAGAATTATTATTTTTGGAAGGGTTTTATCTTTAAATAACTATTTTAATATTTTTCATCTTTAAAAAGACTAAATTGATACAAAAAATAGATGATTGAAATTATATTTTTCTCCATTTAATTATAATGTTTTTTCTTTCTCCTCACTTAATAGCTCCCTTGACATGAGAGATTTTCTAGTCGTTACTTTTTATAAGCTCATTTTCTTTCTGTTTCTTTGAGTTTTCTTTTTGAACATTAACGAAGATAATAGGCTCGATAAAGATTTTACCTATCAATCTCTTTTGTGTGAGATTAATGCCCTCTTAGATTTCAACATTCTTTTAAAAAAAAAAAAGTGATCCTCCTCTTTCTAGTTTAGAAACAGAAAAGATGGAGATTTTTAGATTAAGTATATCTAGTTTGTTTGGATATGATTGGGCAAATAATCATTAAGTTTGATATTATTTTTTTATTATGCAAAGTTATTTTTTATATTTACAATACTTGTTATAACAACATAGGATCCGCATTATCAGATTAAGACACTAATCTGCCCATCAAACCTCAAATCCTACTAAAATTAGGTTGAGGATTTTTTTTTCTTGATTGAAAGTAATATATATACTTATATATTGATGATTATCATTAGTTACATCAATAAAAAATATGGTATATACAATTATCATTAATTATTAATATATAATAAGTGTTCAGACATATATTTGTAATCGTATTCCCTTTTTACAGGTTTTATTCGAAAAATTTAAAATTTAAAATCATATTATATTATTTGAAAAGCTATTTGAGAAATGATGAAAAGTTATGGTAGAATGTGTGCATCAATCTAGAAAGATATGGAGGTCAATATTTTAGTTAGTGGAGGCATGGAGATTTCATTTCCTGAATGTTTGAATTACAAGATATTTTTTGTTTGAAAGTATACATTCTTTTTTTATTTCAAAGAATTTAAAAAAGCTATACTTATTTCCTTATAACTAAAATAGTTACAATTAAATGATTTAAACAAAATATCTACCCTAAAAATACACACAGACGCACCCACATATTAATAAGTAATAATACATTATGATAAACAAAAGTATTTCCCTAAATTTTAAAATAAATTTAATTTTTAATTTTTAAAGGAAAACAAATAACATGAAAATAAAAATTTTAAAAATAATTTTTAATAATATATATTTTAAAAATATTATTTTTGACTATATAATTTAATCATATTTTAATTTTGGGAATAAATTATTTTTATGATAGACCAAAAAGTTGTATAATATGAGCTTTGAGAACGATATTAAATAAGTCACTTACTTTTATACATTGTGATAATTATAATTATCATAAATTAATTGTAACAAATTAATCTATAAAAAAATTTATTTTATACAAAATTAGTCTCTTAAAATTTTAAATGAAAAAATTGATTTTGTACAAATTTAAATTTATTATGATTAGTTTATAAAGAACTAAATTATCATAAAGTATAAAAATAAAAAGTAATTTTATACTTTTGTCAATGAAGTTCTCTAACTAAAATGAATAGTAATTTACTCTTATTTTAATGGAGCTTATTTAAATAGGGATGAGCTTATGTATAATTTATTATATTTTTACTATATTGTTATTCAATTAAAATTTGAAAAATTTTAAATTAACTAATAAAATAAATAATTTAATTTACAAATAAAATAATTATGTGCAATAACTATATACGTGTTATAACATTATTTAATAAGCAAACATTTATATTTTATAATTAAAAAACAATGTAACAAAATTACAAGAAACTTTATTTTTTTCAATTTACATTTAAAATATAGTCTAGATATATATGATTATTTTGAAAAACATAATATATATATATATATATATATGTATTTTTTTTTTGAAGAAACAAACATAATATATATTAGAAGCTTCCAAAATTGCAATTTTGTGAACTCTTTCTTATATATTTGCTGACTAATTCAAAAGTTGGGTCATTACGTTCTGGCTGATTACCAAACAACATTGTTTTGCTTTCCACATAATGATTGAAATCCTACACCTAATTGGACTTATATTTTCCCAGTTTACACACTTCAAATAATATACAATGTGTGGCTGTACATTATATTGTATAGACATTAGTGCTACAGCTTGTGGCACCGTGGAAATCCACTTTTAATATGTAAAGTTGCGTTAGATTCCTTCACCCACCAAAACCCGAGCGAGGTAATAATCGCAAAGAGGGCTTCAATTTCACGAATTCGTAGCTATTTCTGCCCAAGAATCCCAAAGCCTCACGCGTGTATTTCTCTCAGAATCCGATTTCCGAAACATCTATATTTAATTCACCGAATTTCGGAGCTACTTCCAGGTTTCTCTGTCGCGTTGTCATCGCGGAAGATCAAACTCAATCTTATTCTCCTCTCTCCGTCTCTGAGCTCTCTCTCTCTCTCTCTCTCTCTGAGGTACTTTTTGGACTATCGCAGTATCCCGATTCGAATTCTCGCTTCGGATTGTGATTTTGAAAGTTATCATTGTTTTCTAAAATGACAACCTGAATGGGTTTTTGGATTTTCGTCTGTTTGCGAGTATTTTGGGGTCGATCTTTCTGCTATGATTGAAAATTGAAGTGTTTAAATAGTCAAGTCGTATATGATTTTTCTCTGACTTTCTTAATTGTTTCCATTCATGTGATGAACACGATTTGCCTGTTTGTTTGTTTTTGTTTGTGGGCCTATTGTGTAAATTAGCGGTTACGCTTTTCCATCAGAAAGACAAGCAATGATTTTTTCTGATGGTTGATGCGTCGGTATAGTTTAATAGTGAAGTAAAGAATCATATTTTCCAAAATTTGAAGAAAACTGTATAATTGAACTTTTCCTTTGTGGCAGAAGACTTCAGAACTTCTTTGTAATTTTTGTAAAGCAATTATTTTCTATATTTTATATAACTTTTTTATCTTCATATCTTTTTTCTTTTTTCATAATATTTTTCAACCGTATTCTGATCTTACATTACACCCCTGACTTACTAGTGAAGTACGTGTTGCTTTATAAGATGAGCAAAGGCTACATTGCTCGATACCATGCCTTTGGTGCTTTAGAAGTAAATCTTAGTTCTGAATGGCAGCTACTATAGCTTATCCACTCTTTCAATGAGATTTTTATGCAATTTTGGCTTTTTTCTCCTTTCAAACAGGTGAGAGAGACAAATTTAGGCTCCTAATCCATATTGCAGGGACATCTGAAATGGATGAGGGAGGGTACTGGTTTGTGGAGGCAGTGCGACTTCTGCTAACTTAGAATGCTCTCCTTAATTTATCAAACCTTGGTGCTGTTGGAGGCTCTTTCTTTTTCTCAACACTTGCATGTAACACCGGCTATTTTTGTTGATTAGTTGAAGAGTGGAAAAAATTTTAAGTTAAGGAAAGAGACAGAGGCTGGCACAATGGGTTCTGTTTGTGGTTGTTTGAGTGTTGACAATATTGAAGATTATGTAAATCCAAATAGTTCTGTATATAGGAATTGCATGTGTCTCAGTTGCTTCATACATAACTTTTTGAATGTGGTATGTCTCTAATCCTAGCCTCTTTTTCCCTTTTCTCTTCTTGGCTAGTGTAAGAAGAACTTTTTGGTCTAATATATCTTGTTTTATATACAAAATTTGAATTTGATACTTTCCCGTATGAGTTGATGCACTTTTTCCCTGTAATTCATATGCTTATGGAGTACAATAACTGTTTGTCCTATTTTCTTTAGGAGCTTGCTTCTGGTTGTGAGTATTGGTGTACACTTGCATCCTTTCTTTTGTTCCTTTGTCTATAACTATATAAGTGGAGTCCTTGGCACTTGCAGGGAGATTGCTGGCATTCTTTTCTGCCACAAGTCATAAAATTGCATACAAGTCATGACTTTTAGAGTGCCACATATATGCATCTGTGCTAATGATGAAGAAATGTTGTTTAAAGTGAGCCCTAAATTGAAGTTACCTGTAACACAATTGTAGGAGGGATGAGTCTGCCATATGAGGTTCTAATGTTTCAAAGGTTTTCCTACAAAGGTCACATATCAAGTCAAATAAGAGACCTTATTAAATGTTTAATGCTTTTTGGCATATTCTGTGTGTCAGTTTGTCTGAGTTTTTTGGTGGCAAATCTGTAGTATTGTTTATCATTGACATTAAAATTTGGCTGCCTATTTTTAAAAGAATATGTTGTCCTAATTCCTAGATTTATTTTCCACAGTGAGGCATTTTTTCATTGTTGAGAGCTATATCTTCATTATATAAATATAGCATTTTAACAAACCACTTCCAATTTCAGTATACATCAATATTCCGCAGGCGCGAAGTGCATTCCATTACTTCATCTATCCAGGGGGCAGCATCTATGACTTCTACAGCATCACTGGATAATTCCTTATCTGACATGTATCGTTCTCCTCCACGGCCCCTTCCATATGATGCTGACCCTAGGTATTTCCTCTCACAGCGTGATGGACTAGTTTCAAGACGTGAGAAAGGTTCAAGTCATTCTAATGAGGAATCACAACCTCTAAGAAGTGATCTAGATGTGGATTCAGAATCTTTAAATATGGGAGACAAATGGAATGAATGTGCCTGTGAAAATGGATCAAAGGAATACCGTTCTAAGTCCTCACTAAGACTCTCATCAGCAAAATATGCAAATGGAGTTGGGCTGGTCTATCCATCATCAGAAGATGAGGATAATTGTCCAACATGTCTTGAAGGTAGAGATAGTTGTTGCTTTTCAATCTGGAATTTTAGTTAGAAGTCCCATGACAGATAGTGTTGAATGGTTTGTGACACGTCTTGATATATACTGAGAAATCTGAATGTTTGAACTTTTCGTTTCCAAAAAGTTATTATGAATGATGCATGGAATGATCATTGTTATTGTGAGATTCTAACGTCCGAAATGTATTGTTTTTTGTTTTGTTTTGTTTTTATTTTTAAATTCATAGAAGCTCAGATGTTTCAATTATTAATATATGCATATTGTATTCAGAAAATGAATTATGATTCTCTCAATGGTTTTGTATTGCTCTTCCATTAGTTGATTTAAAGAGAAGGAAATGGATAATATTGTGATATTGAAGATGCATTGACTTAGAATTTAACCTTTGCAAAAGTGACTCAGGAGGCCATTAAGTTCTGAGCAGTAACTATTCATGAAATATGATCCTTGCTGCAATGAATAGGTTGTTGATGGTGGCAAATTCTTTATTAAGAACGTTTGGCTGAGTCTGATGTTTCTACAATATTAATTTTGCTTGCAGAATATACTCAAGAGAACCCAAAGATAATGACCAAGTGCTCTCACCATTTTCATCTTGGTTGCATCTATGAGTGGATGGAGAGAAGTGAAAACTGTCCAGTCTGTGGGAAGGTATTTTTCCTCTTTATGTATTCTGAATTTTTTTCTTGCCAAAATGGTTAGTATTTCACTAACAATGAGTGTATCACACATAAATACTGTTGTGCTGTACACTCAATGATTTTAATTAATAATATTTTATAGAAAAAGAAATCCTATTAAGGGAGAAAATTAGACATGCAGCAATTAATTAATTATTTTTCTTTTTGTAATCGCTGTGGCCTCTTGAAAGCTAAGCATGAAGATCAAAGGGAACTGGCGGTTGTTTTAGTTCAGAAGTGCATATTTAGGACGTTACATGATCAAGTTTGACTTATCTTTTCTTGTTCCTTTAATCTTTTTTCTTTTAGTTTTAATTTTTATTGCCACTAGTACTGTATCGGTAGTTGTGTGTGGTGATTCACTCGTGACTATAATTAAAATTTTCAGGAGTCATGCTACTTTGGTGAATTCCACATTTTTCTCCAATGTAAATGCAGGTTTTTGCTCTTAAGCATGTGGTATTAGTCTGTTGTAGATCATTTTTTTTCTCTTTCAATTTCATACTCAGAATCTTGATGCAAGAAGAATTAGATGATAAATCTTTGTAGTCTGCTACTTTTAGAACTAACATCTAAAATTCTAGCAGCTTTTGGCATCTTTTCTTGGTATAAAAGCATACTCCTTCTGTGGTTGCCTGAAGGTGGGGAAAAAGCTTTTCCAAGTTTTAATTGGGGATGTCGGAGCTGAATTGTTAATTCACTATCTTTATGGAATTTCTAATTTCAGAGTCATATTAGGCATCTTATGTGGTTTTCATTGAGTGACAAGTTCAATTATTAAGTAATTTCTTCATCTTAGAACTTTGTTTCTTATGGATAGGTTAGTTGAAATTGTCGGCTTGAAAGTTCTAGCAGGAAGATTTTAAATACAAAATAAAAAAATTAAGTTGAGAATTGATAGTTAAATTTAACCAATGAAGATTGAGTTTTTATATGCTTATGCTCTAATTTTATCACAATTAGTTTTTATTCCTCCTCTATTCTATCTAGAATTCGTGTGCCTTAATGTTTAATTATATAATAGTCTTAAACAATTTTCTCTTCTTGCTCCATTACTAGTGTAAGCTACATAATTTTTCTTTGCTGTCACCCATTAAAGCCTTAGCCTATCCATCTGATTTGCTGCTGTCTATAGCAATGCATGCTTGCAAAGCTGAGCTGCCCATTTATATTTTTTAAGCCCCATATGTTGATCTATAAACCCTAAAGTTGCTCTCCTTTAAGTTTGGAAAGCTATAGCTTTACCACTTAGACTATGCCTACTAGTGATTGGACCAGTCTCTGGAGTTTCTGATTCTGTCATCCGGTTAATATGGACATTGGATATTTGATTAGACCTGATAAATTGATCAATGCTTAACTCAAAATCCTATATGAAAAACTCTAACCATTTGGCTGAAGGCATTTCTTAGTTTGTCATTTTTGTCTATTGGTTGTATTTGTAATTGTTTAAATAATTGAACTCTTATCCAACAAATGAAAAGTTAATCACAGGAATGAGAGATCCCTGAAGTCAATTAAGAGCTGTGTTACGAAAAAAATATGACTGTTAGGGTTTTGGGCAATGGGGGTTGCATTAGTTGGCTGGTAAAAGTCTTGATGAAGGATCTATAAGGGTGGGTATGTGACACGTGGGGGCTGTTATACGAATTATCTAGAAGGAATTGATTAGGCTGGAGTTGATAAATAGTGGGCTAAGAGAGAGTGAGAGTAGGCAGAAAATTAGGGATAGTTGTGGAATGGATCTAGCTCCTCAAAGAGACGAGCTATTTCCTTGCCTTCTTTATATGTTTTTCTCTCATTCTACTGTAAATCCAGACATGGAAACCTAAATTTTCTTCAAGGGCTTGGTTTAATATTGGTTTATTTCTTTTATTTATTTTTTGGGTTAGCTTATCAAAATTTTTTAGTTATTAGACAAAGATCAGTCTGTTTTGGTCAAAGCTGGCTGTCACTATTTGGATTTCCTATTGTTAGTTGAACAATATATCTATATCACTTAAAATTCTGAGCCCATTGATTTTCTGATTTGATCAAAGCTGATTTCCACTTTTCAGATTTCCTATTCTCAGTAGAGCAATCTTCATAATTTGCATAAAATTCTGAGCCCATTGATTATTGGGTTTTCTTTACTAGGCCAAACGTCTTTCATGACATGATCAAGGAAATCTACTTGCTTATTGGATAACATGATGGAAAATTTACTTTCAGCTTCTGCAGTAACAAGTAATTATGTTTCTTCATGTTTTGACATGTCACATGGAACCTCTCAGAAGCTTCTTCTCTCTCTCTCTCTGTGTCTTCGTTGAGAAATTTTCTGCAATTTATTTTTGTGCCTCTTCGATATGATGCCAAAATTACCCAGTATCCTTTTGCGTCGTAGTTGATTGGGTAATGTATTGCTATCGGTTTCCTGGGCTGATTCGTCAATGTAACTGCCATGCAAATGTTGTTCTGTTAGATATTATTTGTAGAAAAGAAAAGAAAGGTAGCATTGGACAAAGTTCTATCACACTACATATATCTGCAGTAGTGCATGTGTTTTTTCATGTTAAACCAAGAAATAAGAGTAAAACCCCATTTTGGTTGCTCATCATTGAATTTTTCTCAATCTGGTCTATTAAGAATTTTCTTCTCAATTTGGTTCCTCATAAACCTACCTTCTCAATTTGGTCCCTTATAGATGGATATTTCTCAATTTAGTCCCTTTCAAATAAACCATTATTAATAATATCCTTAAAAAATATGTTAACTTCAAAAGTATGACTATTGATAACAGTTTTGATTTGGAGAACCAAGTTGGAAAATTTCTATATGTAAGGAACCAAATTTAGTAAACAATTCTATTAAAGGTCAAATTGAGAGATACCTTATCAATGAGGGACTAATTGGAGAAGACAATTCTAGAAGGGACTAAATTGAGAAATAGTCCATTTTGAGGATCGAATAAAATTTTACTCCAAGAAATAGTGGGTGGTTGGGTGAAACGTTTGGTTTTGATAGATATGGGTGTTGGGTTCCTTATTAACAATTTAAATGTTTGAGTTTAAGTAATTGTTGACCTAAGAAAGGGAGAATAGAAAATATGTATTTATACCAAAGTATGAATATATATGTCTAGTGTATTGTGAAGGCTTGGGGCAAACATGCACGAGTTCGAGCTGCTAGAGCTTCACTTCAATTATCTTTGCTTAAAATGACTTCCACCCTGCTTGTCTTATACTAATGTGCCTATCAAATTCTCTTACGCTGGTGTAAAATAGATGAACACATAACTACCGGGAGAAATAGAGATATTGACACCGATTATTAACACAGCAATATCTGAAATGTCCAATTGTAATTTGGTTTGTTGTATCATGTTTAGTATGAGTATACAACACAGGAAGTCCATTTTTGAGGTGTCAATGCTTCATAGGCACTCAACCAAACTATGTTATATAATTTTTCTATAGGCAAAAAAGTATGAAACTGGTATAGTTTAGCACTTTCATGTATAGAAAAATTATTCTTTGAGCCAAGTGTCGTTTGAGAGTCAGAATATGATTTTCAATAGATGCTAACAGAGTGCATTTCTGATTGATGAGCTAAATATTGCGCTAGAAAATGAAATCATTCATGGAATGCTTGTTCATTTGTCTTCTTGTTTTGGTCTAGGAGATGGAATTCGATGAAACGACTTAATCCTTTTTAAAAGGTTTGTGTCGCGGATGAAGCCAGCACCAAAGCAAAAGGAAGAAAATAAGTGTAGACATTGTGAATATTACAGTGCTTGTCATGTATAGTACGCATATGATTTTTCATAACCATTGTTGTAATTTCAATTTCATCAAGGTTGTTTTTCATCTCCAGCTTCTTACTTTCTAACAAAACCTCAAAAAGAGAAGGAAATTGCATTTTAAGCTTAAGATTCATCGTGGTTTCAACAGTTAATAGCCCTGTAATATTGAGACTTCTATTTCTCTGTTTGAGTTCGTAATAATTTTATGGTATTATGCCCATGAGTTTTTGGTCGTCATACTTGAGTTTGGTAAAGAATGATCAATCAAATGTTGGTATGTGTTTGTTATCAAAGATGTCAATAAATATATAATAGGGAAGTGTGTTTTTTTATTGTCCAAAATTCAATTATGTAGTGTTGAATTATAGTCTACTTTTTATAATTTTATTGTGAAAAATACTATATTGGTCATTCAATTTTGAAGTTGTTTTATTTTGGTCTTCTCAAAATAGTCTTTCACTTTAGAATTTAGTCTTAATTTGGTTCTTCAAATTGAAGGTCTCAAAAAATATTTTTACAAAATCTAATTTAAACTAGTCTATATTTAAATAAAACTAATGATCATCATTTTGAGTTAAATATAAAAAAATCAATTATCATTTTAAGACTTTCAATTTATAGAGTGTTAAAATGAAATTATATTAAAAATTAGACAATTATTTTGAGATTTTTAATTTGTGAAGGATTAAAATGAGATTAAGTTCAAAAGTAGATGATCAAAATAATGTTCTTCTCTAATTTTATTATAGAATTTGATTACAAATATTTGAAAAAATATGTCCAAGTTTATCCTTTCAATTTGGCTAACCGTTCTCCCTACACCTATTTGAAATTAACGAAGTTAAAATATTTTTAAGCCAGAAACTAGGAAGAAAACTTTAATAGAATTCTGATAGTTATGTTTTAATTGGTTCTTAAAAATAAGTTGCTCAGGTAGAATCAGCTGGAATAGTTTTTTAATTTTTCCTAATGAGTCAATCAAATGTATAAACAATTTGTATTACATTTTTTTTTTTTAAAGAAATTCCTACTAAATAAACTAAGTTTGATGGGTTTAAATTAGTTTGTGCAATGATTGGGATTTTACGTTTATGAAGTTTGAAAATAATTTTCAAAATCATTCATGAATTATAATCAATGTACAGTTTATCATCACCTTTATCATAATTTTGTATATGATACTTTAGATGTTTGCTCACAACAACTTTTTTACAATATGTTTAACATATTAGTTTAAAAAAATATCCCAAAAGCTCAATAATTAAAAACATAAGGAGACAAATCTTTTGCATACCATTATTGATTGTAGATCCCTTTGCATTGCATTTCACAATTACGAAAATTAATTCATATAAAACGAAGGTAATAAGTCAGATCGATGTCAGCTTCTAGCAACAAGTAAAACTTAGAACTGTTGAATATTAATAACACATAAAAGACAATAAAACTAATTAAACTCACATTTGAGCGCCACGTAGGAATGTTAATAGCTGACGGAAGACATAAATAAAAAAATTAAGTCACATGAATAGGAGACTCAGATTTGTGCGAAAGTTGGATTTCATTACGATTGAAATCACTGATAAGTTGAGATATGCATGACATACCAAGTATATTTCATGATTTCTATAGCTTAAATCTGTTCTTTCTCAATTGCAGAAGCATGTGTTTAATTAAGTGTCTAAATAGCCTAGACTGAGTAGTGTATTTGTTGTATAACATATTTATCTATTTATAAGGACTAGCTAAAATTAGAGTTTAGTGATAATTATTAAAATTATCATCCTACTTTTATTTAATGAGTACTTTTTATGTGAGGATATTTTATATGATATCCAACAATAGCTAATTAATAGACTGTAAAAATTGGCTGATTTAATATTTCTCATATGTTTAATATGGACAACAATCACTACATTTCCTTCTCATGCGAGCAACTTTTTCTTTCTTAAAGCCTCGTTTGCTACAAGACTACTTTGAAAATAAAAATAAAAAAGAAAATAAATATTTAGATGTTTGGTAGCATAGAGTTTGATTTCTATAGAAATAAAGTTTCTATCATTTTAATGGAAACATCTGTCCTAAGGAGGTGGATGAAATAAGGCTGATTCTATTGAAATAAGATAATAGTGACAAAAATACCTTAATAATAATGATAATAATAATTTGAATTTAAAGGTAGTTTGGTCTTTTTATTTTTCCTTCTCTTTATTATTCTTTTCTTTTTCATTGTATACCAAATATAATTTTTTTTTAGTGTTATTTCTATTTTCATTTTCATTCTCATTCTCATTTCTATTCTCATTCTCTTTTATTTTGTATCCTAAATCGGGTATCAATGAATGCAATAGTTAATATTAATTATTGTAAAAATTTAACAGTTTTTATTTAAAATTAAGTTACAAAAATCAATAATTCTTAGAAATCAAATTTGATAAAAAGTGAAATATTTAATTTGACAATCAGGATTTATTAACACATACATTAAATAGTCCAAATATTTACTGTAGATAGTAACAGGGATGAATTCAAAGGAGGCACGGGGCCTTTAGATTTTTAAAATTTTTAATTTTAATTATTAATTTATAAGAACTTATTCCTCTTGAATCGTTAAAATTTACCTCTTTGATCTTAAACTTTCATCGCCTTAAATCTTATTGATAGTAATTATAAAAGTTCTCTACTCATTTCCTCCTTGAGTGACATACATTCCCAAAGAAAATCTAGGTCATGATAAATCCATGGTAAAAATTGTAATATTCAAAGGAAAGCAAAATCATAACATCTTCACTTACATCACTCTTGCCCAAGTATTCACTATACTCTATCAATATTGAAAAATGAAGTACTATATTTGTGACAAATAATTAATTCTTGCTTTGAATTTATTATTAAAACATAGCTTTCAGTAAAAAATCAAATTTAAATTATGTGTCACAATATAAGTAACAGAAAGTAGATCCCAAGCTATAAAGCATGGGATGTTGTAATTTTTTTAACTAAAAAAAAAAAAAAAATACCGCGTGTCATACCATAATACATAACATTCTTTAAATAAGTAGTTTAGTGTTTATAAGAAATTGGAGTCAATCAAGTGTCATACTATAATACATATAGTAAATTTGCCAACCTTGAAAATTAATAATAAATTCTAGGAAATTCTTAAAATTATGAAAATTTTTAGGCAACTAGAATGCATGATAGCTAATAACAAACCAAATTTCAGTTTAAGATTCATTCATTTGTCCCCTTAAATAAATTTATAATCGTGACTGTATAGAATTATACAAAACCATAATTTTATTTCTGATATTTAGTGTAAAATCCCCTTGAATGTAATCCAAATGATATCAAACTTTTCAGAATACTTCATTAGTACCTCAGGTGTTTGAAAATAAAATTCCAACCCAAAATTCATCCACTAAGCAGTGTAACCTAATATCATGCATATTATAAAACTATTTTTGCACAATTCTTCATACTTTAATCATGCAATAAGGGCATCTACTTAACTCAAAATTCAATGAAATTTAAGACAAATAAATTATGTTATATTAGGATTCAATCTACCAAAGATCTTAAAATTTGGAGTTCATCCACTTAATTTTTCACATTTTCTCTTTTCTTACAAAATTCCATCTTCATAAAACTAAAACTTGACTAAATGGGTTACAACATATCAAATTTTGAATTTGGTATCATTCACTATTACTTATGCTTCAAGAAGCCTTATATTACATATTAAAATTTGCTCAAACTCTTGGTTTGTCATTTCTTCATGTATGTGGGAGTTATACACATACAAAGAAAGTCTTGTGCTACATCATTATATTTTCTAAGTTACATGACAATATATATTTGATCATTGAATTCTTGTTACATATATCAAAATATCATAAATTCTAACTAACCAAACCTCTTAGCTTTGCTCCTCTAAAAGATTTAAGAGGCTATATCCTTTTGCTTATCCTTACTAGATTTACCTGAAATAGTTATTAGAAAGATGATGAGACCAAAAAGTCTCAATAACTCACTTCACA
This sequence comes from Delonix regia, assembly GCA_037074485.1. Classification (NCBI taxonomy): domain Eukaryota; kingdom Viridiplantae; phylum Streptophyta; class Magnoliopsida; order Fabales; family Fabaceae; genus Delonix; species Delonix regia. The sequence continues at coordinate 14,066,878 of CM073449.1, forward strand.
TTCCATACATTCTATGACACACATGGGCAAAGTAATGCACACATTATCATAACATGAACATAGATTATGGAATTATGCAAGAGTTGACACCTTTGATTTTAGTTAATGACCATATCATATTCAATATCATGATTAGGGTATGATAGCCATGTCTAAACCCTATAACGTATTATACATAACATCAATTGTGAGCCACTAAGGCTCCATGTGAGATCTCACATCATCATATATCAACTCATAGCTACATAAAGCATAACAAATTCATCAAGTAAGCAATTACTAAGCATAAGCACACACATAGTATATGAGGAATGGAGAAGGAACTACCTTACTACTTTAAGCTAATTCCTTTATTGATTTTCCTTGCAATGATAATATCTTTTCTCTAAACTCAATCCTTGATAGCTCTTTTGGCAATAACCAATCCATATACATATAGGATTTATTACTATTATTATTATTAGTTTAAATGCTTTGATCATACTTACTTCTCCATTTGAAGTTCCAAATTGCATCAAAAAGTACTTAGAAATATATCTTATTACATTACTAGGTGCCAATAGATTAAAGACCTACTTGGGCAACTTGGTTCCATTTTGTATCTCCACTTTCTAGCTATAATTTTACCTAGGTCAAGAAGCGAAATTTGTTCACTAAGTCTCTAGATTACAAATATGGTGAGGAAGAGCTGCAACTTCATGGTTTTAGCCATAGAGGATCTATTTCAACTTGAAATTTCTACAAACTATTTAAGAAATTTATATAAGAAAGCTTACCATTTCTTTTGTTTCACTTTTCTCTACTTAAATCTACTAAATTCTTCACTGCATCTAGGCTTAAATCTATAATAGGAGAAAATATTTGGATCATTAGATAGTTCTAAGTGAGTTCTACAACTTTTTCTTCTACCATGAGCGTAAAAAGTGAGGAAATTACCTTAAAAAATTTACTTCTATGTTTCTATCTGTTCTACCATTTTTTTCCATTATTTTTTCATCTTATTTTCCTTTCTTAGTCATGCATATAATGGAGAAGATAGTGAGATGTCCCTTTGTCCCTCACTTGGCTGAAAAGTTGGTAAAAAAGTCAAATAAAAAAAATCATTTTGTGAAAATTAGACATTTTATCCTTTGTTCACACTTTTGTCCCATTTAGTGGTATTTTCTAATCCAAATTTGTATAAAATTCCCTATTTATGATTTTTGAATTCTCTAATAGTTCTAAATTTAATTTTCAACATGTCTTGCAACTTTGTAAAAATTATATTTTTATCTTATGTATACCAAAACTTTTTAATTTGGTCCCTCTCTCTTTGATTGGTTTAATTATTATCTTAACAACATAAGTTTGTACTTATTGCTAAATAAGAGTTATTATTTAAAATGTTACATTTCACTCCTAAAATAAAATTTTGCCTTCAAAATTTAAACATGATTAAAATTATTTAGTATGTTTATGTATAACATTTTAACAAACTACTTCCAATTTCAGTATACATCAATATTCCGTAGGCGCGAAGTGCATTCCATTACTTCATCTATCCAGTCGGCAGCATCTATAGCCTTTACGGCATCACTGGATAATTCCTTATTTGACATGTGTCGTTCTCCTCCACAGCCCCTTCCATATGATGCTGACCCTAGGTAACTTCCAAGTAAATGTATAAAAAGATAAAAAGTTATTATAAGAGAAGTCGAGAGTTCGGTCAGTTGAGACTTTATATAGATCAATAAATATTTTACATTATAAAGAGTTTACTTTACTTATATATAATAAATTAAAAAAATATTCATCAATAATAACACATTTATGTGATAGATAATAATAATAAATTAGCTCAATCAAATTATAATAAAAAATAAAATCCCATAATTTAATTGAACTAATATTACCTTTTGTCATTATTTGATTATATTAATACATTACTTTATTTGCTATATAAGTATGTTATTACCAGACAAATATTTTTTCAAGAATAATGATCGCACTATGGTTTTGTGGACATTAATTAGCATTGGCAACAATAATAACCGCCATTGTTGAAGAGTGTCCACTTAATTGACAATTTCTTTCTAAGCATCCCTTGTTTTTTCCTTCAGAATTCAGTCCTATGCATTGCTAAAATTATTTTTGAAATGCTGATGCTCTTTCCATTAATCTATCTCTCGGATAGAAATAGCCGAACTTTTTTCTTTAAAAAAAATTTCAAATTACTAAATAATTTAGAATGAAATGTAGGAATTTAACGATTAGCCTTAATAAAATATACAATTTGATAGTTTAAATTATTCTCAGCAATTGTACATGATAACAAATTTTAAAATTTAACCACACACACGATCCAAGATTATGAGCCAACAGTATAAATTTAAGAAAATACACAATCTAATTGCTAATAATTCCTTTTTAAGTAACGCAAGAAATTTAAATCGTAATCCATGGACCAAGCATAGTAATATATAAAAATGACAGGTCTGACACATTAATTAGACAATAATTATGGCAATATGACTTTCCTTACATTAATTACCCAGTGGAATAGAAATAGCCACAACTTTCTCTTTTTTCCTCTAAAAAAATTTAAAAAGTTACTCAAGAAGGATCAGGTTGATTAGTTTTTTTTTTTTTTTAATCTAATGGGAGTCAATCGGATGTATAAACAATTCGTATAAGAATATTTTTTTAAAAATATTCCATCCAAATAAACTAATATTTCGATGGGTTTAAATTAGTATGTGCAATGATTGGGCTTTTAAATTCGAAGAGTTTGAGAGTTTTAGAATAGTTTTTTTGTATTGTTTTATCCACAGTAATTTACAAAATCATCCATGAATTATATATAATCCATTAATCAATATATAACTTATTATCATTTTTATCATATTTCATAATAAATGATACTTTAGATATTTGTTCACAAATAGATCTTATCCCAAGTCGAGCTCATTTTAAAAATAAGCTGGACTTAAAGAGAAAAATGACAAGGCTTTGGCTAAGAGTTATTTATTAAATTTTTAAATAAGAGGATGACACATATCTTACTATTCCATCCATTGCAATTTCACTTCTTTATATTATTAGTCATTTTATTTCATCTTCTCCTAAGCTTTTAAACATGGCCTAAGGCTATATTTTATGATTTTGAACAAAAATAAATGAGTAAATTACATAGAAAAATATGAATCATGTTATATCCACAGCTATAGAAATATTGGGAATTAATTACCCCTAATTATGATCAAAATTTGAAAAAATAAAATTATTTTTGCTTACACCATGTTATATTAATATCACTAATTCATTTTAGGTATTGTTATGTCTACTTCAGTCATATATAAAAGATTTATGTGATATAATCATATAATATTTAAGTGGAACAAAATTTTTCAAGTTGTGCATTTTTATTCAGGCTCATATTTGTATTTTTCAAGTCAAGTCATTCGAGTTTTTTAAGTTATAATCAAGCTTATATACTATTTAAAATACACAATGTGATTAATAATTATTAATGCTTGCATGATTGTATATCAAGAAATTATAAATGTAAATTGATAGTGTATTAGTATAAATCCTTGGGATAAAGGACATTAACTACTGTATTCTTACCAAGATATCACATGACATTAACTTATAGTTTCATGTATAAATTTAAAATTAAGCTAACCTCACTAATAAATTTAAAATTTATATAGTTTTATTTTTAATATATTAATTCTCATATAACATTATTTCTTAAATGATCAAATTAAATGTTTCTTATATATAAAAAAACCAAATTAAACTTTTTAGACTTAAGTCAACTTTAAAAAAATCCAAAGTTGACCAGATTTACAAAATGAATTTTTTAGATCAAAGTGTTTTTTTTGTTAGGATATTATTTTTCAAACTCATATCCATTTTTTTAAGCCTAATCTATCAAACGAAGTAGACTTTTCAAATAATACTCAAGACCATTTATGACTAATTTTTTCACATTATTTATCATAATTATTTGGCAATATATCCCCAAAAAATAATAATTAAAAATATAAGAAGACAAATCTTTTGCATACCGTTATTGTACTTCCCTACACTAGAAAAATTATTACATTCAAATTTCATAATCTTTTGATTCGCAATACTTAATTTCTAAAATTTAAAAAAATATAATATACTATAACACTCAATAATCTAAATTAATGTAGTTAAAATACATTATTATTTGGTAATTAAATTTCATATCATTTATTATGAACATAGTTCATATAATTATTGTTTTATATGCTAAAATATTAGAAGTTAATACATAATTATATATTATGAAGTTTGTAATTAAATAATATATAGATATAATATCAAAATTAAATATGATATATATAATTTAGCTAATAATATTGAAAGTAAGGAATCAAAAGTCTGACTTTAAGTGATGACTTTCTAATGTAGCCACCAAAGATCATTCTTGGTGGTGACTAAATGCAAGTTGCCACCAAAGATCATTTTTGGTGACGGATCCCAAAGGTTTCGCAAGTCTCCTCTCATAATGACTTGGAGAGGGACTTTAGGTGAAAAATTTTATAGTTGTGACTGAAAGTCACACTTTTAGTAATGTCTATTAAAAGTTGTTACTATAACATTTGGTGGCTAGTTAAAAGGCGTCATTGGAAGTTTGATTTTAGGTGGTAACTTTTGTAATTGCCACTATCAAATTTCGTCGCTAAAAGTAAAAAATTTTGATGGCAATTTTAAATAATTGCAACTGGAAGCCTGACTTTAGGTGGCAACTTTGTTAGACTTTTAGTGGTGACTACCAAATGTCGCCACTAAAAGTATGGAATTTTGGTAACAACCTTTAATTATCACAATTGAAAGTTTGACTTTAGGTGATTATTTTTAAAAATTATTGTTGAATATCAAACTTTTAGTGATAATTATCAAATATCGCCGCTAAAAGTCAAGCTTTCAGTGACAACTTACAAAATTGTCGCCGAAAGTTATTACTAAATTTCTATTTTTTGGTAGTACTTATCATTGCATTTCACTGTTACGAAAATAAAATCATAATAAACAGGTAATAGAAACTTCAAGGATACCTAATAAGTCAAATCGATGTGTCAGCCTCTTGCAATATGGAAAACTTCGAACCGTTGAATATTAATAACATAAAAGACAACTAGAACTAAACTCAAGTATGAGCACCACGTAGGAATATGTTTATAGCTAATTAATGGGCCATAAAGACTGCCATATTTAATATTTCTCAAATGGTTAACAAATACAGCAACATTTCCTTCTAGAGTGAAACGCTTTCCCCAAGAAAATTCAGGTAATTAATTAGAAATCTATGGTAAAAATTATATTATTTGATGAAAAGCAAAATTATAAGAATTTGAATTTAATAATATAAATTTTTATTAATAATCACATGCGATAATATTAAATTTTTATCCAATGACTATATACATGGATATGGGTAGTTGCTATTGGTATTTAATAGCTAATTCAAATTTAACTATAACATATATTCACCCCCATCTTTCAAACTCAAAGTTACTATGCTCCATTAATATTGAAAAATTAATTGTACTATATTTTGACAAATAAACTTGCTTGAAATTTAATATTATTACATAGCTTTCACAAAAAGAAAATCAAAATGACATGTCACAATGTAACTAATAATAATAACACTGATTGCTCCATACTACATGATTTCGAAATAATCATGAATTTAATAAGTAATGCAACTAATTTGATTGAAAGATAACGAAGTTGCTTTATTTGCATAATTTATCTCCATATACCCAGAAACAGCACTGAAAATGAAATTAAATTGCTTATCTCTCATTGAGTAGAGGATTATTATGACACTCTGATTTAATTTCTTTACATTAATTAGAAAAGACTAATATTTTAGTCCCTCATTTTTTTTTTGTCTTAGTGCAATTTAGTCTTCCAAAAATATGTAATGACAAAATAAAAAGTAGCCTTTCAAATATATTATGAGTAGCTTGATCTTTAACTCAACGATGGATTACTTTTAATTTTTGATGAATTTTTTAGAGACCATTTTGTTATTGTAAATTTATAAAGGATCAAATTGATATTATGGTAAAAAATGAAGGACCAAAATGGTCATTTATCCATTGATTAGCATTGGTGACAAAAATAACCGCCATTATAGAATAGTCTCACTTAATTGACACTTTCCAAGCATAAATGTTAGGGTATGCTATCACGCATTCCTTCACTCTCAAATTCCAAAACCTAATGCAATCAAGAAGCTATATCCTTTGTTTTTTATCTTCAGAATTCAGTTATATATATATTTTGCAAAAATTAATACTATTATATATATATATATATATGGAATAGAAATCGCCATGACCTTCATCTTCATTTATTTATTTTTTTCAAAACTAGAAAATTTATAATGCCGTTTTGGACCGTAAACAATAGATCAATAAGAGTAATGAATTAAAATTACTGGTCTGCCACATTAATTAGAGGGTAATATAATTATGACAGTATGACTTTCCTTACATTAATTACCCAATGGAATAGAAAAACCCACAATAACCTTCATCATTTTAAAAAAAATTTTCTTCCCACAGAAATGAAAAGTTAAAAGACATTCATTCATCATTATGGAAGTCACACTCAGATATCAGCACATAAACACTGATCATCATGACCCCTAAAATCCAGAAATCTCAGAGACCTAACTCAACACCATGCATAATACACCAAAAATATTCCAATTTATTTAATTAAAAGTTCTTGCGTACACCATTATTATCATCACCCTAACAAATTATACCATAGAATCAAACATATCATAATGTAAATGATCTCTAGAAGTTCTTTTGGCCCTCAAAATTCTGACCAAACTGCCAATTAGAAGGCACAACGTTATCAAACTCCATCGTTTTCCCATCACTCGTAGTGACCTGAAAAGACAAGCTTTGCCCTACCAAATTCGTCCCTGTCTGCCAATTCTGTCCCCAGTTCCGACTCATCTGAATCCACCCACCGTTGTTCCCTCTGATCTTCGCGTTCGTCACGTCGCCGGCGTTGCCGACGTTGTAGAACAGGACGAGGAGAAACCAAGGGTTGCCGTTGAGCTCGAACTTGACCCCGCCGGACTTGGAGCACGGGACGCGGCGGTACCGGACCGGGATGATGCCGGCCTTGTAGTAGGCGATCTTGGTGAACATGGGCATGGAGAGGTCGAAGTGCTTCAATGGAGGGTTGCACCAATGGTTGATGTCAGGCTTGGAGTAGTTCGGAGGGCAGAAATTGGTGGCCGTCACGGTAATGCTTCCGGCACCCTTGATGCACCATTGAGCGTCGTTGACGCACGTGATCTCGAAGCATGCCCCGCATGTGAGGCCGTTGTTGAAGAGAGCTGTGCTCAGAGCTGTTGTTTGCAGGCCATAGCCTTGCTTGAATAGGTCGCCATAGCCACAAGCTCCCTCTGCATACAAGAATAATGCAATAATCAGAGAAATAATTGTAATACCTTTCAAGACGAAAATGCTTTTTTTTTTTGGTTGCTGTAAGAAATGCATATGGAAATATGAGTTCTTTCCATGACGAAACTCTTCGATGTCAGAAAGAATCTCAAATGGAGATACATTAACAAAACAGTCATTATTTCTTTCTTAATATTAAAAAACGGTGGGAAATGTACATTGGATTGCTTATTTCCTAATCCTTGCCCTTCTTTAATGTTTTCTAGTTTTAAAACCTCAATTTTATCCAAGAAAAAGAAAAAAAAAAAATAGGGTGGTGGGGCTACCATGGGGAGATTTTACAGGAAATGATACCCAAAGTTTAGATAAGTGGAAGAGTTTTCTTTGAGAAAGGGACTAAAATATAAGATAATACACTTGATCATTACAAGTCTTAGGGTAAATACAGAGAGAGAGAGAGAGAGAAAGTATAAAGTTCATTTTCTCAGTCTCTTCCCTGAAAGACCCTTCTTTGGATGCTAATAGCTTGTTTGTTTTGACACAAAAAATGAAGGGAAAGAGTTATATTAATGGACACTTACGCATGGTTTCTCTGCCACTCATGTCGCCATAGAAGGTTGCGTGAGCATCATACCAAGAACCATCAATGGCACTAGCAGAAAGAGCATGGAGAGAGAGAGCCACAAACAAGAAGAAAGGAGACACAGCCATGAATGGCTATGGGTGAAGAAGAAAAGAGAATGATTCAATTGAATTGTGTGTGTCAAAGTTGAGGAATGTGGGGGGTATTTAAAGGGGTTTATCAATTAATGCCAGCATTCAATTCAGGGGGAATAAATTAGGACGGAAATTAATGATATGAGGTTTTAAAAAGTTAAATTCTCTATAATTAATGAGAATGATACCGGTGACTCATTAAGGTGATTGATGTGCTGCTTGAATTAAGGTCAATCACTATAGAAAGACAAAATTTTTATTCTTTTAATTAATTAGGGCTAATAAATGTATATGATTTTTTGGCCAATATAGTAAAAATATAATACTATGTACGTAAGAGCTAGTTTCAATTTTTTTCACTGATAAAATATCATTTCCGAAATAATATATTATTTTTTGATTGAAAGATCACAATATTTTCATGCATTGATCATTAGGCCAAAAATGATATTTTGAAATGATTTAAAATTCACAAGAAACATATATTCAAAGTAGAGGGATTTTAAATTTTAAATGAGGCGAAGATTAAGCTAAATAGTAATGAATTATGGGAATTAAGGAGGATTAATATGTTCGTAGTCAACATATAAGCTATATGAAATTTCCCTTGTTTCACTATGTCATAATAGCTAGAATTCATTTCTACATTGAAATTTTTTATTCTTTTAATTAATTAAGGCTAATAAATGTATATGATTTTTTGGCCAATATAGTAAAAATATAATACTATGTACGAAAGATCTAGTTTTAATTTTTTCCACTAATCAATTATCATTTCCGAAATAATCTATTATATGTTCATTTAAAGATCACAATTTTTTCTTGCATTGATCATTAGGCCAAAAATGATGGTTTAAAATGATTTAAACAGCAATTTAATGGGTTTATTCACAAGAAACATATATTCAAAGCAGAGGGATTTTAAATTTTAAATGAGGCGAAGATTAAGATAAATAGTAATGAATTATGGGAATTAAAGAGGATTAATATGTTTTAGTCAACGTATAAGCTATATATATGAAATTTCCCCTGTCTCACTATGTCATAATAGCTACAATTCATTTATACTTTGAATGATATATGTTTCTATTCAACGTCGAAGAACACAGAATGATTTGTACGGACAACTTAAAAAGAACGTTTCAAATGAACTAGCCAATATGACTTCATGATATAAATTTCTTGTATTATTATGTCATCAAATTTTAAGGGGTTTCAAATTCCCTATTGGTTTTAAAAAAAGGAAAAAAAAAAAAAACGAAAAATCAGGCTTTTGCACCAATACATGACATGGGTATTTTAATAGGGATGCACATATCAATAACCAGTTAAATTGAGCCAAGTTAAAATAAAATAATATTTGCCGCATTGGCTAGGCCGTTATCGAGTTTATAATAAACCTAGTCTGACCTAGTTTTTTTTTTTTAATTATTTTTAATAATTTATATTTTATTTTACTTAAGATAAATTTTTAAAATATTAATTCTTACCAAATATTAATTATTTTTTATACCAAAAGTTAATTTCTTTTCCATTCCATTTTTTCTTTTTAAATTTTTGTTTTTTAAATTTTTTCTTCCAAAAAAATTATTTTCATTAATAAATTTTGTTTTAGTTTTGAAAAAAAAAAAAAAAAAAGAGAGACCTAACTTAATCCAATCACTGATAGGATTGAGTCAGGTTTCGAGCCATAAAAATGTAGCTGAATTCTCAAAAAATTTGACTTGGTCAAATCTACGTACACTCTACTTAGTATACTAGGATGTCCTTAATTACAAAATCTTATAATCTCAGTACATTAAAATGGCAACTTTTTTTTTTTGTTCAAAAAATTCCTGCTAGGGATACCTTGTATGTGGGTAAGAAAGAGGGGAATTTTCCTTCCATGAAGGCGAGGGTGAGAGTAAATTTTAGTCCACTAATTAAAAGTCTCTTTTGTCCACTAACTAGAGAGATGAAAAAATGACTGGGAAGAGAAAAAGAACCAAATATAGGTTTTCACTTTTTGTCTTTGCCACTTTTTTTTTTTCTCTTTTTCTTTTTTGTGTATAGTTCCATCCAAACTATAAATGAAAATGAAAGAAGATTGAAGAATATGTTGCCTAGCCAGCAAAGCCCTGGATATCTTAAAATGAATTGTTCATTATACTCCATTGTTTGAAGTATACAAATATACTTGTACATATGTAATTTATGTTCATCATTAAGATTAATTTACTATATATTCCTTAAGGATATATTCTATATATTCTTTAAGGATGATGCATGTAATTTTAAGATAATATTATTTTATTTTTTGAAAAAAATTTACTTAATCTTTATAAAAATTGATAAATATCTATGTGAATTTCCACGTGTCCTGTCGTTTGGGAATGAAAATAGAAAAAAATTGTCTCCCCAAGTATGAAATGAGAATGAGGTAAGAGACCCAAAGGAAATTGCAGTCGTGTATTTTTTGCATTAAATTTTAGCAACGCATGCGGTCGATAAACTTTTGATTGCATGATCGAAATTTAATTTGAAACTAAAATACGAACAAAATAATCTTAAAAATAATATTAATTTCTTCTTAAAAATATAACTTTCTAGAAAAATATGTTTTTAATTTTTCATTTCAATGTTATGTATTCCATGTTAAAAGTTGTAAATTTATTTATTCTAATTTTAGAAAATAACTTATATTCATATTGATAAAATACATATTTAATAATTATTATTTTATATAAATAATATATAAAAGAATATTTTGGTTAAAATAGATATAATTATAGCTTTTTTGTTTTCGACAAGAAAGGTCAGCGAACAAACTTTCAATATTAGAAGAATTTAATTCACCATTTATTTCGTCACTTGTGTGCCGATTTATGTGCCTAACAAGGTGCAAGAGGAACTTAGAAATAATTGGAGGTGGTATTTTGGAAGGTATGTGTATTTTTAACTTGGTATCATATAAAATTATTTTTTGATTTGGTTTTTGGTAGATGTGATATTTTTGAATTTAGATCAATTTCACTATTTGGTTTTCCTTATATATTGTTATTTTAAAACATATCCAAACAAATAAAATCCTTATCAATAATATCTGTTTTCTCAATTATTATAAATGAAATTAATTCATATAATGACATATAATATATATATATATATATACACACAAACACACACATATTCAAAATATCATATTATTTTAGCCGCCATTATATAAATTGTAAATTGATTATTAGTTTTATTAATACTAAATTAATAAAAGCCAGTCATTTGATTACGGTTTTATATTTAATAGAACAAATTGCATGACTATTTTAAAAAAGTCAAACTAAGAAATCTACCGATGAAATTGAAAAGAGAATTTTATGAGAGATGAAATTTAAAAATAACCCATTTGTCAGGGTAGAAAAATGTTTTTGTCAATCAAATAGAGTTTACGCAAGGTTTTTTGGGAATAAGAAATTTCATTTACATATGATATTTTCTTTTTGTTTTAAAAATATCATCCGACTTTTTTGACATTTACTATATATTAAAATTTTTTTTTAGTATATTATTGATGAAGTTAAGTTTTTATATAATGTGTATTTATTTTAAAGATGATATTATTTAACATCATTCTTATTATATAAGAAAACTATTGTAGTCTTCTGTGGTTTAATACAGAGTTGAATGGAAAGTGGGTAATTATTTTTATTACGAGTAACATATAATTTTTATTATTAAAATGTATAGTGAAAGTCGTTCAACAATTTACAAATTCTCAGAGTTTTTATTACTTTCCTTTTTCCTTTGGAAAATTGTGGTAGTACAAATAGTTTATTCCATTGCTATCAATTTAGGTATAATGTTATGCTTGAAATCCTATTTTATCTCCACCTTCATACCTTGGTTTGGGTTTGGATCACCCCGGTAGCCATGCGAGGTTTTCTAGTAACTCCATTTGAATTGTCAGATGAAATTTAATGATCCAAATTAGATTTAAATTTTTTTAAAAATAATGATAATATATAAAAATTTATTAATATTTTAGATTTTTTAATAGAATAATATCATGTTACAGAGAAAAAATGAACAATTTTTAATAATTTACAATTTATTTCTCATTTTAAGTTTATTTTTTTCATACAAGATAATATTCTATTAAAGAGTTTGTTTTTCCTTTATGCAAGATAATATTCTGTTAAAGAGAAAAAATATTAATAACTTTTAACAGTTTATAGTCTATTCATTATATCTAACAATTTATTTTTATCTTTAACATGATACCATTCTGTTAGGGGAAAAAAATTAAAATATTAATAAATTTTTGTATATCATCATTATTTTTTTTAAAAAATTATTTATTAAAATATAAAAATTTTTAACCAATTTAAAACATCGAATTTCATCTTATAGTCTAAATGGGATCACGGGAGAGCCTCTAGTAGCATGGCTATTGGAGGTGATCCAAATCCATTTATACTTGCAAATCTTAGCCCGTGAATTCTCTACAATAAAGAATTTTATTGCTGAGGAATGTAGATTATCGAATCTTAATCTAATTATCTACATTTTTTTAAAAATTAAGTTAAAAAATATATAAAAAATGGATATAGACTATTAGGTCTAATGGTTCATATCATTAATAAAAAAAAAAAATCTATAATAGAATTACCTATTGCAAACGATCCAAACTCCGGAATCTCATGATACTTGCGTTGGGTACTTTGCTTTCCTGTTTTTTTTTTTTTTTTTAAATGTTAGTCAAGCCAATCGGTATTGTTGTTGTTGTATTTGTTTTCTTTAAACTAATTTTGTTTTTTTAAACTTAATCATTCACAACCTCATTAGATAAGAAATAAGTGATTTTAAAAAGTAGAGAAAATTATGAAAAGTTACAAATCATTGAATAATTTTCTAACCACAATTTTTATAATTAAAATTAACTTGTTAGACAAATATATGGGATTATTGCACACCTAGTGATTGGTAATTAAAAAATTAGACATTGATTTCGGCATCCATCAAGTTATTTATCCATTATCTCTTTGTTTATAGTTCAATTCCCCCTCCAAAGGAAACTAATAAGGAAAAAATATCTTGACATGCTTATTATGCTATTTGTGGTATAATATAGATATGATAGGATCTTCCACTCTGCATGATTGATAGTACGCAACACATAAAAGCTTGTTTGCACGTCTAAACGAGGGCTTGCTTTGCGAATGTGTTTTTAGCATTTGATTTTTTTTTTTTAAATCAATTTTACCTTCCAAACCTCTATTTGTACAAAAGTGAAAATATGTGCTTGGATTGGCATTGGACAAATGTATATTTGGATCAATTTCGTTTTTAAAATTGATTTTGATTAAACATAATTTTGCATCATTGTGATTTAAATTAGAAAACTTTCATTTGAAAATTAATTTTTGCCATCTATATACTTTATTCAACACAAAAGTAATTTTTTTCTATTTTTGTGCAAACAAGATTTTGGAGGATAAAATTGATTTTAGAAAAAATCAATCGTCAAACCAAATAAAATTATTTATAAAAAAACTCTTGTATAGATGTGCAAATGAGATTTTGAACCTCTCAAATATTAAACCAGACATACACACTAAAAAAGGTTGCTTTTATATTAAATAAACTACCTAAATGACAAAAATCAATTTTCAAATGAAAATTTCCAAACATAAATCTCGACAATACAAAATTACTTTTAACCAAAATTATGTTAGTTTAAGACCAATCAAATCACACATGTAATAGTTTTAATATTAGCTTTCAAATAACACATTATAATGATGGTTTAACTTGCAACTCCACACACGCATGCACTTGCACGCGCGTGCGCACACACACACACATATATATATATATATATGTGTGTGTGTGTGTGTGTGAATTTGGATTTGCTATAGTCCCTTTAAGGAACAACTCACTATTGGATTGCACAATTTTTTAAATCTAATCCATTAGATGAAAAGTTGGAGATTGCAGGTAGTTATAATAGCAAACTTTTGACTATGCTCTATCCCCAAGATTAAGTTGCACCATTAGATTGCTTATTTCCTTTAATCTTAACCATTATATCCATATATTTCTCTCTAATTGTGGCAAATCCAAATTAATACATACATATATGTATATATATATATATAGTATTAAGAAAGTAAATATGAATAAATATTAATAATAATGAAAGAAACAAATACTATAAATTAGCTATAGCTTGTGTAAGTATATACAAATACTATATATAGACTAAAAATTTTTAAGGAGTTAATAAATATGATATGCTCTTATTTAAGATAATTACTAAAACTTTACAGAATCCAAATGTTTTTAAAACTAATAACACAAAAATTTATGGAATAAGTTAATTAGACAAATACCTATAGTTATACAATTTTTTTCAAATGGAGGAAAAGAAAAATTTAAGTTAAGCGATTTAGAATATATATTAAAAGATAATACAAAGTTTTAGTTAAAATAAAATACATCCTCTTGTTTCCAAATACTTAGATAAATAAGAAGAAATTTCTTAAGGAGAGCTACTATTTATCCAAAATTTTAGAGAAACATATGAGATTTATAATAATTTGATATGGGAGAAAATGAGGGGATATTTTATTCATATTTTCCTTTTTAAAAAATATATGAATCTATATACAAAATTATAATTTGGTTAATAATATTTTACTTAAGTTAGTCGTTAGAATTAAAAGAACATATATATATATATGTTAGACGTACTATAAATTGTAGATGTTAAATAGTGATAATAAACTCACTATCAATTAAGTTTTGCTGGGTAAAAGATTTAATTAAATTAGCTCATAATCAAATAATTTATTGTGATATCCTGTTTTATAGTAGCTTTTTAAAAACTAATTTAGGAATTTTAAGAAAAATTTAGGCCTAAAAATTTCTTTTTTCTTTACCTTTAATTTCTATTCAAGGTAGCTGTTTGAATTAATTAAATCCTTATCTCTAAATACTAATATTGGATCACAAAGAATGCAATAAAATAAATTCCTCATTATTACAAATAAACATTTGATACATTTCTATAAATGCTACTGTTACTTTTGTAATTTACAGGGACAGTTGTCTTATAATCCTAATATTTCTATTACTCTTTCTTTTAATCTACAGCTACCGTACTTTAATAGACAATACTTTAGATTTGATGTCTTAGTCGAGTAACTTGGCTCACATGGAATAAATTCAAGAAATTGTGAAATTTCATATCTAATTAGCATACAATTAATAAAACAATTTCATTTCTAGTCCTTTCATATTTTTAATATTAGGTTATGTATGCAAGCTTGGACTCCCTGTGGGAGACTAATTAGGATAATGGTCATCTCCATGTCTTGTACCCTTAATGTAAATAATTTCTCCAATTTACCATATAGAGGCATAACGAAGCATAATATATATATATATATATATATATATAGATGGAAATTGGCTTGGTTTTGGTGCAATTTGAAAGTGTTTCTGCACTAAAATTTTTTAATAGGAAATAGATACCAGAAAGGTTGTTTCTACAAAATTTTAAAGTTTGTGAAGCGTGAGAACTATAGTAATGAAATTTCTCAAAACAGACCAAATTTTGCTGAGATAGGGAAAGCTGTGGCCAAAACAACATTAAGTAAATTAGAGGGGTTATTTTCGCGATTTTCCCACCTAGCCATTACAGAAAACCTAGCAGGAAATAAATTAAAATGAAAGGATTTGCATACTTTGCTTTGACGGAAATAAAGTAGAATCCTTTTGTTAAGCTATATTAAACTAAGGAATTATCTAGTACTAGATTTAGGTGTTAAACCTCTTAGAAAGAATTCTATGCTGTAAGTGACAAGCAGATAATAAAGTATCATCCCAAAGATCATTTGGAGTTGATAAGCTAACTAGCATAACATTTATAATCTTTTTTGGGGTCCTATTTTCCTTTTTGCTACTCCATTCAATTAAGGTGAATAAAAAGAAGTAATTTCATGAATTATTCTTTCTTTCTCAAAATAATCATTAAACTAAATATATTCACCCCTTCCATCTAACCTAACCCTTTTAATTTTTTTTATCTAATTGATATTCTACTTCAACTTTATATAAGAGGAATGTGTTAAAAGCCTCATCTTTATTTTTAAGTATATACACCTTAGTGTACCTTGAAAGATCTATAAAGGTTATATAATATTTTTTACCACCCTTAGCAATTGTTTGTTTTAGGTTTCATAACCATGTATAAATTAAACTAAATAATTCAATTTCTCTATATATATTAATTTAGATTCCACACAAGTCTCGCTTTTATTTAAAGTGGTATTACTAATTCTATAAATTAAACCAAGGTTTTGTATTTTCTTAATATAAGAAATACTACCATGTCTTAATCTAGCAAGCTATATATTAACAAAGTCAAGCAAGTAAGTGAAAGGTGATACTTTTTCATTCATAACTATAGAAACATTAAGTACAAAGTATCCTTGATTATAATAGTCTTTGACCACAAAAACATTATTCCTTGGCACTACAATCTTGTTAGATTCAAATCACACTTCACCTCAAGCCCTTCCTAGTAGAGTTGTAGAAATCAAATTAACTGTGATACGAAGCATCTGAAGCATATCATTCTCACAAAGGTCATGCTAGATTTTAGCTTGAGAAAAATATTTCTTTCTCTAAGAACATTAGTAGTTTTTAAATCACCATGATACACATGTTTTTCTCCATCACCCACTGTAGTTTAGGAAGTAAATGTTTCATTGTTTGCACAAATATGCCTAGTAGAGTCTACCACCCATTCATTCATATTGGCCATTATGAGATCTTGAGTCATAGCAATTATTTCATCTCGCTAGACCAGAATTTGGCCTTAGAGAATTGACATTTTTTGCTCTCTTCCTATAATGATCACATGATGACCTAGCTTTCCATAGACAAAACAATTTCCCTTGTTTTTCTAAAGGTGGAGCTAGTTTGCTTAGGCTTGAAATCAAGTTTCGTATTGTTATACCTCATTTTGTGAGTTATTTCTTATACCAAATTTGCCTTTGAGGTAATCTCCTTTGCCTTTGTAGCTTTGGGCTCCTTTTGTTTGGTGTATTTAGTTATTACATGGGTGATCATAGATGCAAGTAATAGCCACTTGTTCTTGTATTTGACTTGTTGTATGCAGTTGTACCATGACTTAGGTAATTTTTCAATTAGTAGACCAACAACAAGTGCATCTGGCAAGTTGATATTCCCAACTTAGAGATTATCTGATAGCTTGTGATATTCATTTATTTGCATGATTATATCCTTGTCCTTGGTCATGTCCAATATATAGTAGTTCCCCTATGACAAATATTTGGTCTCCAACATTTTTGGCATTTTATTTAAGATTAATTGATTCCAAAATTTTATTGGTTTCCTTGTATGTGCAGTATACATCAAACATGTCATTAGATAATGTATTAATCATTGTATGCCTACTACATACCTTGTTGGCATTTGTTTATGCCTTTTACATTTTTGGGTCAATTGTTTGTTAAGGCATGGTATTAGTGAGAGTAGAGGTAACTCCATGCATGTTTAAGGTTGAAGAAATCTACTTTTTCTATCTCTATAAATTTTGGACACCCATATTCCATAAGATTGTTTGAAAATCATTATTGTTGTTATCAATGTCATAGGATAATTTAGTCTGAGTCAAGTATAGATATGCTGCCCCTAAATAATATTTTGCTTCAAGTGAATTTCTCCCAGGATTAAATGAACTCCTCTAAGAAAGATCTCCAGATTAGAACTAGCAGAAAAGAGAGCTAAGGCAAAGAAAAGGTTATGTTTGTAACCTAGAAAGACATCAAATATTTATACGGGGCATTATTTAGTTGTTGGAATCATTAAGACAACATTTAAAACCAATGTAATAAATTGTTTTTTACTTCTGGTAACATTTAAAATTGACATAATTTTGTTGCGTATTTAAAATTTAATAGCAGCTAGAACAATCAATAGAGGTAACATAAAGATTAAATAATTTTAATGGAGGGTTAACATTTAAAACTAATACATTTAATTATTTAACATATATTAGGATTATGACTCTTTTCATGGTGGCCAAAATAGTTTTATAGCTTTCGAATAGGGTACCACAGAATGATTTTCACAAAATTTTGGGCTGTATAATTTTGTTACACGCATGGGTGAAATCTCTAATTTGAATAGCATTCATGATATTGGTCTAGGCTTATAGTGTGGTGATCTTCCTTTTCTGGCTCTTTACAAGCTCAATATCATATGTTACTACATATACAGTTATAGGTTTACACATCCATGTAATGTGGAACTTATTCTTTTGAAATCCACTAGACGCACCAGACTTTGGTTAGTGGATTTTGAGAGGAGTATACAACAGATACATTATTGCAATAAATGGTCAATGCTAAAAAAACTCAACAATTTGCATGCCAGAAATCAATTTTCTTAACTATTTAGCTTGACAAATGGTTTATAACAAGTAACATACTTTGCCTTTTTATACATTTAGTGAGAGACTGTTTAATACTTTTCTAAGAAACAACTCCTCTAGACATCATGAAGCTATATCCAGAAATAGATTTCAAATCATCTACATAATTTGCATAATATGAATCCAAATAACTAATGATTTTAAGATGATTAAATTTTTTATAGGCCAACTTGTAATTTTTAGTATTCTACAAGTATCTTATAACATTTTAGCTACACTCCAATAATTTTGACTTAGATTACTCAAGTTTTCATTAAGCACAATAATAGTAGAAGATATATCAAGATGATTGCATGCTTGAACATACATTAAACTACCAATATGGCAATTAGCCCAAAAAAAAAAAAAGCTACCAATAAGGGAAGCAAGAGGGAATTTGGCCATTTTAGCCCTTTCACTACTATTTTGAGGACACTGTGATCTAGATGATCTCTCACATTCTTGAATAAGTTTAACACAACAGGACCCAAAATGCATATTGAACTTCTTAAGAACTTGGTCATTGTAAGTTCCTTGGGACAAACCATGCGACCAATCATAATGGAAATGAATCTCAATTACACAGTAGGTCTCACCAAGATCTTTCCATGCCAAAAGAACAAGAAATCATATATTTTGTCTTATTTAAAAGGTTAATATTAATACTAGCTAGGAGTATGTCATCAACATACAACACAAATAATAAAATTACCCCAACCATTCTTTTTTAAAAATACACTGGTTAAAGTAATTTTCAATAAGATCAAGGGAAGTCACAACTTCATCAAATATCATATACTACAACCTTGAAGCATGTTTTAACTCAGATAGATCTATGTAACATATACTCCAAGTACTCTTTCCTAAATACTATAAAACCATTTACTTTGACCATATAAACATCTTTTGATAAGTTTCCATTTAGTAAACAATCTTAACTTCCATTTTGTGAAGTTTTAAATGAAAATGAGCTATAAGAGCCATAACTAATCTAAAGACATCCTTAGTAATAGTGAGAAGGTCTCAATATAATCAAACATCTCTTTAATTATAGCCCTTAATAATGATTTGACCTTGTATTTTTTAATTTCATTTTTAACCTTACACTTTGTATTAAAGACCCATTTACAACAAACAACTTTATACTATCAATAACCAATTTTGTGTGCTCTTATATATGACTTTGATTGATTCATGGAAGACATTTCATGTAAAAGATCAATCTACCCATTCATGATGTGGTCATGATATGATACTTGGAAACACCCTTTGCAATAGGAGTGATGGGTACCCAAATGTTAGTATGAATTAAATCAATAATATCATGGCATCCAATGCCGTTATATTCTTGGGCCTGGCTTGAAACTTTTTCTTAATACAATCAATATTGAGACAAAAATCATGGAAGTCAACATTATACAAAATATCTATTTTAACCATAATTTCTAGCTGCTCCTTGAAAATGTGCCCCAAACCTTTGTGCCACAACATTGAAGAGTTTTCATTAAGTCTACCAAGTGCAATAATAACATAGCTATTATGATGAAAATTTATATTCAAGACATATAAACAATTACTCAAAATATTAAAACCAACAACAATTAAAGTAATGTAAATAATAAATTTTCCATTTCCATACTAAAATGAGTGACTAAATTGGTCTAATATAGACATGGAAATCAAGTTCCTCCTTAAAGAGGGAACATAAATGGTATTATTAAGCTTTAACACATGTCTAGAAGTTAAACACAAATTACTGTCCATATTTGGTTCATTACTACTACTCTATCAACACTAACGATTGTTCTTTCCTTCTCATTTGACCTCCTCCTGTTTTTAAACCCCTTGTAAGGAATTCACAACATGAATAATTAACCCACCCATGAAAAGAATTCTGAGAGTTTCTTGACTAAGTGAGGTAGATAAAATCCCTATGTACCCATCACACATACTAACATTAATCAGTCAAAATATGCTTTTGACACAAGTGATACTAACCCCTTTCCTTCCTCGGTGTTCAAATCATGTTGTTAGAGTTATGCTATGGCTGGAGGTTTGTTCTTTTGTTTTCATTGCGTTATTCTTGAATTTACATTATTGAGTGTAATGCTTGTTTAGTATTATCTTATATGACTCAACTTATTTAAGATCCTATTACTATGGTTCTTAGAATTATTTAGTATGGTTATATATAATTTCTATAGTGGTATCAGAGCTTAGTTGTGCTTTGCCTTGTATATTATTTAGGTTGATTTTTTATGCCTTTAAATGTGCCCTCTTATAAATCTTGTTCAATTAACTTTTTCCTTAGATTGTTTTTTCTTCATATTTAATCTTGTTTTACCTTGTGTTTCATCTTTAATGCACATAGGTATGCTTTCTTGCAAGTTTTATTCGGTATTCAAATCATTATGGTTTTTGTGAATATTGTCTTGTATTTTTGGTGTGTAAACCCATTGCTTTTATGTTGGAAAAGTTATGAAACCTTATTGTTTTGGCATGTGAATTTTTGGGCAAAAATTTTTTTTTTTTGGCTTTTTAACTGCAAATCTTGTTCTTCTCAAAAAATTAATGAATTTGGCTTTTAAACTACTAAAAATGAAGCTCTATAGGCTGGAAAAAAACAACATTTAAATAAACGGTATGCAAACAAGTCAAAATTGGGTTAGATGACCTAGCTGAAGGAGGAAGACAACCAAAACAACACGTAATTTTTGTAGCCTAGTCAAACGATGTGTTGTTTTGACCAAATGATTGGGAGTTCCACATCTGCTGAAATGACGTGTAGTTTAACGCTATGGGCCAATTTTGGACATTTTTTATGGTAGATTTTTTTAGGACGTATGATGGCCAAATTAAATTTCTAAAAATTTCTAATTTTGGCCCATGAAATTATTTTGTTCATGTTTTTAACAACATAATTAATTATTAATTTGTGGAAATTCTTTCTGAAATTAATGATGAAAATTAATTTTGAGTGCTATTTAATTATTAAAAAAATTAATTTTGAGTGTCATTAATTTTGGAAAATTATTTTTGGTAGCATTGAATTATGGAAAACTATTTTGGCATGATTTTAATTTTATAAAATCGTTTTTTGATGCTAATTCATTTGGAAAATTTGTTTTTTGGTCCCATTTAGTCATGGAAAAATATATTTTGGTACTATTAAGTATGATAATTTTGTTTTTAGCTACATTTATGGATTTAGGACTAACGTTTTCTAAAGTGAATTTTAATTAGTTGACCACATATGGATAAGTTGGTTAATTAAGTAAATAATTCTCATAAAGTAATCAAACAATAGTGCGTGTACATGCTTAAATGTACATAATGATTTTAAATGTGAATTAATTAGCATGTATAGTTAAGGAATAGCCATAACATCCCTAAACAATTGAATACATGCATTCTTGGTTTGTTTTACAAACATAGAGATGGCATATGTAATTAATGACATCAATTCTAATTAAATATATAAGTATAATATATCTTTACCTATAAGGAGATATTTATTTTAATATATTTAATTAGGATGAAATTAGAAATGGCTTCATGCTTTCTATGTAGCCCATAGGTATTAGAAAACCATGAATGCCTTCTAAGTTTCATCACTAAAGGTACATAATTTAATTATATGCTAAAATCTGAGCTGATATGTAATTTATGTTTTTGTATGACTTGTTTTGGTTTGCATACATCTATATGTGAAGATTAATAGCTTCATTTTAATTTATGTGAGCATATATTAGTTATTAAATTTATTTGAAGTATCTTCAACATCTCTTATACTAGCAAATTCTGATAATAAAATTATTCTGGATAAAAGCAATTATCGAGCTTGGAAGGAGGACATCCTTCTTTAATTGAAATGCTTTGACTTTGATTACGCCCTTTGTAAGAAGGAACCTTTATTGCCTATAAGTGTTATTTCCCTAACAAAATAATTTTTGTATAAAGCTTGGGAGTGATCTAATCACCTCTGCATGATATTTATCAAATAATGCATAAAGAAAAACATTTGTTGGTCCATACTTGGCTTTGCCAAGGTCAAAGATTACATGAAGTCCATTGATGAACAATTTTCTTCCTTATATAAGTAACTTTCAAGCACATTAATGACTCTATTACGTTATTTGAAATTGATTGGAACTAAAAAGGTGCATAAGCATATAATGTTGATGAGAGACACAGTGGCTCAATTGAAGTCTTTTAAGATAGAGATCTCGACTCTTTCTTAGTGTAATTGATCCTCAGCTGATTGCCTCTACAATATTGGCCATGTGTGGAATATAGATGAAGAGTGATGGGGCACTATTTGAGACTCATTTGGCAACAAGCTCCAAGAAAAAGGACCATAAAGGAAAAGGCAAGATGAAAGGCATCCTTCGATTCTTCCTATTGATAAGGTGCTACTAAATGCTTCTTCTGTAAAAGAAGAGACAAATAAGGAAGGATTGCCATTAAAGAAAGGCATGGTTGGAGAAGGTAAACACTTATCTTATGTATTTTGAATCTAACTTAGTTTAGATTTGTCATGACACTTGGTGGTTTGATATTGGATCCACAATCCACATTTCCAATACCACACAGGGTTTTCTTAACTAAAGGAGACTCAGCCCAAGTAAGCATGAAGTCTTTCCTAGAAATCGGATTAGCTCACGAATAGAGGTAGAAAGGACATATAGAATAGTTTTGACTACAGACTAAGGACATTCCAACTTTTACTAGGAATTTAAGTTTAATTTCTAGACTTATTCTATTAGGATTTTCATTAAACATATGTGGACCTTATTTTAATTTAATGAAAAATTCAGTGCCAATTGGAAAATTTTCTTTAGATGTTGGTTTGTACATGATTCATACTAGTTCAAATGTCTCAAATAGCTTAATGGTTGTGCATGAAAGTTACATTTTAAAATATTGTGTCATGAATGAAAGATCTTCTAGTTTGTGGCATAGGAGATTGGGACACATCTCCATTGAGAGAATCAATTGATTGGTTAAGAATGGGGTTCTTTCGTCCCTAGACTTTACTAAGCTTGATTCATATGTGGACTTTATGAAAGGTAAGCAGACCAATATGTCACATGAAAGGGCTAGATGAAGTTTTAAACTATTGGAAATATTACACATTGATATCTGCTGTCGTGATTTGAATTCTAGTGGACAAACGTATTTCATTTCCTTTATTGATGATTGCTCACATTATTTGCACATATACTTGCTTTATAACAAAAAAGAGGCACTTGATTCTTTTAAAATCTATAAATTTGAAGTAGAAAAGCAATATGGTAAATACATTAAAATTATGAGATCAAATAGAGGAGGTGAATAGTTTAGTAGATACATCGATAAGGACAAACACCTATTCCATTTGCCAAGTTCCTTGATAAGCACGGTATAGTTGTTTAAAACACCATGCCTAGCTCATTTGACATGAATATGTAATAGAAAGAAGAAACAATACTTTATTGGACATGGTAAAGAGTATGATAAGTAGCTTTAAACTTTTTACCCCTATATGGAGAAAATCACTCAAGATAGATATATACATTCTTGACAAGATTCCAATAAAGGTAGCTTCTAAAACAACGTTTAAAATCTGGAAAGTTGGAAACCTAGTTTAAATCATTTACGAGTATGGGGTTGTTATATGAAAGTAATAGTGTATAATCCATAAGAAAGAAAGTTGGATTTAAGGGCCATTACTCTATATTTTGTTAAATACGCAGAAAAGTTTAAGGGTTATAAATTTTATTGTTATACTTATACCACAAAGTTTATAGAATCTAGGAATGCCAAATTCCTTAAGAATGATGTTATTAGTGGGTTAAATCAAAACTGTGACAATGTCATTAAAGATGATGTTTTAGAAACAATTCCACTAATGATGATAGAATAACAGTTCTTAATGACACCTATCTAATTGGAATAATTAATGAACACACTGAAATTTCGAAATCCTTAAATGATCATGTTAATAATAAGGCGAATTATGTAGATTCAACCATTGCTAATGTGATTCCTCGAGTAATGAGCAGCCTTAACCTTTATAATAGGTTGAATTAAGGAGATATATATGAACAAGGAAACTAAGAATTCTTAATGACTACATTGTATATTTACTAGAGTTCGACGATGATATAAATATAGAGAATGACCCTGTTACATTTTCACAAGTAATGAGTAGTGGTAATTCTAAATTATAACTTAATGCGATGATAGATTAGATGGAATACATGGCAAATAGCCATGTCTAAGACCTTGTATAATTAACAGTGGAGCCAAGGCCATTGGCTGTAAGTGGGTTTATAAGACCAAGAAAGATTATAAGGGTAATATTGAGTGATACAAGGCAAGGTTAATTGTAAAAGGTTTCACACAGAAGGAGGGAATTAATTACAGAAAGACATTTTCTCTTGTACCTAAGAAGAATATCATCCATATCATCATGGCATTTGCTGCCATTTGACTTAAAATTACACCCAATGGATGTAAAGATGGCCTTCATCAATGTTGACCTTAAACCTAAAGGGTTAATCTCAAGTGTAGGTAAGGATCAAGTATGCAAGCTTAAGAAGTCCCATTAAGTACTCAAACAAGCCTCATACAATAGTACTTAAAATTTCTACAATGTTATCACATCTTTTAGTTTTGTTAAAAACACTATGGACTAATGTATAGACCACAAGGTTAGTGAGAGCAAGATCATCTATTTAGTGTTGTATGTGGATGATATCTTGCTTGCATCTAGTGACTTAGGGCAACTACATGAAATGAAACAATTTATGTTTAATGACTTTGATATGAAAGACATGGGTGAGACATCCTATCTCATAGGCAAAGGGATCCTGAGAAATAGAATTGAAAGAATCTTAAGACTATCAAAGGAAACCCATATTAGTAAGACTCTTGAATGATTTTGGATGAAAGATCATTCACCTAGTATGGTGCTTGTAGTGAAATGAGATAAATTAAGTTTGTTCCAATGCCACCGTGATTGTTACTTATCCATATTTATAGTTAAAAAATTTTTTCTTGTCCTTCAAGTGAAAGTTCTAAATAACTTCTACCAATAATAACATATTTTGAAAAACTTAAAATCATGAAAACAATTTGACACACCTAAAATCTAGTTTAATCAATCTTATAAATAGTGACACATACTAAAACACCATTATCATTCACCCAGGGTAGTGCCCATAGTGGAAGGGGACAAATTAAGTTTATTCCAATGCTTGCAATAAATGTTACTTATACATATTCATAATTGCAATTTTTTTCTCTTCCTTCAAGTGAAAGTTCTAAAACAATTCTGCAAATAATAACAGATTTTGAAAAATTATGAAGACAATCTGATAGACCTAAAATTAGGTTTAACCAATCTTATAAAAAACAACACACACCAAAACACCATTATCATTCATCGTCACACCATTATCACATGTCAGCGTTAACCACTACCAACATAAAATGGCTTTAATGGAGTTGTGGAAGGGCTTCATGATCCTTGTGGTCAATATGATGATATTCTAAAGCTTCATTGACACTATAGAAGAAGCATTACCACTTGCCTTCTTAAAACTAATATAACTAGCTGGCCTGGTTGCTTAAACTAGATCAACTTATTAACCATTAGGATGGTTGCTCTAACAACTTTCTTATGTATTTGTTACTACTATTAATGCATCTTTAAACCTTAAACCCTAAGCCTTTTACCCACAGTGAGTGTTCCTTATTTATATTCATATTTGCAATTTTTTTTCTCTTCATTCAAGTGAAAGTTCCAAATATATTTTACGAATAATAGTAGATTCTACCAACAGTAACAGATTCTAAAACACTAAAAAGTCAGGAAAATAAGTTGATAGACCAAAACTATGATTTAACTGATCCTATAAATAGAGACACATACTAAAGCAACAATATCAATCACCACCACACAATTATCATAAGACATGTTCCACCACCATTAACATAAAATAACTTTGATGAAGTTGTACAAGGGCTACATGATCTTTGTGGTCATTATGATGATATTTTGTAGCTTTATCAACTCTTTAGATGAATTAATGGCTATCAAGCCAGTGAACATTGCCATTTGCCTTATTAAAACGAATGGAATTAGTTAGGATGGTTAGTCAAATTGGATCAACTTTGACAACTAGTAAGAAGATCACTCTAACATCTTTTCTATATATTTGTTACTATTGTCAACACATCTTTAAATTCTGAACCCTAAACCCTAAACCCACAGTGAATGTTTGTTCTCTACATTCATATTTGCAATTTTTTTCTCTCCGTCAAGTGAAAGTTTCAAATAAATTTGGAAAATAATAATAGATTCTGCCAATAATAATAAATTCTAAAACACTTAAAATGATGAAAATAGTTTGATAGACCTAAAATCTAGTTTAACTTATCTAATAAATAAAGACACATACCAAAACACTATTATCATTCATTATGACATGATTCTCACTTGTCACCTTTCAACACCAACAACACAAAATGGCTTTAATGAAGCCATGCAAGGGCTTCATGTTCCTAATGGTCATGATGATGATATTCTAGAGCATCACCAACACTCTTGAAGAAGTAATGGTTATCAAGCCTGTGAACATTACAACTCACCTTTTCAAAGTTAATAAAAGTAGTTTAGATTGTCTCTCAAACTAGATAAACTTGAATGACCACCAGGATGGTCACACTAACATCTTTTTAATATATTTGTTTCTATTATCAATGCATCTTTAAACCCTAAACCTTAAACCATAAACCCATAGTGAATGTTCTTTATGCTTACTCTTATTTGAAAATTTTTTTCTTTTCCTTCTAGTGTAAGTAGCGAATACATTCTGCAAATAATAATAGATCTAGCCAACAATAAAAGATTCTAAAAAACTTAAAATTAGGAAAATAATTTGGCATACTTAAAATCTAGTTTAATTGATCTTATATATAGTGAATCATACCAAAATACCCTTGTCATTCGCCATCACACCATTATCACTTGTCACCTATCACCACTACTAATACAAATTGACTTTGAGGAAGTGGCACAAAGGCTTCATGGTCCTTGTGGTTGTTATGATGATATTCTAGAGCTTCATCGACACTTTAGAAGAAGAAATGGTTATCAAGCTAGTGAATATTACCATTCACCTTTTTAAAACTAATAAAAGCAGCTGGGATTGTCACTCAAACATCTTTTGTAAACATTTGTTACTTTTATCAGTGCATCATGAAACCTTAAACCCTAAACTCTAAACTCATAGTGAATGTTCCTTATTCATAATCATATTCGCAATTTTTTCCCCTCATTCAAATGAAATTTCCAAATATGTTATGTAAATAATAATAGATTTTACTAATAATAACAAACATAAAAACACCTAAATTCGTAAATAAATTGACAAACCTAAAATTTGGTGTAACCGATCCAATAAATAGTGGCACAAGCCAAAACACCATTGTCATTCACAACCACACCATTCTCACTTGTCACTTACACCACCACCAACATAAAATGACTTTGATGAAGTTGTGTAAGGACTTTATAAACCTTGTGGTCATTATGTCGATATTATAGAGCTGCATTGAAATTTCATAAGAAGTAATAGTTATCAAGCTAGTGAACATTACCTCTCACCTTCTCAGAACTAATGGAAGTAGTTGGGATGGTTGTTCAAACTAGATATACATTGACGACCACTAGGATGGTCACTTTAACATCTTTTTTATATATTTGTCACTATTTATAATGCATCATTGAGCCTGAAACCCCAGTCTTATAGTGAATGTTCCTTATTCATATTCATATTTGCAATTTTTTTCTACCATCAAGTGAAAGTTCCAAATATATTATGCAAATAATTATATTTTTGATAGACCTAAAATATGTTTTAATCAATTATGTAAATAGTGACACAAACCTAAATACCATTATCATTCATAACCTCATAATTATCACTTGTCACTTTCACCACTAGTAACAGAAAATGGCTTTAATGTAGCTATGCAAGGGCTTCATGATCCTTGTGGTCATTATGATGATATTTTGGAGCATCATCAACATTTTAGAAGAAGTAATGGTTATTGAGCCTGTGAACATTACAACTCACCTTCTTAAAACTAATAGAAGCTGTTTGGATGGTTGCTCAAACTAGATCAACTCGGACGACCACCAGGATGGTCGCACTAACATCTTTTTTTATACATTTGTTTCTATTATCAATGCATCTTTAAACCCTAAACCCATAATGAATGTTCTTTATTCTTACTCTTATTTGTAATTTTCTTTTCCTTCAAGTGTAAGTAGCAAATGCATTATGTAAATAATAATAGATTCAACCAATAATAAAAGATTTTAAAACACTTAAAATCAGGAAAATAATTTTATAGACCTAAAATCTAGTTTAACCGATCTTATATATAGTGACTTTCATACCAAAACACCATTATCATTTATCATCATACCATTATCACTTGTCACCTTTCACCACCACTAACATAAAATGGCTTTGATGAAGCAGTACAAGGGCTTTACGGTCCTTATGGTTGTTATGACAATATTTTAGAGCATTATTGACACTTAAGAAATGAAATGGTTATTGAGCCAGTGAACATTTCCATTCACTTTCTTAAAACTAATAGAAACAGCAAGGATGGTTGCTCAAACGGGAGTAACTTTGAAGACCACTAGGATGGTCGTTTTAACATCCATTTTATATATTTGTTACAATTATCCATGCATCTTTTAAACTTAAACCTAAAACCTATAGTAAATATTCCTTATTCATATTCATATATGCATTTTTTTCTCCTCTTTTAAGTGAGAGTTGCAAATATATTTTACAAATAATAAAAGATTCTACCATCAATAACCTATCCTAAAACACTTAAAGTTAGGGAAATAATTTGATAGACCTAAAATCTTGTTTAACCTATCCTATTAATAACAACCTAATCCAAAAAACCATTATCATTCACCACCTCACAGTTATATCTTATCACTTTCTTCACCAGTAACAAAAAATGGCTATGATAATGCTGTGCAAGGGCATCATGATCCTTGTTATTAATATGATGATATTCTAGAGCTTCATTGACTTTCCAGAAGAAATAATAGTTACCGAGCCAGCGAACATTACCACTGCCTTATCAGAACTAATAAAAGTAGTTGGGATAGTTGCATTATCTGAATCAACTTTGGTAATTACTGGGATGTTTGCTCTATCATCTTTGTTTATAAATTTGTAACTATTGTCAACACATCTTAAACCCTATACCCATTATGAATGTTCTTTATTCATATACATATTTGTATTTTTTTTTCTGTATTCAAGTGAAAGTTTCAAATAATTTGGAGGATCTTTAACCTATTTTCCTGTGCCTTTATCTCTTTTTCTTTCTTTTTTTCATACTCATTAGTCTTAGGGTTCCCTTTAATCGCTTTTCCACTCCTCAATTAAATTGCATTGCAATGCTCCTTCCCTTCCTTCCTTGGATTCTGTTCAGTATCACTAGGTAAAGCTACCCTGGGTTCTGTTGTTAAGGGCATTTGAAAGTTGGCCTACCTATACTTCCAAATTTCTTAAAGAAGCTGCTTGACTTTGGATTAACACATTATGGCACTAAATGATGGCATCATTCTTCAACATGTACTTCATAAACAAATATTATTATAATAGCTTCTTCCTAACCTGTGGAGGAGTAGCTTTAGCTTGTTGATTATACCCAGTCACATTAAACCCTGGTGGATTACTAGGCCTTTGTGAAGAATATTGACTAACCTTACAAAGATTGCAGTACTTAACAAAAGGGGTCACTAAATTCACTACAACTGCATGTCCCAATGCCTTAACTTTCTTAGTCAGTGCTAAAATCTAGGTGGTTGCCTCTATGTCATGAATGCTAGCAGCTCTAATAGGTCTTATCCTCTCTAAATGCCAATGGTAATTATTGAAAGACATAATCTCTAACAGTTCATATGCTATATCTACTAGTTTTGCCATCAAAGTTCCACCAGTTGCGGTATCAATGTTGTTTCTGAATAATGGAGATAACCCGTTGTAAAATGCATGTTGTTGAGATTGTTTTGATGATGACAAAAATATGAAAAATATGGGTTATAAATATAATATTAATATGTGCTTAATTGATTAACCATTTGGACAAACTATTTGATTTGCAAGTTGAATATCTATTATATATAGGTTGGTCTAAAGAAAGAAGAGTGGGCATTAAAGTAAAAAGGATGAAATATCAATATCATACTTTACACAACGATAACAAGAAGGAAAGATGCTCTAAGCAATGAAGAAGTTAAAGATTTGAAGCTTGGATACATCAAGATAGCCAATGGATCAAATAGGTATAATTATCATAGGCTAAGTATTATTTTGTGAAATTTAATGATTTAGATTTGCATTTACTGGCTTAAGATATTTTGGTTCTCAAAATATAACTATGGACTTAAAAAATAGTGAGATATAAATTTTACTTAAAATTTTTTTTGACCTTTGGTCACTTTTTTACATATATCTCATAAACTATATGAGATATTGCTAAAAACTTATTTCATTAGAAACTAGACTCATAAAGCTTTTCAACCATTGGTCACTATTTTAATCATATCTCCACAAATATATTGATTTTTGATATGAAACTTGTTTCATTGGAAAATAAACTTAAAGAGATTTCTAACCATAGGTCATTAACTTAAATTGGACTTAAAATGAGAAATTTATGACCACTTAAAGTTGGGACTGTGTCACGGTAAGTGACTAGTTGATTGGTACAGTCTAGGAAGTTTAATTTCCTTAAAAATCTTAAATGTTACCTTTTTATCTTCCACCCTCATTGTTAGCTCACCCTTTTGAACATCAATGATGGTCTTTCCCTTTGCAAGAAATGGCCTGCCTGGTATAATGGGCACATCCTTATGTTCTTCATAGTCTAACACAACAAAATTTACAGGGAAATAATTTTATCAACCTTCTCTAGCATATCCTCAATTATACCTCTTAGGTAAGCTAATGTTTAGTCAATCAATTGTAAAGTTACAATTGTGAGTGCAAGTTCACCTAGTCCCAATTTACGATAGACCAATAATGGCATCAGATTAATGTTGGCCCCCAAATCACACAAAACTTTTCCACTGAACTTATCACCTATTGTACATGGTATAGCGAAACTCCCTGATCCTTAAGTATAGGAGGGAGGAGTTTCCTTTGAAGGATGACACTGCATTCCTCTGTAAGAGTAACTATTTCAAATTCACATAGCTTACACTTTTTGGACAAAATGTCTTTCATAAATTTTACTTAGCTAGGCATTTGCTCAAGTGCTTTAGCAAATGGGATGTTGATGTGTAACTTCTTAAATACCTTAAAAAATTTCTTATACTATTAGTCAACCTTCTAGTTTTATCATTATGGAAATAGAAGTGGATGCACATACCTTGTGAGCTTAAGCTTTGAAGGATCTTTAACCTATTTTTCATGTGCCACTGCCTCTTTTCTTTTTCTTTTCATACTCATCAGTCTTAGGGTTCCTTTTAATCTTTTTATCACTCCTTATTGAAATGGTATTACAATGTTCCTTGCCTTCCCTCCTTAGATTTGGTTCAGTATTATTGGGTAGGTTTCCTTAAGGTCTGTTGTTAAGGGCATTTGCAAGCTGGCATACCTGAGCTTCTAAATTTCTTAAAGAAGTTGCCTGACTCTGGATTAATGCATTCTGACTTTGAATAATGGCATCATTCTTTGACATGTACTTCATAAGCATATCTTCTAATGATGGCTTCTTCTTAGCTTATGAAAGACTAGCTCTAGCTTGCTGATTATACCCATTCGCATTAAACCTCGGTGGATCATTAGGCCTTTGTGAAGATGAAGAAGAAGTAGCCCCCTAATTGTTGCTCTAGGAAAAATTTAGATGATTTTTCCATCCTAAGTTATAGGAGTTGGAGTATAGGTTGTTCTATTTCATGTTTTCCAAATATTATACACTCTCAAAGTTCTCTAGACAATGATCAGAATGGTGACTACCCCCACAAAGATTACAAACTCAACAAAAAGGGTCACTAAATTCACTAGAGCTGCATGTCCCATGCCTCAATGTTCTTATCAATGCTGAAATTTGAGTGGCTAATGAAGAAATAGCCTCCATGTCATGAATGCTAGTAGCTCAAGCAGGTCTTATTCTCTTTGAATGCCACTGGTAATAATTGAAAGACATAATCTCCAATAGTTCATATGCCTAATCTATTAGTTTTACCATTAAAGCTCCATTAGCTACAGCATCAATGGTGGTTCTGTATGATAGAGATAACCCATTGTAAAATGTCTAGACTTAAAGCCATTTAGGAAGCCCATGATGAGGACACCTCCTCAATAACTCCTTGAACCTTTCCCATACTTCATATATATTCTTGTTATCAAATTGAATGAATGGGGTAATATCTTTCCTTATATTTGTTGTCATGCTTGGTGGGAAATATTTAGCAAAGAATTGTTTTGCTAACTTTGCCCTTATAATAATATATCTTAAAGGTAAAGATTTGAGCCATGCCTTTGCCTTATCTTTCAGGGGAAATGGAAATAGTCTCAATCTAACTAGATCTTCACTCACCCCATTGTACTTGAACGTGTCACATATCCCTAAAAAATTCAGAATATGGTTGTTAGGGTTTTCAAATAGCAATCCCCTAAACTGCCTATTAGCTTGTAGTAGCTGAATAGTAGCTGGCTTGATCTCAAATTGCCATGGTGCAAGTATACATTACCAACATGTAGTAAAGAGCGAGAAATGTATCATCCTCAAGGAATTTCTAGTTAATTATGATATTAATTACTAACGTGTGTATGGTCACCTAATCCAAGCAATCAAGTATTCAACCTAAAAGTTAAGTATGGCAACTAGTCAAATGCAAAACTTAAAATGAGATGAAATTCAATGCATAAGGCTTCCTTAGGATTATAGATTTACCAAGACACTTCAATTGTGAGTCAGTTACTTTCCTAGCTTAAACTCATTGATTTATAAAGTAATCTTAGCCCTTAATATCATTATAAGAATCCATCAATCCCTCATAAATTCTATCACTCTAAATTAATTCCCTATATTTCTATGTGAACCACTTAGAAAGATGCATAAAGTATAGCTAATACAACTCTGCACGTCCTATAGGTATATGTCTATGAGTGAAATTCAAGTAATAATTCAACATCAATCATGTGGTATTTATTCATATGACTAAATCTAGGCTTCTCTTTCAAGAATCCCTAAATCCTTAAACTAAAGCCTAATTGATGACCAATCAATAAGGGAATAAATAAGATTTGAACTGAATAACTTTATACACAATGAAATTCAAGTAAGGAAGTAACAAAGTTTAACAATCTACATGCTTATGGTCTAAATCCTAGAGAAACAAGGACTTAGCCAAGCAATCTCATGATTATAATCCGATACAACTTAGAAAGCATAAACAAGATAACATAAAAAGAAGAGAAAGAGATGAAGAACTCTATTTCTGAAGCTTTAATTGGTTTTCTCCCTTGAAACTCCTTTTGAAATGTATTTTCTAGAAAATCTCAATCCTTAGAGCTAAGAAACTCTTCTCCTCCTACTTTAGAATGGTTGTTCCCTCCTAAGAAACCAAAAAAAAAAAAAGTTTTATATTGCCCCAAAATGCCGAAAGACCAGTCTATGCTTGTGTTTTGGTGCCTTGGTGCTAGCTTTCTAATTAATATATGCATTTCGGTGCTTTAGTGCCATATCTCTAGACAAAACACTGACATTGATGCCTTGGTTCCACGATAAGCCTCTTGAATTAGGTTCAGTATTTTGGCCATAACTTAGCGATTCAATATCAGATTTCGGCAAACTACCACTTGTTGGAATGGTCTCAACATGTTTTACAACCTGTTATAAGATGACCATCTTCATTTTATGATGTTTAAGGGCCTAAAAGTCATCTCAAATTTGAATGTTCTCCTACTTGATGTCAAAATCTCCTAATTGTTTTTTTTCCCTTTGACTACCTAAGGAAGATATAAAATCACATTAATAACCCAGTGGTGAGTGCAAATATGGTGAATGCAGTATCACACATGATTAAGCAAGTAGTGTGATGTTGAATAGAGTGTCAATCCCTTATAAACTTGGTTTTATATTCTATTGATTACTTTATTCTCTAGCCTTGTGTTAAAATTATATTCAGTAAATGTAAACAAAAGTTCAACTATTAATTGATTAAGATTTTTATCTAACAAACCTAGGATTTTAATCCTCACCACATGCAGGTCTGCTTTCTGTTATAGTTATTACTTCGGTTCACTTAATGAGTAAATTGTTAACTAGGATTCTTACTTGCCAATATGCTTCTGTCGAATTCATATAGTTTAGGTTAATATCTACAAATTCCCTACATGTCTATGGAAAATAGTAGAGATTAAACCATATAAGTTATAGAGCTAAATGTGGTTATCAAAGACAGTCAAATACTTTCATCTTGAATATGAATTGCACTAATGCAAACAATGACTATATGCATCCAATTCTAAAAGTTAAATTACTTTATCAGGTTAACCTAATTTCTAACTTCCTTTCTAAGATGATTAGGCATAGAAAGCAGCAAACATAGGATGAATATAAACAATTATTCATTCAAGTAAATCCATAACAAAACTTTAATAGAAAAGCATGCCTAACATAGATTCAATCAAAATCTTAGAAACAACCAATTTAGCCTCTCATTAGCATCATATCACAATCAAAATATGAAAAGAAAATATAAAAAGGAACAAGAAGAAGGAAGAGGAAAAGGTTTAGAGGAGGCACTACTCTTAAATGAGCAACCTACTCTATAGCAAAATCCTTTTCCTAGTTGTCTTGAAACCCTATTCGGTTGGTTCCTCATCGTAGTTCTTCGGTTCTCTCCAACTTGATGTCTTGTAGCACTCCTTAGGGTCCTATTTA
Source organism: Delonix regia (assembly GCA_037074485.1). NCBI lineage: Eukaryota > Viridiplantae > Streptophyta > Magnoliopsida > Fabales > Fabaceae > Delonix > Delonix regia. The sequence goes on from CM073449.1 coordinate 14,102,521, forward strand.
TACGCCTAAGAGACCTTTTAGAGTTTGAGTTTTAGTGGAGCAAGATGTCTTAATTAATCTCAAACTTTTATTGCTTTTTAGAGTTTCTGACGACATGTTAGGGCGTGGCTCATTTGGCGCCTAGGTGATGAGATCCTAGTGCTTGGGCATCATTTCCCTTGACTCAGATCAGGATATCCTCAGTGGTTGGCACCTAGGCATTGATATTGTGGTGCTTGGTTACCACTTCTTTGGTTTTAGCACCAAGGCACCAAAAGTCTGGGAGCTGGAACCTTCTTATTTTTTCTCCTTGTTTCTACTGCTGCTATTCTGGCTCCTTTTCTTGAAAATTCTTCAAAGAAAAAAATGCTTAAGTCTTTCTAAATGAAGGTCAGAGGTGAACTTCTAAGTTATAGATGAAATCCTCTTAAAATCAGTAAAGTTTTGGCATAAGCATTCGGGCCTAGCTTGGTCTGTAAAAAAAAAAAACTCTTCCTACAAGTTTAGACAATAAAAAATAACACTGGATATAATTCTTGAATTCCTAATGCCTTAACATTGCCATTTCACTGAATAACTCTTCCTTCAAGGTCAATTCAAACAATCACAAAGAACACTATCTTATAATTCTAACATACATGTGTGTGTGTATATATATATATATATATATCATAGAAAATATAAGTTTAGCCATACTAATTTAATTTAGGAGAGTTACAGGCCTATGATAGAAATAGGTAGGTGTAATGATACACACTATATTTCTTAACCAAATACTTAATTATTTCATTTGATTCATACATTGAGATGCATGTGTTTAGATCCACTTGAAACATAGATAAATAAAAAAAGAATTATTTCTCAAGTACACACGACAATCATAATAGGACATGATATGTCAAGTGGATACATAAGCACTAAAATCACTACATGAAAAAGCTCTTAGATACCATAAACATGAATAAAGTTTATGACAACTTTAGGTGATTTTTTATGCTATTTTATTTAAGTCAGTGCATGCTATCAAAAGAGATGTAATTGAGTAGAATGCAAATTGTAATTAATACATTAAATGTAGCAATATGAAGTGGACATTACTTAAGTCAACCTTACAATGCAACGAAATCATAAAGGTCCAGCTCTTACAACACAACCTTTAGATATTATTCAAGTTAAACACTAGACTTAATGTTATGAAAATGATTGGTTATCCATAAAAAAAAAAAACTTGTATTACAAAATACATAAACTCAGTTAGTGGCCATAACACCTCATGTACTTACAATACCTGGATCTTTGGAGACATCGATAAACTTTAATAAAAATATGAAACAATAAAGTTAAAGATTACTTTATGTAAATTAACAAGTAAAAATAAAGTTAGAGCTTACCTGATACAATGCTTTCACTTTCCTCAAATTGATCATAGTCACACTCATTAAAGCAAAACGTATTAAGGGAAGCTAATTTTGGGCACAAATGAGGGCCTGAGTCATTTTGGGGGATAAGGAGCTCCTGAACACATCAAGCACAGGCCCACCAATATTGAAAGCAGACTTTAAAGCCCCGATTGACACAAGAACAGCCAACCTATTACACACAATCTGGGATAACACCAATACTTTGTAGCATTGTCTTTCCATCACGTATGGATATCAAAAGAGACAACATCACGAACTAATTCTTGTTCAAAATACCTTTCTAACTCATATTTATTATATGTGGAAACTATTCTCAGCTTCAATGCCTCCCATGTATACTTACGATTTGATAGGCGGCTTGTAGTCGTACTATCCAACGTTCCACTGGCACTCTCTGAAGTGGTTTCAATTGACTCTTGTACAACTCCCTCATAATAGTGTTCATATACGTGATTCAATGCATCTTTAATCTTAAACTTCACGGTTTCACATAATTAGGATCAAAGTATAGATCGTCAAAAGTGGAATATACATAGCCAATGTTATATCGCAGATCAAATACTAACCCTATTACCAGCAAAGGGTTCATATTGTCTAATATGCCCTAGTACTTATCATACTTAGCTTGCATACTGTTTACCATCTCTCTATAACAGGATCATAATGTGTTATGTTCGACAACAATATATCTTGGATATCTACATGTCATCAAAGCAAGTATTCAAGGTCACATATAGTGATCCAGATAAAATCAAGGTTGTGTCATAGAATGTCTTCAAAAACTATGCAAAAACTAATGCTTTGCTCTAATATGTAGTTTTTGGTGGCTTAATTAGCACAATCAATAAAGTATGCAACGTACCCATCATCCTCATTTTCTATTCTCTTAAAGAGCTTCTGAAATTTGATGGCACTGTCTAATATAAGGTAGGTGTAGTTCCACCCAGTTACAACATCTAAACATAAAAGGCTATTTGACTATATTTTCCTTAGCTGGTCATGACCACTGATGTTGCTTTAATTCAAAATTTCAGGTCGAGAGAATTGTGGTCGTGACCAACCCTTAGTTGGTTATAACCACTGATGTTGCATTTGTGCAAAAGTTTATGCAGAGAGAAATGACATCATGACCAACCATTGATTGGTCATGGCGATGGAATTAGGATCCTTAAAAAGAAAAAGAACGAAGTTATGATAAATAAAAAATTAATTAAATAAAATAAATAAACCAATTAAAAAATTAAAAATTCAAAAAAAATTAAAAATAAATAAATAGGTGAAAGCTAACAAAAAGAAAACAAATAAAAATGGCGTGAACAAACAAGCAAATAAAAAAACACAAACAAGCAAAAAAGAGAGCAATGAAAATGAAAAAAAAAAAAAAAAAAGGTTCCGTTGCAATTCACAATAGATATATATGTTTATAATAAAATAAAATAATATATATTTAAAAAAAAAAAAAAACAAGCTGGCTTATCACATCTTTTACGTATACATCCGACTATTCAATCTCTTGCCTCTCCCATTCACGTTAATCATTCTCTATATGTGTTAAAAAATAAATATACCTCAGCCACCTATACACACTGCACATCTACCCTCATTCTGTACGTCTATTCTTTCTCTGTGGTATTGTCTTTCCATACCTGCAGACAGTGCACGTCATTATTAATGATAACAGTCAATATAATAATAAAAAAAAAGCTAAATGACATAATTTAACTCTCTTGTTCTCCTTCATCGCCTCTAACTTTCTCTGGCATGCAGCCCTCTCTGTCGCGCAAAAATATTCATTTCTTTGTCCGGTGCAGAAACATTGATCTCCACACATGCACACACATCACTCTCTTACCTTTTTCCTGCACAACTCATCCACACATTTTTTTTGGTTTGGTCCTTGGGTCGCAACTTGGGTTGGTTCCCTTTTTAAGTGTAAGTTAACTCAGTGAGCTCAATCAGTTATGAATCTCAGTCTTCTAATCTCTCGATCTTTGTTTTTACTAAGTCTTAATGATTCTTCTTTGCTCGGTTCAAGTTGATTAAAGTACACAGTTAGGTTTTTCCTTTATGCAAAATACATGCTTAGTGTACAGTTGTTCTACAATTGCTTCCAAGTACCTTACTGATTCATGATATTTGATTTTACAGAAAATCCCAAAAAAAAAAAAATGAACACATGTTTGAAAGAAAATAAGATATATATTTTGTCCGTTTCGGTTAGGAGATGTATGACTTAAAATAAATGCCCATGCAAGTTGCAACCAATAAAAGCTCTATTAATAGTTTGAAAGTTGAAAACTATTAATTGGAAATCGGTGGACTGGTTTCTCTTGAGCTGATGAACACGTGTTAATGCTCATAATATTTATTATTTGAAGAAATTTTATTTTTGGTCCTTCATTCATTAAAAGTTTATAATTTATAAGCTTATAATATTTTATTTAATTTTAACATTATCTAGAGAACATGACCATTAATACAAAGAATTTTAAATTTTAAATTCTCATTTGCAATAAGATTATTTAGTGGAACAAAGTGCAATTATGTTTATTGATGATAATAATATTCATTGATTCTTGTATATCAAAACTTTATCATATAAAAATTAGAATATTATTTTTGTAATTATTCATTTATAAAGTTTTATAGATATGTCATATAATTAATAACTTGAACCACTTGCATACACCTATGTTGGGCATAAAGTAAAGGTAATAGAAGTCCTCTATGTAGCGTGTGATCGTAATTCTACTAAATAGTATTGTAGCATGTTGTTTAAGAGTTTATAATGCATTTGATTAAAGGGCCAAAGTGACTTTTTAGTGCCAACAGTCCTAGCTTTTTATTCGGTGTACTATTAGTTATGAACTTGTTTTCATCAATTTATTCATGCTTCATAAGCTGTTTTCTATGTTTGCTAATTTGACTTCCATACTATTTGTTGACTTTGTGACCTTCCCATTATAGATAAATTGTTTTTTTTTTAAGTGAACTTTATTTATTCTTAATGGAACAAGCGATGGATAAAAGTTAGTTGAAGATTAGGAATAAAGCTGATCTTGCATATATAAATGGAGTAGATAGTTTTCTACAATTGGCATTTAGTCAACCAGGGGTGACCAGTATGATTCGGTGCCTATGTAAGGGTTACAGGAACACAACATTCAAGTTAGGATGTGAAGTTAGGGAAGATCTATTCAAGAAAGGTTTCGCTGAGAGTTATGAAGTGAGTGACTCAAATGGAGAAGTTTAAACCCATGCACAGAGTCCCTTTCACATGTATAATGATGAATTGAAAGATGATACTGTTGAAGAGGATGACATTATTAATCTGCTACACGATGCGTATAGACAATCAAATTTTGGGAATAGGACATGTGGTTCATAACAATATGAATCACCAAATATACAGGCTAGAAAGTTCTTTTAGTTGGTACAATATAGTCAAAATGAATTTTAACTAGGTTGCACTAAAGTTTCTAAGTTGTCTTTCATAGTTAAGCTACTTCACATGAAACACCTTAATCATTGGAGGAACAAGTATATGGATGCATTACTAGGTTTATTCAAAGAAGTTCATCCTGTGGGGGCAATAATTCCTAACTCATATTATGAAGTAAAAAAAGTTTTTTGGGAGCTAGGATTAGACTACACAAAGATAGATGCATGCAGGAATGATTGCATCTTGTATTGGCGAGAGCATGCCAATGCACAATCATGTACCAAATGCAAGATGTCTAAGTGTAAGTTAGATAGTCATAAAGGGAAGAAAGTACCATGTAAAGTATTGTGACATTTTCCAATAAAACCTAGGATACAAAGGATGTACATGTCATGCCACACAACTAAGGAGATTAGGTGGCACAAGGAGGGACGTATTGATGATGGGGTGCTAAGACATTTAGCTTACTACATTGCTTGGAAATCCTTTAATGAACATTGTCCTGACTTTGCTATTGACCCTAAAAATGTTCAATTAGGCCTAACAATTGACAGATTTCAGTAGTATGGGAATTTGAGTACTAGTCATAGTATTTGGCTAGTTATGCTAATTCCATATAATTTGCCACCATGGGTATGCATGAAGCATCCTAACTTTATGATGACACTTTTAATTTCAGGCCCTAAATGTCCAAGTGACGACATAGATGTGTACCTACAGCCAATGTTAGGCCCTAACTATGGAGTGAAGAGGTAAAGACATTTGATGCCCATTCAAAGTCTAACTTCAAGATGCATGCTGTTATAATGTGACAACTAATGACTTTCAGAGTATGGAGACCTCTTTGGATGGTCAGCCAAAAGGAAGCTTGTATGCCCTTGTTGCCACAAAGACACATATTTAATAACATTACAAAACAAATCGAGCTACATGGGTCATCTTTGCTTTTTACCATCTAATCATCCATGGCATCAGAATAAGAGGGCAATTAATGGGAAAGTTGAGAGGGCACCTGCTCTTCTAATAGGTGATGAAACTCTTAGGCAATTACAAGCATTGGGTGAGGTGACATTTGGGAAAGGTCAGAAGCAAAAGCGTGACCGAGCTAATAAGGCTTATAATTAGAGAAAAAAGAGTTTTTTTTTTTTTTTTTTTCAAATTACCTTACTAAAAGACCCTTATGCACTGACATAACCTTGATGTTTTGCACATAGAAAGAAATATGCCTAATAACATTGTGTTAGCAATAATGAGTATTGTGGGAAAAACTAAGGACACATTAAAGAGATAACGACCTGGTGTATTTGGAAATTAGGTAACAATTACACCCAATAGAACACGAGAACAAAATTTTAATGCCCACAGCATGCTATGTATTGTCCTAACAAGAAAAAGTGAAAGTTTGTAACTTCTTGGCTAATTTAAAAGTTCACAATGCTTTCTCCTCTAACATTTCAAGATTTGTAGATCTTCACAAGCTAAAAATCTTTGGATTCAAGTGTCATGACCACTATGTACTGTTGCAAGACATTTTCCTAATTGCAATATATGTTTTGTTGCCCAAGGAGGTGGCTAAACCAACAATTGAATTAGGAAAATTTTTCAAGAATTTATGCTCCAAGTGCATGACAATCGAAAATCTTGAGAGTCTTGAAATTGAAATAGTGATCACAGTATGCAAATTGTAAACTATGTTTGCACCAAATTTTTTTAGTATCATGGTCCACTTGCCTATTCATTTGGCAATTAAGGCAAAGCTCAATGGATCTATACAATACCAAAGGATGTATCCTATTGAGACGAAATGCATTGCGATAGACCTTTTAATAAATTTCATTAAACTTTCAAGCTATATCCCTTATTGATATAAAAATATTTATCACATGTATTCAATAAAAATATGCATCACAGGTATTTGTAGACATTTAAAACATATGTTCATAACAAAGATCATCCTAAAGGTTTAATTGTATAAGGTTATTTTGCAGATGAATGCCTTACATTTTGCTCCCACTACCTTAAGAATATCCCAACTAAGTTCAACAAACCTCTAAGAAATGATGATGGACCTATGCCAAATTATAATATGTCAATCTTTAAAAAGAATGGGCAAGCAAAGGGTGTTTACGAAGCAAGACTTCTATCCAATTGGGATTTCAATCAAGCTTGCATGTATGTTCTTCATAATTGTAAAGATATTTGGCCATTCATGAAGTAAGTTTATAAGGCATTGCTAATTTTTGCAATATATTTGTCATGTATACCATTTTAACTTAGGTCATACGATGTAGGGAGCTCAACTGGGAACTAAGTAGACAAGGTTTGATGGTAAAGAACTTTCCTAAATGTTTTCATGCATATGTGCCTATGTTATGATTTTAACTACCAACGCTTAATTATGCCAATTCATGAAATAGTTTATTAACTTATATTATGTGTAGGTACTAGAGTTATGCACATACAGCGAAGTAAGTGATGACATTGTTAAACTTGGTGTTGGCCCATTTAAATTAGGGCACCATTTAACACCCTTCTTACAAAGTACAGAATTTATTATAAATTTCAGTTAAAATTATTATGAAAAGAGAATTATGAAAAATACATTTGAATACCTAAAACATAATAGTATAATTATAGATAACAAAAGTTCATACATCCATATAGATAATTTAATAAAATAGGGAGAAAGGGTATAGGCGTATATCTATATCTATGTCAGTATCTATCAAAATTAGGCCTAATATTAAGGACATATTTAGGACTCGAAAAACTAATCAGATTCATGCCCTTTTATGACATGAACATAAATAGTATGGCATGTAAGGTTATATCATATCTTGCAATGATGATCTTAATAACAAGCACTTGCCAATTGATAGGAAAAATACTCATTTCGCACGAACTTTAAGAAAATTTGGTAATTTTCCATCTAAAATCATCATTAATAGAGTGGTGAGAATAGTTTCTCAATAACATGAAAAAGCATATATGATGCTCTAAATATCCATGGAATATAATATGACTATAAATCATGATCTTTATTAAATATGTATGGATGTCAAATATCATGACATACAAATATGCATTAGCAAACATATGGCAAATAGAGATAGACAATGTCCTCAACCATTAAGCATTGGGACATCATATCTGGGTTATTTGAGTCTCACAAAAACTAACATATGAATGTCATACCTAGGCAATCGAGTCTGACAAACCTTAACGTATGACACCTGACCTGTAGGTGCGACCCCACCTTTAGCTAAAGCGTCCCCCAACGGGTACCCAAGACAAAGTCAGGCAATATAATATTTATCTTAATATGTCATCTAAGCTATAATGTGGTCAAGATTAGATTAGTTTGAGAGAGAACTATCAATATTTCTTTTGCAATCATCTGAACACTGATATTCTTATGATAGTTAAGAATCTCTTTAGTGTTAATTAAATTTAAGATATTCCCAGCAATGATACATTCTTGTCCTCTCTTAAATTCTTAAGACCATTTAGGTGGCACAGCCTACCATTAATCTTAGAATTTCAAGTTGTGGTCTAAGAAATGTAATAACATCATTTTTCTTGTTATCATTTAGGCGGTATAACTTGCCATAAATTATAGGATTAATGGAATATAATGCCTTTCTAAGGAACTCATAGGGTTCACAATATATATTAAGGCAACATATTTAACTATTACCAATAGTTCACATTATATATTAAGGCGGCATAGCCAGCTATTATCATATAAGATTCCAAACCATCAATAAGTACATAGTGTATAGGAATAGTTCTCTTTTATAACAACCATATTGTCACCCCATTGTACAAAGTTGAAATACACAATATCATAGGTAATTATAGTGCATGATAATAAAATATTTATGTAAAGATACATAATGCACACGAAAATCCATACATCAAAATTGTTAGCCTAAAGTTGTTATATCTCACATAATATTTCTTTAGATATTTCAAAACATCTATCTATCCTCATTCTTCTCTAATTCTACCCTTCTTTGACCTTGAATGAGCTTATGGAAGATCATGGTGACAAAATTTCAAGATAAAAGACCCTAAGCCAAAAGGGATGGCCATGAAGACCATTCAAGAAGAAGAAAAACTAGAATATGCTAAATCATGTTACCTAGATACACTTTCCTTTCTTGTAATTCTCCTAAAATTGATTCCTTCCTTTTTTATCTAAGTATGGAGTGGAGAGGTGAAAATGAATAAAATGGGTATTGGGGGGGGGGGAGAAATGGAAGGAATAGTTTGAAGAAGAGGGGTAGGGTGTAAGGTATTTAAAAAGAATTCGACGGCTAAGATTTAACCATATATTTTTAATCCAACGATTGTGATTCAATCTTAAATCATAAATATCTAAAATATAATTATAGTGTGGGCCCTATAGATATCTAATATTTTATTATGGTATAGACTCCATATATATCTAATATTTTATTATGGTGTGAGCCCACATATGCAGGCCCTACAAGTTAAGGTAATGCCACATGTCCTTATTTATGAATTTACCATTTTACCCTTAACATTTTTAAAAAATGACCATTTTGTCCATATGCCTTAAAACTAAGCTATAGGTTATTTTCTTTAAATAATTCAACTGGGCATATTCATTCTTGTTTAATTCTTTCTTATTTCCCCTGAATAATTTAGCTTATGTTAAAAATCACTAAATTAGGGTTGTTACAATCATTATTCTACATATATGGTGAATGGATTTAGATTCCATACCAAAGATTGAACCTTAAGTCAGAGAACATAAAATAGTTGAGTTCTTGTGAGAGGTGATGATTCAGATGTTAGGAAAGAATATTATAGTGTCATAGAGGACAAATATGAGTTAATGTATTTTGGGAATAAGAAAGTATAAGTCTTCGAGTGTCATTAGTTTGATGTGGGTCATTTAAGAAGAGGATACAAGGTTGACAAGTATGGAATGACTATGGTGAACTCTCATTATTCATTGAACTTAAATGAGCCATTTATCTTGGCAGCTCAAGTAGAGTAAGTTTTTTACTTAAATGACATCATTGAGCAAGAATGGTTTGTCGTTGTGAAGACTAGTCCTCATGACTTATTTAATATGCCTATAGAGGATGATTTAAATGGTTATGTAGAGGAACTATTAATTGACAAGGCATACCAACAAGATGAAGTCAATTTGAATGTGATGGTTAATGATAACGTAGGAAATGACATTGCAGAGTCCTTGCATAGGGATGATGTTCAACTGGAAGAAATAAGTTATTCAAGTGAATGTCAAAGAACAAGTGGACTAAGGAGAGGTGATATGAGAAATGACTTCATCAATGACAATGATGAAGAAGCAGTCATTGATGAAAAGGATGTTGAGGATGCATTTGATGATGATGATTCAAATGACACTAACATAAACCAATATTAACTAGGCTTGTGTTCATGTATGAGTTTACTTTGGTAGCACATGCATGTATATATTATTCCATTAATTACGCTTGTACTATCTATTTCTCTCGGACACTTCTAATACTTGAATTTTCAAACTTACTTTATCTTCACATCTTGTTAAAGGAAATGTCAAGAATCAGACGTAGTAGAGAAGGAGGTGGGAGAGGCTTGACTCAGGGTGGTGGATGAAGGAGACACAACAACCAAGGTGAAGTATGTCACCCTTGAGTTTGCAGTAAGAACATAATGCATCTCATGTTAGAGCTTCTCCACTACCAGCATAACTACTTTTAAAGCAAGAACATGATGATTATCTAATTGCACCATCATTGCGAAATATGAGTAATGCTAGTATCTATTCATGCTTGTATCATGTGTAATTATAATAATGATATGTTCTACTTATATATCTATATTTCCATGTCTCTAGTTGCATTCTCATTACAACATGTCTTTTTAGCTTCATGTAACACTTTTAGGAAGAGTAGAGGGCAATATAAGAGCATTTTAGTTGACATGAAGACAAAACATGGTGCAAAAATCAACGTTGACATTGATAGAGCAGTTGGAGATAGGGCTCAAGACTTGGTTAACTATTGTGGGTGCATGGTGCGAATCATTGTCTTATTTAGAGATGCTGATTGGGAAACTATTTTTACAAAGGATGGAGAAACTTGTTGTTGAAAGTGAAGGTAATAAATTAGTTAAGCAAGAAATCAAATTTTCTTTATCAACACAAATTTCTTTGTAACATGTACAACTATATATCTATGTCAATTTTAGGACAAATTTGAAGCTCTGAATGGTTGACGAGAGGTGGCGATAAAGATTTTTTGTATCAGTACTATGCAACGACTCTTTAGGAACTGGAAAAGCCAATTACACATACTTTATGTTTTCTACTCACCTTCCTCTTTATGTTTTTGGCTCTATTCCAAGATACTTTAAGTGCTTTCACTTTTGTAATTAGGGATGAAATTACAAATATATAAAAAAAATTATCTTACAAACATTAGGGTTTATTTTGAATTTTATCATTTAGTGTACACTCATACATAGCATTTTTTTATTGTGCCACATGTATGAGATACCCATGGCATTAAAAACAATATGCTCCTGAAGTATTTACCTTCACTTTTAGTGTGTTTGGTTTAGTATTTGAAAAGTTTAAAGGTTCATTTGTCCTAAGTGGCAGTTTGCCTTACAAACATTATCGTATGGTTTGGCGTTTGATTTTTTTCAAAATTAATTTTGCCCTCTAAACTCCTGTTTGTACATAAATGAAAAATAATTGTTTCTGTTGTGAATGAACTGTATATATGACAAAAATCAATTTTCAAATGAAAATATCCAAACATAATTCATGTTGATACAAAATCATATTTGACCAAAATCACTTTAGCTCAATGTTAATCCAAACATACACTTTGACCATCAACCCATCACTTCGTCACTTTTTTAAATTAATATTGTGTTTAGTTTGGCATTTGAAATGTTAAAAGGTTTGTTTATACATCAAAATAGGAATTTACTTTACCAATATTTTAGTTTAATTTAACATTTTAATTTCTCCAAATCACTTTTGTCTTTCAAACTTCTGTTTAAATATAAGTTTAGAAAACTTGCTTTTGTATTAGGTAAACTCTATTGATAGCAAAACTTGATTGTCTGATAAAAGATTCCAAATATAAATCACAATCATACAAAATTATAATTGACTAAAATTAATATTAAAAATCAAGTTAATCCAAAATTACTTTTGTCCAACTATAATCTAAACATACACTAAAAACATTAGAAACAAATATATAAATATCACATTTCCTAACTTTTTAAATTAAAAAATATGGAGCGAACTATAATTTTTTATCCCTTCCTTTTGGCCTTAAAATTAGCTCTAAATGTGAGAAGTGAACCAATTTGATCTTTTTGGAGGACTATTTTGATCTTTATTAAAGGACTATTATTTTCTAAAGGATTTCATCTTGGAAGGACTATTACGATACTTTCTAATTTTGAAGGACCAAAATAATCTTAAGACCAAAAGTGAGAAACTAAAATTAATTTTTTTAAAAAAAAAATTCTTCTCATGATCAAATTTAAACATTTTAATTTTTAAAATATTTTTAATTTTGAATATACAAATAATCTCATTCAAATTTATAACTATCTTTCTATACAAATACTTTCCAGCAATTGGAACCTAGAGTCCTCCCTACCTTTTTTTTTTTTTTGGTTACCTCTCTTAATGAAATATCATCCCATACTTTTATTTATCTAAAAATAACAAATAAAAAATTTATATACTTATATATTTGTCACAAAAACTAAAGATGGATAAATTCAAATAGTGAAATATTATTTTGATCATTCACTTATTAATTAGTTTTCAATGTAGTTAGTCCCCTACAAATTTTTATTTTTAATTTGATCCATCATTTTTCAGTCCTTTTTCAATCTGTACCATCATGATTTTCATGTAAGTGAAAATGATGAACATATACAACAAGAGTTAATCACTTGTCACCCCTGGAAAAAGAATGATTACTATATTAAAAATAACACCACCCTAATTTGAAGTTTTAACTATCAATTTCAATTATCACTTATCTTATACTATATAAATGAATATGTCGCATTTTTAGTGTTTGTTTGGATTCGAGTTGGGCAAAATTGATTTTAGATTAACTAGATTTTTAAAATCAATTTTAGTCAAATGTAATTTTATATAACCATAATTTATGTTTGAAAATTTTCATTTCAAAATTGAATATCTCATCAATATAGTTTATTCAATACAAAAGCAACTTTTTTCACTTTTGTGCAAATAGAGGTTTGGAAATCAAAAATGATTCTAGAAAAAATTAGAGTCAAATCAAATGAAAATATTTATAATGCAAATTACCATTTAGATGTGCAGACGAGCTTTTAAATCCCTTAAACATCAAACCAAATACACTATTAGTCATTTCATAAGAGGGAAGTCATTTTAGACTCTATCGCTATTATTTCTTTTGTAAAATGACAAATGACAAATGACAAAATTTGAGACAATAGGTTTATTCATTAAACTTATAGAAAAACAAAAGATATAAATTTACAAATATTATTAGTTAAAGAAGTTTTTTATGTTGAAATAATGGATAAAGAATATTTTACTCATTTTTTTGTTTTAGATAGTTTATCCAATATTATTAATTTCAGCTTTTAAAATAAACTAAATTTAACATCCATATATGTTCCATACAAAACATTAATTACAATAAAGATCAGAGACTATTACCTGCATTACATAAATCATATGAATAATCAGATATGGGACTCAACAGAATGGTTATAATTTAATGCAACAACGCCAAGAGGATTAAGTGTAGAGTATGGTTCAGAATTCCAAGGATAGCATCTAGTGTAGCCAACCACGTCAAATCTGCATGCACCTCGTTTCCATATTTTCCATGAACACACAGTGCACCACCAATCTCGTCTCTCTATGTATATGTCAAAGTAGTGAAGCGAAGGATCTGATTCCCACCTAAAACTGCAGAAAAACTGTGTTGTATCAAAAAAGAACCTTGGCTTGAATCTGAACTCGTACTTTTCTCCAACTTTGATAGTGTGCTCTCCAAGATCATCGTCCTTGGATTTGCAGTGAAGAGTCAGGTTCTGAGGAGGAGGCAAATTGTTAATGATCTGCACTGTAACTTTTGGAGGAACTATTATCCACGCCATCCCACCCTTCAACGTTCCAACAACCATTGTTATTAGAAGTAGCAGAAGCAGAGACTTCAGAAATGGAGCCATGTTGTTTTCCTCATGCTCCTTTGGGATGATGATTAAATGACATTTATTATACTACCTTCTTCAATGGTAATATTGATTGGCATTGATGTCCTTATGGATAATAGCTTTCAACCATGACATTTAATGAAAGGTCCTTATTAATTAGTATTAATACTTTGGTTATGCAATTAATGTTTAAATAGGGGGCGTTCAACTATTACGTGGGCTTTAAGACTATGTCAACATTTTTGGCCCGATTGGACTTAGTCTGGTGTAGACTAGATTGTGATTGGGCTAAGTTGAGTTAGATTGGGTTATAACAGATCAATTTCCTTTTAATTTGTTTTACTAAATTTTTTAATAGATATTTTTTAAAAATAGAGTATAACTTTATATTTAACAAATATAGTATCCACACTAATAAAAATGACTTATATCTAACATAAACAAATTATAACTATATATTTTTGAAAATATGACCAATTAAAAAAATAAAAGAAAATTTTTTAAAATATTATATAGGACCAAGCTGGGTCAACCCTATATCCCTGACTAAGACCTAGCTGGACACTCACATAATAGACTCGGTCTCTTCACCCAGGTTGATTATAAACACATAATGAGGACTAATATGATTGAATTGGGTCGAGTTCACTGATTTAGATCGAGTAATGATCACCCCCTACTTGTAAATATATTATATGACTCTTATTGTTGACAAAAAAATATTTATTGTATTTTCATAGCATTAAAAGTTAGGACTGTTTATTAATATTATTTAAGATAATCAATTATTTAATCATTTTATTATGGTAATATCGATTGGCATTTTTGTCATTATGGAAAATAACGTTCAACCATCACATATTCACATTCAATGAAAGGTCTCCTGATTACTTTGGCTATACAATTAATGATTTTGTATTGGTTGTAAATCTATTACATGGCTCTTATTTTTTTTAAAAATATTTATTGTATTTTCACAGTGTTAAAAGTTAGGACTGTTTCATTTATAATATAATAGATAATCAATTGTTTTAATTAATTGTCATTTGTTTCATTGAGGAAAACGGAGAATCTGACATTTATACAAATTAATATATCAAAGAACACTTGGATAAATATAATAAGAAAAAGAATTAGGAATCTCGCAAGAATGAAACTCTCATCCTTGAATTGCGCTTGAGGAAAAGTTTCCCTTATGCTTCTATAGCGGAAAAATTCAAATATAGGTGTATACATGAGACAATTCCTACAAGGATCTTTAAATTTAAAGATTTTACGCTATTTTAACTGTGTCCTCCATTTTATCACTCTTTTATTTGTTTTATTATTTATTTAGGTAAATATTTAGTTAAAACAATATTTTGATCGCTGCATTTTTAATTGGTCCTTCAAATTTGTAACATTTTAAGATAATATCTTAAGTTTCAAATTCATCTCATAAAATTTTTTACGTTAAGTCTATTAAGTGTCTAATATCCATATATTTCATGTTGACGTGAAAGTCACGTGTATTTTGCTAGTGTTTTAAATGATGAGGTAGCATTTAAAATAAAAAGTACAAATAAACAACTTTAGATCAAAATGAAATGTAAGGTGAGAGGTTACATTGTTCATTTAGAATTATCACATATATAATCTGTAATTTAAGCGCTTTTAAGTATAAATCCATCAATAAATACATATGTTACTTATATAAAATTTGATACTTCGTGTGTATATATATATATATATATGGGACATTATAATTTGTGCCTAAAATTGAAACAAATTTGAAATCAATGAGAAAAGTACCAAATCTGTTACACACATACACTTTGTGATAATTTGACCATTCAATAATATATTATGATAAATCATTTCTTTAAAAATTTTATTTTATGTAAAATTAGTCTCTTTTAATTCAAATGGAGGGATTATTTTTGTATAAATTTGAATTTGTAAGAGATTAATTTTATACAAATTTGAATTTATAAAAAACTTATTTGTGATAATAAATTTATGATAAACTAAATTATCATAAAATACAAAAGTAGAAACTAATTTTGTACCTTTGTCACAATTCCATCCAAAACATTAATTACCAAAGAGGCTGTCATACATGACAAATCGACATATGGTAAATAACAAATTGATTCTTAAAAGTAATTTTGAAAACCAATTCATTGGAATCACCACCAAATTTTTTAAAATAAAAAAGTTTAGAAAATTAAATGAAAATAGAAATATGACTTGCATAACTAGAGATGATTTCAAGAATCTAGTTAAGTATAAAAGAAGTGTTAGAGATCTCATGATACTTTTTTGTGATGACAGTTACTTTAAATTATTCGAGCAAAGTAAATGAAATACAACTTTAAATTTATTATAATTGCACACATTAACAACATTAACCATCCGCCGAGTTGTCATGTATGACCAGAACTGATACATATTAGAGTTAAAATTTAATTCAAAAATTAGAAATGGGATTGAGTAGTACTAACATTTGAGGTAGCAACAGCAAGAGGGGCCAGTGGTGTTGATTGTGGTTCAGAATTCCATGGATAGCACCTAGTAAAGTGACTGATTACATCAAATATGCATGCGCCATGTTCAAATATCTTCCAAGAACACACATCGCACCACTGGTCCCGTGCCTCTACGTATATGTCAAAGTAGTGAAGCGAAGGATCTGATGGCCACCTAAAACTGCAGAAATACAACGATATTTCGAAAAAAGGGTTTGGCCTGAATCTGAACTCGTACTTTTCTCCGAATCTGATAGTGTGTTCTGCAAGATCATCGGTTTTCGATTTGCAATGAAGAGTCAGGTCTTGTGGTGAAGACACATTGTTGATGATTTGAACCCTCACTATTGGAGGAAATACTTTCCATGATTTACTACCCTTTGGTATTGCAATTACTAGGGTTAGAAGCAGAAGCACTGACTTCATCAATGGAGCCATTTTCTTTTTTCTTTAGGGTTTGAGTTGATGCAAGAAGTTCATTCCACAGAGTCCAGTTTTATATATACGACTTAGATCATTTCATTCAAATGAAATTAATTGCTACTTTCGTCATTGATATTTATGATGGTAATAATGGTTGGTGTCTTGTTCATAATGGAAGTAACTTACAACTATTACATTTAAAGAGACGCACCAATTAGTATTCATATTTGGACTGTGCAATTGATGCTTTCAGTTTTGTACTGGTACACGACTCAAGAATGAAAGACTTTTTTGAATTTGTAAATATGTTATATTAGACTCTTTCTTTTGTCATTTTTTTCGATTGAAGATAAATGACAAAATTTTATAAAATATATTGGTTAATAAGATTTAGTAAAAGATGTTAATTTCGAAGGACCAAAGTGGAAAAAATATTTTCTTTTTTTTGTTGAAATAATGGATTTAAATCATGTTTAACTCTTTCTCCTTCTGTTAATACTTTAACATTAATAATATTTTAAAAAAATTAAAATAAACTTAATATCCATTTTCATTCCAAACAATAATTACATAGAGATTGCTACATTGGATATATATATACCTCCAAATCTAATAGTGTGCTCTCGGAGATAACTATATTATATTATATTTTCTATATACACGCACACATCCAAATCTAACAGTGTGCTCTCCGAGAAGATTATATTTGGATTTGCAATGAGAAACGTACCAAATCTGTTATACACATTTATACTTTGTGATAATTTGATCATTCACTAATATATTATGATAAATCATTTCTTCAAAATTTTTATGTTATGTAAAATTAGTTTCTCTTAACTCAAATGAAAGTATCATTTTTGTTTAAATTTGAATTTGTAAAGGACTGACTTGTCACGATTAATTTATGAAAAGTTAAATTGTCACAAAGTATAAAAGTAAAGATCAATTTATACATTTCTTACAATTCCATCTGAAACATTAATTGCCAGAGGCTATCACACCTGACAAATCAACAAATGGTAAAAAAACAAATTGATTCCTAAAAATAATTTTAAAAACTAATTTGTTAGAATCACTACCAAAATTTTTAAAATAAAAAATTTCAAAAATCAAATGAAAATAGAAAGGCAAGCTACATAACCAAAGATAATTTCAAAATTTTATTTGAGTGTAAAAAAGATATTAGAGATCTCACGACACTCTTTTGTAATAAAGTAAATAAAAGACAATCTTAAATTTATTATAATTGCATACATTAATCACATTAACCATCCTCCGAGTTGTCATGTATGACCAAAACTGTTACATATTAGAGTTAACATTTAATTCCATAATTAGAAATGGGATTGAGTAGTATTAACATTTGAGGTAGCAACAGCAAGAGGGGCCAGTGGTGTTGATTGTGGTTCAGAATTCCATGGATAACACCTAGTAAAGTGACTGATTACATCAAATATGCATGCACCATGTTCAAATATCTTCCAAGAACACACATCGCACCACTGGTCTCGTATCTCTACGTATATGTCAAAGTAGTGAAGCGAAGGATCTGATGGCCACCTAAAACTGCAGAAATACAACGATATTGCGAAAAAAGGGTTTGGCCTGAATCTGAACTCGTACTTTTCTCCGAATCTGATAGTGTGTTCTGCAAGATCATCGGTTTTCGATTTGCAATGAAGAGTCAGGTCTTGTGGTGAAGACACATTGTTGATGATTTGAACCCTCACTATTGGAGGAAATACTTTCCATGATTTGCTACCCTTTGGTGTTGCAATAACTAGGGTTAGAAGCAGAAGCACTGACTTCATCAATGGAGCCATTTTCTTTTTTCTTTAGGGTTTGTGTTGATGCAAGAAGTTCATTCTACAGAGTCCAGTTTTATATATATGACTTAGATGATTTCAGTCAAATGAAATTAATTGCTACTTTCGTCATTGATGTTTATGATGGTAATAATGGTTGGTGTCTTGTCCATAATGGAAGTAACTTACAACTATTACATTTAAAGAGACGCACTAATTAGTATTCATATTTGGACTGTGCAATTTATGCTTTCAGTTTTGTACTGGTATATAGCTCAAGAATGAAAAAAAAAAATGACATTTTTGAATTTGTAAATATGTTATATTAGACTCTTTCTTCTGTCATTTTTTCCGATTGAAGATAAATGACAAAATTTTATAAAATATATTGGTTAATAAGATTTAGTAAAAGATGTTGATTTCGGAGGACCACAGTGGAAAAAATATTTTCTTTTTTTGTTGAAACAATGGATTTAAATCATGTTTAACTCTTTCTCCTTTTGTTAATACTTTAACATCAATAATATTTTTAAAAAATTAAAATAAATTTAATATCCCTTTTCATTCCAAACATCAATTACATAGAGATTGCTACATTGGATATATCTATATATATATATATATATATATATATTCCTCCAAATTTAATAGTGTGCTCTCCGAGATGATTATATTTGGATTGAAGAGTCTCGTCCCGTGGTAAAGTCACTTTATTGATGATTTGCACTGTTACTTTTGGAGGAATCAAATATCCACGCCTTGCCGCCCTTCAACGTTGCAGCAACCACCATTGTTAGCGGTTGGGCCAAGAAAAAAAAAGCCACCATTGTTAGCAGCAGAAGCTCATTTAGATTTCAAATATATGTTGTTGTTTTCGATGCTCCTTTGAGTTTAGAATAATGCAACAATTTCATACAACACACCCATTTCTTAAATGCCAGAGTTTTGTTCTCATTCAAATGAACTAATTATATATACTGCCCTCGTGATCCGCTAAAGTATGAGACTTGTAAAGTGCCATAACCCTTGTTGGATTAATGGTATTTTTGGCTAGAGCAAGAAACCTATTTGAAGTGGCTCATTTCATAATAGAGAAGCCCATGTATGAACTAGGTTTAATCTTACTTTCCTATAGTTTTGAATCAATGGTTAATTTTGAATCACCATTCAACTAATATTTTTGGGAATTGAATGCAAAGGGAAAAGCAATTTTGGATGCAAGGAACCTTTTTCCATTGGTAATTACAAGGATGAGGTTTATTTTGATAGTATAGACATGGATATTTGTCACTTATTACTTAATTATGGCATGGCAGTATAACGTTGTAGCCCAACACGATGGTAAAAAGAATATTTACAAGTTGGAGATAGATGAAGCGAAGTTTATGTTACTTCCATTAAAAGTGAGTTTGAAACCCAAAGCTTCTAAAGTGAAGGTACAAACTTTTTTCATCATTACACATTCCAAGTCTGAAATGAAGTCTCTCAAAAGTGATGCAAGTAACGATTGTGAAGTAGTCATTAACAAAAGGAGAGGGATCGAAGGTAGTGTCATATCTAGAAGTTATTAGACTGTTACTGAAAGAACTCCGTGACATTATGCCTGAAGAGTTATCAAATGGGTTGCCACCAATGAGAGACATTTAGCACTAAATTAATTTTATTCCTAGTGTAGTGCTACCAAACCTACCATGTTATAGTATGAGATCGGAAGAGAGTGATATTTTGAAGTAGAAAGTGGAGGAACTGTTGCCCAAGGGGCATATCTAAGAAAGCTTGAGCCCGTGTGTCATACCTGCCCTTCTTACACCTAAGAAGGATGGTAGTTGGAGGATGTGCATCATTAACCGAGCAATTAATAAAATTATATTGGGGCATAAATTTCCAATTCCAGGGCTTAATAACATGTAGACTGTTTGCATCGGCACTTATGGCATGATATGACATTGGTTGCTATTGGTGAACGATATTACTGGCCACACTTATAGCGAGTTATGACGGGATTTGGTTCGTGTTGTTGTATATGCCAAACAGCAAAATATCAATCATTAAATACAGTTGATAGATTCAATAAAATGGTGCACTACGTATCCTGTAAGGAAATTTGGGATGCGAGTGGTATGGCCAAATCAAATTTCAAAGAGGTTGTACACTTGCTTGGAGTGTCCCAAACCTTCCGATAGAGACAGCAAATTTCTAGTGCATTTCTAGAGGATCCTATGGCAGATGCTTGGCTCCACTTTGAATTACTGTAGCCTAACCTATCCACAAATTGATAGACAAACGGGGGTGGTGAACAAGACACTAGGAAAATTAATTCATAGCATCATCTAGTATAAATGCTGCTGCAAAAAATTTGGCCTCTCAGTGGCAAGATGTTTAGGCAGAGGTGAAGCAGATGCTTGAGCACGCTGACGCAAAATACAAAAAGGCAATGGATCAACATTGCCATGTGATAATTTTTAAGGGGATCAAGTGATGGTGTTTTTACGACGTGAACATTTTCCTGTGGCACGTATTTCAAGTTGCAGCTCAAGAAATATAGCTCATATGAAATCCTAAAAAAAATCAATGACAATGCTTATGTTGTGGAGCCATTGGAGGCAATGGGGATCTTCAAGGCCAAATTCTTTCCTAGTAGAAGAGACTACCAGAGTCTAGCTTGACTACAGAAGTTGGGCTAATCAATATAAGCTCCAAGAGTTGGGCTAGTAAGACCTAATTGTTGTCAAAACTTTAATGTCATTTTTTACCCCATGTTGTTTGTTTCCTACTTTGAAAGTGCTCCCGTTTTGTTTGCTTCTTATTTTGACTTAGTTGAGAATGATTTGTCAGCTAAGTAATATTACTTGTCAATCAAGTAATGCTCCTTTAAATACTCACTACCTTGTTATGAGAATTATTTTATCAACAAAGCAATATTTTGAAAGTTGCGCTTCTTCTTTTGCTTTCTTAATTTTTTGCTTGTGCACTGCCTTAGAAGGGAAAGAGAAGTAAAAGTAATTGATAATTAATTTTTCCCTTAAATTTTTAAAATTAAAAGAAATAACTTAATAATCTAGAAGGTGAAAATTTTACCTCAATATTCATCCTAGTAAAACATTTTTTTTTGAATTCCCATTTTCCTCTAACCAAACGTATTCTTTATTTTCTACAATGTAAATTTTTTCATTAAAAAAACTCTCCATCAGTTCATTTCCTTTTAAATAGAGAAAAAAATAAAAATAAAAAATAATTCCATCTTTCAGCAGCAGAAAACGCTCGTCTAGCAGCTTTACTCAAGCACCGTACTCGTATACTAGGAATTTTAAACTATATAAAACTGCAACATTGTCCAATATTCGTTTAACATGCTAAAAATTTTATGAATAAAATGTCTCTTAAAATAAATAGAAGAGGGTGAAGCGAAGAATTTGTAGGATGAGACTAAAAGTGAAGCAAAGTAAGTTACACACAAATGGAAATCGTAAAAATTCTGAGAATCCTCATTTATCAAACAAGGGTTGCCAGCGACTTTGAAGAGGGTCCTCCAGGGACTCATGGTACAATTACAAAAAGAGGCTGCAGGGAACACAAATATGCCAGTTAGAAAAATGAAACGTTTATTTATTTTCGGATAACATTTACATGTTGATTTATAGTGTCTGCTATTAAATTTTCCAATAGGATTATATTATACATTGAAGATTGAGGAACCTGTTATGAGTCAATAATATAAGGCTCAGTTGTAAACTATACAATATCTATGTGCTATAATTTTAATAAAAATTTTATAGCAAATACTTATATATCTTTACGTAAGTCTCGTCTTTTGATGTTTCCTTCTAGAGGTGAGGAGAAAGAGAGTACCGTGTCTACACTGACTGATTTCCCATCTTCCACTAATACCTCAGCTACAGTTCCTGATTGATCAGCCTGGGGAGCAAAAAAGCGAATCACAACATGTGAATCAGTTTTTTGTTTTAGCTAGTGATAGAGATTAATGCCCCTTCAGGAGATGGAAATGAAGGGAAAAAAAACAGAAGTGTATAAACGGTTCTTTTAAGTTCGCTTTTGTAGTTCTGTGGGTGTCATACTGATAGGCCCTGTTTATGGGTTTTGATAAATAGGAGTAAAATTAATGGGAAAAATCAAGAGAAATTGAAAAAGCAAGAAGAGGATAGAGAAAAGAGATATATAAAACCATTAATATACAAGAACAGAAGAAAAGACAGTACACATACTTCAATTTCATTCATCAGTTTCATAGCCTCAATAATGCATATAACCTGGCCTTTCTGCACTTTATCTCCCACCTGATGCAACAGCAGATTAATGAGACCATTCTACGGGGTTTAAATAGTTATCATTATTTGACAATGAAGGAATCATGGTCATTTAGTAAATACTTTAATACCCAGTAGCATGATTTGTAAATTGACAAATTATCAGAAAAACAAGTACAATATTTACATATACTAATACATACTTTGACAAATGGTGGTTCACCAGGTGCAGGACTCCGATAAAAGGTTCCAGCCATCGGACATTTCAATGACGGATGAGATGATGTGCTTGCTTTTCCAGAAGAAGGTGAGGCAGGTGCTGTTTTTGAAGGTGGAGGGCTTGTGGGAGCATAAGCAGAAACAGGTGCTGGTGGTGGAGAAGGAAGTGTGGGATAGGGCACAGGTGGGGATACTGGAGCTACTGACATTGTAGGTGGAGGCTGCAAAGCTTCCTTTTTTCTTATCACGATCTCACAATCTGATTGCTTAAGTTCCAGCTCCACAATATCTCTGGAATCCACAAGTCTGCACCCATGGAAATAATATTACCACCAAATAAGGTGAATTATGCATATCAAACATGGAAATATGAAAAACAGAAAAATAAAGAAAATGCAATTGCATTCAAATTTTAGCTGCTTAATCTTACTTGACAAGGCTAGATACTTGATTCATAAATACAGAGATTGAAGATGCATCCATAGAAGTGCTCGGAGAAGAGAGTTTCCCATTGTGGTCTTCTTTCTCTTGTGATGAAGCAACTTCAGATCCAGTGACAAGTATGGGTGCAGAATTTGAAGAATTTTTAACAGCAGTAGCCTTACGCAAAATATGGGTATAATATTTTAGTTCACAATCACAAAGAACTAATTCGAACACAAGGATTGCAGAATCTCATTATGTTTTTGTTCATTAAAAAAGAACTCATGGAAAACTTACCTCATTCAGTTGTGCTTGAAACTTCCAGGCAGAAAATTGCTTCCTGTTGAGGCTCTGCAGGAGACAATAACATGGAACAACTAAATATTATAATATAAAGCTGTAAAGTCTATGACACGCTATTTATCTGCATTCGATCAATCAATAACCATCTTCGAATTGAAATTCATTTCATGGATAAACCATAAAATTTTCCAATTTTAAGCACAATTGAAAGTATGCACTAAAATTACTGGTGCGGTGACCTGAATGCATATTACTTACAGCTGTGCTAACAGATCTGTCAAATACAATCCAAATACACTTTACTGACTGAAACTTTATAACAAGTAAAAAATTGCGTAAGCCTATAAATAATCCTAATTCAAGATCAAGCTCCATAATATAAATGCAATGCATATTACTGCAAATTATAGTTTTATGTGAAACATTGATCACCTATAGCAGAAATGCAGCCTAACATTATGCAATACTTATTCAAGTTTCTAGTTCCATACGTGAGAAGGCCTTTAGTGTTGTTAAAAAAGTAGGCTCAAAATACTCATTCGTTCATGATTATTCAGAAAGCATAGGGAAAGTGGGCGAGGAGAATGTATTTAATGGTACCATTTCTTTCATAATTATTAAGAGGATCAATTGATCAAACACTTTTCTATTAGCTGTCCATGGTTCACATCAAACAGTGAGATTAACTCTTCTTTTTTTCTTTTCTGGGGTAAACAGTAGGATTAACTCATGTTGAAATATTATAATTCCCACGGACCCGCAGACGAATCATCTGTATCTTGTGAGATGTTGAAAAAAGTTTCAAAACAGAGGAATTTATGGAAGAAAAGAATAGCTTTTGTTTTTATTACCGAAGAACAGCTAAGACAGAAGCGAGTGTGGAATTTTGCTTATTACTTGTTCTTTATGCTGATAATAACAGAATAATTACAGTTAGCATAGACTATAAGATAATTGTTAATATGCCAAAAAAGGAAATAATTTAGCCTCAGGCCACCCAAATGCCCAAAATTTAAGAATTAAAATTGTATTCTTCGCTGTCCACAAAAAGAAGGAGAAAAACACTAGAAATGTGGCTTCAGAAGCAACGCTAAGCTTCTTGATCGTATAGGCAGATTAGTAATCAATGCAATAGCAAAGTACTCACATACAGCGACATAAGCCTCAGAACAAATCGAAGATGGGTTCTTCATTCAAAGCCAGATTCATATTTATCACTTAATACTGAATATAATTACATACCTGAGGCCCAGATAATGCCGGATCAGCAAACGAAGATCGCAATGATTGGTATTGCTTCAAGCTCAACCCGTTTCGAAACGGCAGAATCTGCCTGTGCCGTTGCGGAATCTGTGAATTCAATCCCAAATGGAGAGGAGAAACACACTTGGGGCACGGGACCGTGAAAGAGGCCATTGGAACCAACAAAACCCCGAAATTTCTGTTCCTCTCTGCTCAAAAGGGTTTCTGATCTCCGCAACGAATGGCAAAAATGGCGAATATAGGCTGTCAGGCGATGAGATCGAAGAGGGATAGAGGAATCTGAGAAGCCTAGAGGAAGTGTGCAATGGCTATGGTTGGAGAGTACGAAGGAGGAAGAAGCGTCTCAGCTTTTAGGCTAATTTCTTCGATGATTACAATGCGACCATCAACGTCACTATTTTAAGTGTTTAACTACCTTCGAACAATAAAGCTTACTCGCTCCCTTCGCGTTTCTCTCTTCCACTCGCAGAGGTTTCCCTCCAACTCCAGCTAATTGGGGTTTTGGTCTTGAAGATGAACGGTGATAAGGACCACTGGGAATGGTAATCCAACGGCTGCTGCTTCTGTTATCTGTGTGGGCCGATCTTATAAGAATCAAATAAAGACAAATATAAATTAAAATATTATTTTAATTTCTCGTTTAGATCAATTTAATTTATTATTAATTTATATTTATAATTTAATTTTGTTATTAAACTAAAGTTCAATAAATTTAATTAAAATTAAAATCTTAAGTAGATTAATTTTTATATCAGTAATAAATTAAATTAAAAATGCTTATGGTGAATGTGAGACTTAATTGAAAATAAAAAATTAAAATAATATTTAACTCAATAAATATGATATTATATGCTATTTTTTAATTAAATATTAATGAAAATTGTACATAATTGATATATCATTTTATCCCTTTCCTCTAAATTTGTTTATTTAAAATTTAGCAATATGAGATGGAACTTTAATCAAATAAAATATTTTGATTAGATTAGGCGTGTTTAATAAATAAGTTGATTCCAAATAAATCTCAAATAATACTATAAAGATAATATATGTTTATATGCACATTAAAATTAAAGTGGAAAAAAGTATTGAAATTTTATTTAATGTATATGTATATGTGTGAAAAAATTTAATAAAAATTACATATTACAATGTTCTAAGGATTAGTTTTAATAAAATTATATGTGAAAGAAAAATTAATTTTTTAATTCATAAACTTTATATAAGTTTGTAAATTGCAAATCAATCCTCATAGGTTCGTGGATTTTTAATTCAATCTCTGTCATTAATTGGTCTCCTAATACTATTTGTGGAATGCAGAATTAGAATTCCCGTACGATAAGTACAATTTCAAGTCAAATTCCAAATTAATGACCTAACTCTATTGTAGTATTCTTAAATCTTGAAAAAAGAACCAAAAACGCAAAATGCATGCTTCCTCCTTGGATTGAACTGGATCTAAATTTTGAAGTGGAAGCTTCATTGTAGTCAGCAAAGTATTTTTTTTCACTTGGTTCCTATAGTAGAACTATTCAATCATCGACGTCTAATGTCATCTTCATTATTTACACTAGGGATGAATAAATCCTTAATCGGACTGAGCTTTTAGGCCAACTTGTGGCCTGATTTATTATCGAGTCTAGCCATATTGGGCTATTATTTTTTTTTTTTTTGTAAATTTTATTTTAGAAATTTAGAAAATATTAAATTTTGATTTTATTTAATAAATAGTATATTTTATATTAATAAAAATATATATTTAACATAAAAAAAATTACTTTAAAAAGGAGACTACATTTTTTTAATCAAAAAATAAGAGAAACTTTAAAAAATTAAAATAAATTAAAAATCTCACTCAACTTAAAAATTACGTCTCACATAATAAACTTAATCTCTAAACTCTAAACCCAATCTAATCCAAAATAATGAGATTGGATGCAATAGAACTTGTTGACCAGGTTCTATTCAGCCCAAATTCACGCAAAGGTGCTCTCCTCGTGTTTTGCACATTTTTTACTTAACAAAATAATATTTATTAGGTCCCAGCAAAGCTTACATGCAACCAAATAAGACAAAAAAACATTCATCACATTAAATGCATTAAGGGACACGTTGACATTCCCCCTACCCCATCTTTCAATCCCTTCACCTCGCCCCTTATTTTACTAAATTAAATTAAATTTTTTATGATTAATAATTAAAAATAAATTTTATTTCATTTTAACAAAATTTAAATGAAAATATGAAAATATAAAAATTTATTTTAATCAAAATATTTAAATATAATATTAATAATTAAAATATTTTAATATTTAATTAATAATTTCTTAATAAAACTATTTATCTAAAAAACATTAATTTTGTGAAAAATTTTAAAAATAATTTTAATAATTAAAATAATTGGGAGAAGATCTAATAATTTAAAATTTTTAAGTACTTTAAATTTACAAAAGAATTTCAACATTTTCAATTGGGAATTATGGGAGGAAATTTTATTTATTGTAAATTTAGGCTACTTTGAAATTTTAAAAATAATATTAATAATTAAAATTATTACTATTTAATTAATAAATTTTTATAAAGTTATTTTAAACCGATTTATTAATCAAATGATGTTAAAAATCTTGAAAATATTTTCGTCAAGTTAAACTACTGAAAAATATTAAAAATAATATTCATAATTAAAATGCTTAATCTTCAATATAAAATTTTTTTAATAAATTTATTTTCCTATAAAATAAGATTAATTTTATAAAGAATTTTAAAAATAATGTTAATAACTAAAATAATTGTTTGAAGATTTTGATAATTTAAAATTATTTAAGTAGTCTAAATTTATAAAAATCATTTCAACATTTTGAAGTGAAAATAAAGCACTATTTTTCCCACTCATTTAGACTTCCTTCTTTAATGCCTAATTACTTTGTAGTTTATACACACTTTTTCCGACATTTTCAAAACCACACAAACTCAATATGAAACATTTTTATCTACTAAAAACTCAGTCCTTTGCCTATGTGTATCGAGGCACGTTTAGAAATGACGTTAAAGCATCATTATGGGAGGAAATTTTTTTTGTAAAATTAAGACTACTTACAAATTTTGTTTGTACAAGGAGATTGAACTTGAAAGGAATTTTGTTTGTCGACGGAATACATATATCTGCCTCTCATTCTTTTTTTTTTTATTCCACAATATTAATAATCAATATGAGTCTGAATAAAGATTAAAATTTTAAAATAATTTGAATTTTACATTCTACATTAGTTTTGTTTATTTTGAAATTTTTTGACGTTTTCACTAGTTTTAGAAGGAAAAATAAAATTAAAATAAAATTATAAAATACATAATGAGTTTTTAAATTTAAGACTTAATTTTATCTCGGTTATGAATTTAATACTATATCTGATTACTTAATTAAAAAGACATTAAAATGATAGAAAACACCCTGGTAAACGCTTGATAAAATATTATTGATTAATAAAGCTTTTTTCAATAAAAAATTATTAATTAAATGTTAAGTATTTTAATTATTAATATTAGTTTAAAAATTTTTTAGTAGTGTCAATTTACAATTTAAAAAATTTCCTCCCATAATTCTCACTTGAAATTGTTAATTTTTTTTTTTTTGAAAATTTAGACTACTTAAAACATTTTAAATTATTAGAATCTTATTTTGATAATGCGTTATTTTTAAAATTTTTCATAAAATTAATTTTATATTTTTAAATAAACAATTTATTAAGAAATTATTAGTTAAAGATTAAATATTTTAATTATTAACATTGATTTAAAAATTATTAATTAAAATTTTATATTTAATATATTTGTTTAAAATATATTTAAATTAAATGAAATTCATTCTAATAATTTTTTAGTTTTTATTATTAATTATAGAAAAATTAATTTTTGTTCGTAAAATAAAAGAGAAGGGATTAGCTAGTAATAATATATGTATATGGCAAGTTAAGTGGTGTATTAGCCCAATTAAATTATAATACAAAAAAATTAACATAATTTAATTAAATTTTTATCATTACTTCTTATAATTTCTTTAGATTAATACACCACTCACATAAAATATATTAGCCAATTTTTATTTCTCGGAATTGGGAGATGGGGCCGGGCGGAAATTGCATGAAATAGGGGAATCTGACGTGTGGAGCACGTTCTACATATTCTTTTTCTAAAAAAGTAATATTCATTAGGTTGCAGGGATAAGGTTCGATAAGACAAAAGATACTTTAAATATTTGTCTGAATAAACAAGATGACAACGAATACACAAAATAGAATGTTAGTGATTTTATGACCAAAAGAAAAAAAAGAATGTTAGTGATTTAATAATTTTACTGTAGGAACTCCGCCATTTTTTGTCGTACCAAGACTTTTAGAAGCTCGTGGTAATATATTACAATTTTGGTTTGGATAACAAAATTTTTTGTTCTTTTTTATTTCAAAATATGAAAAAAAAAAAAGAAGAATTAAGTTATCAATTTGAAAGCTAACTTGACATCTTATTTATCATATATACACTTTATATCAGCATTCTACGCATGAAATTAAAAGACCAATTAAAGACAAAGATCGACTTAAAAGTTTAATAAACTATAACGATTAATTTAAAAATAAAATAAAATATAGTTACTAGTTATTAAATTTATGGAAAGTATAAAAATGAAATGATTAATTTTTTCAATATATAATGATAATACAATTTTATTAACTTAGCTGTTGCAAGCTTAACAAGTCAAGCATCAAATATATAAACTCGATTCATTTAACTAAATGAGCTTATAATATGTTAACTAAGTTTATTATTCAATAAAAGACCCGAGCCTAATTCAAACTGTTGATCGAAACTCATTTTATGTGTGTCGAATTTCATATTTTAATTGATTGTGAGTGGAATATTATAGTCTTCACTATATATAGGATTAAGGATTTTATAGAAAAATTATTGAACATTTATAATAGAGGGGGCAAAGTTCAGTAAATGAAAATATAGCACAAGATAATAAAATATTAATGGTGCATATCACAAAGCACCAATTGCAAACTTTTAAAGCACATGATCACTTATTTACAATAAGTCAAACCACAGGGTAATAAACTGCATTTTATACATTTTAAAATGCCAAAGTAGCATTTTAGTTCTTAACTTTATTTAATGTTTCATTTTAAATTTAGAAACATTTTGAAGTTAGTTCTTGTTTAGTTTACAATTTGTGTTTTATTTATTAATCACAATGATATGCTAATAATGAGTGAAACAAAGATACTGGTAGTTAATTTATGAGGTCAAATAAATTAAAATTTTTTTTTTAAAAAAAACTTACATGGTATGCAGGAAAAAATAGTTTTAAATATTAAAAATTAGTTATTGCAGTAAATATTTGTATCAGAGACACTAATAATGATAAAATAAAGTAAGTGTCATATTTTTTTAATGAGCTGTTGAGAGTTGTGATATATGATTAGAAGTAAGGAATTAAATGTTTAAGGAAGAAAATGGAAAAGTTAAAATACCTTATGAAAATATAAAATAGAAATAATTAATGTCAAATACATTAGAAAATCTTAACAGTTTGAAACAAATAGATAATAAAGTATAAGGAAATATGTGATAAATCAAAATGATTTTTTGCCAAAAAAAAGTTTATAATAATATAGAGATAATTAAATTACAATTTAAAACATATAGTAGATTTAATAAATTTGAACATTGTAATAAAAAATGAGACAAAAATGCTTAGTTATTAACTGAGAATCACGAAAAGAAATAATTTATTGAAATTAAATAATTGGCATAATTAGTATTATTAATGGTAAAAGAATACTTAATAATGTAAAATAGATTAATACTATTATTTAAAAATATAACGTGTCAACAAGAATAATAGAATAAATTATATTGACCCAGAGCACAATCAACAGGAAGAGGGAGGGGAACAAGAAGTTCATCATGTATTGCATCGACTAAAACACTTGAGAAGAAAATCCTTTTGTGTACTTTTATTCTTACTTTGTTAAACTTTTAATTTCTTAGACTCATGATTTTTTAGAATTTTTTTTAATTATTAATTTTTTATTAATATTATTTTGAAAAAATTACACTTAGTTAAAAGGCCTACAAAAATAAAACAAAATAATAATTAATTTACTATTTTACCATATTGTTGAAAAATAAATAAAGTCTAAATAAATTGTACTTATTTAATTTGTTTCCGTTATTATTTAATTTCAGTAAAATATATCATATATAAGTAACTAATTATTAACTATTTACCTATTCAACAATCAATACTTATTATTACAGAATTTTAAGTTTTACTTCTGTTAAAATCAATTAATTTCTATAATAATATTGTGAGTATTTTTTATTTTTATTTTTAATATTAATCTATTGAATATAATTATTTTATTAGTATATAGTATATAGTTTTTATACTGTTATATAAATAATTAATTATAAATTTAATAAATTTATATAATTTCAACTATAATTTTTATAAAAAAAATTTATCATTTGTACCATACGACTGGTGCTTATTTAATAATACGCAATCCCATGGCATCTACGGTCAAACGTCGGAAAAAGATCCCCTGCTGTCAAACTGATATCGCAGGGGCTGCTATGAGATGAATTTTAGCCGCCAGATTGATCGTACCGAATTACTGGAGCCGCGTCTTCAACGATGCCAAAACGCACAGTTTTATTTGAAAGTCTCAGCTTAGCGTGTACACAAGGCAAGCCTTCAATGGCTATATATGTGGCCGGTGGGAAGCTGATGGAGTAGCCATTATGGACAACAAACATATTATATCAGTTAACCCAATCTTGATATGGTAGAGGAAATCAATTTATTCCCATGATCTCAAGCTAACGAATAGAAAATCAATTAAATCACAAGATCAATTTTGGCAAACAATAACGAAAATTGCATGTCAACTTTCCACTACCAATTTTCTCCTTCAATCTGATCGATTTCCATTACAGGACCAAAGTGCAACAATTGCAGAAGATGAAGGAGGAGATCTACCATGGGCAACCTTGACTGCAGAACACGGAAATCTCCCATGGACGAGAATGACGAATGGAAAAACTGGTTTGAAAATCTGGTTTGCACAAACGATAATCTGGTTTGAGAATGACAAACACAAGCGCTGAAAGACGGACAGAAATCTGCTTCGAAGAAAGACCCATCGAGGAAGAAGAATTGTTTGAAAGCCTCCAAGACGGAGTGTCGTTTGCCTCTTTCATATTCAAAATAAAAAAAAATTCAAAACGCACAGTTTCAATAAGAACAGTGCATTTAAGCTTCCTTGATAATTTGGCTGGCGCCAGGAATTCATCCCACAGCATCTCCTGCTGTGTTTATCTGACAGCAGGGGAAATATTACGAATATTTAAAAATTTATTAGTAATATTGATTGTGAATTTTGAAAAAAGATGGAGGGT
This sequence comes from Delonix regia, assembly GCA_037074485.1. Taxonomy (NCBI): domain Eukaryota; kingdom Viridiplantae; phylum Streptophyta; class Magnoliopsida; order Fabales; family Fabaceae; genus Delonix; species Delonix regia. The sequence continues at coordinate 14,135,269 of CM073449.1, forward strand.
AATAAAAACAAAAATAAATAAAAAATCATTAATTGAATGTAATTAAAAATAATAAAAATATTAATTATTATTATCCATGGGTGCAATAAACATTCTTCACTTAGTTTCCCCAGTAGCAGTTAGCTAAACACCCAAACAAAATTAATATCTAACTACGTGCATATTTTCAAAAACATAAGATGAGCCTTTATGGGGTCCAAAATGCTTGGATATATGATTCTTAGGCCCAATTGAATAAGGTTTAATTTCTCGGTCCAAGACTTGACAGTACATAGAATATTTCTTTCGCCCCAATATTTCTAATATAATTGAAAAAAAAATTAGTCTTATTTTAATTTAGTATTCTAATATTAATTATAAATATATGCTTTAGCCAATTCTTTAGGGTAGAAATAACATAAAAGGAAAAGCTCAAAAAACGTTTTATAACTAACGTCACCCTGCTACTTTTCTGTTCATATAAATATATTAACACCAATTAATATTTTTTTTCCGTTCAAAAAAAAAAATTCTTTGTAATGGATTGCGGTGCATTTGGCTCGGGAACCTTTTTTTTCTTTTAATTTAATAAGTTCAAATATATCAAATGTAGGTCAAATACACTAAATGCATCGATTTTAAAATGCAATAAATCCATGTCTCTTCAAAATGTGAATATGTACTCAGCATGAGAATGAATTGTTGGAAAAAATATTAGGAAATATTGATATATTTACGTAATAGTTAATTTAATGTATTAGTTTCAATAAAATTATTTTAAAAAAAAGTGAGGACTATTAAAATAATGATATTATTGGAACTGATACATAACATTAACTGTCACTTAAGTGTATTAGAACCAACCAATATCTTTTTAGATTCTCCACAATAATTATAAGGACCAATTTTCTAGTAAAAAAAATATAATAATTAGATCTAGATCACATGGTCTCAAATGTAAAGATTCTTTAAGAAAAAGATTAAGTATTTCTTAAAATAAAATGTATTAATATTTTAGATTTTTTTACATATAAAATGATTTTTATTTTAAAAAAGACAAAACTGCACAGTAAGATATCTAGAATAAATTGTAACATATTAGAAGTAGTTGAGTCTTTTTTTTTTTTTTCTGTAACAAAATATCATCCTATATAAATAAAATATAAAATTTTACTTTGTTTTGTTAAAAAAAAAAAACTTATTTTATCTTAGAAACTTTACATTTAAAGCATTTTATTGGAAAACAATTCCCAGCAATTACTTTAGGAAGAGATATTTTTCTTAATAGTGAAGGGGATGCTCAAGGGAAAGATATTTTTAGATAAAGAAGGGAAAAAAGAATGATAAAAATATATTTTTGATCCCTCATTTATAGTCATTAGAGTAATTTGATTACTAAAAGATGAAATGTATTAAATTGATCCCTCAAAAGATTGCACTGTGATTACATATAGTCCTTCTATTATGAGACCGTCAAAATTAGTCTGAGTTAGACTAATTTTTGCTGATGCAACACGTTCTTTAGTGAGGTGGATTAGTAGTTTACTTAGAATTAAATACTTTAGTCCCTCATCTTGTGTCACATATTGCTTTATTCCCTTATATTTCACAAATAGATCAATTTAGTCCCTTACTCTTTGATATTAGATCAATTTGACCCTTTTTTTTTTTTATACTAGTTCCATTTATTCTTTCACTTATCGCCACTAGATCAATTTGATCCCTCATCTTTTGCCATTAAAATAATATGGTTCCTAAAAATTTTAGTATGGTCAAAATTAGTCCTTAACGATAAAAATAAAATAACTATGGTGGCACTTCCAAAAGATTTTATGTTAGTTAAAATAAAATAAGATTATAGATAACATTCAATTGTTACTTATTCAAGAATCACAAAACACATACTTCATTAGTACCTAAAGTGATGGGTAATTCATTAGTATTTTTTCCCTTAACCATCACAATAAAATTATTTTTAATTATTTATTAATATGTTACTTCTTTTTATTAAATTTTATAAAATATAATTCTTTTTAATTTATATATTTCAACTTATTATCTCATATATATATATATATATATATATTTGTTATATTTTCAATAATCTTTCTTAATTTCATTTTCCATTATCTTCTTTATATTATATAATATTAAAATATATATATATATATATATATGGGCATCAATTTTTCAAAAAATAATATAATTTCCTTCTACTTATATGATTTACATAATTATTATTCAAATATTTTTATATCTTTAATAAACTTTGAAACATATTATAATTTCTTTTCAAATCTACAATAATCTTTTTAATTTTTAAGCATATGATAACTCCTTTCGAAATCTTCAAAAAAATTTCAATTATTTTTATATAATATAATTTTAATAAATGTACACATTCACATATATCCTATTTATGTAAGGTAAAGAGTTAATTAATCATATAGAATCATTTAAAAGCATTTATTTTTAACAATATTGTACGCTTTTTAAATTTTATTATAATTATAGTATGACCTTATAAGTGAAATGTAATTTAAAAAGTAATTTTAATGGTAGCATTCAAATTGTTCACAATACAATTATGTTTGCAATAAAGTAAAATTGATCCATGTTTTGGGAATTCAAATTATATTAACTCAACAAATAGCTAAATAGTAAAGAATGATAAATCTAATTTATTTAATTGAAAATAATAAAATAATAAAAGAAGTAAAATATTTAGAAATAATTGAAAATAATTATATTGTATTGGTTAAGGTAAAAAAAATAATGAATGACCCATCAATTTGGGTATTAATGCCTAGATATATGTGTTATGTGGTTTTAGGACAAGTAGAAGTTAAATTCTATATGTATATGTATGTATTTGTATTAATATAGCAGATAATTTATCATGCGTTACTGAATTTGTATTCTTATTTTATTTTATCCAATATTAAAAATCTTTCAAAAGTGACACCATAATTATTTTATTTTTATCGATAAGAACCAACTTTGATCGCATTGAAACCTTGAGGGACCAAATTGATCTACTGACGATAGATGAAGGATTAAATGGATCTAGTGTTAAAAGATGAGGGACCAAATTAATGTAATGTCAAAGATTGAGAGATCAAATTGATCTATTTATGAAAGATAAGGGACTAAATCGATCTAGTAGCGCAAGATAAGAGACCAAATTATTCAATAATGGAGCAAACTATTAATCTACCTCAGTAGATAACATGTTTCCTCATGACAGAAGGACTAAATGTGATTATAGTGCCAATTTTGAGAGATCAATTCAGTACTTTCTATTTTTCAAAAACCAAATTGATCTACTAACAAAAACTAAGAAACCAAAAATTCTCTAAGGAGAATTAAAGGAAGGCTATTTCGATGAGGCCAAATGTATGTAGGTACCTTTGACACTTCTCTTATGGTACTTTAATATATATATATAAATAGTGAATTTTTTTATTTAAAAGTTAACAATATAATAATACTTTGTCATTAGACTTGATCATCCATTGAAAAGCCCGCCTGACCTGAATTTGGGCCTAAATTTTTAAGTTTGAATAAAAAATGGGCCAGACTCGAGCTTTTTTTAAAGTCCAGCCTAACCCGAATTCTACATATATTTTAAATATTTTTATTAAATTCTTTTAGATTATATGATAATTTTTTTACATTGCATGATAATGGATTGTATAAATACATTTAATATTTTTATTAACTTTTATGAATGAGAATCATTTCTTTCAAGTTTGCTAATATCATTTTTTTTTTGTTCAGCAAATTATATCTATCAAAAAGGGCCAAGTTGGGCTAGGTTTTTGGGTTTTTTATTAGGTATTGGCTTAAATTTTGAAAAAAAAAATTGGGCCTTAGCTCAAGCCTGGGGTCACAAAAAATATGAGCTCAAATGCAAGCCTAATTAATTTTTATAATGGCCCAGCCCTTGATCAAGTCTATTTGCCATCAAAAGATAAAAAAAGAAACTGGTCATCAAGTTTTCTCACAAGAATAATAAGTTCATGAAAGGGACAACTTATACCTATAGGTCCAAGTTCAAGGAAGTTTGTAGGGCTAGTGTTATTGGATTTGATTTGACAATACAACTTGACAATTTTCACTTTTTTTAATTTCTTTTAATATGCATATGCCATCAAATAGGGATTTGAGATGGCTTTTTGAGCCATCTGCATCAATTTTTTTTAAAGTCCTATTGTATATAAAGTATTACATCATAATGTTATACTTTTTGGGACTCAGAATAAACCAATTCGAGTCCCATGCTACTTTTTTGGGACTCGAAATGAACTAATCTGGGTCCCATGCTATTTGTTTAAGATTCAGAATGAACCAATCCAAATCCTTCTTTTTGTAAAATAAAATATGTCAGGGGAACTGAGAAATTTTCATCATTAGTTCCCTTGACAACTTTAAGGGGACTTAAAAAATTATATTCAGAATCCCTTAGCTTCATTAAAAAAAATTACATCATAGCATGGATGAGTGAGCATATGTCTGTTTTCTTCTCTTCACTTCTAACATAATCCTGCCTAATGCTATTTTTCATAAACTTGTTTTTTAACACTTCATATTTTTCTTTTATCTTCCATACATACTCAAATTTTACTCAATTTCATGTACTTGGTCATATCTCAAAATTTAAAACATAGATAAAATTATGTGAAAGTTTTAAATAATTGATAATTAATTTTTATTATTTTAAAGATAAATATTCTTCATATTTTTACAAATATTTTATATCTTATAAAATTAATTTTATTAAAAATTAAAATTTCACACAGTAAAAATGATTTTAATTTAATACCAGAATGATAATAATTTAATTAAAATTTGTGATATTAAAAATAAAACTATCTTAATTTTAAAGATCTAAAATACAAGTTTATAAATGAGATTAGTTTAATTTTAATTCAAAGTGATTATACATAAAACTATATGTTAATGTGACGTGATATCATAGTAAGGAAACAATAACTAATACACTTTATCAAAAAATTTATGACATTACAATAATTAATTTATATTTATAACTTTTATATATATAATCGTACAAATAATAATACGCATTAGCCATATAGTCAATCTAAAAAATATTACCATTAATGACCAATGATCAAATCTGATACACAATACTATTGTATAAATTTTAAACTATTAAATCATTAATATTTGCATCCAATCATTATAACTTTTAAATAATCCAATTAGTTAAATAGTTCATAATGAGACTGTGTAATAATTCCAATTAGAAGAAATTTATTTAACTTTTACTGTGCACAACAAAATGATTTGGGTTTGAAGCAATATTAGGCCTTGTTTGCTTATCAAATTTGGATCGGAGGGAATGAGAATGAGAATATGAATGAGAGTGGGAATAGGAATAAAAATATAAGAGTATGTTTGGTTTAGCATGAATAGTAAAGCAATGTTAATAAATAACATTAACATTAATTAAATTGAAATGAGGGAAATGATTAATTTGACCTATCAGTAAAATTAAGGACAATGGTTAAAACAAAAGGATGGGAACTCACATGTTATATAGAAAGAGCTAGGGCTTGCCAACGATCTCCATCTATGAAGTAAGGTGTGTCAGGCATTTGTTTAACCTTACCTCAGGTTGACCTCAAACGAAAGCTTCCACATGGTAGCGAGCGGTGTTGAACATTAACACCTAGTGAAGTGTTGTTGTTGCAACAACAATAGGTACAAATTAATCTTTTTTCCATGAATTCTGTTTCGTCCATCCATTTGTGAGGAATTCATATGAACTGGTGTTGAATATCAAAACCCAGCCATCATTAATATATTCCTAGATGCATAAAAAAAATTTCTTCCTTTATGATCACACTGTACTCATTTATAATATTGTATCATGGGGGTAACTATAATTTAGGATGTAGTCACTGTTATTGTGAGGCAATGAACTGGGCATCAATCATTTGGCAAAGACATTACATTATTACGTTGGTTTTGGTTGCTAGAGATAGTCCACGATTGGTAGAGGTGCTTAGGAAAATAATTGATGTGGTCTTGCTAGAGATTATTGTTAATTGCAATGTGTTTAGGGTAGTATATGTTATTGATTGTCAATCACATATGGATCCATTTTTATTTAAGCAAAGTTTTTACTGTCATAATTTGTAACTTTGATGCAGAGTTTGAAAAAATGGATGCTAGTTAATGTTGGACATTATTTACAGGTATAACATGGCTTCCTCTAATGTGGGAGACAGTAGTGGGACAAAGACTAAAGGTTTTTAAAACAGAACCTATTCTTGTGGTATGAGGGTGACCTTGAAAATTTCTGAGATTGAGTAGAATCTAAATAGGTTGTTGAACTAACAAATGTGATTACTTTAAATGGTTGACGCTGTATATGACTAATAAGGTGACAATGAATGAGATAGTGTTTGACATGTTTAACAAGGTTAATGAAGTGAAGAAGCAAATAGATGAACATATGCAAAGAGTTACAACAATAGAGGTAGCAATGAAAGCAGTTGAAGGTCTAGTGCGAGGCTGGAAGATGTGGGTCATGGGATTAAGCTTATAAGGGAATGTTTTTTTTTTTTTTTTTGTACTAGTGCTTCTGTGAAGTAGGCATTATAGTGCTCGTTTATTTTGTGAAACCCAAGTAGGTAGTGTGTAGCAAGTGTAATATAGTTAGATTTCATGTTAGTGCACAATAGTTGCAATGTATGTTATAGCTTCATTGCCAAACTAATGTATGCACCAGGGGTCCACCCTTTACTAATATAAAAAGTAATTTTGAAGCTAATTTAGGTCCATTACTATGATCTTGGTTTGAGTTTACATGTTGTACAATTAAAAGTTATTTTATTCTATTGAATACATGTTGTATAGTTACATTGGGAGGTCAATTTGTCAAGTACTGTCCATAATTGACAGCTAGGATTAATATTGCTATGTTTTAACATACCCATTGGTGCTAATACTTGAAAGATGGCTGTGAAAAGTTTTGGAGGTTTCGTTTAGTTAATTTTATACAGTCAACACATAACATTACTATTATTATGCAGTTGACAGTTAAGTCTACACTTACCAAGCAACTTGGGTAGAAAGAAGAGGAGGACAAAGTGGTAATACAGATCATGAATGTGCTTTTTAACTGTAACTATCTAGTTACCCTTAGGAAAGAAAAAAACACCTTTAATCTTAGAGTTATTGAATAACAATGTGCACTTTCTACTTATGTGTTTGCTTCTTCCTTTTATCTTTTTTTAAAGATGGCAGTAAGAATTCTAGTATTGCCCAATAAACCATTCACAATTCAAGAATATATATATATATATTCATGAAAGAAGAGGTTTGCATGAAAGGTATTGCTTAAAAGGTACTTTGCATGAAAGAAGAGGTTTTTTTCCTTAATGGCTTCACTTAGTAATCTATGCTTTATATTTGAAGCAATAAAGTGAAAAGATATTGCCAATATACCTACACTCGTCATTTTTCTTCCTTTCATCCTTTTGCTTATAAAGTGTTGTTTATAATTATTGTTATTCTTTCCAACATTTTGCTTTTAAATAATGTTCCTTTAGGTTATTGTAATTGGCTTGCACTTCTTTGTAAGAGAAGAAGGAAACAAGCATATGCCAGAGTATAATAGAGAAATTCAAAAAAGTGAATTTCTGTGTTGATTATAGCATTTTATGGCAGGGTATTTTTTGTTGGTTATTTTTACACATAATAGTAATTGATCAATTTTCTTTTGCATTTAATTAAAAAGATTGCTGTTAACATTCATAGATGAGGGTTGATACATACTCCTTTCTAGTTTTGGTCAGCTTGATAAACCCTACTTATATTTACCTACATCACTAGTTGTTTTAATGTTTCTTTAATAATTGATTTGGTATAACATTTGGTTTTATTAGAAATTTGACTTGCAAAATAGAGTTTTCATTTTGTTGTACATTTCAAGCTGATTAATTGCTAGGATGTTGCTCCAATTACTTCAAATGATTTCATTTTTTTTTAAGGTGAAGCATTCTAATAATTTCCTAGAAGTCACATAAGTTGGAAATTTAGTTTTACTCATAAGCATTCATGATAGATTTCACATGATGAATGCATATTTCATCTATTAATGATTATGATTACTTTCCCAATTCTTTATCTAATAAAATACTCACTTCTTCCCTATGAAGCTTATAAGGGAAACTCATTTCCTTATAGAGATCTGACTCTTTTCATTCTCCAAAGATAGATCTCCAAGAAGATTATAAGGAAATTTGTAATTTGGGAATGCTAAAGAGAATTTTGCAACAGGAGTTCATGCAAAATCACTTATAAAGTCTTTCCTTATGCCAAACATTGTACCTTTGGACATTTCTGGTGGCAATGACTTAGCTAAAACTGGAAAAGAAACTATCAACTTTTCAAGGATAAAACCAGAGATGTTACTCAAACTAGCTTTTGTAGATGTCTAAATTCTAGATGAGACGAAGCACCAAGCCAATACATTAACTTTATTAATGAAAAAACTTAAATATAGATTTTAAGTGTTTGCTATCAAGTTTTTCAATTTTAAAAACTAACAAGTGGATATTTTTGACATATGTCTCTACTGATAACAAATATTTATGGAACTTGACTTTAGTCTTGCCCTTTCTTTAGCTATCAACCATAAGTAACTTTGCAGTCATTTTATCAACATCAAGTTTACTTAGAAATATTGCTTGGAAGTAATAGAATTACAAAATACATATTATTGTAGGTATCTGTATAGTAAGGTAGGAGTTCTTAATATCCATAGAAGTATAGGATGATAATAGAACAGATAAGCAGGAAAACAAAACCATCCAAAAAGGCTTCTAACATTGATAGCACAGAACATATATTACATATTCCAATAATAAAAATTGTTTTACAATTGGCACATTTTGTACATCTTTAAAACATGTGACAATACTCCTCTTGCTCATGAATGTACAAAAAAAATTATGTTGTGAGCCAACCCAATGGTGAGATGGGTTTAAACTTGTCCAATATACAAATACTAGACTTCCACTTTTAACTTACACACTTCTCGTGCCATGTTTACATCTATACAACAAAATGGTATTGTGAGCTACTTGACGGTGGATGTGGGACTCACACAAAGAGATGGATACAAAATAGTTGTATACATAATCACAAAAAGATGTGCAAGAGAACCCATTACAATCTATCTTAGGAGCTCCCTTATCCATGTAGCCTTGAGGTGGTCAACCATTCCAAAGAAAGCTACCAATAGCCTATCATTTTTTGCGATTTTCAAGTGACTATAGATATACTCTCACTTTCAAGAGGATCATTGATATTTGATTGTTTGATAAGATTATGCATTTGGCAACATGCCAAGATGACCTAATTGTGTGTTTGAACTAGGTAGAATGATGGACTCCTCAGGATAGCCTAGCGTAGTTTTAACATATCGAAGTATCTTTCTATTATGTTACACACAATCAAATGCTTCATGTTGAAATACTTTATGTGATTCATTAGTTGTCTACCTTTCCTCCACTCATTAGGTGGTACCATTGACCTCTAAATGGTGCAAGGATGCCCACATAGTTGGTGAACCTTGAATCCACTAAGTAATACCATTATATATATATACAATAATTAAAAGGATTAGTTGCCCAATTATGTCATCAACTGTACAAAACATCATGTAAAGGGCACACTCTCACCTTGGTGGTACCCTTAGTCTATTCCTTCTTATGATTGCATTGCACAACACTTGTTCGCCTGCAGCTGATCTTTCAGATCCAAACAATACATATATGAACTACTTGTCTTAGGAGCACACTCCTGGGACATTGGTTGTTAGCTCACCTTTTCGATTACAATGCCTCAGTTGGTCTTGCAATGTCACCTTAATCCTTACATGAGTCCCATCAAGTACACCAATGCAATTTTACAAAAACATAACAAAATCAATTGGAATTGTAATTGTCTACAGCGATGGAAACAATACTCAATTTTTATGCACTTACCTTGAACCATTTCTATCTTTCATCAATTGAGTCCTATTACATAAGCTTAAGTTTTTTTGTAAAGCTCATGGTCCAACTTCATCATAGCATTAAGCACAATATTAAAGTACCTACTTATGGTTTCACTTGACCTTCCAAATCGGGATGGAATTACCCTATTCTTGACATGATGAGCTAAAATGTACAGAAACATCAGAACCTACTCATCGACCAGTATATGGTTTGTAGGTTTTAGCTTTCCTTGGAATCAAGCATAAAGTAGAGCTTATCGGATGTAGCTTGATATATTATAATCTTGTTAAAGCAAGTGGTGTCACTACTATATATTAGGTTCTTAAGATGAACTCTTTTTTCATAGAAATTCAGGGTGTACTATCTATATGTGATGCATCTCTTATGTTGGGCAATCCATACCCCAATGGCCAGAAAGCACCTATAGAGTTCTACAAGTGTGACCACACTAATATATGTACAATTAGTCTTCTCCTAGCATAGTCTGTTAGTTCACACATTTGACAAGTAATTTAAAATAAAACACATTGTTTCACATAATATTTGGTCCATGAATCATGCACCATTCCAGCGTAAATCAACAACATGACCCCTAATGAAAGACCCTTTTGTTGCAGTTCTAGTTGTAATATACCGTATTATCTTAATCATCATTATTATTTTAGTAAACTAATCTAAATTCTCTATTTTTCCTTTTTTTAGGTTTTAAACTACTCAATATATGAGAATTACCCACACTCATTGTTCACCATATTGCATTCATGTATTTATAAATCTTTCATAAACCATTACACATAAACTTCGTAACAAAAAGACAATCTTGGTTGATTTACTTTCTAAACATGGAAATATTTCAGCCTCATGTGCTTAATTTTCGAAAATCCTGGATAAATTAATACGTTATTAGCCTTAAATCTAAATTAGTTTCATATCATACATATGAATTAACATACTTGGAAATCATCGCTTTCATCCTACTCCGTATACATCCTTATGTGTTTCCAGAATTTCAATGGTGCATAAACATCATGTAAATACCATTGCTAATCACTTCTACACTCTGTTTTAGGCTCCCAGAGAAAAGAAAAACACATATTGGAAAAAGCCAATGATCTATAACGACGAACAGCCTCTCACATGCAACACTCATAGTCATTGAGCATAAAATGCATATTGGGAATATTCACATAGTGTGGCATCTAAGTTATTGTAAGCTCACCCTTTCCAGAGAATTTACACATGTAACACTTAGTTTCACAACACGATATTGCTATACTAAGTTCGAACAAAAACGAGCTTCAGATTTACAATACAGAGCAAAGCAACTCATGCTAAACACATACCCCACACACAGGATGCGACAAGCAAGGCATAGGTAAAGATTACACAAATCATAGAAGAAGAAGATGCTTCTATAGAACTGTTCGCAAGGAACCAATCGACTTGCATGCATGGAGCAGAGTGAGGATATTGGCCAAACTAAACTGTAGAAAACAAAGTTCAATAGCACTTACCGTTCGATGATGTCTAACAAGGAATTTAGTGTTTCGTCCCTAGTGTGGCTGTCACTGGTTTGGGTTGACAGTAGCTGCAAGAGATCCACGTGGAGTAACATAAGGACTCGAGTGATCTGACATAGTGTAAGGCAAAAGGGCAAATGGGACATTTGATCTCTTCTCCCCCAAGAAAGGCCCTTAATCCATATGGGATTGCTCATTCCTAAAAAAATCGGAATGAGCTTTCCCAATTGAAAAGGATTGAGATGCCAAGTTTGGAACCAAACATGGGATAAGGGAAGAGATACCATTCCTTGAGCTTCATTCCTGAAATAAACAAGGCCTACTATTCTCATCAAAGGGAAAACCTATACCTATATGCATCAGATTTGATAATACAGTTTGACAAATTTTCATCTTTTTCTTTCTTTTTTTATTTTTAATAAGCAGATGCCACCGACTTGCTTGAGGCCAATTTCACTTTCTGCTAAGAATTTATTTAATAAATTTCAATAACTTATGATATACTTTTTATAATTTATTTTTTCTTTAACATGATATAATCTAACATAACAAAATATTTAATTTATCATATTTTACTTTTGTTGTTTTTAATAGAATATTATTTTATATAATAAATAATTTAAATTATTAATGTTTCTTGTATATTACAATAATTTTTAAAAAATATTTATTTAAATTAAATAAAAAATATATAATAACATGCGAGCCGTTTCATCAATAGATATCCAAATTTGGATCATATATTGTGAGGCAATCCACAGCACTAATGCTGTGAAAAAAAATTCGGAGCTTCGGATGATTCTAATGGATATGTATGTAATTTGCTTCCACTTTTTTTGGGCCAAAAAAATGAGACCCCATATGACGTCGTTTTGGGGTCTCTGAAAATGGTATAGACGAACATCTCCGTGATTTTCAGAGTTACAAAAATAATTAAACAATGCGATGTGGCAAATCAACATCTATTGGATTCATTCGACGGTCGAGATTTTCTTTGTATCATGGATGTTGTGGTTTGCCTCGTTATGCGATCCGAATTAATGGATATCCACCCTCGTATATTAACCGTGATGGAAAAGCCCTGCGACTAATGCATGTGAGCAAGCTCGAGCATGGGTTCATGTCATTGGCGGATTTTAGGGGGGGCCAGCATATGCCCTCCAATGTTTGTTTAGCATATATATTATATACATATATAAAATATGAACAAATTATTTTGGCCTTTTATAAAAGAAAATTTTTTTATTTGGCCCCTATTACTTTTTAAATAAAACAAAGTCAACCCTCCCTTCTTAGCTTTTCATTGTCCCATCGTCTTCCTAATGTCCAACCATACTTCTCTAAAACAATGAAGTTAGAAAACACAATATATTGACATAAGTAAAATGAACACTAAAATCTTAAAGCTTCACTACAGGTGTTCAACAATTTACCTTGAGTTTTTATATGTATTTATTCTCTTACATTGGCAAAAGGATAGGATACTATTTTTATTTCTTTTTTTTTTTAGAGTTGCATAAATATATAAAAATTTGTGTCAGATTCAATTAATGGCTTTCTCTTTATTTTTCGCTACGCAGCTCAAGAGATGATGACAAATGCCACTGTTGAACGAATTAAAAAAACAAAAAAACTACGATTCAGTGCAGTACGTATATATAAAAAAAATTATGAATGTCAATGTGATGAAGATGAAGCAAGAAGAGGCAGCAGAGGGGAAACTAAGGGGAGTCTTGTTTTAAACATACAAGATATACATAAAATATTATAACTTATAGGTAAATTCTTTAACCTAATTATAAAATTAGGTGTATTAATACAATCATTATATGACATAAGAGAAAGACACATAACAATAATATGTCATATTATACTAATTATAAACCAATTTAAAATTACTTGTTATATTTATATTTTGATCCCATTAATTTTAGATTTTATTTATGAACTCAAAATTCTTTTTGATTTTTATTTTAATTTACTCTATCTACTTTATATTTTTCAATAACTCACATGTGAATATTAGTTTATAATTTTGTTAACTCACCCTTATATCTTTTTCTATTTTTTCAATAATTCCACAACTTCCTAATTTTATTTTTAATTTCAATTTATAAACTATGGGCTTATTAAAACTAAAAAGTAGAGGGATAAATTGAAAATTTTTGAAAAATTTATGGTTTATAAATACAATATAAAAATATTTGAATCAAAATATAAATACAACAAATCATGTTGAGTTGTCATACAATCAATATATTTGAATATGTCATTGTTATATGTCTTCTCTTAAGATTGTCACATAGTTATTGCACTAATACAACTAATTTTATAGTTACACCAAATATGGCACCTAATTCATATATCGTTTAAATATATGCTATACTTTAAATAAAAAATATTGTTGGTTATTATTTACTTTGTTTTAACAATTTTATAAATTATTTCCAATAATTAAATTTAAAAATTATAGTTTTAGAATAATATCTTATCAATGTTTGAAAAAATTAAATGTAGAAAGGACTATATTTACACCTATATGTTATATAGACAAAAATTAAAAAGAGTGAATATTGCAATTTTTTCTCAATTTTTTTTATGGATTTTATAATTAGTTTATAATTTTTAAAAAAGTTAGTCTATAAGGTAAATTATATAAATATGACTTATTTTAAAAAAAATACTTCATATCATACGTATTACTCTAATATTGTACAAATAATTATGACAGTACTCAGTACCATTGAAAGCCATTAATTTATTTAATTTTATATTATATCATCTCTTATATAATATATATATATATATATATAATATTATATATTATAATTAACAATCTTTGACCCCCTCAAAAATGTTTTTTGCCTCCGGCACTTGCGATGTGGCCTTGTTATGACATATGTGAATGATTTCAATTAAAATCTATTGAGAATTCCATAAATAATAGCGGAACAAAACAAGTTATTTACCTTACATCTTAAGAAAAAACTAAAATTTTTAATAATATGCAAATGTAAGATGCAAGTTGAAAATTATTAAGTAATAGGAGAAACAATATTTAATACGTGAGTAAATATCATATGAGATGAAAGTGTGAAGTAAGAAAAAATTAATCTACTTTCATAACTTATTTTGTAATTAATTAATAATGTACTTATTTTCATAATTGAATTTATTTAAAATTTTCATTTTTTTTCTATAGAGATAAAAGTTGGTTTTGGATAATAACAATTTTGGACATACATCAGACATTTTGCCATTTTTTTTATTGACCCATAAATAGTAAGGTTCCGAGTTTAAAAAAATAATTTGACGGCAGTGGGTTTCTACTCAAATTGTCAAATCATATGCATATATATAGCAACATTTTAAAATTGATTATTCAAACGACAAGCTATATATAGTAAATCTTTATTAGTCTAATTAGTTAAAAATAAAATTATATAATAAAAAATGTAAGATCATTTGGTAATTAAAAAAAATATGATTTGTAAATAACAAACTATAGTAGTAATAAACCTATAAGTTACTTTTTAGTCAAACTAATTAAGAATAAAAATTATGTGGCAAGAAATGCCAAATTATTTAGTAATTAAAGTGAACGTGATTTGTATATAATGCAAATCTTAGTAACAATAAGTCCATAAATTATTTGTTCGTTTAATCAGTTAAAAATGAAAATTATGTTATCAGAATTGCAAAACAATTCGATAATTAAGGAAAACGTGATTTGTAAGTAATGCAAATTATAATAATAATAAATCCATAAGTTTGGAGTAATTTTGTCCATTAAAAAATTATAAAATAAGATTAGATCTTTTAGAGTAATTACAAAATTTAAGGTATTTTTAGTAATTAATTGTATTTACTACTTCCAAACAAAAAAATTTCCTTTAAAAAGTGCTATAAAACTTTTGAAAAAAAATTATTTTGGTAACCAGCGATATGAGTAATATTTTCTCTTTTGAGATCAAGATATAAATAATAATCAATTTATGCTACAAAAACAAATTTTAAAAATGTATTAGCTTAATGAAATTGTGAGCAACCAATTCTTATTCTCTATATTTATTAAAAAAATGTATAAATCTAATTATTAATATTAAAAAATACATGATTTAACGATTAAAATTAAAATTAAAGACTATATATAATAAAAAAAACTCAATTAAAAATTTTTAATTTGACAATTTAATTTTAAAAAAAATACGCAGCTTCTCTTTAAGGACGGCGTAAAATTCACCCATAATAGCCTTCGGACATAATTGCCGTGCTGTTGTTTTAAACTATCGCCATTGCTCTATTTTATCTATAAGGTAAGATATAATGAATAACAATTATTAAATGTAATAACAATTATTAAATGTACTTTTTGGACCTTATTATGACATTTAAAGCTTGCCGACCAAAAAACAATCTTAACATTTTAAACTTAAAAAATAACCCGCGAGGCTACAAAAAATTAATAAATATCAATTAATGATCAGATTTTTTGTTTGACCTGAAATTAATTGTCAGATTTAGTTGACTAAAATGGTATCAAATTTCAAATTATTTGACTTAGGCGATACATTATAACAGTACGGATTTGTGGCGAAGCAACGATATAAGTCTCTGTTTGCCGTAGCGGTGAATTTTGTTTCTTTTCTTTGTGCAGATGTTGCTGTTATCCCTGCTTGTCAGTCGCCCACAGAGAGATATGCAACGGGACGACCCTCACCTCCAAACAGGGCCTAAGAGCACAGCTTTTTAATGCTTTTTCTGACCACCTGTTCATCTTTCTGCATTTTGTCCTGCTTGACCCAAGGGATAAGCGCCAAGTCTAACGGCATCAATGGTGATTCTTAAGTGTTAAGACACTTGAGGTCGATTAATATCACCTACATTGTGCGTCGGATAGTACGGTACTACAACAAGTTCCTTATTTACTGCTTTGCCTTCCTTTATCTTGTCTCTCACTTTCAATCAGTCTTTGAAGTCCTGCACCGTGTACAGTACGCGACACAAACGGTAAAAAGGTAATCGCTGCTCATTCCTTCTCTTCCATTCATCCCCACTCGTTCTTTAAATTGACGTGGTGATTTACTTATTACATGAGACTGCATGTCGATTCTGCTTTGGAAGTCTGGTTTCACATCTGTGTGTTTTTCTTTCTGAATTTATCTTTGTATCTGTTGTGGGGAAATTGTGTCGATTTTGCGTGTAGAGAGCAGATTTTGTATAGCAATAGCAAAAATTTCAACCGTTGGATCACGGTCCACGACATTAATGCAATTTATGCGTTAATGTTAGGAGATCCATTGGCGTGTGTTTATCTTTGTGTGTGCATGTCGATTCTGCGCGTGGAGAGCAGATTTTTTATAGTAATGTAAAATTTATGAGATTTTCTACTATAATAAAAATTTGGATCATTGGATCACGGTCCACAATATTAATGCAAATTCTGCATTATTGTAGGAGATCTACTGGCGTGTGTAGACTTTATTTTTCTTGGTCTTTTTCTTCTTGGAAGCGATTCAAGAGTTGCCTTCCATTATTCCACATAAACCCATTTCCTCTTCATGTGTAATTTTCTTTTTATGTGCGTGTCGTGTGGAGAGCAGACTTTTTTACAATCTACGGTAAAAAGTTTGGACCGTTGGATCACAATCCACAACATTAATGCAGGAGATCCACTGACGTGTGTATACTTTTCTTGGTCTTTTTCTTCTTGGAAGCTATTCGAGAGTTGCCTTACACAGTTCCCACTTAAACCCATTTCCTCTTTCACGTGTTCTTTTCTACTCGCATTTCTCCCACTATGTGAGTTCTTTTAAGTGTTTGTTTCAGTCTCTGGATCTCTCTGTTTATTTTATATATATATATATATATATATATTTTTTTTTTTTTCATTTCTTCTGTAGTCATTTGTTTGTTTTCACCAAAGCCCTCTTCTGTAATCTTTTTTAACACCTTTGTAATGCTCTATTTGAATGTAGAATATCTAGAAATCCCGGTGGTGTAATATGGGGCCGTCTAATTCATTTGGGAGAAGTCAATGTCAAGGGTCCTGTCGTCCTCCAGACATTCATGATACCAAAGGTACCACATTACCTGCACTAGGGAGCTTTTACTTCACTCTAGAATGCCAAAGAGTAAAATGACAATTTGGTCCTTGAATTATTTGATCTATATAGTTTTAATTTCTGAAGATTATTAAGTGCATGAGTTTGTTTTTGAATACAACAAACTTTGTTCGTCTTAGTCATGTGATTTAGGAATGACAAGAGGACTAATTTATAGTTTGTTACTCTGGAGAACTAGTAATTGCATTCTCTAATATCAAGAATAAAACCAAATAATAGCTAGGACCAAATGGTTAGTGTACTCATTTATTAATGACTTTCCAGTTCATTTTACATGCCTGATTTCGTTTGCTTTGGAAATATAGTGGGTGATGACTTGTGTTCAAGGAAACTCAAAAGATCTGCTTTAAATCCAGCGTGGGAAGAAGAACGTCAAACTCAAGATTTGAGGGTAAATGTGAATCGTCATAAGGTGGAGAAACTATTGAATATTTATAGGGAATTATCTTCCAAACTTCTGCATGAGTATGAGGCAGAGGATCAAGGGAACCTGATCAATGCAAGGAGAAAAGTGTGGATAGATGCAGCAATGTATCTTAAGAAGCAACATAAATGGGTTAACACTAACAAACAACTAGGGCCGATTCTAGGAATTGAAGTTGGTGACCAGTTTCAGTGCAGGGCTGAACTGAACATAATTGGTCTTCATTGTCAATTTGAAAGTGGTATTGATTACATGAAGAAGGATGAAGTATTGTTGGCCACAAGCATTGTAGCTTCTAGTCGCTATGCTAATGTTAGAGAGTCAAGTAATTCCTTGATTTACATAGGCCACGGTGGAAATCCAAGGGTTAAGAGTGTGAAGCCAACAGATCAGAAACTGAAACTGGGAAATCTTGCTATGATGAATAGTATGAAAGCTAAGACTCCTGTAAGAGTTGTTTTGAAGGTTAGTTGTTCTAACTTCTCTTATATTTATGATGGATTGTACATAGTGGAGAAGATGACACAAGTGAGAGGAGAATTTGGAAAACTTGTATTCAGATTTTTCTTGACTAAAATTTCAGAACAGCCTTCAAGCTTTGTTAGACTGACGCAGATGGTTAATAAACCAAAAAGTTCTGTAATTTCCCAGAGAGAGGTGGTTTGTGTAAATGACATTTCACAAGGACAAGAGAAGTTTCCTATTCGTGTGGTTGCTTCTATTCATGGTGATTTGAAGCCTACCCCATTTGATTACATAGTCAATAATGTTTTTAAAGGGAGGTATTATATGCATCATGTGGCTATGTCTCATGGTTGTGATTGCACAGATGGATGCATAAACAATGATAAATGTGCATGTGCCATGAAAAATGGTGGAAGGATGCCATATAACTATAGTAGGAAGCTCATTGCTCAAACAAGATCTCTCATTTGTGAGTGTGGTCCTTCTTGCAAGTGCGACTCTTCTTGCATCAATAGGGTAACTCAGTTTGGGATTCAATTTAAACTTGAAATCTTCAAAACTGATTTGAAGGGCTGGGGTGTTAGAACACGTTCTTTTATTCCTGCTGGAAGTTTTGTTTGTGAGTATGTTGGAGAAGTTTGTGTTGATATAGAAGCCAAGGCGAGGCCGGATGTTGAAGATTGTTTGTTTGAAATAGGTATGTTTATGAAAGTTGTCTTCTCTTATAGTAGTGCTCAATTTTTGGTCTTTTACAAATGATTCCATGAATTTTCTCTTGCAGATATTTTGTGTCACTTTATTCAGAAGTTTCATTTTGTTTCATCTCCCTAGAATAGTTCCGGAATTGAATTGTTTCATTTTAGAAACAATGCAACATTCAGCGTTGGGTCATTTGCAAACATTTCCTTAAACTTTTGAAACTAATACCCTTTGAACTATCATCCACTAGGCCTAGGACTATATCGTTTTCTATAGTTTCTTTGTAACATCGTTACCGAGATGTCATTTCAGACTTTGTTGTCACAAGGGACACTCTTGTTGGTTTGCGACTTAACATTTGTTGTTTAAACTTAACAAGGTGTGCCAATTGGACATACAGCGGGACAACATGATTTCAAGAGTATTTTTTGGTTTGAAGAGTTTAGAGAATGTTTTTGAATGATCCAAAGTTGAAGGGGGTATCTGCATCTTTCCTATTATTCTATTGGAACAAAATCAAATTTCTTAGTAAAGTAATGCAAAAATTTTTGAAAACTAATTGATGCTGGAATCAAATATCAAAATGAGGCTTTTTACTCTCTTTTATGTATTTGGAATTCTTTGCTGAGTTCTGCTTGTGCAGATGTGCGCAAGGCATACATTGATGCAACTAAACGTGGAAACGTTGGGAGATTTATAAATCATAGCTGTGCTCCTAATCTCTGTGTTAAAGATGTTTTATACGACCATGATGATAAGAGATCCCCCCACAAAATGCTGTTTGCTTTGAAAAACATACCTGCTGGACGAGAATTGTGCTATGACTATAATTGCAGGAAGGCAAAGTCTAATGAAGGTATTAATAGTAAGGTATGCCATTGTGGTTCGGGCCAATGCGTTGGACAGATTTACATGTAAAAATATAGAGGCTGATTTTATTATACATATAGAATTCTCGCCTTTCTTGTTATTTACTAGTTTGTCTTTCATTTTGGTTTGTGTATATTGGTTATTAGCAATCTGTATAGAATGCTTAAATCCATTAGGATGCTTTCTCACCTAACCATAAGCATATGTAGTACCTTTCTTTTGTTCTTTTTCAAATGGAATTTGGTTTTAAATTGTAGTTGAATCGATCTTAAATTTTAAACTATAATTGATTTTGTGATAATAGGAACCGTTGTAGTAGAGGTGGGCAATTAATTCGACGGTTTAATTAACCTGTCTTGATTTGATTATATAGGATTGGGTCAAAATTAAAAAAATTTTAAATTTTATTGGGTCTGATCAGGTCACATACCTGAGTCGAGTCTCACACTAAACTCAGTTTGAGTATTACTTTTATTTTTAAAAATTTTTTATTTTATTTATAATAACTTATATTTATAATAAATAATTATAATATTAATTCTTTTTAAATCTTAATCACTTTTTATTTTAAATTTGAATTTTATTTTTATTCATTTCAAATCTTAATTTTTTTTTTATAATTGATCATTTGTTTTAATAAAATAAAATAAAATAAATTAATTGACCTGACTTTTGTTTAGCTATTTACTAGGTTAAAACTAGGTCCAGCCTAATTCGTGTGCACTCTTATGTTGTAGTATTCAATACAATGTTATATGAGTAATGAATTTTTCTTAAAAGCTTTTTTTATTGTTATGTGGGATAGTAAGGGTGTATAGAAGTAGGTTGGCTCGGACAGAATTTGTATAATAAAATTTGGGGCCTAACCTAATTTTATTACCAGGATATTTTTTTAAGGCTTGAGATCCAATTAGACCTTAATAGGCTGACTAAGTGATTCGATCAAGTCTTCTTTTTTGGTAATTTTTTTTAAAATAATGTTTTTATTAATAAACTATTTTTTTCCTTAAAGGTATTTAAAAAAAAGATTTGAAATAAAAAATGGAATTGAAAAAAAATGAAACTAACAAATCTTATTATTTTTCATTCCAAATATTAATTAATCTCTAAACCTTTGCCAAGAAAATTTTGATTAATAAAAGATAATTGATAAAATTAAGAATTTATTTACAACAATGAACATATAAATTGTAAATTTAGAGATTAAATATTTTTTTAATTTCAAGATTAACATTTTCATTAAATATAAATTAATAAAGCTTTAGAGTAAAATAAATTAATAAATTTCAATATAAAATAAATTAAATTGAAATAGAGATTTTAAAATAAAATTTTTAAATAAATTAAAGAAATCAATGTCCTTGAGAGTATTTTGCCATTGGTTGGTAGAAAGCCATATAATTTGAGCATTGCTTTGGAGAGATTTATTCCCCCTTTAATTGTTAATTAATTGGTTCTATTTCAATTAGATATCTGATATCTGCATCAAGAATTCTAACCAATTGAATTATCACTAAATTGATTTGTTGGTTGGCTGGACCGCACCGGTTCGATTTAAATTACATCTAATGAGATCATATTCATACTCAAACCTTGTTTATCCATGTTTCCTTTTATAATTAGATTGTTTTTTCACTAAATATTGTCATCATGAAGCAACATGAATTTTTAACTTGCTCCCATGAAATTGGACAAACTACTTTACAATTAACAAGAATGGGCTCCAACAATTTCTTCGTAATTACCAATTTATCATCATCATCTCCAATTATTTTATAATAGCTTCACCCATCAATGGAATTTAAATTTTATTTAAATGGTTATTAATATAAAAACAAAAAGTACGACAGTTCATTGTCGTTCAATTTCTCAATGAAATTAAAAAATTATAACCATAAAATATGGAAAAGCAATTTCGAAATTTGAAGACAAACAAGATTTAAAACAGCACAAAAATAAACTAGTCTACCATACGCAGGTCTGGGATCCCCATCTGCAAGTAAACAAAGCATGTGATGAGAGCTAGCCAGACGCTGTCTTCTTTTGCTGGAAAATGACTGCATAGACAGGAACAGCAACACCTATGCTGAAGGCACTGAACACAGCAAGAGACATCTTCAACGGCCGATTCTTCATCTTATCCAAGTTGTACATATGTTTTGCATGCAAATATTCTGGCTCATCATGGCCATGCCCATGTCCGCCTCCCATCCTCTTAACCCCGGTGGAATGGAAGCCTCTGCTCACTGTTACAAAATGACGATGTCTTTTTATTCGGGCTTGCCAGCATGGATAACATAAAAAGAGAATATGGTTCCATTTCCATACAAGGGGCAAATTTCCGTAAGTTTAATAAAGAAGGGAGGTTGATTACAATACATCTGTAAAAAAAAAGCCTGAGTATGTATGATATGCTGTCAGTATATAAACTAAAGGCAAAACATACTTTTGGTCAAAATCTTTTTAAAAGAAAAAAAAATATAGCAGCAATCTTCCAATTAAAAACTGAAGAAAACAGTGAATGGAAAAGAACTTTGGAGGTCAACCCTTAAGTAATCTCTACAACAATTCTTTTGACAGAAAGTGAGATTTGGCGCCAGTTCCATCAAGGAAGAATTAACGATAGAAAACTCAAATTTCTACATTGTAAACATAACGAAGATGCAAGAAGCAAAAGAACCCACAAACAGGAGGCTTTAAACTTTGCTAACCCTTGGAAAAGTTGAAATTCTATTATAATATCAATCAGCAAAATATAGATCACAATATCAAGCTACATCCGTGAGGCCATGTATCAAGAGACCCAAAATGACTTCCAACTCCAAGAACCATTTTCTTTTCCAATTTAGATAATAGCTCCATTGCCTTTGGACGTGAAGATCCCAAAATCAATATATTTTACCACTGAAATTGATGTTTAGCCAATTTTCAATTCCTAGGATAGTCACTTCTTTCATATAATGGCTCAGCTGGCTTCAAGGACAAAGCTTCCAACCTCATGCTGTTTTCCTTCCACAATTTATCTGACCATTTTTTTTTCTATTCCTAAAGGTCTCACCTCCATAACATGACATGACATGAATATTGCACAATTTTCTGGCTCTAATATTCCACTTTGACCAGAATTAGTACCCTGTATTGGACTACTGTTCGTGCTTGTACCTGGATTCACAACCATCACCTGAGGTAACATGTGTAATCTATGCACGCTTCTATCAATTACGCAAACAACAGTCTGGGATTAGGTTTCCTACAGATTTAAGTTTCTCCTCATTATGCATGCTTCTATAAATTACGCAAACAACAGTCTGGGATTAGGTTTCCTACAGATTTAAGTATCTCCCCATTCTTAGCCCACATTTTCCATAGGTCCTCCTCTCAGTATTCATCAAGCTCAACCTCCCCTAGGAACACAACACAAAATTGATACTGGCAAAGGATGAATGTTCCCCTTCCTCTTGCTTCCCTTTCTAATTGAAGGTAAATCAACCCAACTACTTTGGAAAGTCAATTTTCAGAAATAAAGATTCATTTCCAACCCCATACACCTTTGAACTAAGAAGTTTGGTAACAACACGCCCCACCCTATACATTTTTCAACTCCACAATAATAAAGTCATGTAGCTGACATGACTCTCGCTAAAACCAATTGTTGTCACCAAAATCTGTCTGATTAGCAACAATTCTGGATTAGTGAGTATGAATGCTATGCCACATGTAAACATAGTAAATAAAATCTGTCTGATTAGCAACAATGCTGGATTAATGAGTTTGAATCCTACGCCCCATGTAAACATAGTGCAAAAACTTTTTGATTAGCAACAATGCCAGATTAAGGAGTTTCAATCCTATGCCCAAAAACTTGAGACAACCCATCAGCACACTATTAAATTCAATAACACCACATCCAAATGGTTGTTTTACCTTTCACTGAGGATCTTTGGTTTCAACTCTGTATTCCTTCAAAGCATAATTGACACTCTTGAATATGATAAGAATCAGTTCATTATCACCTACAACTAATTGGTGTCTAAATTCTTAAAAAAAAAAAAAAAAAAACCTACGACTGATCAATCCACCATTCACTAAGGTCATACTTCTTCTACATAACCTCCAATATGTGATTGATGCTTGAGGCTTCTTTCATAAAGAGCCAAAGACTAGTCACAAACAATTTTCTTGCGAGGTTTCTTAGACAGTACAAATTAAAGAACTTATCAATATTTAGATCCAACAAAAAGTGCTGCTGCAATATCTATATAAAGATCATTAAACCATAATGATATGATAGTTGGGCACCTTTTAATTGTCTAGAGTGTAGACAGCGCCTTACTTTCGGTCTTGATATCATGTCATTTTGGTTTGAAACATCAAGAGTGGCAGTTAAGAGTTGGGATTGGGTGAGTAGGTCATTAGCACAACTGTAGAGTCCCTAGTATAATGCCACATCCATAGTAGAATTACATACTCTGTAAAGAATCGCCCAGAATTTCATTTTCATTCCAGTGTTACACAAGCCTCGAGAACCTCAAATCATTTGTAACCAAATTTGCCTTAAACTGCAAAGAAAATTATTTTAATACTGTTTATTACACTTAAGGCATCAATTATTACGTTATGGCGATTTGCCCACAACACCCAAAAAAACTGTATATCAATTATGTCAAAACCTTAATTGTTATCCTCTGGGCTCAATCCCATTTTCAGATCAAAACAACACAAATTCACAAAATCCTCTATCTTACTCGTACAGGTGTATGGGCAAGCCAAAAAGTACAAAAATTTCATACATCAGGAGTCAGGAGATTGAAAGAACAATTTGACTCAACCTTGGCGAATAATCCATACCATTTAACAACAGTTTCTCAGCAACCAAGCAGCGAAGGGATTATACAAGCGTGACGGGTGTGTAGGTTATAGCAGTAACTGACCTGACTTTGATTTGAGAAGCCTTGCCGCAGATCTGAATCCATTGTTCAACGCCATGGCAGATGGTGCGAGATGAGATGCAACACTTGATGACGACGACGACGACGACGACGAAAATGCCCTTTCCTGCTTCTTCCTGTGGCTTCGAGTCCGTTTCATAGCCCTATTGAGTGATTTCGGCCATTTCTTTTGGACCGGACCGGGTCAATTCTGCACCTAGTGAACGAGTAGGTCTAGTGGCAAACGTAATTTCATTGTCACAGACTAAATTGGGTTAGGCATTTATCCAAAAAAAAAAAAAGTTAAGAAGAAAAGTAGAGCAAATGATCCGGCGTTCTTTCTGGAAACTACCCCAACTATAAAATAAGATAAAATAAATATAATATAATCAATTTTAATAAAATAATAAGTTGAATAAAAACTATAGAAAAAGAATTATTTTACATTGAACAATAACACAAATGACCTTTTTGTTAAAAATAAAAAAATATTTTTAATCTCTTACTTATCATAAAATTATTATTTTAATTTTTTATTTATTAAAATATTTAAAATAATTTTTTATTTATTAAAAACTATCATACTTGATATCTTAATTTTATAAAAAATTACAAAATTTAATTCCTTTGTCAAAATTTAAATTTAAAAATCTAAAAGACTAAATTTAATATTTTTTTAAAAATAAAAAATAAATACAATATTTTTTAATAATTAAAAAATTAAAATAATAATTTTATAATAAGTAAAAGATTAAAAATATATTTTATAATAAACTAAATACAAAAGTACTCTAGGTCTACATGGCTACTAGCAAAGGAAAAGCATTGAAAATCTTTCAAGGATTTTATTTATCAAACGCTGCATTTTTACAAGTGATTTGGATGGTTCACTCCTCTCGAGGCTTGCAATTTCGACTAGAAATGTGGGAAGTGAAGTTAGAGAGAGGGAAAAAAATGAGGAGAGAAAAGTAGTTTTTAAAATTATATACTCTGACCCCTTTTTTTTTCCCTCTTTTCTTCTATCTAATTTTATTCCCTACATGTAATGTTTGTATATAAATGATCCAATTTTAGAAGGCCAGAATCTTTCATACTTTGATATGGACAAAAATTTATTCTTGTCTCTCACTAGTCTTTCAATTTCAAAAATTTATCTTAGGCCTCCAATAAACTGACTCTTTCTCTTTTCGTTCCCTCCGTCACTCTACCGTTAACCAATAGTTGACATGGGTGCTAAGTTGTTTCACAAAATGCTGAGCTGGAATTCTATTAAAACTCTTCATGACCGATCAAAGTTCCCTTTTATTTCTCTAGCTGCGGGTGCAATTACCAATTTGTTCCCTGGCATGGAGGCGGCAACAAGAACAATTCTTCCGGTGAAAGGACGAGCTATGGCGAACTTCCGATGGGTTGTTCGTGTTTCGTCGGAGCTGAAAAGTCGTGATAACGAGACAGTTAGTATTGCATTCTAGAGGATTTTAGTTCTTGGTGATGGACAAGAATGAGTTCGAACATGTGGACGGCGGAGATTCAAAATGGAAGGGCAGAGTAAGAGCGGGCTCGGATTTGGCTTTATCAGCAAACGCTGATGTGGTAGAGGCAAGTTTTACGGTGAAACGAGAATTGGAAGTTCTGCAATCTGATAATGGATTATTGGGGAATGCCATGGAAGATCTCTGTATGGAAATATCTGGCATCAGCTTTATTGGAGGTTCATATTCCGTCAACCGAGCAAAATAATATAAAGTTTATATCCCTCCATTTTGAATTTGATAATTTTTTAAAAACCTTTTTTTGGTTAAACACTCTTAAGTTAATTTGTGCTTGACTATATCTAAATAAATAACTTATTTTGACAATACTAGCTACAATATTAGAGCATATAATTTTATAAATAAGGAAATGAGAAAAATGTTAAAGAGTGTAAAATTATAAGCTCTTTTATATTCTCCACCGTTGGATTGTTTTAAAATTTGATTATCATCTTGAAATTTATAAAACATGTATTTTATAATTATATGTAAACTTTGAAATACAAATTGACGGTGAATAGCTCAAACTCTTTATATCATTCCTTAAAATTGATGTAATTGTAACTTGAGCGAAAAACAAAGTTTTTTTTAGTGAATATCATGGTTAAAAAATAAAAAAGAAATACTATTTATTTTTAGCAATAAAACTGA
Source organism: Delonix regia (assembly GCA_037074485.1). Taxonomy (NCBI): domain Eukaryota; kingdom Viridiplantae; phylum Streptophyta; class Magnoliopsida; order Fabales; family Fabaceae; genus Delonix; species Delonix regia. The sequence continues at coordinate 14,162,499 of CM073449.1, forward strand.
AATAATATATTCTAGTAATGGATGTTTGAAAAAGGGAAAGGTTGGAATATAGAAAGGCTTACGGGGACGCACCCATATAAACACCGACTGTCTGAAGAACATCCCAACCCAATACCTTTTCACATTCTGCTTCTTTCTTCTTTCGCAACTTACAGAAAACCTTAAAAAAGAAAAAAAAAAAAATGGAGTTAGAGCAACGCGGGAAGAAGCTATATATATAGTTGATAGTTAATTTATATATTAGTTTTAATAATATTATTTTTTTAATATTTTTTATTAGAACCGGTGAAACGGAAGCCTATCGTTAGGTCACTCTCAAATACCCATTATCATTTCTCCGCCCGATCAATTTTTCTCTTGTTTTTCTTCTCCTCCGATCGCTTCTCCCTCGCCTCCTCCTTCCGCTTTCATCCCTCTCTTTCTCTCCTTCCTCCTTGTCCCTTCTTTATTTCTCTACAAGTCATTCAATTCTTGAATCTTTAACTTTCAATCCCGTCTTTCTCTACTTCCACTTCATAGCCCAACACCGCATACTCTTCCCCGATCACGTCCATCTCATGGTGGCCGCAAACTTCGCCAAAGCAATGAGTTGGAATGTGTTTACTCTAAGCTCTTGAATTATTCCGATGGAGCTAACAACCCCATTCTTCTTGTTCTGTCTCTGCCGGTAATATCCACGGATCGGTACGATGAGTTTCGATCCATGTCTGAGTGAAGAAGGGAGACAAAGCACGTTGTTCTGAAAAGGGTGGTGGATGGAGGTCATCCAAGTCTGAGTTGGCATTGATAGTTTTATGCTGATTCCAACGTAACATTTAACAGAACAACTCAATATTTGACCGTCTATGTCACTATTTCTTAACGTTTCTTAACGGTGGAGGGACAGGAGGACTGAAATGAAAGAGTCAGCCCAATGTAGGACTAAAATGAATTTTTGAAGTAGTGGGGCACTAACATCAAAATAGAGAGATCAGTAGAGTACCAAAATAAGATTTTTGTCCTTTGATATGTGGTTTGGTAGGCTTGATTGAAAAATAAAAATGAAAGAAGATAGAGAGACGTGAAGATGAATAATATGTTTGCTTGTTAAAATATAGATATTAAATATTATTTCTTTTATATTTAATTTTCAGAAACTTTGTATATTTTATTGGAGTGGATGGATCTTTTTGATTGTGTAATTACTAATTTTTATTCATGCTCCAGAGCGGTTTTGCTATGTTGTTGATCCATTTAATTGTGCTTTTTTAAGTTTACTCAAGTTTGATGATAACAAAAACTAATATTAAAAATATAAGGCCCTAGTCTCATCTAAGCCCAAACAAAATAAAACTTTTAATTCCCTTTATTGGAAAATATCTATTGTTTGCTTTAAATGACAAGCAAAACAAGCTTTTTCCTATGGGCACGAGGGATTCAGATTTGCGCTGCCCATTTGGCTGCAATCCAACCATTTGTTTCATTCAAAGTGTGCCACGTTGCCCTGCCAATGCCTCTCACCATTAGTCCTTGAACGTTGGATGACTAAAGAGAAGACAAGGAGTGAAATAGAATGACAATTGAAGAATTTTAAGATTCATCCTTGTCGTTTAAAATCTTATTTTTATTATTAAGCTGAACATTAAATATTTTGCAAAGCTAGATTCAAAATACTAATACAAATAATTGATTCTTTTTTTATGATATTATGCAAGTAATTAAAGCTTCTCACTCTGTTCTTCATCTCTGTTACCTCCCATTATTAGATTTCTTCACAAACAGAATCTTATAATTTTTTTCAAGAGAGCGCGAGAGAGACCAGAAGTATATTTTATACGAGGAGGAAGCTGTAATTGAGAACTAAATGGAAAACCTGCTCCAGCTTAAGGTAATAAAACTATTGAACCAAATCAGCCAATCAAAGTACATTATTCCTTTGAAGACGTGAGAACGTAAAAGCGTTAATCATTAGGGAACAAGCACTGAACCGATTATTATCATAAAATATAGAAAACCCACTTCCAAGTTTGAACAGAAACAATATTTATAACAGCACAAAAACTAGACCATCATTCTGCTAGCCTGGGTTTCCCAACTGCAAGCAAGCATATGATGTGTTGAGAGCTAGCCAGAAGCTGTCTTCTTTTGCTGGAAAATGACTGCATAGACAGGAACAGCAACACCTATGCTGAAAGCACTGAACACAGCAAGGGACATCTTCAACGGCCGATGCTTCATCTTATCCAAGTTGTACATGTGTTTTGCATGCAGATATTCTGGTTCATCATGGCCATGCCCATGTCCGCCTCCCATCCTCTTAAACCCGGTGGAATGGAAACTTTTGCACACTGTTACAAAATCATGTCGTCATTTTATTTGGGCTTGCCAGCATGAATCACATAAAAAGAGAAAACAGTTCCATTTCCATACAAGGGGAAAAGGTCCGCAAGTTTTATAAAGGAGGGATGATGATAACAGCACATCTTTGGGAAAAAAATAAAGGCCTTGCTACGTATGATATTCTTTGTCAGTATATTAACCAGAGCGTTTATTGCTGGTCATTTTCTTCCGAAAACAAAAGATATGGCAGCATTCTTCCAATGAAAAACTCAAGAAAAGATTGACTTGCAAAGAACTTTAAATGTCAACCTTTATATAATCTCTATAACAATTCTTTCGATAAAAGTGAGATTTGATGCTAGTTCTATCACGGAATAACTGGACGATTAAAACCTCAAATTGCAACCTTGAAAACAGAATGAAAATAAACGAAGCAAAAGAACCAACAAGCCGGAGGCTCTAAACTAAACTAACCCAAGAAAACTTAGAATTGTTAATATCAAGCTAAGTCCATTAGGCTAACCATATCCCTAGAGATTCAATATGACTTCCACTCCTAGAAAGATTTCCTTCTTCTGATTAAGATAATAGAACCATTGCCTTTGGACGAGAAGATCCCAACCTCACTATATTTTGCCACTGCAATTCATCAAAAGCTAATTTTCAATTTCCTAGGAGGGTCACTTCATTCATATCATGGCCCTGCTGCCTTCAAGGACAAAGTTTCCAACCTTATGCTGTTTTCCTTCCCCAATTTATCTCACCATTTTGTTTCAATTCCTATGAATCTTGCGTGTTTCTCTGGGTCTAATATTCCAATTTAACCAGAAAGGGTACCCAGTAATGGACTGTCGCTCATGCTTGTTGCTGAATTCACAACCATCACCTGAGTTAACATTAGTAATTTAAACATGCTTTTGTCAATGCAAACTACAGTCTAGGTGGTCCCATCAAAATCTGCCTAATGAAGCATCTACATAGACTGAGGAAGCCTTTATCCTCGTCAGACTTTACTTATAATTGGGGTCAAAGTCCTCCAAAAACTTGACCGTCCAGATTCCAGAGAATATGAAAGTTCAAAAGAAGCACTTTTAAAATTTGAACTGCTCTAAGCTCTCAATAACCATCTCTCAAGACTATGTATCACATATAATTTTCTTTTGATCATCAAACCAAAATGTCAGATACCAGGGCATCTTTTAATTTTCTAGATTATAAAATAGACAGTGCCTAATTACGGGTCTTGATATCTTGTCATTTTGGGTTGAAACATCAAGCATGACAGTAGGGAGTTGGGTCCTAAAATTGAGGGAGTAGGTCTTTAGCACAATTGTAGAGTTCCTAGTATGATGCCACATCCGTAGTAGAATAAGATATTTTGTAAGGCATCTCCAAGAATTTCTTTCATTCCAGTGTAACACGAGCCTCTAAAAACCCACTTCGAATTTGATTTAAAACTGCCAAAACAAAATCGTTTGAGTACTGTTCCTATATCTGGAGGCAGCAATTATTACGTTGTGGCGATTTTCCAACCAATACCCTAAAAAACGAAAAAAGGGTAAATCAATCATGTCAAAAGCTTATTTGCTATCCTCTGAACTTAATCTACTTCAGATCAAAACAACACAAATTCACAATAACCTCATTTCACTCCAACAGGTGTAATAGAGGATATTGAAAGAGCAGCTAAAAATATGACTCAAACTTTAACGATTGATCCGTAGCATCTTTGAACAGTTTCTTAGCAACCAGTGTGTGGATTATAGCAGTAACTGACCTGACTTTGAATTGAGTAGCCTTGCCGCAGATCTGATTCCATTGTTCAACGCCATATCAGCAACAGTGCGAGAAGAAATGCAGCACTCGACGACGATTATGCCCTTTTGTGGTTCTTACTCGAACTTCTGAGTTAGGCACTGGTGCGTCTGTTGTCTAGCCCTATGACGAGTATTTCATTTTGGACTGAAAGCCCTTTGAGTATTGGGGTTTGGCTTCCGGCCATCCTTCTCGACCGAACCGGGTCAAGTCTTGACATGGAGAACGAGTTGATCCAGTAGCAATAGTACAATTTCCAATTTTCAATGCCTACTAGGCATCAAATCATAAATTTTTTTTTTGCTTTAAGAATATATATTTAGTCTTTGAACCAAAAATATGAGTAAAGTATTATCACAAATAATATTAATGTTCATTTTAAGTAAAATTATGAAAATTCTTATTGTAATGGTATTTACTTGTGTTGAAAATTATAAACTAAACTTTAAATTTTTTATTAAATTTATTAAAATAATTATTATTTAAATTAAATTATTATCTATAGATTAGTTAAATTTAAAAATTTGGGAATATATTAATTTTTTATCAAATAAGTTTACAATTTGTTAAATTTAGAAACTTGGTTATTTCATATTGGCTAAATATATATTCAATACTTATAATATTATAAAAATAATAAATATAGGAGTATTTTGGTCAAAACAAGTGTAGTTGTAGCGTATCTTCTGTTACAATGGATATAAGTGTAGGGTTAATTTAATTAGAGAAGAGCGTATGTTTTCAAAATATGAGAGGACTGTGTAATTCTGACATCTATTATAATAGATGCGACCCAAAAAGTTCTGTAGAGGAAATAAAGCTAATAATCAAGTATGCTTTTTGCGGAAACGGATCCTATATTGAATAAGTTAGGAGACTCGATCAATGTATTTTTATTTAACTATTAGAACATTATACCACCCAAGCAGTTGCCGTTAGCGACAACATATGGGTTGTCAAAAGGTTGTCAGTTTGTCACATGGGGTCCTAACCGAAGTCTTAAGATGCAACGAAACGGTAGCCTAAAAAATTAAAAAATAAAAACATATAGTGGTGACTGTCAAAGTTTCAACCTTTATCACCACTGAAAGTAAGTGGTGTCCAAGGAGGTTGAATTTGGTTAAGTTAAAATAAAAACTTCAAGGGCTTGATCTGGTCCCTTATTATTTTATTTTATTCTTATAATTTTCCTTTATTTTATTTTGATAAATTTTTGAAATATTAATTTTTTTCCATATCTTGATCATTATCCATTCCAAATATTAAATATTTTATACAATTTTTAGTCATTTCGAACCTTAAACTGTTCTATTTTTTTATTTGAAAATATTTGTTTTTATTAATATAATAAACTTTTTTTGTAAAACCAAAAAAGAATAAAAAGATAGACCTGGTCGACTTCAATCACTGACTAGGCCCACTTGGGTCTTGGGTCTTGCACAAACCCGGTCTAGCCTAGCTCATGTTCACCCCTACTAAAAAATAATTATTGGTAATAAAAATCATTACTACATCTCCACTTGTATTGCTTTGGAGGCGAGTTGCTAGTCACTATCATGTTGTCAAAATCGCGAATTAACTCGTTAAACTCACTGATTTTATGTTTTTAGGTGAGGAAATCAATTTAACTTGATTATAGAATCGGAATCAGAGTAGACTCAGTTAAACTTGGATAAAATTGGTTAAACTCGTATAGAATTGGTCAAATTTGGGTAGACTCGCTGGGTAGACTCACTCAAGATATTTATCATTTCTTGCTTCCATGGTCCTAGTGCTATGAGATGGAAAATAAAACCTATATACCTTAGACCATTCATTGTTTCCAATAAGAAGCACTAACAATCCTTAGGTCTAACTTCTCTGTGGATTTATGCCTTTACCTTATATAAACATCCCTAAACACGCATATACCTTAAACTCGATTTACAACCTTTCATCAATTCAATTGCTTTGGTTGGAACTCAGTTAAGTATATATGCAATTGTCTTTGAGGCTTCACTCCATAAGGACTTATGAAGCTTAGAGTTGCTAAGCATGTTCCACGCCGTGTTTGACAATGTTCAGTTCATTCATTCTAGCTTGGGGAACTATAACATCCAAGCATTTTTAAGTCTATCTTAATTGAATATTTAAATTTATTAGGAGTATATGAAATATATACTAGGCCCAATTAAGTGAAGGTAAATTTTGGCAAGGTAACTAATGATTATTGATTGGCTTATAAAAATTTACAGTGCTAAGAAAATAGAATTAAAAATGGAATTTAAAGGACTAAAATAAAAGAGAAAAGTGGTCAATGATAAAAATTATAGTTTTAACTATTTACTTCTTTGTTGAAAAAAAGGAATGTTGAAAAGTAAATGAGCGTGGAGCTTGTAATTAAAGTGGTGGGGTCCACATGTCGAAAAAGTTACGACATGTATTTAATGGAATTTGTTTCACATAAGGCTTACAAACATTAATCAGGTCGTTGGAAGCTACGTTCGACACTCTATAAATTTGTGTGTTTATCCTTTTTATCTTTACCTATCAAAACTATAGAAAAAGGGAGTGAGAGTAAAGTTTTAGCTATAGTATGATGCATTTTATGGAAAAGTCAGATTTTGAGATTGCTTATTTAGAGAGTCTAAAAGAAGGAATTGGGCACCTTAGTAAAAAAGAGTAAGCTTGAAACTCAGAGCTAATTTTTATCCTTAAAACTCATATTTTATTAAACTGATTAATTGTTTGACAACAATTATGTTGTGATTATTTGATGACAATTGCATTTTGGGTTACTTGATGATAAGTTACACCATAATTGTTTGATGGCAATTCAGTTATAATTGTTTGATGGTGATCTATTTATAGTTATTTGATGGCAATTTCATTATGATGAGACTATTTGGTATGTCTATGCATGGGCCTTTATGTAGGTATAGGACAACATTGAGGTAATTAACCATGTAAAGTCCTTATATGATCGTTGGAACTATCTTGTATGTAACATGAACTATGTGTAGTCCTTGTTAATAAATTGTAAGTTTTAAGCCTGTAATTTTATATTTTAAACTACGATTAGCTACTGAGATATTCATCTCACCTATATTTTGTATTTCATAAAAATTCCAGGTGCACAAGATGCTTCACAAGTTATAGGGCCAAGAGTTAAGAAGTTGTAGTGATGTTTAAGTTACATATGTTTATTTTGTGATGTATTATCATAATTGTTGATTGTTATGTGAAGAAGTCATGTATATTTATCTAGTAAATAGAAATTAGGTTGAATGTATCTTTTCCAATAAATTGTTTAGCAAATGTTTATAGGTAGATAAAATACCAAATGACTATGGATTATTCTAAAATAGGGTATAAAGTCATTAGATGTGTTAAATTATAAAATAGTTAGAACTAATTTCATCTAGCCAATCGAATCAAAGTAGTATAAGTTTTGGGAAGAAGGACTAAATTGCAATATTTTAAGTTTTGGGTTAATATATGCAAAATTTTTTTATAGGTTCAACCTTTCTTTGTTGAGAACTAGATATAAAAGTTTAATTATAGAGCTTTATAGTATTTTGGACTATGTATTTTCTATTATAAATCCTTAGCTGCTCTAAATATATAAGTGAATTAGGTGAAGTAATTTAAAGGGTGTTACATTTATGGTATTAGAGCAATGGTTCAAGAATTGATGGACATGATGACATAATTAGAAATTCTAGTTGAGGAATAGATATACATATTTGGTATAATTAGAGATTGTTATTAATTATTTAGGGACATAGTTTAGGTTTAGCATGGTTAAAAGCGTAATTCACTGGAAATTGGTATGATTAGTAGGTGGCTGACTGGTAGGTGGTTCATTGGTAGATGTAGTAAAAGAAGTATCAGGATTAGGATCACCAGGTGTAGAAGTAGAAATTGACATGGAAAGAATAGAGGAAAAAAAAAGAGTAGTCAAATGAAAAGAGGTTAGTAGCATCAACTATACAAAATAATAATAATAATAATAATAATAATAATAATATCAAGTGTATGAAAAGCAAAGCCAGATTAGATACTTGTGAAATTATTGAAAGAAGGAGATATAAAAAAAAAAGAGAACTCAAACAATAAATGATGAATTGTTTGAGAAAAATATTAATCTAAAAATAAAATGCTTAAGTTTGAAAATTTTATTTGAATTATATTCCATATAACATGTTTCTATGAGTAGGTTAAACATGGCATATAAGAAAAATTATACCCAGATTTTATAGGATTTCATATATAGACTCCAGGAACAAGATAAAGCCCAAGCAGCCACTATTAAAATCCTTAGACAATTACATGAAGAAGTGAGGGGAAGAGGAACACAAAATAGACTTGAGAGAGAGAACTTTGAGGGAAATGAAAGAGCTAAGGGTGATGTGAGCACTGATACAGATGAAAGAGCTAAGGGTGTGAGACAAAATTCAATCACCTCTGTCCTAGTTGAATTTAGAAAAGCAAAACCCCCAACATTCAAAGGTGAGTATGATCTAGATGTACTAGATGAATGGATTAGGCAACTAACAAAAATTTGTTAGGTAATGTGTTGCACATATGAGCCGAAAGTGGATCTAGCTGAGTGCATGCTAGAGGATGAGGCTGAGTTATGGTGGCAAGGGGTTGAAAGGCAATTGAGAGCTGGAGGAGCTTAGGTGATTACATAGGAGGCATTTTAAATGGTTTTCTATGAAAAGTATTTTTTGGATTCTGTAAAGGATGACAAAGAAGCTGAGTTCATTCAACTCAAACAAGAAGTCATGATAGTAGATGAATATGCGCTATGTTTGTTGAATTATCAAAATTCTCCTCCTACATTAAGCATTATGATGATGAACCTTGGAGAGCGACAAAATATGAGAGAGACCTTTGTCCTGAATTAAGGGATAAAGTGCTAACTCATGAGGTAAAAAACTTTGACAAATTAGTAAACAAGTGCAGGTTGGTTGAAAGGAGTATGAAGGATGCTAATTTAGAAAGAAAGAGAAAGGCCTCTGAAAAAGAGGGAGAAGGAAATTAAATCATCTAAAAAGGTTAGTAAATCATGGAATAAGAGGTTCAAAGGGGGTGGTAGTCAACGCAGAAGGAATCAAAACAAGGGTGGTCAAGGGCCCAACCAAAACACTTGTAGGCAGTATTGTAAATCTCATGGGAATAATCCATGTATGGTAAGTCAAAGGGGGTGTTACAACTGTGGCAAGCTTGGCCATTTCGCAAAACATTGTAACATGAAAAGGGAATCAATTTTAGAAACTAAACCATAAACTCGAGGTTAAGTATTCACACTTTCTCAACAAGAAGCTAGCTAGTCTCCTTGTTTGATCCAAGGTAGGATTATAATCGATGATAATCCTATAAATGCAATGTTTAACTCAAGTGTAATGCATTCATTTATTGCATATGATTGTGTTAAGGGTCCAGGTTTGAAAATGAGTACCTTACCTTAGGATTTGTCTATTTTTAATCCTATAGGATCCCATGTCATTCCTTTAAATGTTTGTTTGAATTGTGATGTCCAATTTGATAACATACTACTCTTGACTTAATTTGTCTTCCTTTAATTAGTGTGGATGTTATTGTTGGCGTGGAATGGTTGTCTATAAATAATGTCATTTTAGATTGTTATAAAAAACTTGTTTCTTTGGCTCTTTGTATATTTGAACTTAATTCTTCTAATAAGTTATCCTACCTATCCATTACCCAGGCTATGAAATTCCTTAGGAAGGGTTTTTAGGGGTTATTAGTCTTCTTCTCTTTGTAGGTTGAAGTTAAAGAGGGTATAGAAAAAATACCTATTGTTAGAGATTTCCCATAAGTATTCCCAAAGGAAATTAGCGGTGTACCTCCTAATAGAGAAATTGAGTTTTCTATTGGCGTAGTACTTGGTGCAGGTCTTATGTTTAAGGCCCCTATAGAATTCACAGAGCTTAAGAGTCAGATAGAGGAATTGTTAGAAAATGGTTTTATCAGACTAAGTGTATCCCCTTGGGAAGTGTCACACTATAATATATAACATCCTCTAGGGAAGTAGTCTAGTGTACACTATCTAGTGATAAAAATAAAATGAAGGAAACTTGGTGGGAAGATAGATGAATAGGAAAGATAAATTCTACTTTGGTGGTACTATGCATATGGTAAACTAGTTAACTTTGAAAATTCATAATAAATTCATGGAAGCTCCAAAAATTGTAAAATTTATTAAGAAACTAGAATAATGTGATGGTTAGTTATGTATTAAATTTCAATTCAAAATTCATTCATTTGTCTTCTCAAATAAATCCATGATCGTGGATGTATGAAATTATGCAAAATTAGAATTTTATTACTGATTGTTGGTGCAAAACCTGCTTAAATGGAATCCAAATGACAAGAAACTTTCCAAAATACTTTATTATACCTCAGGGACTTTCAAGTTTCACCCAACATCATACATATTAGAAAACTTTTCTACAAAATTCTTCATACTTTAAGCATACAACAGGGGCAACTAATTAACTCAAAATTTAATGGAATTTGGTAATGGTAAATTTTGATATATTAAGATTAATTCCACCAAAGATCATAATTTTTGGAGTCCATCTACTTACTTTTTCACATTTTCTCTTGTCTCATGAAATTATATCTTTATAAAACTAAAATTTGACTAAATAGGTTCTAATATACCAAAATTTGAATTTGGTCTCATTCACTCATACTCATACTTTAAGGAACCTTCTATTACATATTAAAATTTACTTCAACTCTTGGTTGGTCATTTCTTCATGCATGAGAGAGTTTATACACATACAAGAAAGTCTTGTGATCATATTTCCTAAGTTACATGGTAATACATTCTTGATCCTTGAATTCTTATTACATACATCAAACTATCGTAACTTCCAACTAACCAAGCTTCTTTGGCTTTGCTCCTTTAAAGGATTTATGAGGCTATTTCCTTTTACTTATCCTTATTAGATCCACCTAAAATAGTTAGTTAAGGATATGGTGAAACCAAAAGTTCCAAGAACTCACTTCATATTCCATACACACTATGACACACATAAGCAAAGTAATGCACATAACATCATAACATGAACATAGTCATGAAATTATGCTAGAGTTGACACCTTTGATTTTGGTTAATAACCACATCATATTTAATATTATGATTAGGGTAGGATCACTATGTCCAAACCCTACAAGTCATCATACATAACATTAATTTTAAGCCACTATGGTTTTATGTGAGATCTCACACCATCATACATTAACTCATAGCAACATAAAGCATAAAAATTTATCAAGTATGCAATCACTAAGCATAAGCACACACATTGCATTAGAGGAATGGAGAAAAAGCTACCTTGCTACTTTAAGCTAATTATTTTCATTATTTGCCTTGTAATGACAATATCTCCTCTTTCTAGCTAGATTTTCACGTAGGTCATGAAGAGAAATTTCTTCATCTAAGTCTCTAGATTACAAATATGGTGAGAAATAATTGAAACTTCATGGTCTTGGCCATGGAGAATCTATTCAACTTGAAATTTCTACAAACTATTTAAGAAATTTATATAAGAAAGCTTACCCTTTCTTCTGCTTCACTTTTCTCTAGTTGAATCCATCAAATCCTTCACTGTATCTAAGCAAAAATCCACTATAGGAGAAAATATTTAAATTATTAAATAGGTCTAAGTGAGCTCTACAACTTTTCCTTCTACCATGAGTGCAAAAAGTGAAGAAATTACCTTGAAAAATCCACTTCTATGTTTCCCTTTCCTTTACAATTTTCTTCACTATTTTTGCACCTTATTTTCCTCCATTTCATGAATATAATGAAGAAGATGATGATGTGTCCATTTGTTCCCCACTTGGCTGAAGGGTGGGTGGAAAAGTCAAATAGACAAAATAATTTGGTGAAAATTAGACATTTTACCTTTTATTCACACTTTTGTACCCTTTAGTGGTATTTTCAAATCCAAAACTGTATAAAATTCCCTAATCATGATTTTTGGATCCTCTAATAGTTCTAAATTTAATTTTTAACATGAGTTGAAACTTTGAAAAAATTACACTTTCCTCTCTGTAACAAAACTTTTCAATTCGGTCCTTCCCTTTTTGATTGGTTTAATTATTATCTTAACAAAGTAATTTTGTACTTATTACTAAATCAGAGTTATTATTTAGGATGTTACATTTTACCACCCTTAAATAAAATTTTATCCTTAAAATTTAAACATACCTTAAGTAAATAAATGAGGGTACTTCTTCTTCATTTCGAAGTCTATCTCCCATATGGCTTCTTCAGGTGATAGACTCTTCCATACCACTTTCACCATAGGGATTGTTTTGCTCTTGAGCTGTTTAATCTTCCTATCTACGATCTTATTTGGTGTCACAACAAAAGACAAATTATCTTGCAATGTAATATTTTCAAATTCAATGATATGTTAAGGGTCATGTTGATACTTTTTCAATTGGGAAACATAGAAGATATCATGTATTTGGGATAGATTTAGAGGCAAGGCTAAGCGATAGGCCAAAGTTCAACTTTGGCTAGAATTTCAAATGGACCAAGATATTTGGGACTAAGCTTTCTTATCTTCATTGATCGACCAACCTAGTGACCGGAGACACTTTAAGAAACACATGGTCTCCTACTTCAAATTCTAATGGCCTCTTATTGTCTGCATAACTCTATTGTCTACTTTGGGCCATAATTAATTTCTTTCTAATAGATTCAATTTGTCTTGAGGTTTGGTTAACAATCTCAGGTCCTATCAAACTTATCTCTCCAAGCTCAACCTAACAAAGAGGTGACCTACATTTCCTCCTATGCAGTGCCTCAAATGGGGCCATTTCAATGCTAGATTGATAACTGTTATTATAAGCAAATTTTACTAAAGGTAAATATACATCCCAATTTACTTTAAGCTTTAAGACATAAGCCCTTAACATGTCTATCAAAATCTAGTTAACTCTTTCCATTTGCCCATTAGTTTGTGGATAGTAAGCTGTGCTAAAACGTAATTTGGTTCCTAAGGGCTCGTTTGGTTGGTAGAATTGTATATGATGGAAAGGGAATGGTAATATGAGTGGGAATGAGAGATGGAGAGGGAGAGTAGGTATGTAAGTTTGGTTGCATATGGAATGGAATGGAAAAAAGACTATCATGCTTTGTTTAGTTTGATGAATTAATAAGGGAATGAGATCAAAGCTACCATATCAACCTTGAACAAAAAATTATTATTATAATGTATATTTGAAAATATAATAATTATTAAATCATAAAAAAATTGCTACAAATATCTATTAAAAACCACAATATCCATAAATAAGAGCTCAGCTCTCAAATCATCTAGAAACAACTATATCACAATAGGGGAATGGGGAATATACCTATGGTCATCTATACTCATTTATAGTTATTTACATTTTTAACAAATTACACTATTAGAAAAGTACAAAACCCCAACAAAAATAGGGAATCAAATTCTCAGCAATACCAGTAGGGCTTTTCTAGCGCTCACGGTCAGAAAACTACTCTAGGTAATTGGCTGAAATATAGTAAAATATAAACAGGTAACATTCCAATAATAAATCATTATAATACCTTTTAAAATGATCAATTCTCTATGAATCAACATGTAAAACCTTATCATATTAAGTTATAAACATGCAATATAACATTAATGGTCATGAATTCATTTCATGGAAATCAAGTCGGTCAAGGGTACACAGCCCTTGGAAAATAAATTTATCGATTGAGGGTCCATAACCCTTGGAAAGCTTTATCAACGGTCAATGGTACTCAACCCTTGGATAATTTTATTTATCGGTTGAGGATCTACAACCCTCGGGAAACTTTATTATTGATCAAGAGAACTTAGTCCTTGGGTAATTTAAATCAAACTGTTATGAGGTATAAGCTCACGCTATTTAACACATCTAGTATTCATTTTTCATACAACCCTCTTTTTATGGTTTTTGTATAGCATCACATACATTTCATAATTCAAGACTAATCAAGTCTAGCAAGCTATGCTACCATATAACGATGTAACAGTAAACAAACATCATATATATAACATGTCATATGGTTAAAAGAGCTACCGCTTACCTGGTGGGTGAAGTAATCTAAAATAACCTTGCATCCTTTCTTTTGGTTATAAGATAGTTCACCAAATAATCCTTATATCACAAAAGTACAATTTCCTCAATTCCCATCACTAATACACATTAATTTAGACTCATTCCAATGCCTCTTAACAAGTTCATAAATGGAAAAGATTAACTATAAGCAACCAAAATATCTACAATTCTCATACTAACTCATAATAGCAATTCAACACATAATTCAAATTAAAAAGAGTTTTCTTCTTTTAGTTCACCTCATTTCCATAAACAAACCCATGTCCAACTTCCTTATTACCACTAAAAACAAGCCTTAGCTCATATTCTTTGATTCCACCACATAACTTACTTAGGTTTTTCATCAATTTAAATTCATTTCCTTCTAGACTTACTAAATTTTCAATTTCATCCCAATTTGCCATACTTTAACTCTTCCTTTCACCTTCAACCAAACTTAGCTATGAAATAAAATAATATATCATTTCATAGTGTTCCTAAAATACCAACTTAAACCTTTAAATTTCCAGAATTCTAAAATTCTCTATAAAAACCCAAAAATTTGGAAAATTTTCAGTTTAGTCCCTGAAAGAACTAATCTTAAAAACTTGTCCAAAAACATACTTCCAAGGTTGAAATTCAAAGGGAAAGGACCGAAAATCCATCTACCATCAACATTTTCATGAAAAATTGAGCAACACTCACCAAAAAACCGTTGAAAAAACTCTCTCTGCGATTGCCAATAAAAGATGACGGAAAATGGATGCCGTCGTCAGAAACTGCAAGGCATGGCAGTCAAAAGCTTATTGGTAGTGAGGGAGGATGTTGGCCGGAAGCTATAGCGGTGGAAGGAGCAGAAGCAGAGAGAAGAGATGAAAAATGGTTCAGCAGAAAAAAGTGATAGGAAGAAGAAAAAGAAAGTGAGGGGCATTTTGGTCTTTTCACTGACAGCAATAGAAAAATTCTGAGGAAGGAAGAAGCTGGGTCTTGAACACGTGCTTTCATACTCTAAGTGTCATGCCTTATCATTAAGTCATAGCTCATTATCTGATTGATAATATAAACCATGAATATTTATGCTTTTACTCTATCCAAGAATAAAAATCTTGCATTAGACTTGGCAAGTGTTATACCCAATCTGCCTTCATTTTGACAAATTTGTGAAATCACTATCATTGAAATGACATTAAGACGGGAATGTTCGGTGAAGATGAGACAGCCAAAGATCTATCACCATCTTGACAAAATTTGTGAATTGATAAGACACATAACAAATTTGTGAAAGCAAATTTAGAGAGATAGCACCGAGAAGAGAGTTTCCTGTGATGATGAGGCAGCTCCTGCGGCAGAGGAGCTCGATCTATCTCCATTGGAGGATTGAATCTACCTCGATTCTTTCATCTCTAGTAAGAGAAAGGAAATCATCAAATAATCGAAAGGAATTGATCCGATTATTCAAAATACAGATTAATCGAGACAGAGATAATTACCGAGGCTCTATGATCTGAGAATTACAGCGACAATCATTGGAGTAGATATATAAGTCTTGTAGCTTCACCATCAAATTGAAGGGGTAACTATATATAGACAAATGAAAAAAGACAAAATAAAAGAAAAAACAAAAATTGAAAATCTAGCTGTTGAGGCTGACACGAGCATTTTCCCTGCATTTGAAATTTTTTTCCTTGTTGAAATGAAGACAATGCCGTTGACCAAACAAACAAAAGGAATGCCCCAAAAACTAAACAAACACTTGCCTTGGAATATTAAGGTCGATCACTTGTATAGAGATTATAGTCACTGTCTACATAAACAAGAGAAATAATATATTGATTTAATTTTGATTTGAAAATTAAGTCGATACTTATTAAGAATTTTTTTAAAAGGGTGGAGTTTTAATAAAAATGAAAGTAAATAATTAGATTGGATTCTAATCTTTAATTTGAATATCTTCTTTTGTCTATAGATCAATTCGATGGACGATAAATCCGTTCAATATATATAGCAAATCTTATTTAAATCTGTGAAGTTATAAACACTCATTATTAAAATCCAAGCAGAAATTTGGAATTTTGTAAGCAATTCAAGGGGCAGTAAATCATTTTCATTCAATTTTTTTGGGGAGAAGGTATATCTTTCACATCACAACAATAAACCTTTGATTTTGGGAATTCGTAACAATTCTCAACAAATACAACCACGAATATAATTTTAAAGAAGAGAAAAATATTATTTTAGTTTTTTATTTTTAAATTTAATTTAATTTTAATCTTCCACTTATTGAAGATTTTAAAATAATCTTTTAGTTTTAAACTTAGTCTCATTTCGATTCTTTAAAAGGTATAAATCTTAAAATTATCCTTCACTTTTGAAGAACTGAACTAATGTAATTCTTTTTTTTTAAAATGAGAGTAAGTTTAGTGAAGAACTATTTTGTATTTGATGTTAAAAAGTGAAAATATATTTTATGACTTTTAATTTTTTAAAAGGTTAAAATAAAATAAAATTAAAAAATGAAGGATTAAAATAATATTTTCCTCCATTTTAAAAAATCATAAAGTGCACGTATATTTATAATTCAAAATAGTTAATAATTTGAAGTAAAATAATATTCGGATGTCCGGGACGCATATAACGATAATTCTTTGAGCTAAGAATTTGCAGTAATTCACGACAAATTGCTTGAGTGCTACTTTTCCTAACATTGCAAAGATAGACCCAAATAATTTTTTTTTAATATTTAGGAAAAAATTAATATTGTATGTGCAAATTGATCCAAACATCATTGGACCATTTATTATAAAAGTAAAAATAACACATATTTATCTTAATTTTATTTCTAATTGCTATGTTATTTTTAATCTGAAAAAAATTAGCAAATGACTTCTTATCTATTAACTCCATTGCAGCAAGCTTACCATATAGTTTAAATTTTAGATTTTTCAACTAGTAAAATTACTCAAATAACCTTATTATTTAATCTATATAATTTTTACCCTCATTTTTATCTGCTATGCGTCATTTTAGTCTTTTTAATATTTAATATTAAGCTACGTTTAGAAGTTTTAATAAGGATTAAGTGAAATGACTAATAATAAAATAGGCCAAGTAGCAAGAAGCATAATAACAAGATATGTGTTATGCTTCCTATTGATTAGGAGTTTAATAAATAGTCATTAATAGAACAAAGTGATTTAGTTATTATTTTTACAATATTTTTCTTATAAGTTAAATATTATTATAGTAAGTTTTTAATCAAAGAGGATATAATAATAATTGTACCATTTGGACACTTCATTTTATCATTGACCCCAATTTAAATAAACAAAAAAATAGAATTTTAAATGGTGAGAAAGAATCTTGGAGTCCTTTCATTGCCACTTTAATCTATTCTAAAAAAACAAGCTCTCAAACATAATAATACATTATTTTAACAACTCCACTCCATATTATTTTGATATAGTTCATATATTTGTGATCATCATAAACTTTCAAAATCATTTCATTGTCTTCTTTTTTGCTAACACTGACATTACAATGGATTTTTTTTTGGCCAGACATTTCAATGGACGAAAACTGCTTACGTGACACAACAGTCACAATATGCATGTGACCATTAAAGCGACCTAATCTGCCTAGTACTAATCTGTCTAATAAGAAAATTTACCTCAAGAAAAAAATCCGTAAATCCCTTTCTAATAACATCTTCGCCTCTCATTTGCTATCATTCGATAAGCTTCAATCTTTTCATGAGCAAGATGAAATAAATGACAAGAAAGATCCAATGTATCAATAATTTAATATACTTAATGTTTTCAAAATATTCTTGTAAATTTGTAATAGAATTGATAAATCAGGGGATGAATAATAATTTTTTCAGATAAAGGAAACATAAGTAAAGATCAGCGCAGATAATGGAATATTTTTCGTAAAATATCTCTCATATGACATAGGTGTAAAAAATTACTACATCTTGTTTATAAGAGATATTATGACAGAGTAGTATACATCATACTCGATCATACAAACGCGTATATATACCTAGCTTTATATCACTATTATTAGCATTTATGATTTTACAGGAACAAAGTTAAAGAAAATCTCTTAAAAAATAAAAAACAAAAAACAAAAAACAAAAATTTCTCATCCCCTGCTCTAATTATTTTGTGGCAGGGGATCTTCTCTCCTATTATTAGCTGATCTTCTGTTGTAATTATATTACAGTAAGTTAAAGAAAATTTAAAAAAGAATTAAACTCAAAAACAAAAATCCTTCTCTCTCTATGAGGGTGGGATTTTCAGGTGTTTCTAAAAAGGAATGCTTGCTCATTTGATTGTGCATTTCTTCATATTTGAATCATTATTTCAAAAAAACTTAGACTACTAAAATATTTGATTGCACACGGTCTTGAACTTTTATTAAAACCATTAGATTGTATATTTATTTTAATATTAACTATTAAATTCATACATTTCTAAATAATTGTAAAGAATCCGGATTGCTCTTTCTACATCATCCTTGCTGTAATTAATTTACAGCAGGGGATCTTCTCTCTTCCTTTTAATAAATTAGTAGTTATTTTTCATTAAAAATGGATATTCTTTCAATAAAAGTGTTAAAATTCATTAATATAAGCCATAATAAACTTCTCTTAATCTTTTATATATATATATATATAAAGAAAAAAATTACGCAAAATATCATGACCAAAAAGTAGGGTAATCATCACGATCTCCACTCGTTACCCACGAAACGCATTCATGGCTAGAATTCACGAATCAGAACGCCTCCAATCATTGCATTTAAATGTTCTCATATACTTTCATCACTATGTATACCATAGATAGCGATTTTTCCCACTTTATGGCCTGAAACTTAGTGAAACCAAAGGCACTATTTTTAAATGCTCCTACCCGCCAATTAACTTCTTACAAAGGCCATGCATGTGCAATATTAATTACCTTGCTGACTAAAGATGGGTGAAATGAAACAAATCGCTAAGAGCTCTCCAAGTCTCACAAATTTAGGCATAGCGACTCTTATAAATTGCAGCCTAAAAAAATATCCGATATATATCCATCAACCAAATTTAAAACTTCGAAAAGAAAAAAGAGAAATACAAACGATGATGGCCATCAAAACAAGCCGTGTTTCTGTTATTCAGGTGGCCGTCGTGGCGGTTATCCTAGCTGCCTCGGCCATGCTCGCCGACGACAACGTCCCGGTGCCGGAGGACAAGGCCCAACTGGAGAAATGGTTCGCGGTGAACGTGAAGCCATTGGCTGAGAGAAAGAGAAGTCTGGACCCAGAACTGATGGCGGCAGAAGGTGGTCCTCCTAAGATCGTGAAGGTGTCGCAAGATGGGAAAGCTCAGTTCAAGACCATCACGGAAGCCATCAACAGCATTCCAAAGGGTAACACGAAGCGTGTGATCGTGCAGATTGCAGGTGGGACTTATAAAGAGAAAGTCACAATTGATGGGACGAAGCATTTCGTCACTCTCCTTGGAGATCCAAAGAACATGCCAAACTTGACCTTTGATGGCACTGCTAAACAATACGGCACCGTCGATAGCGCCACCTTGATTGCCTTAGGAAATTACTTCGTTGCTGCTAATCTCATTATTTCGGTTTGTATGCTAATATCCATTGCTCCTCAAATTATTCAAAAAGAAAACAATCATTTTGGTCCCTCTTGTCGTAATTTCATAGTATCAAAATAGTATAATCCTAGAATCACTATAACTGAATGACCTCTTGCTTGCATAGTGTCAAAATAGTGAGACTTGTTTTGGTGACAAAAACTTTTGGAGGACTATTTTGATACTATAAGTTTGTATAAATTTAAATTAACGTTGACGTGAAAAGTAGGGGACAAAAATGTTTTTCTATCACTATTATCAAAATAGTATATCAGAAATCTTGAAATTATGAGAACAAAATGACTCACTGCTTGCATAGTATCAAAACAGAAAGAATTATGGTGATGGATATTGTCAAAACGGAATAAGACTTGTGATGATGATTTAAAAACTTTTGAAAAACCATTTTGACATTGTATACTTGTAGAGGACAAAAATGATTATTTTCTACTTTTTCAAGCGAGAATTCATAAATTTTATCCATGCATGTTTATCTTTATTACTTATTATATGCAGAATTCAGCACCGATGCCCGATGGGCGAAGGGAGGGAGCTCAGGCGTCGGCGTTAAGGGTTTCCGGCGACAAGTCGGTGTTGTACAACTGCCAACTGATAGGGTTTCAGGACACACTGTGCGACGATAAGGGGAATCATCTCTTCAAGGACTGCACCATTCAAGGCACTGTGGATTTCATATTTGGAAGTGGAAAGTCGTTATACTTGAACTCGAAGTTGATTGTGGTGGGGAATGTTGGAGGAGTGATAGCTGCACAAGCGAGAAAGAGCGAGGAAGAGAACAATGGATACTCATTTGTTCACTGCGACATAAGTGGAACTGCTAAAGGGACGTTCCTGGGCAGAGCGTGGATGTCTCATGGGAAAGTTGTCTATGCGTATACTTCTATGAGCAACATTATTACTCCCCTTGGCTGGAATGAAAACCATCATCCTCAAAATGCCCAGTACGTATTTCTCTATACTCCATCACGTAGTTATGTACTTTATTCAATCTATATATTTTTGAAGAAAAAATAATACTTCTAGTCCGAAAAAAAATAAAAGATACTATATTAGTCCTTCATTTTTTATCTTTGTGTCAATTTGGTTCCCACAAATTTAGAGTGCCAAAATAATCTTTTAAAAATTTAACATTAGTTAAAAGTAATTTTTCATTAAGTTAATTCTAACCTTTTGAAGGATTACTTTTGACTGGTATTGAATTTCTAAGAGACCATTTGACACTAAAAATTTGTGAAAACGCTAATTGGTATTAAGGTAAAAAGTGAGGGACTAAAATAATTATTTTTTCCTTTTAATCCTTATAATTACTTTATTTGCAATTTGGCTCTCATTATCTAAAATTTTGCAATTGAGTCATTAGAGTTTAAGTAGTTTTTATTTAGCCCTTATCAAGATGTTCTTACAAATATATTGTCATATATGTAAATTTATTTTACTTAATTATCCATTTTTATTTATTTTTTTATTCTAAATTATATCAATTTAGAGTATTAAAATAATATGCAGTTAGTTATATTAGCAAAATTTCACATAATATTAATTAAATTTTAACAATGGAGACTGAATTATAATATTTGTTCACTATAAGGATTTAATTTCAAATTTTGAAACTATAAAAACTAAATTAAACATTAAATAAAACTATAGTGGACAGAAAGTATAATTTTCCCTATTTTTTATCAAGTTATTTTTCCCAGAATTTTTACCATCTCATAACACGCGCAGGACTGTATATTTTGGAGAGTACAAGAATACCGGAGCGGGTGCTGCTCTAAACGGTCGTGTGCCCTTCACAAAGCGTCTAAGCGATGCAGAAGCTAAGCCATTCCTGTCTCTCGGCTTTATTGAGGCTTCTAAGTGGCTGCTTCCTTCTCCTAAGAACTAACTTTGCTTTCTGATTTATTTTTTTGGTATGATTTGGGGGCATCTTTCACCTGAGACCACGCCCTTATATGGAGTAGACATCGCAATCTTGTGAGGATAGCATAAGTAATTTAATGGTATAGTTTTCTACACCCATATGAATAGTTTTGTACTCAAACAAATACTGTAAATTATGATGTAATAATTAGGAAAAAAAAACATCAAACCCTTGTGTGGAATTAATAGAGGGAGGTTTCTATTTGCATGCATATCATCTTCTTATTGTATATATAGCAAATAGATAGACACGATGGACATAAATGACTGTAAATATAATTGTTAAACTCACAAGTTTATTATTTGAGTTTACGAGTTTACAATTATACATAAATAAAATGAGTTAACTCGTTGTAAACTCGGACTTAGGACAAACTCAGGTAAACTCACGAGTTGACTTACCGAGTCTACTAAGTTTACGATTTTAATGTATCAACTAACTTGTAAAGTCAGCAACATAATAATTTAAACTCAAGACTAAATAAGATATAGATAACTTCTTTTCCATGAAGTCTTTATAATTTTTTTTATTACAAGTTTGAATATCCATAAAAAATAATAAAATTACATTTAATATGTACTTATTAAATAAAATAAAATAAATATTATTTAATTAGTTATATTGAATAATTATTTATGTATGATCATCTTAAAATATTCATGTTGAGTATTACAAATTATAAAATATGAATAACTTTTGTTTGATTAAGTATAATTTGAATTACATTTGAATAATTTTTTAATGTATATAATATTTAAATTATAAAATTATATATTTTGATAACTATTTATTAATTAAGACAAACTCTTACGAGTTTACGTTACGAGTTTACCTATCTTTTACGAATTTATCTAAACTTGCGAGTTTAACAACTTTGTGTGTAAATGCCCGTGGCCGGCAAGTGTAATTTGATTTTGTAAATAATTAAGATTGTATGTTTTTTTTTTTGTCAATTTTAATTATAGCAATCCTAAAAGATAATAAAAATATCAAAATATTATGTTATTGTTACCGTTATTATTTAGAGCAGATGCAATTTGTTGATATTAACGTAATAACAATATTCTTCGGACAGGATTCACCGATTCCTTTTCGTGAGCTTAATATAAGAATCTGTAATTAAATTTGGGAAGAATACATTTTTGGTTTCTATAGTTTCGGTTACTTTTTATGTAATACTTATAATTTATAAGTTTGAAATTAAATCTTTATAGTTTACAAATATATTTATTTTAGTCACTGTAGTTAAAATTATGTATTTTTTTAATTTTTGTTACTATAACTAATTATATACTGTACTTCTAATATGTATGTTATATGTTAATAAAAGAACTGAAAATAAATAACAATACAAGAGTAACTCATATATATTTCAAAATATTGACAAAAATATAGTAATAAAGACTAAATTCTTGATCATTTAAATTATGAGGGCCTAATTGTAAATTTTTAAAATATAAAAAAAAAAAATAATTGAACATAATTATAAAGATCAAAGTTATAATCCTTGAAATTTTGTTGTGTCCATTCAATATTTTAAAAGGAAATGCGTGACCTAGGAAGCACAAGTAGCTGCAACTCTCAACAATTTATGGAAGAATTAAAATTATTTGCATCTCTTTATATTTTTATTATATTTTTCTCCAATTAAATTATGATAAATGTATTTTTTTTGCCAAAATAATAAATGTATGATTAATTGATAATAATATATAATTTAATTTAAAAATAATACAGTTATTCACAATAATTATATATACACATGTCATAATATAATTAGATAATTCTACACTTGTTATGTTTTAATTAAAAATAATATAAAGATATATTAAAAATTGTATATAATTTTTTTTTCTTATGAAAGGCTTTTTCAATCTCACTAATCGCAACTCACGAACACCTTCGTATCCATCTCTTGGCTCTAAGCCTCTAACCCATTCCCTCCCCAATTCCAAGAGATATATGATTCTATAATAATTAATTTTAATTATTAGATAAAAACTTCATAACACAAATTTATGAACTATAAATATGACTTATGAACTATAAATATGACTTATGAAATCACCTGGTCATTAATAAAAATTTAAGTCATCCATCAATCCAAAAAATGATTCTTTTTATAGTAAGGGATGCAAATTCAGTTCTACATATAAATTAATATATTTTTGCTTATCTAATTGGTACTTCTATATAAAGTTTAATTTGTGCATATACGCTTTGGATGATCCAAGAAAATAATACATATTATAGATTATTCTTACAATTAACAAAGTGAATTGGAAAGTCAACGTTAAACATAATTGATCTTTAGAAAAAAAAAAAAAAAGAATGATGGACATATCAAATTATCACTAAAATTTAGCGACAGAATAACTCAATTCAGTTGTCTGTATATTTTAGTGATGCTGAAAATAGTAACATTCTTAAAGATCGTGCTAGCTTGATTGCCCGGCTTTATAGGAAAATGTTATATATTAAGGTTGGTATTTCTCACTATAATTTTTGTATTCTTTTTAGACATGGTACGTAGAAGGAGGGTCTGATCGTGCAAATTGCATTTTTATGATAAAAAGCCTATAAAATTTAACTACTTAAATATTATTGAAATTATTTTATTACTTTATTAAAAAAATTAATAATTTCAAAAATAAATCAACTCTAACCTAGGTCATCTTTTCCGTTTGTCTCTCATCTCTATTTGTTTTTTCCATTTCTCATATACTTTCGTATTTCTCTCTTTTTTTAATTATTATTCACCTTTTCTTTCTCACATGTAGTTTTTCAACCTTTTACAAATATAAAACTGTTGATTTCTTTGCTCCTTCTTTCCTTACAATATTTTGGCTTTTCTCTCCTTGCCTCACCGTTTTAAGCAGTAAAATTCCTATTTTCATTTTTTTCGTTTTTTCTCTTTTTAATTATTTCCCTGTCCTTATCTCTCTCATAGTTATTGTAATTAATAATATAATTTACGTTAATTATAAGCTTTGTATTGCATGTTATTTTTTTTTAATTTACTTTTGCCATTAATAAACTCATTTTTTCTTTGTGACAATACTTTATGATGGAAGAGGAAAAAACTAAAAGGGAAGAAGAAAAACAAGAATTTACTGGCCCTATTTTATAGAAGATGAAGAACTAACGATTGAAACAAGAGAAGAGAAATATGAAGAAATGAATGTATGTGAGAGAGAGAGATAGAGAGTATTACATTCCAATATTATAAATTTTGGGATTCGGAATGACCCATTCTGAAATTTCATTGAGAATTAGAATGTGTCATTTAGATTCCTTTTTTTCTTAAATAATTGAAAAAAAAAAAACACACAATACAGTACTATAATTTGAAAGTTAGGCAAAATGAATACGACTAGTTAAATTGTAAATAAAAATGTATTAATTTTGTATAGCTCATGTAAACAACAAATATTTAAATTAAAATTATAATTGAAAAATTGGAAAAAAAGAAGTTATCTATATATATATATATATATATATATATATATAAGGATGATTATTTTCAAGTGAAAAATCGAAAGCAATAATGAATAATTAATATTTAAATATAGTACTTTTTTTTATTTTTAATCATTTTATGAATAATAAATTTCGTTGATTTTAAATATTATTATGAATGATTATATTACATTCGTAAAGAAATTACTATAATCTAATAAATACTCATCCAATTATATCTATGAAATTAATTTTGACTTTTTAATTCATATATTTCAATATTTATTAAATATTATGAAATATTCAAATTCAAATCTTTGATATCATAATCCTAAAACTTAACTCCCAAACTTTTAAACAAAAAAGGTACTTTTTGCTTTTTATGAAAAAATTTAATTGATTATGAGAAATATAATATATCATATTTGGTGCACTCACAATTTTAAGTGTATCAATGTACTCATTTATATTGTAAAATAATAATTATGATTAAGTATACTAATATATTTAAAATTATAAATATACCAAAAATTTTACTTAAATTATAATCGAAACTAATATTGATCATAACAAGAAAGCCTTCTTACCTACATCTCGCTTTGCGCTAGACTTTTACTGCACCGTAATCTTTTCTCTACACTCTCACTTCACACTCCGTTTTTCTGTCTTTAACTTCTTCCTTTCATCCTCCACTGCCTGGAATTTCTATTCATCTGAACTTCTTTTGACACAATTCTTGCCACGCGTCCGTAAACATTGTTTCTGGTCATGCAGGCTTCCTTCACATGTTAATAGGGTCATCATTTTTATGGATCCGTTGTACCTAGGCTTCCAAATCCATTAATAGTTTCTAGCCAATTCCTTAATGAGGGGGAGTTACAGCTGAATTGTACAGTTAGGC
The DNA here is from genome assembly GCA_037074485.1 of Delonix regia. Classification (NCBI taxonomy): domain Eukaryota; kingdom Viridiplantae; phylum Streptophyta; class Magnoliopsida; order Fabales; family Fabaceae; genus Delonix; species Delonix regia. Next base: position 14,188,695 of record CM073449.1, read on the forward strand.
TTATTTACGTTCGAGGGAAGAATTAATTTGTTATCCTGGTGTGAATTTATTTTGGCCCTTTTTTCATGCGTTTCATCAAGAGGAAGTAAGTGGGAAAAATTGTAATTTTATCCAATATTTCATTCCTTCTATGCCCCAAAACTTCCTTTTTCTTTTCTTCTTAGTGTTTCAAAAATTGAATTTTGCTCTAGTTTTTATTCCTTTCTGAACTTTTTTAAAGTTCTTTTCCAATTTCGGCCTTCACCTGATTTCGTTATTACAAAGTTTGCCAAAATTAATTGAAAATTAAATTAAACATTACTCAAAATAACTCCAAAATTACTCATAATTAAAAAATTACTCAAGGGATGAAATTGACTGCAAATTATATTAAAATGAACTCAAAATTATATGAAAAATCTATTGTGAAATTTCTTATACATAAAAATTGCTTATATATACAAGTACAAAGGTGTGATATATCCCACAACATCAAGATACTACAAAAGTGTAATATATCCCACAAATATCCAACTCAATAGTAACTAGCAACATCAAGATAACCCTAAACCACTCACCAATCCCCACTGCAATGCTGCAGAAAGCTCACAAAAGGGAATCAACGAAGGTCCCTATCCAAACAATGCTATTATGTTAATATCATCAAATCACACTTGCCACACAGGCATTTACGTGACATACATGTTCTCCCTAATCATCAGAAAGCGTGCCTCTCTATTTGCTATGCACCAAAAAAAAGTGATGCATGCAACGTAGAAACCACACTATCTAGTCTCTATTACACATGGTGTCAGTGCCAAACTTTGTGGAAAGAAGTCCTCAAATCATACCAGAAAATTAAATCAGAAAACAGAGTTAGATTTTAGGAGGAGGAAGTAGCCACTTAGAAGCCTCAATAAAGCCAAGTGACAGAAATGGCTTAGCTTGTGCATCATTTAGATGCTTTATGAAGGGCACACGCCCGTTTTGAACAGCACCCGCTCCAGTATTCTTGTACTCTCCAAAATATACAGTCCTGCACGTATTATATATATAGTAAATAAATAGATACATTAAATAGGCATATCTACATGATGGAGTCTACAGAAATATATACGTACTGGGCATTTTGAGGATTATTTTTATCGTTCCAGCCAAGAGGAGTAATAATGCTGCTCATTGAAGTGTAAGCATAGACAACTTTCCCATGAGACATCCATGCTCGGCCCAAGAACGTCCCTTTAGCAGTTCCACTTATGTCGCAGTGAACAAAAGAGTATCCAATGTTCTCTGCCTCACTCTTTCTCGCTTGTGCTGCTATCACTCCTCCAACATTCCCCACCACAATCAACTTTGTCTTTAGATATAACGACTTTCCACTTCCGAATATGAAATCCACAGTGCCTTGAATGGTGCAGTCCTTGAAGAGATGATTCCCCCTATCATCGCACAGTGTGTCCTGGAACCCCAACAGTTGGCAGTTGTACAACACTGATCTGTCGCCGGACACCCTTAAAGCCGCCGCCTGAGCACCCTCTCTCCGCCCATCCGGCATGGGCGCTGAATTCTGCATATAATAATAATAATAATAATAATAAATACTGACATGCATAAAAAAATTGTAATAGTTCTTGATTTAATTTGAATTTTCTGGATTTGTTGAGAACTGTGCCTATTATAGGACTTTGATGGTAGAAAATGTGCAAATTTGACGGTCATTCCACATTTTGTTATTGAGAAACTGAATTCATTAATTTTCACTAACCAAAATCGATAAAATTCAAAACTTTGATCCGACGATCATTATTAAATGAACTATAATTTAATGGTAGACAGTTCCTTTACAAAACTGGAACATAGATTATCATTTAAGAAAATAGTTTGGACAGCAATGGATGTAAGGATACATACCGAGATAATGAGATTAGCTGCGACGAAGTAGTTTCCTAAGACAATCAAGGTGGCACTGTCGACGGTGCCGTATTGTTTGGCAGTGCCATCAAAGGTCAAGTTTGGCATGTTCTTCGGATCTCCAAGGAGAGTGACGAAATGCTTTGTGCTATTAATCGTGACTTTCTCTTTATAAGTTCCACCTGCAATCTGCACGATCACACGCTTGGTGTTATCGTTTGGGATGCTGTTAATGGCTTCCGTGATGGTCTTGAAGTCCCCTCTTCCATCTTGCGACACCCTCACTATCCTAGGAGGACCATTTTCTGCCGCCACAACTTCCGGGTCCAGAGTCTTTCGCTTTGCAAATGGCTTCACGTTCTGCCGGAACCAATTCTCCAGTTGGGCCTCGTCCTCCGGCACCGGCACTTTGTCGTTCGCGAGCACGGCCGTAGCGGCCAGGACAGCCGCCACAACGACCACCTGAAAGGTGGAATCACGGCTTGTTTTGATGGCCATCATCGTTTTTACTTCTACTTTAACTTTATAGTTTTTGATTTGTTTGACGGATATGGGATATTTTTTGAGGGTGCAATTTATAAGAGTCGCTATGCCTAAATATGTGAGACTTGGACAGCTTTTCGCGATTTGTTTCACTTTCACCCATCTTTAGTCAGAAAGCTAATTGGAATCGCACATGGCCTTTGTATTTGTTAGAACTTAGAAGCTAATCGGAGGGTAGGAGCATTTGAAAATAGTGTCATTTGGTTCGTAAAGTTTTAACTGCTATCTTTGGTACGTATGGTGATGAAGGTATAAAGGAATTGAAAAGCGATGAATGCGTTGAGTGCGTGACGAGAGGAGATCGTGGTAGGCTGCTAGCTTGCTTGATTGCCCGATTTTATAGGAGAATGTCAGCTACATGCATATCTCAATCGTCAGTTATAACTTGATTGGGAGCTATGTTATACGTATTTGGTAAATTCTTTAGGTTGAGATATTTTCTGCAATTTTTGTCTTGTTTCAGACATAGTACTATGAAAAAAAAAAAATGAAATTAAGACAATTTTATGATGACCTTTATCATTTAATTTTTATAGTTTTTAGTGAAAGAAAAACTATATTAATAGTTATGTAAGTTATACTAAAAATAATGGGAAAATTATATCATTGGTCATTATAATTTTACTCAAAATTTTGTTTGGTCCATATAGTTAGAAAAGTTTATTATTAAATCTCATTGTTTAATTGATTTACAAAATAGTCCATATTACTGAATTTTGCAAGGTAGTGAGCTTAGATGACACTTTACCATGAAAACTCTAAAGGAGGAAAGCCATACTTGCTTATAATTGCTGTGTCCAAGTATCTCTTTCTGCATCATTGGCATCTCTTTCTGCCATCTTAACCTCTTTCTACCATTTTCTGCCTAAGCAGTATCAGCTCACTCTGTAGCTCATTGTAAGATGGATTAGAGTATGAGCTTCCATAGCGTCCAAATACTTGAGTGGGGCAAACTCCTAAGCTAAATTCACATACTCATCCATGGTGTTCTCGTGTTCCCATGGCTTTGACTAATGCATCATTACCTAAAATTGGTTGTAATGCAATGTCTTGTTGCTTAATTTCAACATTTTTTTAATGCAGATTTGAACAAGAAGAAACAAACTATCTAAACAACATATCATTTCAACAATAGCTTATCCAAACACCTTAGTACCACATAATTCAAACACTCACGCCAACAACTCTCTCCTCCTTGTTCACATATGATCTATCGGAATCTTTGTGGACTATAGTCCACAAATCTTCTCTTGTAATTGGCCCCCCATGCACTGCTTCCTACAAATTTAAAGAGAGATATAAAGTATCTCAAATTATGGTGTACGTTATGTTATATTATTCATCAAAATGACCTTACCATCACAACCTTCTTTCATGCAAGGCTTTTAGATCTACTAGTATGTGGCATTGTTAACATCTTTCGATTTTGTTTATTCTTTATAGTAATTTCCTTGTGATCGAATAGAACATATTAGTATAATAAGCTAAGATCATATGTAACTCTACAAAAAGTGTTTTCTCCTAAGTCCACTAAGAAAGTCTATAATCAATGAAAGTTGCCCATTGATCCTTGTCTATATTATCTTAGATATCTTGAAGGAATTCTTCCTAAGTGCGAGTCTCATCATTCTTATCTAAATAAGAAAAACATGAGTCCACCTTGCCTACATCAATATTCATAGCTAAAGTAATACACAAGAAACATTAATTCACACATAATAGACAACAATGTGACATATCAATATGCATAGTTAAAGCAATACCCAAAACAACAGGATCAATAATTTTGAAAACACTACCTAGATAAGTAACAACCTCCTCTTCATCACCCAAATCATACAAATCACATGGCTTTAGATGGACAACCAAACTCAAAGTTTTATCTAACTCATCGTCAACATAATATACATGTTGAGCTTTCAAAACTTAGATGTATGACTCGTCATCTTTATTGTCACCTGTATGTATCAACCATGAAAAATTGATGGACTTGAATCCTAATTCATCAGTTATAATCCCTCTATGATTAGTCATATAAGCCCACATGCATTTGAATAAGGTAACCATTAAGCGGCCATGATAATTTAATTCAATGATGTCTACTAATTTTTCATAGTATGGCACACCTCCAAGCTCATCTGACCATCACTATTACTTGAATAGCTTGTAGTCTCAAAAGTCCTAAAGACTCCACTGACTTAAGTTTTCAGTCCTTAATCTCATTCCATTGTTATAAATTTGAGACTATTGACATTATAAATATTATATCTCCTTGATGTATCAAGTAGACCAAGGGCAAGCAGTTGCATATCAACTGAATGAGATCCATTAATATCATTTTTTACCTGGAATTAATCAATTGTAAGTATGTTATTGAATTACTTAGTAAGGAAACAACACTTGTGGGTAAATATGAACTCACACATTGACAGAACCATCAAACAAATTCTTTATAAACCTTTTTATCAATTTCTATAAAAGACTGTGTCTGACTTCGCAATAGGCTCCTGATGTGATAACTAAATTCCTTATATGACATATACAAGAAATTATATTAGTGAAAATGTATATGAAAGTAATAATTTCCATACGTACAAATCACTTACTAAAGAAACGGGTCATCTTGTCTATAATTGGTTAGCACATGACAATGTGCTTGTAATTTCGTTATAAAAGATAGAGTGAAGTAGTTAAAATCACCAATGGGTCTTCCAATAGGTAGAAACAAGATGTTTATATTGGATGACCTAACATTAGGTTGATCATTTACATGCCTAGGTCAATTGAACAATGTCTCAACTCCATCTAAATATCGTGAACAAAAAGTCAAAATTTCCTATGCCATATAACCTTTGGTAATTGGGCCTTTAGGCTAAGCCCTATTACCTACGTATGATTTTAACTTTCCTAAATAGCTGTTAAAGAAATTATTTTGTTGTGACAAAATGCAATTAAAAAGAATAGGAATAATTAAGTTAACAGTAATTGCTTATCTTTCAATAGGATATATCCATCCATATTGTACTGGACCTCCAAGCTTTACTTTAAATGAACCATGACAGTAAAAAATGAAGGTGAGAATAACATCTCTAAATGACGCAATGTAAGAACAACCCTATCTTGGAGTGGGTCAAGTTCATTCACACCTAATACTTTGTTACACAATTTTATGAAACAAGCACACAAGTCATTTCCTGGTGCTCTTTTCCTTGGAATAATCATGGAGATAATAAAGGAACTTTGCTTCATAAACATCTAGGATGGGAGATTGTAAGGTATTAAAACTACTGGCTAGATGCTATAACTTGTACTCAAATTGCCAAAAGGGATAAAACCATCTATAACCAAGCTTAGGTGCACATTATGTGGATATGAGACAAAATGAGGATTTGCTAATTGAAATCTCTTCTAAGCCTCATAATCCTTTATATGTCTCATCATGCCATCTTTGTTCTTAACTAATGCATGTCATCTCATATGCTCATTAGTTTTAAAAGACATGAACAACCTCTACAGCCTTGACTTTAACGAAAATTATCTAAGTACTTTTGCTAGTTGCTTGTTTCACTTTTTACCCTTACCATTTGAATTCCCTTTAAAGGAGTTGCTCCTCTTACACACTTTCTTACTTTCATCCTCCCACCAATATAGCATGCAATCATTTGGGAAAAGCATGAATTTTTTGTATAGTATAGACCTAATTGGTTTATGATTTTTTGAGCCTCGTAAAAGGATGGAGGAATCATGGCATGTTCAAATGCATCAACCAATAGGTTTAGAATCAATGACATAGCCTTGTTACTTATTCTACAAAGACACTTGATATGATATAGTTTCACTAAAAAGGACAATTTTGAGTACTTTTCACACCCTACTATAAATTTTGTAATCCATCTTTAAACATAATGATGCATAGTGAAGCATATAGTGAAGCACAATAAAGCATAGTAAAACACATTGAACTAAAGTGAAGGGAATAATGTAACAAATTCAAGCATAGTGATTAAAAATCTAATCTTTATGTTATTTGTCTCTATGACAATTACAAAATTCCATTGTAATCTCTATACTTGTAACCATATAAAGTGTCCAATGTAATGTATGCACTACCTTGTACATAAATTTTAGATTGCAGTACAAAAAGTGTTCAAGAACCTTGTTGTTTAGTTAATGTATATTGATACACAAAGTGGTCAACAACATATTGATTATTGGATGTTGTAAAGGCACCACAAATGTCTACATCTCCAAGTATTAGTAACAAAGTTTCAAGTGGCTCCTATAGACCAACATAAACATATATTAGAAAGATTTAGAGAAAAGCACAAAATCAGCCCCTTACTTTGCACAATGTGACAATTTGGTCCTTCACAAATTATTCATGATAAATTAGTCCTTTACAAATTTAATTTTGTACAAAATTAGTCCCTTTTAAATTTAAATTTGTACAAAGCCAATCCTTCCATTTGAATTAATAAAGAACTGATTTTGTATAAAATAAGATTTATGGGGGATTGATTTATCATATATATTTGTGAGGGACTAAATTATCACAAAGTGAAAACGTAAAGGATCAATTTGGTACTTTTCTAGAAAGATTTAATATAATGTAGAAATTGAAATCATTATATTATCAAGTTTCTCACCATTAACAAACCAGTAAATGTAAATTGACTAAATTAGGTCTGGTACTTAAATAGTGCTTAAGGCGTTGAGTAGGATATGCCACTCTCCATTTGACCAAATGATCGGTTATCCTTTAAGGAATGAACAAACAATATTTTTGTATGCAATCAAAGAGCTATAAATCAAGTTATAATACAAGTTTAAGCTCATATTCCCTATTCGACACATATTGTGAATCTCTGATAGGTGTAACTATTCTTCTTTTGTTAGATTGGACTTTAACCCAACTTTTTGGTCATTTCTTCCTCTTTAGCCTATCACGCTTCTTCAATCCCTTCAGCATGGATGAGAATAAATTTGGTTGTGTCTCATTTTCACCAACTAGTGAGATTGTTTCATTAGGATCATTGGCCAAACTTTGTTGTCTCAAGCGCATATTAGATACTTTCTTGCATAAATCTTCTATGCCTTTATCTATAACCAAGTGCAATTCTTTATAATTAGACACCTCAGGTGTTAACCTTATCATTTTATATGACAATTATCTAAACTGTTTAATGCTAGATAACCTAAGATCCCCTGCAACCTCCATTCCTCTCACATTGTGTATAATGCCATTACATGCTTCCTTCATCCACCTTTTTATGATATACTGGTTAGGTATCTGTTTAACATTTGTCATAACAAAGGCTTTCAAAGCATGACAACTTCCAAATGTCTCAAACTTCCTATAGTTACAGGAGATGGATTGCTTGTAGGATTTTATGTTACTCTCCATTCACCCTCCTAATTAGCCATTACAGCAACATATTCACATAAGGAGTGGGTTTCATTTTTGTGCTTTATAGATTTAGCATGAAACAAATCAAATTGTTTTTAGGACACGTCAAAAATGGTGAAGGTGTATACTTGTGCACATTGATTCAAGATTAGTGAATGATCAGACTTCAACCTTGGTAATTTCTGTCAAGCATCAAATTCCAACTAAAATTCATTGTACTTTTTCTTGTCGACTACTTTATCAAATAGCCTAAAGAATTGAATTATGTCGACATTAAGTTTCACATTTGCCTTCAAGTTTGAATTCAAGGTTTCACTAAGTTGTGTGCTTCTCACACCTAGTGTGAAAGCTTGTTTCATTTGACACATCACCCAATTTTCCCTTATTACATACACCAATTTCAACCATGTGTTATCTTGAACATTATTGTCTATGAGCAATTTCATCCAAGCTGCCTCAAATTGCATTTGATCCTTGTACTTAGACATACACTTTTTAAAGTCAGTCAAGATATGAGAATCATCCTACATCAAATAGCCAAGGTGTTTTATATTGTTTTGCATCAAATGCCATATGCAAAGACCATGGCTACTTTTAGGCATCACCACACCTACAACAGTGAATCCACAACAGGAATTAAAAACAAAATATATGGGCTAAAAGTATATATGAACATAAAAGAAAAACACATTTCTCTTTTAATGCCTTTGTCATTGCTTGGTCCTGATTAATGAAAATTTTCTTTGGCTTCTTTTGCCCATGTGCCTCTAAAAATGATTCAAACAACCATTTAAATGACTCATCAGTTTCATCATATATAACAATGCACACCAAATATTTCCACTTGCCTGTAATGATTAAAACTCGAAAACAAGACAAGTAGTCTATGTGCACGATTGGTGTAATAAGTTATGTCTAGAGATACCACATCCCTAAAATACCCATAGTCAAGAAGCATGCGTACATCATCCCAAAAAATATTTGTTATTCATTCATTCGTGTCCATTTGATATGCATGGTAAAGTAATGGGTTTTCCACTAATTATCACCAGAAGTACTGCAATATACAACATGCTTCCCCGTACCTCATGCTTCACTATCTCCTAAACTAAAGATAATTTTTAGCATCCAACCTAGTAAACTTAAGATTGGTTGTACCTCAAGTCTACGTGCTCATAAGTTGATATAATGCTTGTTATTGTAATATGGAGGCTTCAACCTATTCAATCTCTTATGCTTGGACTTATGTAATCTTACATTGAGAAGCCAACATATGTATTGTTTTTGCAAGTTATAGAGGGTGATTTTTGATCTCCATAAATCCTAAACCTTAAACCCTAAACTCATGGATTGTGAATTTCCCATTCTTCGCAACAAGTGAAACTCTTATGTGATAATTTGTTCAAGTTTCAAGCTTATGACTAATAACTAAAAAGGCTATTTTGTCTGGCTTTTGAAATCCTTCCTTACAACAAACAAACTTACACGACATGTAAGAGCTATCTTTCTTGACTTTTTTATTTTTCAAATATTGTTTTCTAGCTCCAAAGCCTACCCTCCCTCTATAAGCAACCCTATATTGCCAAGTTGCTTTTACACTCTCAAATTCCATGCCAATTTTAAGCTTCCATTCAACTCCTAAGTTGTCATCTCCAGTCAATGTAGTATTAAAGGCATCTAATTCCTTGAAATTAATTAATGAAAGTCAACCTTAGAACCATATGTGCTTAGGGGACAAAATCACAACATAATAGTACCTTAAATGCTCCATCATAACTTTCTAAGTCTCTTTCTTCCAAATAATGTTGAATGCGCAATAGAATATGCCACAAAATGCTAACAAGAAAATGATAGACATTATAAACAATGGCACATAATAACATGATAAATTTTTTAAAACATAAGAGAGAATTTTATTATGGCCTATAATATTTAATTTATGATTTGAAATGAAAGAATAACACTTTTTTAATGGGAAATAAAAATAACCATTGTTTATTTTTTAATTTTTCAAATTAAATCATCCATTTTGAATGGGAAATAATCAATTATATATGAGTAAAGTAGGCACATTTTAATGTTGGAGCTATGTTAGAGTGAAAAAGCTTCAGTTGATCAAACCCTCGACTTTCTATGTAATGATTCTTCAACTATGTTTAACATAATTATTTTTATTGATTTTAGTATTATATTTAACAACTCTTCTCCCTTTAGCATAGATGTTGACAAGAGTCATAGTTCCACTTATCTATAAATTAATGTAAAGTTTAATCTTTCAAGAAGCAACCAGATTACACTACAAGAAATGATAATTTCGTCTCTAATTTTGAAATAAATAATTACATATATATACATACATACATACATATATATATATATATATATACTGCATCGGTTTTAACCGTTGCTAAACATGAACAAATTTAAAAAAAGAAATAAATTGGTTTGCATTCATAGATTCTACAAAATCAGTACAAAATTTAATACATATTTTTCATAAGACTAATACAAAATTTAAACATCTTATGCTAGTATTTCACAAGTGATAAACATTTCACACCAAAAAAAAAAAAATTACAAATGATTAATCATTGCCTAATCAAGAAAGGTATTCTAATTGCATACATAAACTTTAATAGCACATTTGCTACCATTATCATCTCTTGCATGGCAATGACGTAGTAATTTCTCTCTCAATGCTCCATAATCCACTCCTACAAAAATAAGAATAGTTGCAATTAATTTGTCAAAGAACAAGCTTGGTAGTGGTGCTATCTAATTCTCAACATTGCACTAGAAAGATTAATTACAAGAGTGATAAAGGTAATTGATAAAATAAAACACTAGTATAATAAACTGACCACACTCTAACACAAAAACAAAGGCTCAAGACTTAATTTTATAACTTAAACAAAGTTTGAAATAAGAGCAAAAGTTAGAATATGTACTTGGATGAATCTCAATCACATTGTTGCCTTTAAAAAGCTATAAACACATAATAGGACAAGCATTTGATCATGTAGCCATATAAGCATCCAGTTTTTACTTTAGAAACTATTCAAACAATAGTAAAATGAACGCATGGAATACACAAGACCCAGAGGAAACAATGAAATTGTGATGCATGGTTATTCCATATTATAGGATTAAGAATGTTCATAATTCAAGGCGAAAAAACGATGCACAATCATGTATTAGAAAAAGTTAACACAACGTTAAGTAGTTAGTATCAAAATGATCACACAAAAAACATGCAATCCGAGATAACAGTGAAGAGGTTTATATATATATATATATATATATATATATATATATATAGGCAACAAGATAAATTTTTAATAAACAAAAATTAATGGTTAAAACAAGTGCATTCTAGTACTGTCAATACCAAATGAATATCTAATATAGATGTGAAATTAAAAACTTACTTTGGAAGTTTATGGTGTTGCTCACAAGCAAGGTAAAAATAGATATGGTTAACATTGCCACGAGGTTTTTTGGTTTTCATGACTAATTGTAAAAATAACATTTAGACTTAGATTAATCAAAATTTAGAATTCTTTTATACTTAAGTACTACACAAGAGTGACCACAAAACAAGGAGAGGAATGAGTGCAACGTTTGAATGCTTCACAAGATATGAAATGATTTAAAAAACATATTAACTGTACACATTAAGAGTAACCACAATTTTAATAGTGCAATTTATCTTTAGGATAAAAAGTAGATATAATTGAAAAATGCACAAATTCGTTAAGACAACAAATTTCACAGTGCAATTTATCTTAAGGATAAAATGTAGATATAATGCTATCATTAACATCTGCATTAATAATCAAACAGAATATGCAAAAATAGCTAGCATACACTCACTCAAAACAGAACAAAAGTTTATTTGTTATTAAAAATAAACACTCACAAGCTTGAATATAATAATATATGATAATTAGCCAAAGCATCCAAATTCGCTTAAAGCTTAAAAAATTAGGTATACCACAAGAAGTTGAAATTTCTGCTCCTGTAAACACAACAATATGCTTACCATACGAGTAGAATGAATGAGAAGCATGAAGAGGCTAATTATATACAAAATTGACAAGTTTAGAAAACCCCAACAAAACCAGCATATTAAGCAATCACTGATCAACCATATGACTTAAACCAAGGTATTAGATTCGCTTAAGATTGTGAATGGACAATAACAAGACATGGCAACGACAAGATTGTGATTGGAAAGAAGTGACCCACCTTTTCTTGCAAAAGGTGAGCTGGTTCGAAATATTCCGCCATTCCAACGTTACCCACATCTTCCATGTACAAAAAGCTTCTTGTCATATCCAAGAGACAAGGTGACTGCTTTAGTGAATGAGTGTTCTAACTCAATATCTCTCCAATATCTGAAAGTCTCTCATTTTTCCTTCCTCTTTCCCTCCCAAGAAAATGGAAAAGAAGCCCTTTCCTCAAGAATTTGTTTCTTCTACGCAAAGAGTTTGATATTAACAAAAGTAATGAAATCAAAGAGAGAAATTTATTGAAAGTTTTGGGAAAAAATTCAGAAAACAAAATCAAATCGCAAAAGATCCTTAACCCATGGCTATTATTGGAAAGAATCACATAAGTCAAAATGAAAAGGACAGATCTATGTTGGATCAAATAAATGAGAGAGAAGGATTTACCAAAGAAGAAGACATGCTTCAAGATCCACGATTGTAGGAGAGGAAGATTCAGATTGAGGCTGATTGACATAAATCGGATGCATAGAGAGGGAGAAAGATGGAGAACGATGGAGAAGATGAAAAGCATAAAGCCAATTTCTAAATATTTCAAGCGCTCATTTTTTTGAAATATTTTGAGCGCTATAATTAAAATAGTTTGAGCGCCAATATAATAATCTTCATCAATAACTGCATATAATTTTTCTTTTATAAAAAAATAATATTTAAATATTGAAATTTTAATACATTCGTTATATGTCTAAATATTATATTTTATAATTTAAAGATAGGATTTTTTAAAATGAATAAAATTTTAATTTAAAATCATTTAAATAATTTTAAAATATAATATTTTAAAATAAATATGTTAAAGTTATAGTACTTAAAATTATTTCTATATCCTAAAGTATAATTTGATTTTTTCCTTTGATTTTTAAAATTTAAAAATTGTTCTTGGAAACAACAATCAAACACGCCCATGTTTTTAAATATGATTTTTTAAAATTTGTAGTATATTATGAATAACCTAATTCATATTAAATTAAACACTTGTTGAAATTTGTAAGTTACCATTTGTTCATTTCAAAAATTTCGCAATTATAAATTTAATTAGTATCCATGAACTAGTGACATTTTGAATAAACAATATTATTTATCACAATTTGAAAGTTTAATTGAATTATTTGTCCAATTTGAAGCCATAAATAGATTGTTTGAAACTCTTGAAACGAACAATACAGTATATTTGTTTGGGATATTCATGGGTCCACCCCAACCAAGTTTAGACTTGACTCTGGTTCTGACCTGGATAAAGACTATGGCAAAAAAATTTGACCCAAGACCTAATTTGACTTGCTATGGTTTGGTAAATGATTGGACCACATCGAATTTAACCAAGTCGAGTCCATCCCAAATTTTTTATAATTTCTTATTTACAAAAATATTTTTTAATTAACAAAAACAATTTTAAAAATAAAAAAAATAAAAAAATATGTTTTGAAGGTACAAAAAACGTATAGTGATAAAAAATTAAGATTTGGAATGAAAAATAATTAAGATTTGAAATATATTAATATATTAAAAAATTATTTTATATAAAAAATAACTTAAATTTAATTATGAAAATAATACTTTAAAAATATAAATATAACTTGGGCGAGCTAGGTAGTAAATGAATTTGAGACTTGACCTAGCTTGGTAAATTTGTAACTTTTTTAATTTGAATTTGATCTAACCCAACCTGATATAACAGGCCTAGATTGAGTTCATTGGGTCACCAGGTTATATATACATCCCTAATATTTACTAAACACCTCTTGAAGGTGAATTGCGTATAAATTTTTTTAAATTGTTCAACATGAACAACTAAGCGCTACCTAGAAGAGGTTCCATTGTTAGTGTTAGTGATGATAGTGAGAGTAAATGACAATGAGCAATGGCTTCAATGGGAAAGGAACTTTCAAGACAATGAAGCTTAACTGGATTTTTTTGTGCTTCAATGAAGGCATTGTGGAATGACTTGACATTCCACCAAGAATGGACGGTGGTGATTAGTGTTTATTTTAAAATGTAAATGAGAAAATTAAAAAAATAAATTTAAAAATGAAAATATGTTGAAAGAATATGATTCTATGATATATTAATTTATTTGAATTTTAATATGATATTTTTTAACATATAAGAAACAACCCAATTTATGTATATATAATTAAATTAAGTCCATAGGTTAACTAGTAAATTACTATTTGTTGATTTAAAGATAATATTTTCTTTTGAATATTTTAAACCTGTCACGATTAAAAATTTTGAAGATAAAAATTCGTCCAACAAGTTATTATTTTTAATAAATTAAAATATAATTATACTACTTTTAATATACAAGTTATTAAATGAAAATATAGAATACATTAAGTCCTTTGATGGAGAGGAAGAAGTTGACCTAACATAGAATGTGTGTAGCACTTATTTAAGGAAGCTTGGAGGAGTTTTAAGGTTATTGATCTTAATACATGCGAAACGTCTGAGCAAGCTTTTATGCAAAGTTTAGGTTTTTTAAGGATGAAATGTGAATTACATGCTACCAGATAAGTGAAATGGGTAGAGCATTTCTTTAGGTTCAATAAAAAAAATTAAAAACAAAATTATCAAATATAAGTTTAATTGTGTTGATTAAAAATTAGGTATATAAAAAAATTTAAAAATTTTTAGAAAATAAAATTCCAAAAGATGTGATATAATGTAATTCTTACAATTAAGTGCATTCGTACCGTTACTACATTTTTAAGCAAATATTTTTTTTATTCTCTTCAATTTAAATATATTTTTATACAAAAACATTATATTTAAATACAAATTAAGGAAATATCATTTAAATTTTAATTCTCATTTTATTTTTAAATTCATACATATAAACTATTTATTATACAATTATTTGATGAAAATAAAAAAATATATATTATAAACAATAATATGTAAGGTTAAAATAATTATTTATTTTGTTAGAAAAAAATTAGGGATGGATTTTTCCCTCCCAAAATCCATCCCTAAATTGGTTTAACTATTATAGAATAACAAAACATATTTTGACATGGATTTGAGACAAAATTAAGGGCGAATTAAGGAGATGGAGAAATCTGTCCTAAAATCCATCCCTGAATTTTTTTAAATAAAAAAATTTAAAAATTATTTTTTGGATAAATTTGAGACAGAATTGGAGGCAAATTTTTTGACATGAATTTTTCCATCCTAAAAATCTGTCCAAAATTTTAATTTTTAATTAAAATATAGATAACATTTTTGGGATAGATTTGAGATAAATTTGTCACAGATTAGAGACGAATTAAAATCTGTCCCTAATTTCGGTCTCTAATCTTGTGTTTTTTGTAGTGTTATTTGGTCCATCTACTTCATAATTTCTTTGAATCCCATAAGTTTTCATGCATGCATGTTTAATATTTAGTTTGAGTGCTTTAATTTAAGTTTTACAAAAATATATTGGGAGTGTGAAATTGTTCTTTGTGAAGTTCACTTCAATTTTATACAATCACTTGAATTTCTTTTTTTGATATTTGATTACAATGTAATGATTCTCAAGTTATGATAAAGCTATATTGTTGCAATCCAAAATAAATAAATATATAAAGAGTAAATATCTATATTATGTTAATTATAGCCAATGCATGTGTTTAATTTGTTTTTTTTTTTAATGCCATTATGCATATGAAGCACAATTTTTAACTTATCTGAAATACTATAGGAAAAATGATATCTCATTAAATGTGAACTTAAAGTAAAATGAATTTAAAGATTAATAGAAGAAAAAGGGAATAAATTAAAAATTAAAATTGAGATTCTATATTAATGATTAGAATATGATTAATAATTTACTTTCTTAAAAACAATATCTATTGGTAATTTTTCCTAAATATAAACTATATGTTTTACAATTAGATAATTAATAGAACAATATCTACGTCAATTATTGATGTTAGCCCTAAGGTTTAATAGAAGGCCCATGATTTTGATGATAATAATATGTGAATTAAATTCATGCATTATATAATTGCCATTTAAATTTATAGACAATCCAAAAACTTTTGGTAAATGCAATTAATGTATTCATGCATTGAATATAATATTTGAATTAAATTTTGTCTTCTTCATTTCTCATAATTTTATTGGCACAAAGGAAAAAGAACTCTTCATGAACAAAACGTACATAGCTCAAGTATAGCAACATCTGCAATGGACATCACTTTTCAAGATAATGACGATAATGGTGTATCGAAGTTTGAAAGGCGACTCTCTCTAAGATACATGAGCAACATTAATTTAAAATATATACTTATAAAGCAAAGCAAACTGATCCAATTGTTATTATATGGACAACTCTTCAATATTATTAGCATTACCAATGAATTTACATTCTTTAATATACCATGTTTTATTATATAGTCTCAACTATTAGTGATATCAATAGTTAAATAATAAATTCAATAAATTAATTTAAAAATAATATAATAAAATCAATACACATCAAATTAAATAAACTATGAAATTCAATTATCTTCGCTTTCTCCAATTCAAAATTATGACATGTCAAATCATAATACATTAATCAATTCATTTTTCTACTTACACCAACAAACACCATTCTTCTACAATGTATAAACGTATAACAAATTACATTAATTTTCTTAAAGGTTTACGTAACACATGGCAAATAAACTAATAACTCCAAATTGATGACTCCAATAATCAATTTATTTTACTTTTTCAAATTTCATACCTTAAATAAATGTAAACAATATGCGTAAAATACATTGTAACCATTGTAGAATGAAAAATAAAATCCTTCATCCTAGTGAACATTCTCACTACCCACCATTCTCATTCCCAATTGCCCCAAATGAATGTCCTTAATGTGGATCCTAAAATGTGAACACTCATCATATGCCCCCTTTTCTCTTTTAAATAACATCTTAAGCTTTACTCTAGCTTTGTTCTTCTCAAGCGAACTTTCTCAATTGTAATGAAGGATTTTAAATATAATTAACTTTTATTGTAACAATTGGTAATTATTGGACATATATATGTGGAGTGTGGTCACATAAATGAGTTAGAGGTTGGTACAAGTGTCTAAGTCTAATATAAGATTCCCTTTGTTCTTGAAATCAAACCCTACATAGCCTGCCTTTGAACTTTGTTTCTTACAAATAATAAAATTGTATTACCTGATTTTTAAGGCTAAAGGTTCCTTTTGCTATCTAGTAATCTGGTGGAGAATGTTGGAGTGAAGTTATAGTGTTCTTCTACCAGGTGACTATGAGAAAAATAATGTTAATTATGTGAATTTTTATTTTACGCTATCTCTTTACAAAATATTATTTATTTGAAATTCCTTATGCCAGAGCTAGAATTTATGGAGTTATAAATCCTCGTCCATGTATATACTTTGAATATTGTGAAATTTCTAAATTTTGATAAGTTTTATCGGCATTACAAATGATTGAGCACTATATTAAATTCTTTGACTCTTTGAAATACTTTGCTTCTGGATTAATGAAGTACTCTAATTCTAAATGTAAGAAATACTTTGATATATTTTTGGTTTATGAATTTCTCTCATTCTTAATTTTTGAAATTTTTTGGTTATGTATTTATGTATTTAAATAATGTTTTCTTGTGAGTCCATCTAGTATAGAACCTTGAAGCAAATGGTAGTAAGTGTTATCCATTGTTCACTATGATTTTGAACTCCAACTAGTAGGTGTGATACCTGTCCCATGTGTCGACCAACATATAAGGAACTTATCATATTCTGATTATCTAACTAAGGAGCAAGGCCGATATTATGAATAATCTAAGTTTATGTTCATGTTTAATATCTATTCAATTTTGATAACACTAACCTTAAGCTAACTCTAATGTACAGATATTCTATTGGTTTTGTTCGAGGTTCTATACTTTTCAACTCGTTATGTCTTTTTTTATACTAAATTATAATTATGATTTATTTTCCCAGATTGTGCTTTGTATTTATGATTGGTTTTTATGTGTACATTAATTTCTCATCATTATGTATTTAATAAATGACTATTTGTTCATATGCAAATTTCAAAGATAAATGATTGGTTTATGAAGAACTCTACCATGCATAGTCTACCAAATTAATATTATCTACTCATTGTGTTTCCACTCACCCTACATTATTTAAATCTTTTTCAGATAGTAACATCAATCCAAATCACCCACCTACAACTTAAGAGTGTAGTGGAGGTAATTTTGGTGAACATTGCATTGCTCACAAGGGCCAAGTTATTTTTGGTTTTTTATAACATATATTGTACTCTAGTCGCTTCCAAATACACATGCTGGATTCCTTCTTTGTTTATGATGTTGATGTATGTCAAGTTATTTATTTTGTTAAGAGCAAAGATCTCTATTATCTTAGTTAACATATTATCTACTATAGACATTTTGAGAGGTCCATGTTTTAAGGGAGATTCTACCAAAATTTCTATTCAAAATGTTAAACTAAGTCTATTCATTTACTTGTCATATGGTCCCCAAATATGTATGCTTACGGAGGTGAGATTTACCTAGTTCCTGTGTTGGTTACATCTCTATTTTTGGGGTTGACATATATGAGAGTAATTATCCACAAATGTGACAAAATATATAAATCTAATTAAACATAGATATAACTAGGCAAGGCCACCATACATTATAATAGACTAACTCAAAAGTTAAAACTTGCTTATTTATTGACTCAAGGAACAGATGAATTATAATGGTGCTTAGCAAATTAAGATGACTTACAATCTAAAGCAAACACATTGTGAAATTGTGGACTTAAGTTCTTTAAATGAAGTAGTAAGGGTTGTCCCAATTGACAATTTACTTCAATGGAGAAGCATAAGTATGCAAACAAGCAATAGATCATGGTACTTAACACTACTAGAAAAAAAGCAAATCAAAGACAGACGAAATCCCTATCTAAACCTAATAAATTCTCTGTCTAACAAAAAATGGAGATGAAAATTGACACAAAACTAATTCCATATAGTAAACCTTGGTCTCTAAATTTTTAGACATGAAATTATGTATTCCATATCTGAATAGATATGGAATAATTATGTGTTAAAACACTAAAAATTCTATTTCAATATAGTAACCAAAGTTGTACCCAAGATTTTATTTATTATATGGAGACAAAATTATTCCGTATCTAATTCTCTATCAGCTATATAGATATGGAAAATTTTTTGTGTCAGATTTAAAATTAATTGATATATTTTGTCTCTATTTTTGTGTCTAAATTTTATATATGATAGTTATTCAGTCTCTAATTTTGAACTAGATTGTTTTCTTTTTGTATTTAATTTTGTGTCTATTTTTCATACACAAAATTTATTTTGTCTCTGATTGTGAACTCAATTTATATAGAATCGTCTCTAGTTCCTTGTCTAACTTATAGATATGAAATTGGTCTGTCTCAGGGAAAAATGTATATTGATAGCTTTTTTGTGTCTAATTCCATCTCTGATTTCGTGTTTAATTTGTTTTAAATTTTTCTAGCTAAACTTTCTAATTCTTTTTCATTGATGTCTTTTACAAATTTCAACTAATAAACAATCAAGAATAATATGACTGATAAGTTAAAATTTCTATACATAGTTAAGTAATGCAATAGAAAGTCAATAATGATACTACAAAAGTTTTATCGGTTGGAAAATACAAAAGGTTAGAATAAATGTACTAATAACCATTTCCCAATGATACTAGTATGATAATAAAAGAAATCAAATGCCTATCACATAATTACCCTCCTCATCCTCACAGTGCTCATCTCCTTTAGGTGTTTGCTATGTTATAGGTGCTTTCATCATCTGATCACTATGTTGGTTTAAGATTCCAAAACTCTACTCTAACAGTTCCATCTTTTTCATCATCATAGCAAATTGTTCATCTATGTGCTGTAGCTGAGTAGTAAGATCAGAAACTATCGTCTTGAATGCTGCCATCTTTGCTTATGTAGCAGTATCGATGGAAGATGATGAAGAGGCAGTAGATTTTGCAAACAAAGCCACTTGTGACCTTAGTCAATTGACACAACCTTTCTTACTAACGCCTCTAACAACTTTCGAGTAAATATTATGATCTTATTGATGACTACAACCCTTCCCAGTCATATACTGTGCATCTCTCTCAACTATCCGCCTCTCTTACTTATCATAAAAAACATATACTTTGAAATTATCATCATATAAAATATGATCAATATTATCAATGTACCAAATGAAGATCATACTTCTAGTAATGCTTGTTGAAGCTGGGGCATCCCACTGATTTTCTTGCCTTTTACATCTGTAAAGGCACTGAACATGTCCCAACAATTTAGCTCCCTTCCAATTTGATCTCTATGCAAAGATAGAAAGATTAAAACAAACTCAACCAACTAAAACAAACTCCACTTGAGAAGATTTTTAAAAAGAAATGAAATTCAAACTTTAAACTAACCTAAATGAAAAACATCAAAATCTCAAATTACATGATTACCCTTAATGAAGTTGTTCTTCTTGCCTTGTGTGCTAGTTTTCTACTAATGCTATGTTGATCAAGTGCCTAAGCACTGGGATTTGGTCTTTGTACTATAGATGTTTCCTGGACACTAGTTCTTTGTCTTTCTAACCAATTTCCTCCTTTTAACACACTTGCTTGGTGCTAGCTCTAGTTATCTAATATTTTAATGGTTTTATTAGATGTTCCTTCCTTTCTACTTAATATTTGTTTCCCTTATTTTGAATTATAAATTATAATTCCTTTTCCTATACTGTGACTTGTATTTCTAACTGGCTTTTATATGTGTATAAATGAATTCTCATTATTCTATATTTAATAAATTATTATTTGCTCATTGAATTTTTACTCACCCCTTTTCAGTCTACCATTTTAAATAGTAGCATTCATTTTAGTCACCCCTCTACAGCCAAGGAACGTAGTTGGGATCACTTTCTAGCAAGCTTTGCATTATTTGCAAGGGCAAGGTTATTTTCATACTGTACAAATTTGTGATTTGTACTCTAGTTGCTCCCTAGTACATAGGCAGGATCTCGCCATGTATTAGATATTTGATAACATCTATTTGTCTATTTTGTTAGGAGAAGACCATTTTTTTAGTTCATAAATAAGGAGATCTATTATAAGGATCCAAATTTCAAGTAAGACTTTGCCAAAATTTCTATGCAAAGATAAATTGATTCCATTTACATGGATTATTGATGTGCCTCAAGTATACCAATCAATTTGTAGTAAAAAGATAAAAAATTCTAGTATCGTTCCCTTAAAGAAAAGGTGTTACCTTTAATATTATTAATATTAAATTTTTGTTACTAAATTTACAGTTATACAAAAGTATTAGGTTATTGTAGCTATTTACATTATATACACTAGTGGCTTAAATAAATTCAGTCACTAGGAAATGACTCAAGCATAATAAATATAAACTAAAGACCTACGCCACACTAAGATAAACTAGGGCCTAAATTGAAAATAAAAAGACTCAAGACACCATACTATATTAAGATAATTAGAAGTAAAAGTGAGGATAATAGGGCTATTAAGTTCGTTATTAACCTTGCATTGAAGTAATTCAATTCCCCTTTTAGATTATTTAAGTTGTTTAAAAGATAAGTCTGGTTCTAGAGCTTATCTTAATTCTAATTCCAATTACACTTAAAGGTTGTCTTGAAACATTTAAATGAAATTTTCCATAGAATACATTAAGTTTGAGGGTTAAATCATCAATCACGACCTACCTAGAAGTTGTTTCCAATCATCTAGACGAAATTACACTACTTTAACTACTAATGTCCCTTAAAGGTTGTCTCTAAAGGTTTAAGGGAAAACTAAACCTAAGGTGCTTTATGCCCTTAGAAATCATTGAGCATGTGAGTATGAATTTACCTTAAAGATGGTCTTCAAACATTTAAGGCAAACTGCACTCAATTTTCGATGAAACATTTTATTAAACACTTTGTAGGCTTTGAATTCCATGACTAGAGATTGCTAAGAAATTCAATAATACAACCCATTCAATCCTTTTGCAATAATCTCAACTAGATAAATTATATGAAAGCCCTAATAAATAAGCAACATACATTTATTAATCAACACAAAATCACAAGAGAATTGAAATAATCTCAAAATACATTCGTGGGTACTAAATCATATCCATCAAAATCCATCACAAAAATCAACAACAAGCTTAAATTTAGATTATATTAAGGACATAAAAAGAAAGAAATTAAGAGAAGTAGAGAAGGAGAAGAGTGGGAGGTGACCTTCATCGAAGAATCCATGTAGGTTTAGCCCAATAATGTCTAAAAAGACCAAGAAAACACCTTGGATAACCTTAGAAAGTGGAGCTTCCCCCTTTTCTTAGAAAGTTTTTTATAGCCTCCCTCTTCCATCTCTACTATTCTACTATAAAAAAGAAATTCAATGTTTGGTAAGAATCTGGGCACCTAGGCACCTAGAATAGGGTGCAACACTCTTCCTATCAAGTTCTAGGTGTCTAAAGTTAGGCACCTACATTGGGTTTCATAATGTTGCTTTAGCTTCTCTCCAATGTGATCACAAATCTCTTATTCCATACTCCACATTCTCTTATTCCTTAAATCTAAGCAATTTTCATAAAATCATCATCAAAACAATGCAAAAGCATTTAAACTCACTACAAGGAGGCAATCAAATGATACATTACATAAAACATATCAAACTAATGTTAACTAGTCTCAATTTCCAAAGAGTTTATCCGGAAGCATGTTAAACCCTAGTAAAACATATGCAAATACAATGCAATTAAGGACTAATCTTGGTATTGGAATTTACTATTTAAAATATGTTTAATTTGATTTGTTTGCTAGCTCATGATATTTTTTCGTTGTGCTTATGATGGCAAGATTTAACTCAATCCCCATGCCAATCACGTCTCTTTTAGGGTAATGACAATAGAAGATCATGAGGATCTAAAAACAAGTGGTGGTGGTAACAGGTGGTTTCATATAGTGGCGCCAAAAAGAAAAGGTTCTTTTTATCTATACAACATATCTTGCTACTTTAAGAGCACTATTCTTCTCTAGGACTTTAAAGTGTAGGTAGCTCTCCCCTTTTCTCTTCAACACCACTTCTCTAAGATAACAAACTAGAAAAACACTACCATTAATAGCATGATGAATGTTGAAGTCGTTGAAGTGAATCATGCATTTAATGAACAAATTACTATTTGATTAAGCCTCCTCCATGTGTGTAACAAATTTTTTAAATGAGCTGAAGCAAATGATTGATCATACAAAGAAAAGTATTACATTAAAGAAATATGGGACAAGTGATGAGTAGAAAAATAGAAAAAGCTAAAAATAATGTCATATTTATTACTTTTTAATGAGTACTTGATTGTCCTTAATACTTTATAGATTTTTCAATAGTATTATTATTTGCTTTAATTGTGTTCATATCATTCATTGTATTTAGAAAATACAATGTGACCAATCCTATATAATGAGAAAATATTTGCTAGTAATAACATACCAATGTGACTATTGATGGTGGGGTGTTCATATCATTCATTGTATCTACTGCATATTGGTGTGTTATAACCAACCAATATTTTCTCTTATATATTTGAGTTATCTAAAGTGACATAAATGCTATTCTGACTATGCCTAAATGAAGACTGTTTGTGTTAGGGATATACAGAGTGATGAAAGGCTAATGTGGTTGAGTTGAAAGCTATAAACTATGCATTATATTGTAAATGTGTAATCCCTTGATAAGCCGTAAAAGTGAGTGTACAATCAATAATTTAAGTTTCCTTTTCTCTCACTCTTTAAACTCTCAAATTAATGCTTTACTATTGCCAAAATAAATTTGAACCATTTACGTTTAAAATTTCATAACATACTCTCTCTAAAAGACATCCTTTATAGATATAGGAACCTGACATGATTAGTTAAATCTTCATTTGCACTCAATATTTCTAGACTTAGCTTTGAAGTTCTTTCTTAGTATTTATAAAATCTCAATTCACCTTTTATTTTTTGGAATTTTTTGATCTATCATAAACATTTGTAATTAATATTTTATATTTAACAAGAACAATATTTTTGTATGGTTCTACATCATCTTCTCAATTATGTTGCTAAAAAATGTTATGTACTTGAACATCTAACTATTAATCCTCATAATCAAACTAAATAGACCGTCGAAGCCAATTGCATTTCAACAGACCATCTTGTGTTTGACTTTCAAGATGAAAGACTTTGTGGCTTTAAGCTGTTACTTCCTGATTTAGTCTTTTTCTTTCTTTTTAGTAAATGCTAGTTAAAGCCACATCATCATTTAAGATTTAAAAGAAAATTACACACATGATTTCTATATCAACATAAACATAAACACATCTTGACAAATTTCACTTAAAAGGAATTTTTACAAAACAAAATTGAAACTTGGAATAATTATTTTTTACACACTTCAAACTTATTAGACTATTTTAAAATAATAAGCAAAATTAAAGCATTAATGATTATTTTAACAAAAAAAAATTAATGAAAGAATAATACTTAGCAAAAGTATACACTATATATATATATATATACACACACACACACACACACACGTACACACACACATACATAAGTACCCTTTATATCACGACCTTGAATGTAACACTTGCCAAGTCTGATGTAAAAATTTTGTTCTTAGCAAGAGTGAAAGTATAAATATTTGTGGTGTGTATTATGATGTGATTTCCAAGGGCTATGTACCCTTGACTGATTTAATTTCCATGGAATGATTCCATGACCGTTATTGTTACATTACATGTTATGGTTTAATATGTTAAGATTTTAAATGATGATTGACAGAGAATTGACTAGTTTAAAAGGTATTATAATGATTTATCACTAGAATGCTACCCATTTACATTTTACTTCATTTCAAGAAATCACTTGGAGCAAATTGTCAACTAGGAGGGCTAGAAGAGCCCTATTGGTATTGCTGAGGATCAGATCCCCTATGTTATTGGGGTTTTGTATTTTTTGTAATAGTATAATTTGCTAATTATTTATATAATTGCAAATGAGTATGTATGACCACAAGTAGATTCCCCATTCCCCTACTATGATGTAGTTGTCTCTGGATTGGTTTGAGAGTTGAGTAATCTTTTCTGGATATTATTGTTTTGGCAAATATTTGTAGCAATTTCGGGAGGTCTCAGTTACATAGAAGACTTTGCTGAAATTTCTACAAAATATATGAATGTGAATCTGCTTGGTAATGCATTCCATTATGTATGATTGCAATTCAACAAAGAAAAAAACATGTTAAGCTTATAGAAATGGGTTATCTCCGTTATTTGTGCTGGTTACACTCCAGGAGTTAGGGTGTGACATCAAAAATGGATGGTGACTAGCATGAAGATGGAGACAAATTCACCTGTATAAGCCTAACTGATTTAGAACTAACTTATACTTAATCATTAAAGAACAATTTAAATTTGTGCTACAGGCTTAGCCAATATATTTTAAAGTATCAAATTATGACACTAAGTAGAAATTTCGACAAATTCTCCCTAGAAAAGCGGGGTTCTTTGATACACATTATCTATTAGCCCAAAAAACACAACAATACGACAGTAAAAGAGAGCTATACTCTCATTACATCAAATAAAACTACTAGAAAAGAGGAATAGTCCCTGCTTATGGTATTATGGAGCAATTATAAATTTGATAATTACACTACACTTTAGAAAGTACAACATTGCCCACAAATCAATGCAAGGCATGACTGATAACAAGCCTAACTTGGAACTTATCCAAATCTGTGACTAGTAAAAAAGTTGTGAGGAATGAGTGAAGGCACTCAATAAGTAGATAATACTAATATATTGGAGAGAACAGGCTGAAAACAATAAAATCAATTCACAAATTAATACATTTAACTTGCTTTTAATCGAAGTCAAGACAAAAATGTTTCAATACCAAAACCTAAGGTGGAACCTAGATGTTGTATCATTAAAATACATGTTTAAACCCATTTATAAGTATGGTGAACATCTTTATTAAATAGCTAGCCATAACACAACTTCACAAGTAATGTATACCATATCAAATAACAATTTGTGCCTTCATGTATACAGACATAAGTAACAATATGTGAAACTACATATACAAATATAAGGAACAATATGTAAAAACAATTATGCAAACACAAGCAACAATATGTGAAACCACTTACACAAACATAAGTAATAATATGTGAAGCCACATATACAAACACAAGTAACAATATGTGAAACCATATATACAAGCACGAGTTTTAGCCCGCAAAAATAGTTATATAAGCACGAGTCTCAGCTCGTGAAAGTAATTTATACAGGCACAAGTCTCTGCTTGTGAAATTAGTTATACATTAAACATCATAATGGATCAGCATTCCACTATTACGAAATTCAAAATAACCTATAATAACATAAAGCTTTACTAAACAATCCCTTCATGTGCCTATGTATAAGTCAATTCAAGATTTATATGGAATTCAAGTGGTTCAAGATTCAAAAAATTTTTCAAGTTCAAACTATAATAGAAGCAAATCATATATTATAACACACTTTTAACGAAAAGAACAATTAATATACGTATTTAGATAATACAAAAAATTCAAAATCATAATATTTTCATGATGGGAACCATAAGTCATAGTGTTGTCTTCTTGAACTCTTGGTTTAAACACATAAAAGTATTCAAAACAGTTTCTAAGTTAAAACAAATATGTAATTAAGTCAAATAGTACAAAGATTTAGATTAATTCAAATCAGAATATCACGCACAGAAGACAATAGAAACAGGAACCTTGTCCCCATAGGCACAAAATCAATAACCAACGTTTATCAACAATCAATAAAACTAGATGTAAGTGGAAACAATCATGGAAAGTAATATCTACTCACCTGGTAGGGTCTTGCTAACATCTCTTTATTACTGTTTTCATCACTAAAGCACCATATTACATTAGGGAATCTCTAGGGCCCTAGAGCACAAGTAATACAACAATAAAACTCTGAATTTGAAAGTTCTGTAAATTCAATTATTTCAAACACTCAGTTGCTAGCACCAGATGACTTCCACGTTATAAATTAGAGGTCATCCTCCCACCCTATCAACTATTAAATATAATTCATCAATAGAAGTGTTTGCTTATGGATTTATTTCACATTCGGCCACTTCTTATTCATTCTCAAAGTTTACCTCACCATAAAATCTTTATTGTCTCATCATTCCCCTTAAAGGTTAAAGTTTTTCTCTCTTTAAATCATAACTTAATCCCTTCAATATACCTTAAGTAATTTATGATGTACTAACCTTCAACCCTTCTTCAAAGGTGATCAATTGTGAATTGGTATTTTCAAACAATTCTTATTATTGTCTCATTCACATCCTAATTGTTGGCTTATTTTGTATGACAAAAATAGAATGAAGAAAACCCTAAAGCGCAAATTATTTACCACGTCACTAACAACCCTTTACATTGCAAAGCACCATAACCCACTAATATCCATTATCTCTCATTTCATTGCAATTCCTACTTACATTTCAAGATACTATCTAGCAAACATTATTATCTATTATTTCATCTGACTAACATATTATTTAGTCCTATGAAATTTACTTAACTTAATTTGTTAAAATTTGGCTACCCAATATCATTTTAGACCACTTTTCAAATAAATTTCCACTTGACTTCCTTCTGTAATGCCAAAAGCTATCTAACTTCCCTAATGGCTTCAAAAGATTACACTATCTTAATTCAACACTAAATCATTATATTAATAGAAAATTAATCAATTGGTCCTTATAGTTTCCATTATTTTCAATTTGGTCCCAAGAGTTTTTTTTTTTAATAACTCCCTAAAGTTACAAAAGGTTTGAAAATTAGTCATCACCATTAAGCAGATTTTCTAGTTAACTCGTCTCTTAACTTGGACCTGGTGCTCACTTAGATGAACTCGTAGTTGACTCGTGCGGAATCGATTATCTCAGCAAAACGTGCACACCCAGAGCTTAAAGATGTGACCCTTCATAACAGTGATACTTAATATATATATCCTACCTTTTATATATAAACTAGTTCCTGTTTTTATTTCTGAAAGACAAAAGTTCAGCAAAACATGCACACCCCAGAGCTCGAAGACGTGCCCTTTAGCTCATCTGCCAGCATCTCCACCATTTAGCCAATGGTGGTATTTAATATGTATATCCCACCTTTTATATATAAACTAGTTCCTATTTTTATTTCACTTGATCCATTTAACTTTGGAATTTTAACATGAAATCAAACTTTTTGTTAATTTTTTTTTCATGAACCATTTTAAATTATTTAAAAAATAAATATAAAATTTTTATATGATAACTCGTATAGGGAGAAAATCCATATAAAATTTTGTTTAAAATTATATTAAATATATTTTTAGATATTATGAATTCTAGATAACCATGTAAAACCACAATGCTATTACTTTTATCTAAGGATGGTAAATTTATGATTTTAATGGTATATCCCATTCATTTTTTATGATTTTAAATATAAATAGTATTTGAATAAACCTCATGTTATATATTGTAGTTTAACTATATAATTATATATTTAAATAATCATTTATTAATAGAAGTAAACTTTTACGATTCTACGTTACGAGTTTACGATACGACTCTACATCCTCCTTTCCGATTCTGCCTAAACTTGTGAGTTTGACAACTTTGTCGTTAAGATTCATTTAAAAACCATCCATTTGATGATGAGTTAGCAAATGATGATGACGTGAAGTGCATATGTGGCTGGTTACTTGGCATTTTGGTTCCACTAAAGCTAAAAATATACATTTTTTTTTTTTAACACAAAAGAGAGAAACCCACTTTGACCTACCCCACCAAATGAAAGAGTCCTCAGAGAACTGCGTAAACATCAGACCTCCACCTTCATCTTCTTCAAACATAAACCATTTTCACTCTCAAAAATGACATTTGACCCTGATCAATAAATGACTTTTTCTAGGAATGCCATCTCCATGGCTCATGTAAATGTTAAAATCTGCATGAAAGGGAGCGAGCTCATATATTGTGATTTTTGTGACCATGACTTTGACCACATTATTGACTATTAGTAGAATAATTACAAATATACAAGTGTTTTTCTTTTTCCTTATTTTTTACTTTGAAGCGAAATTCATTTCGACATCAATGGGCTTAATCTGAATTTTCAAATGCAAGGCCAGCCTTATCAATGGCACGTCATATAACATTTGACTCATGACCACTCAATGTAAGAATCCTGGACTCTCAAATTTCTAACACGTATTTCCTGCAACTCTGGTGCCTCACTCCTTGGTATGTCAGGTGACACCCAGCTGCTGCACCGCTGTCGTTGCTACCTCTGACAGTGGCGCTAGAAGAACTAGAATGAGTATTGGAACACATCACTTAATTACTTGTTTGAGTTTCAGATTCATAGGATTCGTTGGCAATTGGAAGTTGAGGGAAGCCAATCATTCATGGGGTTTGGATTTAATGAGAAAATTTTATTGAAGAAGAACAAAGTTTGGAAACAAAATTGCAAACTACATGTTTATGAACTGTGACGTGTGAAGGGTTGAGGGAGGTGTAAGCTAGCTTTATGTTGGATATCTGGGTTGGAGACTGTGTTCCGTAGCAATATATAAATGACAATATAAATTTGAGCATTCATTCTTGACAGATGGATATAAGAAGACGCATAGACCTCTTTCACTTCAATATCAAGCTGTACTCTGATGCTTTACTCTATTATAGTGTTAAGCTATGTTTTCTTGGGTGGTGATGGCAAAGCTTCTAACTATGTTCTACACGAGGCAATTGTTGGTGTTGTCCCTAGCCTTTAATGTGAGTTCGGTATTGAGAATGGTGTATGAAAGTGAAGAAGATGAAAGTGGTGAAAGTGGGTTTCTCTCTAATGTTTAGAATATATATATATATATATATATATATATATATTGCTTTGGTGGAGCCAAAGTGCCAAGTAAGTTGCCATGTGTGCACTTTACATCATCTCCGTCTGCTAATTCATCATCAAAT
Source organism: Delonix regia (assembly GCA_037074485.1). Lineage (NCBI taxonomy): Eukaryota > Viridiplantae > Streptophyta > Magnoliopsida > Fabales > Fabaceae > Delonix > Delonix regia. The sequence continues at coordinate 14,218,919 of CM073449.1, forward strand.
GGATGGTGTCTGGATCTTAACGGTAGGGACTACTTTTCAAATGTTTGATAATTCTAGGGAGTGATTTGAAAAAAACTTTGGAGACTAAATTGAAAATCAATGAATTTGTTCAATCTCACCTGTATAGCTTAAGAATTTAATTAACCAATTTCAAAAATTTAGTTACTGAACTAAAATGATTACCCAAGGTCATTTAATCATTCTTAACAAAGTTTCCCAACTTCAAATCAACTTACCACTCATAAGGATAACTTCCAACAACCCAAATCTCCTTTCTTATGATGAGTATTGAAGAAAACGAAGTGAAATCAGTGAGTTCATCTTCAGCCAACACATTCTCAAACACCAGAGGAGAGATAAAAAATTTGGAGGCTAAAACCTAACAATCAACTAAGAAAATGAGTCAGGAAATGATATAAATTATTCCTCGAGGAAAATCCCAAGATAACTTTAGGAAAAACACACTGAATCGCGTCTTATTGCTGGAGAAATCGAAGGAAGCTCATGCTGAAACCTTAGCCTCTTCCCTTAGCCAAACACATCGTAAAACTACTGACGATGGCGGAGACGTGAACAATGATGACAAAGATGAAGGCATGGAGGCGAGGTCACGGAAGGAGGAAGAAGAACGAAACACAAGAAAGAAAAAAAAAAAATGGTTGCATTGCTTTAGCGTTATGTTCTCGAGAGAGAAGAGATACTCATCAGGAAGAAAAACAACTGAGGGCATTTTGGACATTTCCTACAAGGGACAAATGGAAAAAATCTAAAAAGAGACATTAAATCTCTAGATTGCATGTCTTTGGATTTGAACAGAAGTAGGGAAGGATGGATAAAGGCTGTCCGCCCACGTGTGCCAACATCAATATTATGTTTTATACTCATTTTTATAATATATAAGTTTTTCTTAATTTTTTTGTTCCTCTCAATCGTTTAATTATTTAAATTTTTATACTTGTCCTAAATACATTTTTTTCCTTTCTCTTTCTCGATAAACTATTTCAAAAGAAAATGTTCACTAAAAAATTAAATATTTAATGAAATTTTCCATGAATGTCACTCTTTGCATTATCAATAAAAAAATTACAAATTTAAATTTACTGATTTAATAAAACTTACATTAATAAATTATATATCAATTAACAATAGGTGGAGTTACAAAGTTTGACTATTGCTTTAGTTTATGTTTGCTAGGCATCAAATTGTTTACATTTTGGTGTAGTAAGTACGCCAAAATGTAGGTATTCCTACCACTAGATATTCAGTGGTTGAAATTCAGTCACGTGGCACATTTATTTATTAATTTTTATCTTAGAAAAATAAATTATTAAATATTAAATGTTTAGAAAAATTATTATAACATTCAAAGACTACTAATTTTTTGTAACTTATAACATAACATTAAAAATTATTTTTTATTAAACTTTAAAAAATATTTTGCATGTTTTAATCTCAACTTTTAGATTGAGCTAATGGCTAAGATTGCCTACACTTGGATATGGTTCTCACAAACAAATGTAAAGAATCTGGTTCCTTCCTTTATCCTCATCTTTAGACGTTATTTATATTTTCTCACTCACTCTACCTCCCTTGCTCTCTCATGTTAAACTTCTTTTTTTAAATTCCATTCTTGTCCATACTATCACTTTGTTGTTATGGTTTTTCACCGTAGTCTATTTTTTTTGCTCTATTTTTTCCACCGCTTTCACTGAGTTTCACCTTCAAATACCCTTTACACTCAAGTCCGATATAAATTTTTTTTAAAACCTCTTACTTTTAAAAACGTTATAAATACGGATAAAAACATATAACATAGATAATTAAAATGTACTTTTATAAAATCAGTTTGATATATCAAGAGGTTTGAATTGCCATCAATGATTATATAATCTTTATTTTGTAGACGGTTGAAAATATTGCTTATTGTTATTGGTTCTAGCCTCAAATATTTTACCATTTCTTGTTTTAACCTAAATGAGTTTATTTTCTTTTCCCTTAATATAAAAAATAATTTATCATAACAAAAAAAATGTGGTTTAAATTTTAATTGAATAGTTATAGTTATTGAATTGCAAATAATGTATTCTTAAAATTTTGGAAAGTGCATCTTTTTAAGGAATAAAAAATAATTCTTTTTCAATATTTCCTATTGCAAATTTTTTTAAATATTGAAATTTTATTATATTGAAAGATTTGATCTTTTCAAGAAAGTTGTGGAAAATAAATACAAGTTCATTTAGAAAAACTGACCAAAATGGAGTTACTTGTGAAAATAACTGAATCCCCACAGCTGTAAATATGATCCAATTGATGGAAAATTTGATTTTGCTTATCCCTAAAACTGTGAAGTTAACTTTTGAATTGCTTTGACAAAAATAGTGGTCATTTTGAGGGTACGTGATCTTGAAATTTTATCCAATAATACTGGAAAAATTTTCTATCCAAAGTTGGTGAAACATACTATCCATACAAATGGAGTTGCGATGGCACAGTAAAATATGGGTGAACACACTGAAATATTATAGGAAAACAAATTAGTTTAAACTCTTATACAAGGCCATTAGTGCAGGAGACATAAATATAACTCTCTAAAACTCTTAATAGATTATGATGATAATGATAGAGATACAGTAAGAAAGATAATAGGTTTAAGATGGTAAGAATATAAAACATGCATTAAAAAAATAGATGGAATATGAATTTTTAATGCATAAAGCATAATTGAATATCAAAATGAAAGTCTATATAGAGCAACTGAGTTTTGTTTTCTTAATAACTGAATATGAAATGAAAAATTTTTAATCTATTTTCTTATTTTTCAAATATAACTATGTACGAAATTTGTATAAAAATTTGTGTGATTATTTATTAATTTCTCTGATTGGGCATGTACGCATATTTATTACAATTTTTAAAATTTAGTAGTTTCATTTACATTCATTACCTAATATGATGTCATTAGCCAACCTGTGTGTTGATATTATACTGACTTTTTTAACATTTTAAATTTATTATATTTATGTCTGTATATGTATTTTTGCTTTATTAGGGAGTTATAAATTTTTTAAAATTTTAGAATATCAATGGGAATGACCCATTCTGAAATTGACATTTAGTAATTATTTGTTGCAAAATTAATGAACAGGAAAGAAAATTATCCGTAAATAATCTGATAATAAAGCGAAGAATCATGTATAATTCAAGCAACGCCTCTCTTACTAGCCAATCTTATACTGTTTGTTATTATAAGACGTTTCTTTTATATATAACTTAGACTCTTTATTTTGAAAAAATTAATAGCATAAGAAATCAAATTGAGGACTACTAATATTTGTTTGTATCTTTTTCCACGAGCCATCCCGTATTGTTTGAAAATAACTACAAAATTTTTATATAACAATGACTAACAATGACAAAATTCATATAAATTTTCTGTTAAAATTATATTAAATATATTCAAAATAAGTATATAAAACACCTTCAGCTATTGCTTTTATTTTAATTAGGAGGGAAATTTTATAATAAATTAATTGTCTCTATTTTTTTAAATGTCCAAAGGTATCTCCACTCGTTTCGTTATTTTAACTATAATTATTCTTTGCTTATCATCATTTGGATATATTTCATTTTATATATTTAATTTTAATTGTATAATTATATATTTTAATAATTATTTATTAATTAAAAAAAAATCTTACAAGTCTCTATAATGAGTTTACCTCCCCCTTTATGAATTTGTCTAAACTCACATAACAATCCTTATTGGCTCAAGGTATGTATTCTATATATTTTTCTTGCTATATCTCATAAATACTAAAGATTATTTTCATTTGCTTCAGCCTAATTATTGTTTTGCTTAACCATTACTTATTATTTGTATATGAACTTATTCGTGGCCAAGGATTGCAATGTAAGTTATCTTTCATGTGATAGTAAAGCTTGGTTATGGCTTATGATTGCAATCATATTAAAGTTTATTTGTGTAATATATTAGGTTTTCATGTTGGTTTCTTTGTTTCTCACCAAAGTCATGTGTATGGCATTTTGGTTTATTACACAAATACTAAAATATGATTATAAAATCTTTTTATGCCCAAAGGTGTAATTATTCTAGAGCCATATTGTAGTTATAGAGTTGTTTTATATCCAAAGGTATTTACATCTCAATTTATAAAAGTAAATGAAGTGTGTCACTACAATGAATCAATTGCTCTTATACATAATAGGTTTATTAGTGAGACTTGTCATATTTTATTTGTCCGACCATGAAATGGAGAGATATTGGCACATGAATCGGAGAAAATCTTGCAACCATAAGCTAGACAAAACAGGGATTTACAAACAAAAACAAATACCAGATTAGACAGAGTCTAGAAAGTTATCTCCATTACAGAATATACTTCATAACCAATAAATCAGTTTAACACTTCATATGAAAATTTTTGTACAGCCTCCTTTGAAGTTCAAGCCTTTTAAAATTTCTACAGCCAATACTTACTGTATAAAATGAAAGAAATCTACGCTCTTGGCAAAATCAACCAGAAACTATCATGAGTCAACATATAGGGTGGGATCCCACCAATCTACTTAGGAGTGACTAAATACAAAATACGCAACTATACAACACAAAAATAACTTTGCCCTTATGAATAATGCAAGACTCAGAAAACAAAGATTCCAACTACACTCTTATGCCATAGATGGATGATCTAAGTAGGTGTTACCATCTAAAATGATTAAAATAACAGGGGTATGCATGAAAACTCAATAAACAGATAATACTAATCATACAAAAAGTAGATAGCTCCAATAGAGTTTTCAAGACCTTATAATACCTTTGAAACATGAGACGTGTATATAGTAAATTACACAATACAGAATCAAGAGATATTCATAATAGTCACACTCATGCCCACCTAGAAATACATATCGCAAACCAATAATAAAATGAAATTTTCATAATATCATAAATCAATTCTCAAGTATATGGGTAGACAACATCCAACAAAATCATAATTAGAGACACAAACACTAACGGTTAATATTTACTGTTGTTAGTTTCAAGGTTTTCCAAACATTTTTACATACATAATTTCATAACCAAACAGTTCAAAAATTTATAATCAGAGTAATTTAAAAAATGTGAAATTAGAGTAATTCAAACATTTAGAACATTTAATCAAATACTCGAATATTCACAATCTTGATAAAACTTTATTAAAATTCAGATATTTCAGAATATACAAAGAAAAATGACAAGAAATATAAATTTCAATAAGTCTGCCTAAAAGCATTGGAGTATTCATAATTTGTGTTATCTCCATTCCAGTACAAGTTTCCATCTTATTTAACCTTATACCTAGCCTAATTCTTTTGGAGATTTTTCCTTTAATTATTTTGAATTTATTTTCGCTCCCTAAACATTCCACCTCCTTTACTAACTAAAATTATTGGGTTTAAAATTCCCTAAGTGTTACAATTGGAGCAAGAATGTCGCTAGTGTTTCGATAATTCCCCTATTTCCTTGGGTATTCATTTAATTTCAATAATTGATAATATATAAAATATGAATTATTATTATTATTATTATTATTATTGTTATTATAGAGAGGGTTTAGACATTTTCTGAAAACTGACACATTAGAAGTCATATATAACATTACCATTTGTTTTAGATTATTGCAGTCTATAATTTAATTATTTAAAGATGTTTTTTAAAATAACTTGACGGCAACCCTTCCCCAAACTCCATACACAACGCAAGCATTAAACCCCCTCGCATACAAGGATCCGATCAAGAATTACATGCTTCTGAAGCCCATGCTTTTTTTTTTTTTTTGTTTTTTTTGTTTTTGTTTTCCTTAACAGCTATTTTGTTGGATTTGGCTCTTGAAATTGATAAATCTAGAAAGCCAATTGAAGCAAGTTCTTTTGAGCGCAAATCCAACTCTGATCGACAGTTAGAAATTATTTAAACCGATTGACTCATATGATCATAAAAAAAAATTTGCCAAGAATATTTGCAAGTTCGTGATAGACTCTATTAAAGCTAAGAAATTCTTGCCACCAGTGGAGGATGAATACAAATCTTATGATAAGACATCAACATATATGCTCATGGGTTCTTTGACGAATAAAAAATATTATGGGATAGCTAGTGTACGTAAACATTATTACAGTGTAGATGAAAGTTTTTTTGATATATCTTTTGTTAAAGAAGAGCCCATATGAAGGATTGTTTGAAAGATAAGTACTGGTTTAAAAAGAAAGGTACGTTTACCTATTTATGAGTTTTGAAATTTTCAATTAATTGTTCCTCTTATGCTTGGGGTAACTGATCTTCTTATGGGAAATAAAATACATGATCATATTAAAGCCATTAGAACCTATGAACTTGTTGTAAGTACTAATTGTTCTTTAGAATTGAGAAATACCTTTCTGTCTCTTCTCTTTTTAGAAACTCAGTTTCAGTTTCTCGTCTTAATTAAGAAAGATTTTGTTTTAAATTTGCCTATGGAGATTTTGATATGTATAAAAAACTTTTCGGTCGGAGTTGGAGTTTTATTTAAACGGCTTGTGCAAAATTCACCTTGATTCTCGCCCAATTTGTATTTGCCTTAAATTTACATACATCTATTGGCATGAAAGAAATAATCAAAATAAAAGTTCATCTATGTTGTGTCATAAATTGCTCATGGATGGTATCATTGAAATATTGATTTTCTTATTTTGCTACTTTTATTGATTTCATTATGGGAAAGAAAAGTTGAAGTATCAAAAAGAAATTGCCACAAGAAATTTTATGTTACTTGGAGATATGACCATTCATACCTTATATAAGTGGTGAAAAGTACTTTATTACATTTATTGATGACTTCTCATATTATGGTTACATTTATCTTAATTCTATAGTGAGAGGCAATTAAAATGACAATATATATCTTAATTGTATTCCTGCAAAAACTTTTCCCAATGTGCCTTACAAACTATAGGTCGGTACAAAACTGAGTTTAAATCATCGTTTTATATCAGGGTTGCCCAACTAAAGCAGAACTTTATAATTCCCACGGAAAAGAAGTTGAATCCTTGGACAATGAGTTGTTACTTTATTTGGTTATCTTGAAGGTACAAAAGATATTATTACATTAGAATTATTGAAACAAGTATAGCAAAGTTCTATAAAAAGGAATAAAATTAAAGTGGGTTGCATGAGTTGAGAAAATGTCCTTATCTCAAATTGAGAAGTTAACAAGCTTTTATTTATCCATGGAAAATCCTAATGAAATTCAACCAAATTAAACTAGTATTGAGATACAAAATCTTAAGTAAAATAATGACTACATTATACATTATATAAAACAAAGTACACGTAATGAAGAAAATGTGATACAGTGGGAATCATTAAGGCTTCTCAATGAACATGAGCATCAGTTATCCCAAATGCATATATTGTCTACTTAAAGAAACAAAACTTTGATATTAGTGTTAGTGTTGATCCAGTGACATTTTCACAAGTCATGGGTAGTGAAGAATGATAAGTTCCTAATTGTGTTATATTTGTATATGTTTTATTAGGGACTTATAATGTATTTTGGATAAATTCTTTTAATTTAGTGACCAAATAATGTTAATTACATGAATTTTATGGGTTGGACTATTTAGTTTCTTCCTTGCATTAAATTTATGTAATTTCAAATTGTTTCAATAGAAATTATAGGAGAATTGTTTTAATGAAGGGAAATGAGGATTTAGAGGCATTAAAGAGGAAGATCAAGGATGCTATGAAGGATTTTACAGACAACTTGAGAGCTATAAGAAGCCAATGAATAAAGTTGAGATGCTATTCAATTGAAAATGGTGAACACTCAACTTCAACACTACTTTTAGACCTCTAAACATAAGAATGTGAAGATAGATATTTCACACAAAGTTATAGATATTGTCAAGAGCTTTCCAATAAGTACTAATTTGCTAAAATCTGACATTTGATCACAAAGTTATGGCCAAAGCACTGTAGTTGCATCAATGAACATCTTTCTTGTGCTAAGGCACCAAAATGTGGCGTCGAGGCATCCAATGTAGTGGAAAATCCAGAAATTAAACAGATGCCTTGGTGCTAGCACATAGCCTTATTAAGGATATTTTCATATTTTGACTGGGGAGGTGTTATAAATAAGGAAATTTAGGATTTTTTATGACAAAAAGCTGGGGAGAAAGGCTGAAGGCACGTAATAACTCTAGAGAACGTGGGTTTGTGAAAAAAACTTCAATCAGCTTACTCTTCTAAGCTATTTTCTTAGAAGGAAAGCCAAGGGTTGGTCTCCTTATAATTGGACCTCCCTTGGCCAAACCTTCATGAAATTTTCCTTCAAGGTCTCCTTTCACTTTTTTCTCCTTCTTTTTCTTTTATCATTTTTTTATTTCTTTTTGTAGCATAGATTAAAGCATTTTTTAGTTTATTAAGAATATTGAATTGTGACTTGTTGACTTTGTATCCACATATGTTAATCAAGATTATTTCATTTCCCTTGTAATTATGTGTTGATTAATGAGTGTATGTTGCTTCTTAATTGGGGCTTTCATATTATCTAGTTAATTGTGATGATTGCAATTGGATTGAATGATTTATATCGTTGAATTTCTTAGTAAACTCTAGTTATGGAGTTGAATGTCTGCAAGATGTTTGATAAAATAACCCATCGAATATTGAGTATTTTTGCTGTATATGTTTACAGATAACCTCTAAGACAACTTCATACTCATATTCTCAATTATTTCCAAGAGCTTAAGGCACATAAAGATTAACATTCCACAAATGTTTAGAAACAACATCTAAGGGAGTCTAATGGTTGAAGTAATGCAATTTTACTTAAATGTTTATAGATAGGTTGTGATTGATGATCTAACTCTTGAGCCTAATGCATTATAGGGAAAATTACTCTTAAATGTTTGGAGACAACCTCTAGGTATAATTGTAACTAGAATTAGGATAACCTCTAGAAATAGGCTTATCTATTTTGTGAATTGAATTATTCAAAAGAGGAATTGAACTATGTGAACAAATTTGTTAATGAACTTGATATTTATCCTCACTCTAACTCTCAATTAGCTTAATCTAAAGTAGTGTCTTGAGTCTTGTATTTTTAGTTTGGGCCCTTTAAAATATTAGTTTAGCTTAGTTAAATACTTGAATCGTTTCCTAGTGATTGGTTTACATGGGTCACTAGTGTAAATATGTAAATAACCATACTAACCCATACTTTTGTACATATTATGTACTTGGATGAGCAAAAATTTAGTGTTAAGAACAATAAAGATAACACATTTTCCTTATGGGATGATACTAGATCTTTTGGATTTGTTTACTATAATTTGACTTGTATACTTGTTGTTTATCAAGATTTTTGGCACTGCTACTAGGGATAACAAAGTATCTTTGTTCTTGGATAAAATTTTTGCTTCATTTTCATGTTTTTATTTCCATTTGATGTAAAAAAGAATCATTTGAGTGCTTATGGAATGTCTCAAATGATATAATGTATGTGTATAGCTTTATTCTTAGGCATGGTATTTTGCTAACATTTGTGAATTTTCTAGTACTTCATGTGATGGAGTTTTATTTTGCAATTTGGTGCTAAGTTATGTCATATGTGTAGTTTCTTGATGAATATTCCACTGTATTTTTTGAGCAAGGATGGGTAGAGAAAAAATGGTGAAATTTAGTACTTGTTCTGATCATGCTCTATTTCAGTTAACTTTACCATGGGTCAAATTTTGGAATTTTCTGGGCAATGTCTGTATATGAGCTGAAATTTGGTATACATGTTCTTTGGTATATCATAGTTATTATGAAATTATTTTGGAATTCAAGGTGACCATTGGTATGTGATTTGCATAACTTTGTGTACATGCACTGTAACTAGACAGCTCAAGTATATTCATTTTTGCAAATTTTCTAGTATTGATCTAATTAGTATTTTGAGCTAAAATTTGATTATATTTATCCCCAATATGCCTAGAGTGTTGACTAAATTGGTACACAAGTTTTGATACTGGTACCATAGAACTTTTCATCTATTAGTGCACATGACTCAACAATCAAGAAAAATATTGTTGTGGTAGATTAAGGGAGTTAAAGATTCCCTTACTATTCCATGATTACCTAGAGCACCACTCAAACATTTCATTCCTTTGTTTTTGTCACTTTTTCCTTTTTTTCTTGTGTCTCATTGTGCATTTTATATTGGATTTTATTTTGCATTTCATATTGCATTTTTTATCACATTGTTGTTACTTTCTTTGTGTTCAATGCATCAAGTTATGTAGGTGCACATTTAAAAGTGGAATTAAAAGGTGCTAAATCGGCATGTCGCGAACATGGAGGAAGCAACAAATTTGGAATAAACCTCAATAATGGTGTGAGGTTGTGCTAGATAGTCTTATATCTGGCATAATGTGGCTAGTCAAAATCAAAGGACTTAGTGAATCATTTGAATCTCTAAGGGTCATAGTGCTACAATAGCAAGGAAAAATAGTTTGGCTTAAAGACTTAGAAGAAAGCATGGTTTGGCTTTTAGCTTTATTTTATTTAGTTAGTCTTGAAAATTTTTTAGTTAATTTGTTATTTTGTGTTTAGTTTTTTATTTCTTATAGTTGAACTATTGTTTAATTTCTTATATTTGCATATGTTTTATATACTTGTTTGCATTCATCATTATGAATAATATTAGAGGATATCTACCAAGTCTCTATGAATTTATATGATCTATTGATCATTTAGCAAAGTGAATGACATTGCCACTCTTTTTTTTTTTTTCAAAAACAGTGGCACAATAAGTTGGTCTCCCGATATAGAAGTTGGAAAAATATACCTTTCATATGCCATTGCTAAATGTCTATCATCGAATCACTAGCTCCCTAAAATCTTCATCATTAACTTTCAACTTCCATATTTGCAAATACAACATTAACTTTCCCAACTTTCCTTAAAATGTTTAAGCCACTAATCGTAGTTAGTAAATTTCTCTTCTTTATCTTTACATCAAATCAAGACCGAGCTAATATAAATTTATGGTCTAAATTTAAAATGCTTTGATGAACCATAAAGCACCACTCTAACTATTTGAAAGCAGCATAATGTGGCGTCAAAATTTCAAGATGGACATGCTAACCCAATATGCATATTCCATCTTGATAATGTTCCAAGTACTAGAAAGTCATGTATAGTTCACAACAAAGCTACATGCATATCATTTTTAATGCCAACATCCCACAACTCTTTCATCACTCCTATTAATGGTAGTAATGGTAGTAGGTAGACATCTATATTATTTCATGATGCACGCTTACGTGGGATGATCATTTAATGTTTAAGTTGCCGAGTGGGTTGAATCCATCAGTGCCTAATCCTTGTCATAAGTTCCAAGGTTCCAACGTAGATTGTGGAAGCATTTTGTCAAATATCTTCCATGCTTTAGAGTTCCTTAGATGCCTTAACATGTCATCTTTACTATTTTTCACTATATGTCATTGCATATGCTCAGTTATAATAAAAGACATAAACATCCTTAACATTCAAGGTTTTAATGGAAATTATTGTAACACTTTTGTAGGTAACTTCTTCTATTTTTTACCACCACTTGACATACATATGCCACTCGTTTTATATCTAGATGTATTTTATTGATTGCATGTATCTTGTTATCCGTTCTCTCCCATATATAACATGCAATTATTAGGACATCCATGAATTTTAGTATTGTTAAGTCCAAGTTTATTAATCCTGTTTTTGGCCTCGTAAAACAAATGTGAAATTTTAACAAATTGAAAAGCTCTTGTCAGTAACTAAAATATATTATTAACATTGCCTTGAAAGTTTGTTTGCACAAACACATTATGTGGTACAATTTTACTAATAAAGGTAACTTCAAATACTTTTCACGTTCTTTATACAAACTTTTTTATCCATCTCTAATTAATTATAATAATTGTACACTATCTTTGCCCAAAGTATGATTTGGTAGTAGTGACATTACTTCGTTTCTATCCACACACTAGCTATTTGGAAGATGCCTAGAAGCATCATTGATGATGTCCGCTATATTGGCATTGACATTAATCCTTTTTCCAACTACATGTGGTATTGAAGATACAACTAATGGGGTTTTCTTTTTAAATTTTGTTAGATGTGAGTTAATAGAGTTAGGGGAAAAAGCTAAGTGAGATGATGATGTGTAATAGTATAAACTTGTTATTTTTTTAATGGAGGAATAACATAACAAGGACAAAAAATAATATAGAAGATTTGTCAGTATAAAATATGAAAATTTTCTAAGAAAAGCATTTTGTTTGAAAATAGTGATTTGTTCCTAAACTTTGCATATCTGGTTATTTGTATCTTTGATTGTGTTGCCATTTTTGTTTAATATAGCTAGTTAAAAATACTCTTATCCATATGTATGTTGGAAGGTTGAAACTAAAGCATTTGGTCTAATCTTGGATGTTTAGGCGTAGGACATATATTGAAGTATATACGACACTTATATAAGCTGAGCTTTTCGGCATAAACATTGAAATTTATCTTGAAAAGGAAAATAGTAATAATTTTGAAAATAATTAACAAAAATTATGAAACTTATTAAGGATTAGTACATTGTGATGTGCACGAAATAAATAAGCCTTATCTTGTTTTAATTTTAAGGTTGATGAAACAATTATAAAAAGGCAAACTCACACTCCCACAATCTAATATTGCAATTTTTATTTTTTTACCATAACTATAGTCTACGACTATGCTTTCCGTAGTGTTGTATAAAACCTTTCCTTATTTATTTACTTTTTATACCATATTTGTTGTCTAAAATCCGAATGGTTTCTGATGGCATATAAGGAATTCTCATCAAATTTTCTTTTTCGCGAGTTTCATATTTTATGTGTGTCATGTTTTTAAAGAACAAATAAATAAAATATTTTCCATTTTCCTTTTCTTTTTAATTATTTATTTTTCATTAATTATTTCCAATCTTTATTTTTTGGGGGTGCCTTGAATTAAAAGAATGAATAAAAGGGATTTTGTTTTTAATTATTGACTCATCCTTTAACTGCATATAATCATTTCTTTTTGAAGAGTTTCTTATTTTCACTTTATCTTGTTTCTCAAGAATGACTAATAGAGATATTTAATCTTTTTTTAATATCTAACTATTGACTCCACAAAAGTTGAAATAAAGAAAACCGAAAAAATGATTTTGTTGACTCATACTTAAACTAAAATAACCATGACTAAATGAAACTGAAATCAATTGCAGTTTAAAAAAAGGTATAAAAAATAACTCTGTCTCAAAGAATGAAAATAACTCAAAAATTATGATAAAATTGAGCTTTCATTTTATTTAAAAATACCCACACATGAAACGATGTTCACAGACCTTAGCAGTACAATAATAAAATTATGGAAAATTAAAAATATTCGTTACATACTTCAAGAGAAACACACACACACACACATATATGTCTTAGTAAGGTATGTTGAAATGATGGTGAAGTGCTTTATCATACTCAAGGGGTGTGTGTTACGAGCCCATTCATGATTAGTTTTAGTATTCTCCTTTCCCATATGGGTTAAGTAATATTCATAGAAAGTTTTGCAAGTATTTGTTTTAATTGGAGAAAAGAAGGCAATGTTTCGGGAGAAGTATAAAAATTTAAAATGTTGGGAAAAAAATAGAAAATTTACAAGACTCATATATTAAATCAATTAATATTCTACTTGACAATCTAGGAGGTACAAGTCGCTAAGCTTTACCCATGTAAGGAAAAAAGCACAAGCTCAAACCCCACCAAGTAAAAGTAAGACATTTTAAACTTGTTTCTGATGTTGCCATGTGTGTCCTTGAGAAATTACTAAACTAATCTTTTTATTTCTTTTCCTTGCATGACATCTCTTACCGTCTCCCTTGTGCACACGCTTGCACAGAAGTTGAACGAAGCACTTTACCAATTTCATCCCAAATTGCATCAGCAATGTGTTCGTGGTGGAGCTTCGACGTCATTCAACCAACTTCTGTCACCTATTTGGGCGAAAACTCATGGCTTTTAATGGAAACATGATCCAACATTAGGGCATAGTTTTGGGCGGAAATTTTGCACAATTTAGGTGAATTTCTTGGAAATTTTTTGAGGGCTTTAAACAAAGGTCTTCATGTAGCATCCCTCCCTTTTCAACAATGTAAATCAAGATGAAATTGGAAGAAGTCCTTTAAACAACTTACCACACGAAACAAAAACTTCCAGCAACCTAAATCCTTCATCTTGAGGCTTAATATGCTAGAGAAGCCAAGAAATTTCAGATTCCATTACCCTACATGCTTGAACACATAGTCATAGAAGGGAATTTTCGAATTAGAGGCTAAAGAGATGAAATTAATCACTGGAAAATAGGGATAAATGGGCATATTCACACCACGAACTCGAAACCCCAACACAATTTGATGTAATTGTGCCAAAATATGCCCAATTGAGCCTCATGCCATCACCTTTGCTGCAAAGAAGAGGTTTTGAAATTTCAGAGCTAAATGGTGAAATTGGTTAGCATATACAAAGGAGAAGGGGCTGAAAGTTTATTTGGAAGTGAAGCAGTATGAAGATTTCCAGAAAACTCACACAAATCACATTGATTCAAGCTAAAATTTGCGTATGGGTTTGTTGATGTTGCTTTGTGATTTTCAGACAACTGGGCGCTGAAGAAGGACAATCATAGACATGGCAAAGTGACAGGGATATCGAATGTTCTCCTGCGAACACGAATGGAGGAGGAGATTGAACAAAAAAGGTAGCATGGATTTTGGCAATAAGAACACACACAGAAGGAAGGAAATGCGTAACTTGTACACTCTGGATTTGAACGTAGGTGTTAGGAATGTACAGAGTGAGACTTAACCATTTATGTTAGCCTTAATCTCAAATAATATTGATTCATTTCATATTTAAGTCTTCATAATTTTCATTTTTTTTTTCCAGTTTGCCCTCAATAATTAAATTTACATTAGCCGTTAATACATTTCCTTCATTTTCCAACTCATATGACCATTTAAAAATATTTTCCCACACAAAATAAGATATTTAGTATATAAAATTTTCTTGAATGTTACTTTTTTCTACTCAATCTTGTCTCAAATGCCTCTTGGTGTAACCATCAGATGATTAGAGTAACTTAAATGAACTTGGGAAAGGAATTTCAAGACTATGCCATGTATTGGATTGGGTGAATTCATAAAGATTGTAATGTTGAATGGATTGATTGGTTAGAACAAGAATAAATCTATTGACCTCCCATAGTCATATTGTGATTTCATTAAGTCTTTTAATCATTTGCATATAGAGATAATGTCTATAAGTAATTTGAAGAAGCTTTCGGTAATTAAAAGTTCTTGACTAGCAAATTATATTATTAAGTGCAATGTTTAAGAGGATGTGTTGAATTTCTATAAAATACTAGAGAAATCGCAATTCAAAGTCTCTAATTACTTCTGAATTTAGTC
This sequence comes from Delonix regia, assembly GCA_037074485.1. Taxonomy (NCBI): domain Eukaryota; kingdom Viridiplantae; phylum Streptophyta; class Magnoliopsida; order Fabales; family Fabaceae; genus Delonix; species Delonix regia. The sequence goes on from CM073449.1 coordinate 14,234,458, forward strand.
CAAATTTCTGTCCTCATCGGTTAATTGTTATGATTTACCTTTGGCTTTATTTAAGTTAAGGTACTAATTAAATATTTAGCAATTGCTTTAGTGTCAAATCTTCACGAGAACAATAATTTATTATTATTATATTATCTTAGTGTCAAATCCTCAATATTTCAACTTGGGCTTGAGAGCATGGCCTTATTTTTTAATGATGTGCATAAGAAAACAAGATGCACTTGATAAACGTGAAAATGGGAGATGTGAAAGTTTAATCAAAAGTGAAGTAAGAAAGCTATATCAAGATAGATAGTTGGATATCTGAAAAGGGAATTAGGAATAAAGTTCATAATCACCAATTGAATGTTAGTTAATCTTACGGGAGTACAATTTACAATATTATTATAAGTTACATCAACTTTTACATCTCTAAAATTATACGCATATATTTCTAATCTTTTTATTAATTTATAAATTTATACTATATATTATAATTAACCAATTGATTTTTTAAATTTTGAATTCCAAATATCTTGTTTTATTTTATGCTTAAAGCAACATACTTCAAAAGAAAAACATCAAGTTTAAAATGAATTTTAGGATGTCTGTATTTTTCTTCACAAAATCATATGTCAAAATCACATGTCAAAAACAGCACACAGACATATTGATCATAACTCATAAACATAAAGAAATCACATATAGGTTTATCTTATCCTTCTGTTCAGATATGGATTTTGTGAAGATATAAATTCCAATATAGGTGAATTCATTAAAATTTAGACGTTTAGACGGAAGTATAATGGTTTAGATTTTAAAAGTTGTTGGAAACTATTTAATATTTATTAAAATTTGAACAATTAAATAAAAATTTAATAGTCTAATCCTCTGAATTGTAATAAATTTGGATTATCAAATGCAGACAATCTAAATTCCTTAAACTAGGATTTTTTTTTCTTTAGAGGATTCTCAAATCACCGTTCAATTCTTTTTAATATTTCATGTTTGCTAAAAGTTTCCTAATTTCATTGTGTTTTACTTTTCATGAAAAATTAAAAGTAATATTCTTCTTTTTTATTTCCTTTTCTTTTTCAATTATTATTTTTCATTAATTATTTCCTATCTTTCCTTTTTCTTTTGAGTTTCTTATTTCCATTTTACCTTACTTTCCAATAAAGAATATAAGAGTTTTTTTTTAAAAAAAAATTATTGACTCATCCTTTAATTGCTCACAATCTTTATCCATTGGAGAGTTTCCTATTTTTGCTTTGCCTTGCATATCAAGAATGAATAAGAGGGATATTTAGTCTTTATTGTTTTTAATTTTTTTTTATTGTTGACATCACAAAATTAGAATCGTTTGCCTTGTTTCATTTTTATTATTAAAATAATAAAAAAGATATATATATATTTTTTTACACCAATGGCATCATGTCTCCAATTGATGGAAAGTTTCTTATTTTAGTTTGCCTTGTTTTTCAAGAAAATATTGACTCAACCTTTATGATTGCCTATAATCTTTTCTTGTAGAGAGTTTCTTATATTTACTTTGTCTTGCTTCCCAAGATTGAATGAGAGAGATGGTTAGTCTTTCTTTTCCTTTCTTCAATTTTTAATTATTGACTTCAAAAAATTAGAATTAAACAAAAAACATAACCAAAAAAAAAATGATTTGATTACTCAAAGAATAAATGAATAAAAAATGTCTCAAAAAATTGATTAAAATAAAACACAATTGAAATGAACTTAAAAATAAATTAAAAAATTGATTAAAAAACTCTGAATCAAATAGTAAAAATAATTCGTGAAGTTGACCCCAAATTAAAAAATGCATCATTTAAATGCACGGATAAAATATGGTCTTCACAACTAACTTGTTTTCTTCTTCTCCTTTGGATTTTATAGTTCAAGCCAATGTAATGTATGCTAATTAATTTATCATTTATTTAAATTTTTGTGAAATATCAAATATCTACAAATCGTACATAAAATAGTCCCCACCTTATCTCTTGTTTGATGCCACGATGGCCTAAATTGAAATAAAATATGCAGCACTTCTAAGGAGAATATTTCTTAAAAAATAATAAATTTTTGCTAAACTTGCATGTACTCGTCGAAGTGCAATTTTCAATCTTTGATTGGCTTCCTTTTCCGTAAAAGAAATTCCTGAAAATACTCGTATCCATAGGTTCTTCATTTTATCATAAAAGTTTGAAAGACTATTCTATTAGGACTCCACAAATTTTACTTCTTGTCTTATTTTTAACTGTTGACTCTATAAAATTAGAATTAAACAAAAAACAAAAATGTGTTTCCTATTTGAGTTTGCCTTGCTTTTCAATAAATTATTGACTCGTCCTTTAGTTGCCTCTAATCTTTCCTTTTTAGAGAGTTTTATGGTTGTTTTTCATGATTGAATGAGAGAAATATTTAATTTTTTTTTCCTATTGTTAATAATTGGCATAAAAAACTTAGAATTAAACAAAAAATTAATCCACATTATGAGAACTTGAGATAGCTTCTAGGAAAAATAAATAAATTTTACTTAACATATATATGATTGCAATTTTATGCTTATAATATGACAAAAAAAACAATTACTTCAATATGAAGCTAGAAAAATTTTTCTTCTTCATAAAATAATAAAAAATAATGTAATTTTATTTTTAGAGGATGTAAATTCTGTGTATTAAACTAAAATCACTAACAAAAGATAACCGAAAATAGAATCAAGCATAATTTTAGTAAAAAATAATTCAAGTGTAGTTTTTCTCAAACTCAAATGGGATTTGATATTGTTTTCTCACCTTCTTCGTATCTCTATCATCCTCATATCTATTAGTAATGTGTTTGATAATTCTTATGCCATGTATTTTATCTCATCTAATAAACTGGAGCACGATGGCTACGACAATAAAAAATTAGGTTTTTTTCTTCCAACAGGAGGATTCTCAAATAATCATTTATAACTCTTCTCAATATTTCCTTTCCGAAGTTTTTCTATTTTTATTGTGTCTTACGTTTATTTTTTTTTTAAAAAAGTTATAATTTATATTTTTACTCCTTTTCTGTTTTAAAGATTATTTTTCCTCCCTAAAAAATATTGATTTTTCCATCGATTATTTCAAATCTTTCCTTTCTTGTATGGAGTTTTCAATTTTTATTTTGTCTTACATTTCAAGAAAGAATAAAAGAAATCTTTTTAAAATTATTGAATCATCTTTTAATTGCCCATAATTTTTTCCTTTTGGAGAATTTGATATCTTCACTTTGCCATGCTTCTCAAGAATGAATAAGAGAGATATTTAATCGTTGATTTTTTTTTTTTTTACTTTTAAATATAGACTCCAATAAATTATAATTAAACAAAACAGCAAAAACTAAATAGAAATAAAATGTGGAAATTTGCAAATAGATTCGTTTGCTTTTGGTTTCATTTTTATTATTAAAAAAATAAATAATGAAATTTCATTTACCCATGGTAACGTATCCCCAACTGACAGTAAGTTTCAACTGGCCTCCTGAATAGTTATATATATATATGGTATAATAATTATAAATTATTCTGAAAATGATATAAGTAATATTTAATTAACATTTACCAGATTACGATGATGTGTATGGAATATCATCCAAAACAAGAAAAATTTCTAATATCCATGTACTTCATACAAATAAATTAATAAATACTATGAAAGCTTATGATAGCTTCTTCGAGAAAATTAAATTTTCCAGAACATAAGATTTTAATTTCATTCTTATAATATGACAATAAAAACAATTAAATTAATATTAAGCTAGAGTTAGTTTTTTTATTTATAAAATAAAAAAATAATGTAATTTTATTTTAAGAGTAAAAAAATTGTTTACAAAATTAAAATGACTAACAAAAAATAAAAAACAAGAAATCCACCATGATTTTAGTAATTAACAAAAAAATAAGTGTAAGTTTTCTCAATCTTGAATGAGATTGATGTGATTCCCCAAACTTTTCCATGTCTCTTTTATCTTTTCTATCAACTACCTCATCCACGTATCTATTTCGGCAACTGGCAACCTTGACTTGGGGGATTACATTTAAATTACTCGATCTCAGTAGTAACCTACAAAATTTTATTTAGGAAACTACATTTCTTGACATTATCAAAGGATTAAGTAGTCATAAGTTATCTAGTTGTAGCTTGTAAATCGAGAAAGGTAAAATATATTATTATGAGCTATTCCCATATCATATAATTAATTAGGCATCTACAGTGCATACCCATCTATAAATATCAGCTCAACTCGCCAATAAAGTAAAATTTATCCCAAAACATTCATTAGTTAAGACTACAACAAACATGGCCGCAAAAATAATTAGTAGCTCCGTCACATCCGTCCTCTCCGACGTTGACACCACCCCGGTTCCTGGGAACAAATCCCAACTTGCCAAATGGTTCAACGACACAGTAGGGCCATTATCACAACGAATGAATAGCCTTGACCCTGCACTTGCAGTTGTAGAGAAGGGAGCATATGTAGTGAAGGTAATGCAAGATGGGAATGGAAATTTCAAGACAGTCAAAGATGCCATTAACAGCATCCCAAGCGGGAACACAGAGCGTGTGATTGTGTACATTGGAGGTGGGACTAACACTGAAAAATCAAGATTGATAAGACAAAGCCTTTTGTGACTTTGTATGGAGCACCTGGGAACAAGCCCAACTTGACATTTAATGACACTGCAGAACGAACCGGCCACACCTACACTAGCGCTTCCTTATTTGTTGAATCAGATTACTTTGTTGCAGCAAACATCATCATCACGGTATGTATAGTACAAATTGACTGTCATACTTTACAAACACCATCATGTTTGCAGTCTAGTTCAAACCGTTATATGTCTTATTTCTTCCCTTCTTTTACATCCATCAATTGAATAATCTTGGATTTCTAAAAGATGAAATTTTTTTAATATACTCTATCAATAAAAATAATAGGTTACATATGTAAATATATTAGAGTGTCAAATATTGTTTTCATTCAAGTTTATCACTAATATATTAATATGTTTTTTGATGATTGAGTTCACATTTATCAAACACAAATAATTCCTCTTGAAAGCAATTATTTATATAACATTTTGGTCATCATATTATGTCGATATGTGTCTTTAGGTTGCAAATTTGTTCTTACTAAAGGCTTTTTGTTTTATAACCCGTAAGATATATTGCCAATTATTATTTTTTCATTAATTATTTTCAAACTTTTTCCTTCTGAGTTTCTTATTTCATTTCGCTTTGCATTTCAAGAATAAAAAGTATTTGTTTAAAATTATGGACATTTTCATTAATTGCCCATAATTTTTTGTCTTTTGAAGAGTTTTCTATTTCACGTTACCATGCTTCTCAAACATAAGTAAGAGAGATATTTAGTCTTCCATCTATATTTAATTATCATCTCCACAAAATTAGAACTAAACAAAACAATAAATTAAAATTAAAATTACAATGACTCAATAAAAATGAAAAAAATAAAATTGAAATCAACTGCAGCTCAATAAACAAATTTTGAAATTGTTTTAAATTTTGAAGAAACACATATTGTGAAGTAAAGATTATTGAGAAAAAGTAAACTAGAGCAGAGTGCAATATAGTTCTTAAAATAAACAAACATACATCAAGTATGATTCTTACTGACTTGAAGAGAAATATAAAATAACTTCGGTTGCAAAATCAAAACCTTTCATAAGAGGACCAATGACATACCACATCATAATGTAATGAGAGTTGAGCATGATTATTACAACCAAATACAAACAAGATGAGCGTAGTTTATGCAAAAAAAAAAAAAATTGTTGGGATACTTTTTTCCAATATAATTGCTCATAATCTTTCCTTTTTAGAGAGTTTTTAAGCTAGTGTACAACCACTGTGCTTCACTGTTTTGACAAGTTTCGGGCCAGCGCTAGCGAGGGGAGGTGCAAGGGAGGTGCAAGAAGTCATAAAAATTTCAACGTCTGGGTTCAACTTGGTCCTCGATGATTTTCTTTAGAATTTTTGCATGATTTAGTGAGTTTTACTCGCAATTTGTTTGGGGCTTTGCTTGTTCTATGCATATCATCCCTTTCTCTCTTTGCTTCAGCATTTAATTTCAAGATTTTGCTTCAAGAATTAAAAACACTATTTGCCCATGCGAGATAACATGTTTGGTGGCTTGAGTTCAGTATTGGGGCTCAATTTTGAGTGATTCTGGAAAATTTCTTTGGGGAGTTTTTGGTACTTGGTTTGATTATAACATTTCCCCTCCAATTTCAATAGGCAATTTGGTGTTTTGGCCACTAATTTGAAAACCCTCTTCTATGCCAATGAGCTGAAGTGTGTAGAGTGGTGAAATTTGAAGATTTATTGTTTTTCTAGCATTATCAGACCTTAAGAAGGAGGGTTAAGGTTGTTGGTAGTTCTTGTTTTAAATGGTAAGTGGCATTGAGAATTTTCTCATATTTATCTCAAATTTTATTATTGTAAGGGGAAGCTTGATGAAGAAAAATTTATTAGGTGTAGCTATTGGCATTAGATAATTACTTTAATTTGTGATCCAAAAAATTTTCAAACCATTGGATGTGATTGGATAACTTAAAGGTTATGTGGAAGAGACTAATGGACCTATTTGGGGCAGGCTAAGATTCTCTTAGCTATATGTAAATATAAATAATGATGTGTGGTAAGGGCGTTTAGAACCATTAATAAGATAAGGAACAATAACTCTATAAATGGGAAATAAAAGTGGAGCAATTAGCAAGTTATGAAATCATAATCTTTGAATATGTATCTATTAAAATTTTGGACTTAGAGGCAATTAATTTTTTGATTTCTAGAAATTATTTGAACTTAAGGGCATAAGGACTTTACCGAAATCTTGTAGTACTCACCTAAGTGCGAGAGATTGGTGTTTAGCCATTGGTTGAAGAAATGAAAAACTTTAACTTTTGACCATTTGGGTCCCCTAAGCTTTTTTCTAAGTGTATATGCATGTTTATGCTAGTCAAGACAATTAAAATCATTAAAGGAATATTGGTGACTTTATATGAAGGGAATAAATGTCAAAAGCCATTTGAAGATGACAACTTACTTGTAATCAATTTAATCTAGGGATTAGACATTAGAAATTTATTTAAGTTAAGATATTCCTAGTATGAGACGTTAAGGTTATATAGCTTGTTTTTAGGGACATAGAAATTATACTTTAATCTAGTAGAGGGGATAGTAAGAAAGGAAATATTTGAATTCCATGTCCAGGTGAGTACAAAATGTTAGTTATGCATATTTATATTTTACACTATCTTTTTGCAAAAATAATTGTCACTTGAACTTCCTTGTCCTTTGGGACAAACCCATTGAAATTTATAAACCTTATATGTATTCTTTGAAAACTTTGAAACATTTTGGATTTATAGATTACTCTAATTTTACATTTATGAATTTCACTAATTATGAATTTCTTATTTATAAATATTCAAGGTTTTTGAACTTATCTATTCAATAGTTTGAAGTATTCTAATTTTACATTCATGAAGTACTTTGATTTTTAATTATGAAGCATTATGAATTTGTAATTATGAATTATTGTGATTCTAAGGTTTTGAACTACTTTTATTATGTTAGTTTGGATAAGTTGATTATGGACTTTTGAACTTTTGATTTGCAGATTAAGGAGTCATGTATGTAAAAGATGTTTTGGAACATCCATTCAAATAGGACCTTACATGTAACGACAGTAGATGTTAGTAGAAGTACACTATGATCTAGTATTTTGAAATGATTGAGGTCATATTATGATATTTTGTCTATGGCTAAATGCCAAACTTTGATTTTGCCAAGCTGTATTACTTGAGTTTGATATGTTTAGTTAAACTATCCTAGAGCTAGCATTTGATCTCTGATGGTTATGTTGGATACACCTTACCCTCCTTTTGTTGAAAACTAACTTCTTTTACATATAATGTATACATAAGTGTCATCAACTATAGGGATAGTGGTAAGTAGGGATTGTAGCAAACATCTCGCGTGTCATTGAAAGCAAAGCTCTTTTTCATTTTGTATATCATATTACTATTGTAAACACTTTGGGAAGTTCATATTTTAAGGGAAAGTTTGCTGAGATTTCTACACAAGATGTGAAACTATCCCTTTCGATACACACACACACACACACACACACACACATTGCAAGAACCATCTATTTAAATTTGATGACTAGTTTTGTTGTTTGGTCCTTAAATCTATGTCCATTAGGCTAATTGTGGTGAAATTTGCCTCGTTTCTTATGCTGGTCAGCCCTCATTGTTGGGGTCGAGACCATTGTAATATTCTTTCACATCTGAATGATTCTTTTAAATGATTTACATGCTATATGATATTGTGAACTTTCTTAATGATTTTGTTATCATATGAGTTTTTGGAAATTGAAAATTTGTTCTTTGGACATATATTCAATTATTAATACTTTTATGGAAAATTATTGTTTTCTTGGAACTTTATCCAACACAAAACCCTGTAACTAACAAATGTTAGCCCTAGTGCACTATGAACTATTCACTAAACTTAGTTAGCAGGGGTGTTGCTAGTCTTGTGTGATGGCCACCACATGTGGATCTATTCTAATTATTTGCAAGCCATATTGCTCGACTTCGACTACTATCTGTACTATGATTCCTAGCCTAGTGTTAATGTTCATTGTAGATTGTGATTGGCTCTATGAGATGTTTGCCACCTTGATTTTTTTCTTTCAAAATTATTTTTGAATTTCAAGTGCTTATTAGTATGATCTATTTCACAAAGTATCTTTGAATTTGCCAAAGCCTTATAAACTATATTATATGCTTTACAATTTTCTTAATTAGAATAATGTTGGTATATGTAGGTTGATATGTTTTGAACTAAAAAACAATATAGTTGTGAAAAACTCCAACAACTTTGTCAGTTCCCCTCTGGTAAGGTTAGTGATATTTACTCACTTAGTGTTGTCACTCACCCCTTCTCTCTTTTTTTTTTTTTTTTTAAGAGAATAGTGTTGATCCCAGTTATCACTCCATGATTTTGAGATGATTGAGAAACTTACTGGAAAGCCCTGCACTATCCACAAGGGCAAATACTTGTTTTCATTTCACTTTGTTTTTGTTGTCAAACATGAAATATTTTTGCATATTCTAGTAGCTTCTTTTTGTCATAGATATGGATTTTGTTCAATATGATTTTGAGTTAGTTGGGTGTTCTTTCATTTTGTGTCCTTTGGTGAGAGTAGATCTATCCTTTACTGTTTCATACATGGGTTCTTTATTGAGAAAGTTTTAGAAGGTTTGTAATTTAGGGGAAACTCTGCCAAAATTTTCACATATAAGCCTTGTAAAGGATTTTTAACAATGGATTTACTAAATTTCATTTGTATTAGTTATAGTTGACTCCAAATATAGCCTAGTTTCTTTTTGTCAAAGTTTGTTTTTTAAGTTGATAGTTAGCTATGGTTATGAGGCTTACGGAGGTAGGGTATACTTCGCCCTCCTGTCACCCACTCAAGTCACCCTCCCTCATGAGGCAAGACAAAGCATATCCTAGTTAACTTGTAATTTTGTATATTTGGTTGTATTGCCTTCTTCTTCTTTTTTCTTTTTTTTTGGTTTGTTTAAAAACGTTGAGGATTATTTTCATATCCATATATGCGTTATTTTCTTTTTTCTTTTGTGGTCACTTCATACGCATAGATGCTTTCACTTTTTCTCTTTCAAGCATGTATATAAAAACCTTGGAAAGAAGATTAAGGAAGCATTTGATATAATCCTTGACGTTATGGTACAGTATAACTTATATTTCAATTGGCCTAATGAACTTAAAAATCTATCGTAAATTAAATGTTAAATTTAATTAAATTTTGTTATACGAAATGATTAAATATTCTTTGTATTCTATAGAATAAAGTACACTAAACTTTTTTGAGGTTAAGTTAAATTAATAACTTATATTTTTCCCAAAATGAAATTACACTCGAGCCTCTGATGTTTTAATATATATTGCAAAACCTAGAGATCAAATTTGTCTTTTTGTTAAACTATAATTCTATTTTTAATGTTACATTATGAGCTGTTAAAATAATGTTTAAGCTGGACTTAAGTTTTACCTACCAGCTGTTAAAATAATGTTTTAAACTATAATTCAAAATGTGCATCTGATTGTCAAAACAATGAATCGATTCGATCTTGAGCAGCTTAAAATAATTGGAATGCACTTTGTCATGTGTCCTCATGATAGTGCCATTTGACGCTCTCTTTCTTTTGCGCGCCCGCAGTATATCACGTCTAATTTGCAGGTACCAGAAATAGTAGACACATATGATCATCAATGGTAATATATATAAAATTTTTAACGCTTCCACGTTGATTTTAAGAATAATTGTTTCAGACACATTAAAAACTTGATGGATGACAATTAATGAATTAAAAAAGAATAAGGTTATGACAATATCTCCCACATCATAGAGGTTCCACTAAAAAAGGGGACTTATAAGTCTAATTAATAATTATTTGATCCCTTGATGGATTAATCTTTTGTGATGGACTCTCTTGTACATATAGCCAAGGTTGTTAAACTTGCAAGTTCAGGTAAACTTGTAAGAATTTGCCTCGATTAATAAATAGTTATCAAAATATGTAATTTTATAGTTTAAATACTATATACATTAAAAAATTATTTAAATGTAATTCAAATTATACTTAATCAAATAAAAGTTATTCATATTTCATAATTTGTAATACTCAACATATATATTTTAAGATGGTCATATATAAATAATTATTCAATATAACTAATTAAATAATATTTCTTTTATTTTATTTAATAAGTACATATTAAATATAATTTTATTATTTTTTATACATATTCAAACTATAATAAAATAAATTGTAAAAATTTTATAGAAAAGAAGCTTGTCGATATTTTATTTAGTCTTGAGTTTAAATTATTGTGTACTGACTTTACAAGCAAGTTAACACGTTAAAATCGTAAACTCGATAGACTTGTTAAGTCAACTTGCTAGTTTACCTGAGTTTGTACTAAGTCCGAATTTACGAGTTAACTCATTTTTTTTTACGTACAATCATAAACTTGAATAATAAACTCGCGAGTTAGACAACTATACATATAGCGTTAATGTATTTATTAAGAGGGAACAAAATATGATAAGAAGTGGCCTGTAGGCTAAATTAAGATGTAATGGGATGCATGTTACTGGTCCTGACCGAACCATGTTGCAAGGGGTCAAAATTAGACAGAATTAAATGCAATATACAATACAATTCAGATCATATTCACTCAAAAAACCTTCATTTGAAATCCTAAGCTAAAATCAGTATAAAAAAAATACAATAAACAAAGGTATTGTGTTGAAATTTCAAGCTAAATGAATATGTAATCAAGTAAAACTAACATAAAAGTAAGATAAGTCTAAACTGCTATTTTTCTGTTATTTCTTAAATGAGAATGAGTGAATAAAAAATGAGTTGGAAAGTATATAATAAATGTTTTTGTAGATGGAATGATAGTTATCCTTATTCAAGTTAATATGAGAGTTAATTCTTCATTAAGTCTTAGAGAAAAACCTCAAGATACCACTTGAATCTAGTGTTCTTACTTAGTAATTACTCCTATTAACATAGTTAACAACTACTAATTAAGACACTATTTAAAGACCACTTAATGTGTAATTAAAATTGGGAAAATGCAATTTGTTCCTCTTTTTCAATTAATGCTCAAATGAGACAATCAAATACAAGCATACAAGATTATATAATCTAAGTATACACATGATAGAAAATAATATCTCATAACATTGCAAGTTAATAATTCCATACAATCTCCAAATTACATTCACCAATTATAAATCACAATACTCAATTTACAAAGATGATGAACCCAACATCTAGGTTTCATAATTGCATAAAAAATCCTAAATTTTGGAAATTAATAGTACAATCTAAAAATTAAATTGAGAAATTAAAACTCCTCGTTGATGCTTTGGAAATCAAAGTATGGTCTTCATCTCCAAGAAGTCAAACTCTACCCAACCATTGGAAAAGAATCCTCCATAAGCTTCACTTCAATCAAGGTGAAAGAAGTGAAGAAAATTGATGAGAGAAAATGAGCAAGATGAAGACACGTGAAATTAAGAGAAAATGGAGGAGGAAGGCGTAATGATGGGTGGAGAAAGAGACGAAAATTGGAGAGAGGTGGATGGGGTGAGGTGGCGTGAACTTTAGAAGTGCAATGGAGAAGATGAGCGATGGAGAGATGATGAAGAATGGCGTGACAATGTGACGTAAAAAATGTAGGAAGATGGTGGCGTCAACTTCCGATGAAAATTGATGAAAAGTGGTGTCACTCTTCTTTTTTATTTTTTTTCTTCAGAGAGAATATGGGAAGAAGTAGGTTCATCTATGAGTCTTGGGTCTTGGATTTTTCTTTGGATTTCGCAATAGTGGGTTTTTTGGGGCCTGGAATTCTTTTTCTTCTTTTTTTCCTTTGCTTTCATTCTTCAATATTCCAAGCAAACCTACAATAAAAACAGAACAAGCCCATGTAAAATAATTCAATACAAAATTTTATACTTGAAAATTAATTACAAAAATTATAACAATTAAGCCCTTTTAAAAATTTTTTTTTTGCATTTACTCTTGACCCAAATTAATTTATCATAATTAATGCATTTAAGATGAAAAAAATATGATAAAAGTCCTAAAATAAAATATGAATATTATATAAAATATGGACTTATCAAGTCCCAACATTAATGAGCTTTCTCAGAAAAAAAGAGCTTATAAAGCTAAAGGATTATCCCACCCGATGGTAAGAACATGATCAGTGGCAAGAAATGAGAGACTAACCTAGGAAGGCAACTCACAATGAATACCATATTTTATCCCATTCAATAAATGGGAGCACGGTGGCTATGACAATAAAAAAACTAGGGTTCTTTTGTCAACAGGATTCTCAAATTATCATTTTATTTTTTTTATTTTTTTTTTTCATCTCGAAAGTTTTCTATTTTTATTTTATCTTGCTCTATAAGAAAATTTTTTTAAAAAAAACATTTATTCTTCATTTTTCCTTTTCTTTTTCAATTATTGATTTTTCTGTCAATTATTTCTAATCTTTACATTTTTTTTGAGTTTCTTACCATCATTTTGTCTTGCTTTCCAAGAAAAAGATAAAACAAAATTTTAAAAATATTATTGACTCATTGTTTAAATGCCCGTCATATTGTTCTTTATGTGAATTTCCTTTATTCACTTTATCATGTGTATCAAGAATGAACGAGAGAAATATTTATTTTTTAATATTTTAACTGTTGAGTCCACAAATTTAGAATCAAACAAAACTACAAAAATAAATTATGAGGCAAGTTGCCAAATAAATTTGTTTGCTTTTTGTTTATTTTTAATTGTTAATATAATAATAATAAAAAAAAGAAATTGCATTTACCAATTGAATCATATCTCCAATTGATGGAGTGTTTCACTATTTTCACTTTGTCTTACTTCTCCAAGATTGAATAAAAGAGATATTTAATTTCAATACCCCTACAAGTGAAAATTTAGGAAACTAGATTTCCTGATATTATCAAACACAAATAATTCGTTTCAAAAGTAATTATTTATATAGCTTTATTGTCATCATATTATGCCAAAATATCACCATGAATCCTATACAGTCAATAACACGTGCAACCAAAGAGTGATACAAAAGGAGTAAGAAAGTTTTTGAGGTTTCAATAAAAAAACAAAAACATTTTTGTGATTCATTTTATGATATATGTATCATGTCTAATAGAAATGGTTTTCATTATTTGTTGCGGTAGAATTAAGCACCATATCAGCAAGGGAAGGCGAACACTCAAGCAGTGGCTTTGAGGATCTCTAGCAACAAGGCGGCTTTCCAGGATTGCACAATGGTAGGATACCAAGATACCCTTTTGGACGACAGTGGCAAGCACTTCTTCAAAGACTGCACTATTCGAGGCACAGTAGATTTCATATTCGGGGATGGAAAATCAATCTATTTGGTAAACATGAATTGACCTTTACTCATATATTTCCAACTTGATTTTGCATGGAAACAAGAGATTGCGTTTAAAAAGGACTAAAACCCATTGTACAAATGTTTGTTTTTTAAGAGATTGTAGATTTTGCTATGACTCAGGACAAATTACTCATGACGAAGACCAATTATACTATATAAGTTGACTTTCACTTGGCACCCACTGGACAAACTCCAACGCTAGTCTGGAAATGTGGGTATTGCATACATTGTTTTTTACTTAAACCTCAAGTGCTAATGACACGCTTGATAGTTGAGCACACACGTCGTTGAATTTGCCTACTACTGCTAACTGCCAACTGAAACATAATGCTACAACGTTCTATGCATATCGCGTTGCAATGCCAATGGATTGGACAGTGATTCATTTTCCAACATAAGAGTAATCAATATCGTAAATAAGGTTGACTTCCCCATCAGCTGTCGGGTCAACAATTGTACCCTTGGAACACTGATTCACCATCTTAACTCTTACCGTGAATGTGAGTTATGTCCCCACACCCTAATCATCTAACTTCGCTACTTTCTAATTTTGTCTTCAACCCTATTGGCGTTTCTGATTTCAAATTTTATAACGACGGGCATAACTTAAAACCTAAATTTCAAATTTGTCGTGCAAGGGTCAAGCAACCAATTTCATACTGTGAAATGCACTGCTGACGAGTCGTTTTGTTCCAAACTAAATGATAATAAAGAAACAATAAATGACAAAATTATGACTTAACCGAAAAGAATAATTTTGGGAGAATTTATAACGAAAGAAGAGCGGTATAATACAACGAAAAGTATTTCTTATCGGGAACTATAACAAATTGAGATTCCTAAATGTGATAAAAATGTCAGAAACTATGGGACGTGATGTCCTTTTTAAGGCACTGTACGGTGGTATGCTATAATATTCTGTTTTCTTTATTCCGGACAAAAATAAAATTTAATGGTAATAATAAACTGAACACATCAAATTAATTGAACGTGGTTGAAAAAGACTGAGGAGTAATAGGTGCACAAGCAAGGACGAACGATTCTGATGACACAGGATTCTCGTTTGAGTACTGTGAGATAAGTTGCACTGCGAATGGGACGTACTTGGGCAGAGCGTGTAGGTCACATCCCAGAGTTGTATAGGCTTACACTACCATGAGCCCAATTGTGAACCCTCTTGGGTGGGACGACGGTCCTAATGGCACTCCCACGTATGTCATCATTTCCAAGTAGAAAAATTATTAATAGATTAAGATTAACTTCGTAGATCTAAGTTTATAATAAAATGTTACAAATTTGTCATTTATTTCGATGCTATTTATTAAAAATGTATCATATATGTCTTACAATAATTGCATGTATTCTCTGGTCGATACCTTGTATAAAAATGTTCCTATACGAACTTATGTGAGCTCTGTGTATTATGGGGAGCACAAGAACAGTGAAGTAGGTGCAATTGGCAAAGGACGTGCTAGTTTCACCAAGTGGCTAAGTGATTCTGAGGCTTACCCTTTCATCAACCTTGGCTACATTGAGGATTCCTAGTGGTTGCTTCCTCCTCCTGCTCTCAAAATCTAGTTTCTCTTTTTAGTTTCTTCATCAGTATTATCCTAGAATGCGTTTCATTGTGTATATAAATAAATCCTTTTAGGTTTTCATTGTCCCCTTAATCTTGTCCAGAATATTTTAGGTTTGATGTGATGTAAATAGTGCGTGTGGATTTCGATTGCACAGTTATTGTTAATATATTTCGGTCAAGTTGTATTTAGTTTCTTCTACTTTATGTTTCATTTTTTCACGAGCTCAAAATGATAACAAAATAATAGGAAAAGGTTCACATTTACGTAGCTATTACAAGATCTCCCTATCTACAAATATTTCAGTTGACATAATGATCAGTAATAAATCTATCACAATAAATAATGTTGGTTTTAATTGACCTCATAATCTATTACACATTTTGATAGACGTTGTAAAGTCTCCTCCCCTCTTTTTTTATTTTATTTTTATCAATGTACTTAATTTTCAATTAAAAGAATAGTGTAATATGCTCTATTAATTTTTAATTTTATTTATTCCATTTTATTCACTTGAAAGGAAATATTGAATAACTTTCCCTACCAAATAATTTAAATATAATTGAGCAATATAGAAACAAACAGATTCAGTTAACATTGCTGAAATTTGTTATGGACAATGAAGAGTTAACTTGTTGCCGTTACCATATTAGGATTAGGATTATAGAAGGATTAAGAATGAAAGGCCAATTACGCCAAATATGTATCTATTTCAATATTAGGGCATAGGCAAAGATTAAATGAACGCAAATAATCAATTCTGAACGTAAACTTTCGGCTATTCCATTTGTCCAGGATACTTTCTTTCCATTTTAATTTATAATTTCCTATTTTTCATGCTTTTCAAGAAAAAAAAAAAAACAGATATGCTCTATTTTTTTTCTCAATTATATATTTTTCCATTAATTAATTTCAAGCTTTTTTTTTTAGTTTCCTATTTTTAGTTTGTTTTGTTTTTCAATTGAAATTAAAAAAAAAATTATTTAATGGACAGTTTCCTACTTTTTTCCTTACCTTCATTCTCAAGAATGAGTGAGAGAGGTGTTTAGTCTTTTTTTCTTATTTTTATTATTGTCGTCACAAAATTAGAATCAAACAAAACAACAAAAGCAAAACCAAAAAAAAAAAATGATTGTGATGACTCAAACTTAAATTAAAATAACAATGACTGACAAAAATTAAAAAAAAAAAATTGAACGTGACTCAAAAAAAATTTAAAAAAAATAAAAAATAATTCTGACTCAAATAATGAAAATATCTCAAAAATGAAGTAGAAGTTGACCAGCATTCAAAACATATACAATGTTCACGTGGACTCACCCTATAGATTGTTTCAAGTTTTCTCAGTTCAACATGTCACATACCTTAGCAGTAGAATCATAAAATTCTTGAGAATGAAAAATACTTTGTACATATTCCATTTGAGCCCACAAGGTTGCTAGGATACTTTTAATTGACTTGCTTATTTAATCGACTTGGGCCTTCCATTTGATAGGACAAATTAAACTGCAATCTATGCGAGTAGTTGAAAATGAAGTGCTCACAAAACATCGTCATCAATTCATCTCCAAAGGCTATTCTTGTATTTAAAATTGGGAACCGATTAACTTTAAGAGGGGAAGAATGTAATAACTCATGTAAGACGCAGTTGACAAAAATGAAAATGAGAGATGAGGAAGTTAAATGAAAAGTAATGTAATTAAGAAAACTCTATCATGATATATTGTTGGATATTTGAAAAGGGAATAAGGAAAAAAGTTTATAACAACTAGTCCATGTGTCTATGCTAAATAAGAGGGCAATAGGGTTAGATTTTGTGAGTGTTTCTTGAAATTTTCTTGTGTCTCTTTTGCTTCTTTAGGGAGATTCTAACATTTTTTTTTGTTATAATTCGTGTTTAACTTTTTAGTTTAGTCTTAATTTTGAAAATCCAGTTGGACGTATAGGTTGAGGTGTGCAATTCATTTTTGGACCCAATAATCATAAATTTTCATCAAATTTTGTTGGGGTATTGCTTTCTTGGTATGATTTCATCGCTTCCCCCTCAAATTTTAGTGTTTAATTTATGAGTTTTGGCCACTAATTTGAAACTTCCTACATAACAGCGTGTTTGTGAGCTTGAAGAGTGAAATTTCGATAATTTTGTACTTTATAACATTAATTGTCATTAAGGAAAGAACACTTGAGTTATTAGAAGTTGTTGTTTGGAGTGGTAAGTGGAATTGGTGATCATTTCCAAAATTTTTGTGAAATGCCATTGTTGTAAGGGGAAAAAAAGATAGATGAAATCCCATTGGAAATTTATAATTGGCACTAGGTAATTATTTTACTTTTAATTACTAAAATTTTGAATTAGCATGACGTAATCTTCCAAGGTATTTGGATGAAGGGGCAACTAAGAGTTACAGAGAAGAAACTATTGCATATATATATATATATATATATATATATATATATAACTTTGATTTAATTTTTAACATGACAGTTTATGTCAAGGTAGGCTAAAGTGATACGTAATTTTAAAGTGAAATATGTTCTCTTTCTTAATATAACAATAAAGATAATTCGCTTATTTTAACTTTTAAAAAAACACAATAAGAAAGTTAATATCATTAAAATAAAATAAATTAGAGGAGAGTCGGACATAATTTTTAAAATAAGAAACTATCACATAATATTTTGACAAATTTCCTAAATCTTGTAATATTTGTTCTGTCATTTGGCTTATCTTTTTTTTGACACTCATCCTTTGTTTTTAAGCAAAGTTATCAAACTTACGAGTTTATACAAACTCATAAAGATGGGATGAATTTATAACGCAAACACATAAGAATTTACCACAGTTATTAAATAGCTATTGAATTATATAATTGACATAATTAAAATGCAATTAATAAAATAATTATTCAAATGCAGATCAAATTATATTAATTTCAAATTATCAATATTTTATACTCTATAATTCGTAAATAATGTGGAGATTTTAGTAAAATTCTTATGTAAATAATCATTCAATGTAGCAATGAATTCTTGTGACACTAATTCTTTGTTTTTTGAAATCCAAAAGAATAAATAAATTTAGATTAAAAAAAAAAACCTATACATATATCATAAGTAAGATCTTTTTGAAATGATGGTGAAGAGCTTCATCATACTAAAAGGATATATGTTACGAACCCATTCATATATTCTACTTTCCCTATGGGTATGTAATGTTCATTGAAATTCTAATTTAATATGTTATCTTAGTGGGAAATTTTTGTAATTATTTGATTTAATAGGAGAAAAGAAGGCAGTGCTTTTGGGGCAAGTATAAAAATTCAAAACATTAGGAAAAACAAAATTTAGAAGACTCATATATTAATTCAATTAGTTTCTTCTTTTGAAAAGTTTGGTAGGGACAAATGGCTAAGTTTTATCCATGCAAGCAAGGATGCCCCTGTTCAAATGTTCCTATGTGCAATTTTGACTTTTTCAACTCATTTTTTATGCTGCCATGTGTCTCCTTAATAATTACTAAATTACTCTATTTCTTACGTCTCCTTGCATGATATCTTTCACCTTGTCTCTCATGCTCACACTTGCGTTGTAGCTGAAGGAAGCACTTCACCATTTTCATACCAAATCGCACTGGCAGTGTGTTTGTGGTGGAGCTCCGATGTGGTTCCGCCAACTTCGTCACTTGTTTAGCATAAAACTAGTGTGTTTCATTGGGTCATAGAATTTGCAATGTGTCCTGGAAAGGAAGTAAGTTGTGTGTGCTTTGGCAAAAAAAAATCAAGGAAACTTATGAAATCTATTTACTACTAAAAAACGAAAACTCTTATTATCCTTAGTCATTCCTTTATATGCTTAATGAAGCTAGAGGAGTCCAAAGACTTTGAATTTAATCACCCTACAAGAACCAACACACAAAGCCAAATTGGAATTTTTCAATTCTAGAGCTACAACTCAAAAATTGATCACTAATTTTAGGAAAGAAATGTTTGAAAGTTACCTAGGATATGAAGCCTCAACTCAATTTGATGACATCACACTGAATTAAGCTCCATATTCAAACCTTTCATGTATGAACAGTGCAATTTTTGTGGTTTTTTTATTGTAAGCTATATGGGTGAAATTAATCGGTGGAAATGAGAAATAGATGTTTGAAAATCATCAAGGAAGTAAAGCCTTATGCTAATTTGAAGGAAAACGCACCATATCACACCACATTTGAGCCTCACATCATTTCCTTCATTCAGAGCTTAATCGATGCATGGAAAGGGCTTAAATTTATCATGGAATTAAATACCTAAAGAAATTTGAAGATGCCCTAATTTTTGCTCTAAATTAGCTGAAATCGTGCCCAATTCACATTCTTTAGAGTTTTACAATTTTCTTAGCCAATCAGAAGTCAAAATTGTACAAGTTTTTGCCAATAATGCTTTTGAGGTGCCAAACGATTGCTGGGAGCATGCTACTAGCAAGATCTGAGGAGGAAGGGCAATGGAAATGGTCATTGTGCGTGAAGAAGGTGTCCTATACGTGAAGGGGGAATCTAATGGTGAAAATGATCTACTTAAAGGTATTTAGGTAATTTACTAGGGAACACTTGGCACCGTCATGACAAAAATTTTAGAAATGTTTGATTTACACACTTTGGAGTTCAAAAACAGTTGTTGAGAATGCATAGGTTGAGGCTTAGCCATTGATTCCAGCTTCTAGATTAAGTTTAATACTAATTCATTTTGTATTTAGTCTTTCTAAATTTCTCCCTTTTAGAGTATTCCCTAATTATTCAAATTTACTCTCGCTCCAATTGCATTTCCTTACTTTTACCATTCATAAAGTCATTAAAAAAATTTCCCCACTCAAAATATGGTATCTAGCAAAAAAAAAAAAAAGAATATTATAATATTATTCTAAGTTACATTAACTTTTACATTTCTAAAATTATACGCATATATATTTAATCTTTTCTTAATTTACAAATTTATTCTATATGTTATAATTAACTAATTGATATTTTTTGATTTTGAATTCCAAATATATATATATATATATATATATATATATATATATATTAAGCTTAAAGCAACGTACTCCAAAAGAAAAACATCAAGTTTACAATGAGTTTTAGGATGTTTGTATTTTTCTTCAAAAAATCACATGTCAAAATCAATCCATCATACAAACATATTGATAAGCATAAAGAAATTAGAAATATAGCTTTATCCTCCACCTTCTTTTTTGATATGAATTTGATGAAGATGGAAATTCAAATGTAGGGGAATTTAGTAAAATTTGGACGAATTTAAGAAATTTTCATGGTTCAGATTCTAAAAGGTTATTAGAAACTATTTGATATTTATTAAAATCTAATTCATTTGATGAAAATTTAATAGGACATATCCTCTTAAATGCAGTAAATTTGGATTCTCAAATGTAGTGAATCTAATTTCCTTAGTTTTTGGTTGTCCCCCTTTCCATCTATTATCTATTATATATGTGCATAGTAAGCTCCCTTTAGCGTGTGTACTCCATTTAATCGATGAGAATCTACCTTTGATCAAATCCTCAGCTCCTTATGTGATTACTATTCACCTTACCTAGGAATAATTTGAGAATTATTTGAAGTCCATAAATTCTTTGGAGTCAATGAAAAATATAATGAAGTACTTAACTAAATGAATTAATTAACTATTTTTAAATCGATAAATTCTTTTAAGTTTGAGAATTATTTGGGGTGAACAAGAAAATGAATGAATTAATTAATTACCTCTTAAATCGAGATATCTTTGAAATTTGAAAATTTTATAGAGTCAAGAGCAAACAATAAATGGTTGAATAGTCTATTCAACAATTTAGATTTTACAACGTTATACATTACTTAAAGCCAGAGATAATCAGATAAAATTTTATCAATTTTTGAAATTCTAGAGTTCTTAAAAAGAGTAATAATGTGAGTTATTTTGTACAAGAAAGATCTCATGTGGTGGTATCCTCCCATTAAGCTTATCTTTATCAAATCACATGTGAAAATCAATCCATCATACAAACATATTGCTAAGCATAAAGAAATTAGAAATACAGGTTTATCCTCCTCCTTCTTTTCGGATATTTGATGAAGTTGGAAATTCAAATGTAAGTGAAATTGATAAAATTTGGAGCATTAGAAGAAAATTTGATATTGATTAAAATCTAAACTATTGGATGAAAATTTAATAGAATAGATCCTCTCAAATGCCACAAATTTATATTCTGAAATGTAGATAATCCAAATTCCTTATTTTTTAGTTGTCTCCCTCTTCATCTATTATCTATTATATATATATGTAAAGTATACTCTTTTTAACGTGAGAGCTCCATTTAATCGAAAGAATTCTTCTTTAATCAAACACTCAACTCCTCGTGTGATGACCCTTTACCTTACCCATATATACATGGGAATTTTTTGAAATGTGTACATTCTTTGGAATTAATGAAAAATATAATGAGGTAATTAATTAAATGAATTAATTAACCATTTCTTAAATTGATATATTCTTCACAGTTTGATAATTATATGGACTGAATGAGAAAATTAATGAATTAATTAATAGTCTTTCAAATTGAGATTTCTTTGAAATCTAAAATTTTTTTTGGAGTCAACGAAAAAATAATGAATTAATTAATTAAAACAAGAGAAAACAAGAGAATTTATTCAACAATTTGGATTATACAATGTCATACGTTACTCAAAATTAGAGATAAAATTATATGTAATTTCGTCAATTTATGATATTCTAGAGTTCTTCAAGAGAGTAATAATGGGAGTTGCTTCATATAAAAAAAAGATCTATTGTGGTAGTGTCCTTCTAATGAGCCTATCATCATCACTTCTCTCTCACCATTCTCACAAAAATAATTTTATGCACTATTTCCAATTAATTTATTACATTTTCCTTATATTACAATAAATTATTAAATTTAATTTTTTGCTAATACCTACAAATACCGTTCATCTAAAATGTATTGACATATAATAAAATAGACTAATTTCTCTAAGGTCTGTCGAAAGTGCAAACAAATAAACTAGTTTTATAGTAAAAAACTAGGTTTTTTTTTTTCTCAAGAGCATTCTAAAGTCACCATTTAATTCTTTTAAATATTTCCATTTTGCTTGAAGTTTCCAGTTTTCATTATGTTTTGATTTTCAAGAAAAATTTAAAGTAATATTCTCCATTTTCATTTCCTTTTATTGTTCAATTATTATTTTTTCATTAATTATTTCCATTATTTCCTTTTTCTTTTGGAGTTTCCTTTTTTTAGTTGTTGAACCATCCTTTAATTGTCCCTAATCTTTACCTTTTGGAGATTTTCTTATTTTAACATTGCCTTGCATATAAAAAGTGAATGGGAGAGATATTTGGTAGTTACTCTTTTCCTTTTGTAATCTTTGACTGTTGTACTCTTCACAAAATTAGAATTAAAAAAAAAACAAAAAAAAATTAAAAAAAATAGATATGAGGCAAGTTATAAATTGAATCGTTTGGCTTTTGTTTTATTTTCATTATTAGAATAATAAAACAGAAATTGCATTTACTAATGGCATCATATGGATCTCCAATTGATAGAAAGTTTCTTATTTTAGTTTGCCTTTCTTCTCAAGAAAATATTGACTCAAACTTCAATTGCATATAAACTTTCTCTTTTGGAGAGTTTCCTATTTTCACCTTGTCTTGCATCCCAAAATTGAATGAGAGAGATATTTAGTCTTTCTTTCTAATTTTAATTATTGACTTCAAAAAACTAACATAAAACAATAAACATAACAAAAAAATGATTGTGCTAACTCAAAGATAAATGAAAGAAAAAACAATGACTCCAAAAAGTAAATAAAATAAAACGAAATTGATAACAACTTTAAAATAAATTAAAAAAAGGACTTAAAAAATCTTACTCAAATAGATATAAATAACTCAAAAATTAAGGTGAAATTGTCCCAAATTAAAAAATACATTATTTTTTTTAAAATGCTCAGATAAAATATGGCGTTCACAATTAACTTGTTTTCTTTTTTTCCTTTGGTTTTTATATTTCAAGCCAATGTAATGTGTGCTAATTAATTTATCATATATATTTAAAATTTTGTGAAATATCAATTATCTACAAATCGTACTTAAAATAGTCCCCCCATGGCCACCTTAAAGAACTTGATCTCTTGTTGATGCCGTGGATGCTCTAAATTGAAATAAGATATGCAGATCTTCTAAGGAAAATATTTCTTTAAAAAATAATAAATTTTTGCTAGAAAAAATATTGAGTAAACAGCCAAAAGTTTGTTTGTCTACAATAGATTGAGCCTTTAATTATATCAAAATGTGTTATAAATATCAGCTGATTCGTTAAGTTTAAATATTATTATAAAATTCAAAGTTTTCTTTAAATATGGCAATTTTAGAAAAACGTGTATTCGTACAAAATATATGTATTAAAAAAATATGCATGTGCTCGTTGAAGTGTAATTTTCTATCTTTAATTGTGTTTCCTTTTCCATAAAAGAAATCCGTGAAAATACTCGTATCCATAGGTTCAAAGTTGTCAAACTCGCGAGTCAACTCGGTTGACTCGGCGAGTTTGCGTTTATAGGAGAGGAAATCGAGTCGACTCGGTGCTTAACTCGGATGCCACACGAACTCGGTCAAACTCGGAGTTGACTCGCTCCAACTCGGTTGAATCGCCGAGTTGACTCGCTCCAACTCGGTTGCAGCACTCCTATTTTGCGTCAAAAAATGGCATTTCTAGATCTCGAACACGGGCGCCTGCCAGCATCAGAGAACAACTAGCCACTGCTCCAACATCATCTTTATTTATATATGTGCACCATTTTATATATATTGGCTCTTCATCATAGTTTCAAAAAATATCATCACCATGTCTCGAACTCAGAAGCTTACAATGACAATATATTGCACCACTAATCCAACCCCATCTTTATGAATATGTTTGCAAATTTTTATATTTATATATATATATTTCTCTTCATCTTTTTATCATTTCAAAAAGAATAGAATTTAGACAATTTGAACACGCGTACAAAAAAAAGTGTCTATTTACACATATCTATCATCATATAATTTGTTGTATCTATTTTTAGAATTTTATTTTAAAATTATTTAAAAGGATATCTATTTTTTGTTTTAATCTAAATTATTTAAATATTATTATATTAATTTTTTTTCTTTTTTAAATATTTATAATATGATATTTTACCCAAAAATAATATGAAATTAATATCTTGATAATTTATTTGTTTTAACAAAATAGTCTTTAATAGTTATATTTATAATTGTATAAATAATTTTAATTCAAATTTCAAATTATTAGTATTTGTTTATTAATATCTATTGTATTTTAATTTTAATATATAATATTAAAAAAATATTTATGTTTAGTTATCACCATTTTAACTATAGTTATACTAATAGACCATTGATCATTACTCTCACAAATTCAAAAACTAGTTTAAATTTTAAAATATTAATTTTAATGATATAATTATATATTTCAATCGTTAATTATTATTATAGGTAAACTCTTACGATTCTACGTTACGAGTTTACGATACGAGTTCACCTCCCAAAAACAAGTCTACCTAGAATCGCGATTTTGACAACATTGCATAGGTTCTTCTCATTTTCCCATAAAAGTTCACACTAAAGAAAAAAAAAAAAAGTTGGAAGAAAGACCAAGAATTTGACTCCAAAAATTTAGAATTAAAGAAAACAACAAAAATAAAACAAAAGAAAATGTATTTTCTATTTAAGTTTTCCTTGCTTTTCAAGAAATTATTGGCTCATCTTTTAGTCGCCCATAATCTTTCCCTTCTAGAGAGTTCACTATTTTCACTTTGTCAAGGCAATGTAATGGTAGCACGATGGCTACGACAATAAAAAAACCTAGGGGTTTTTTTTTTTTCTTTGACAAGAGGATTCTCAAATCATCATTTATAATTCTTTTCAATATTTTCTTTTTTAAACTTTCCTATAATTGTGTCTTGGCGTCTTGCTTTTCAAGAAAAAATAAAAGTAATATTTTCTATTTTCTATTCCTTCCTGTTTTAAATATTGATTTTTCCATTAATTATTTTTAATTTTCCTTTCTTACTTGGAGTTTTCTATTCTCCAATGGCATCATATCCCCAACTGACAGTATGTTTCAAATGGTCTCAGGAATAACTATATATATATATATATATATACATGGTACATAATTATAAATTGTTCTGAAATTGATATAATTAAGTAATATTTAATTAACATTTACCATATTAGAATGATGTGTGAGGAATATAATGCAAACAAGAAAATTTTTTAACATCCAAGTACGTTATAAGAATAAATTAATAAATATTACGAAAACTTGAGATTGCATCTTCGAAAAAATTAAATTTCACAGAACATCATATTGCAATTTCATTCTTATAAAAGAACAATAAAAACAATTAAATTAATATTAAGTTAGACTAAGTTTTTCATATTCATAAAATAAAAAATAATATTGTAATTTTATTTTTAGAGGAAATAAATTTTGTGTCAAAATTAAAATCACTAACAAAAAGAAAAAGAAATCGAGCATGATTTTCGTAACAAAAGAATAAGAGTAATTTTTCTGAATCTTAAATGGGATTGATATAATTATGGCAATAAGCAACCTAGACTTAAAGGATTATATTGAAATAACATAATCTCAGTAGTACCCTACAAATGTTTATTTAGGAAACTAGATTTCTTGACATCACCGAATTTTATCAAAGAATTACGTAGCCAAAACATATCAGTTGTAGCTTGTAATTCAAGAAAGGCGGAACACAACATTAAGAACTGTCCTAATCTCATAAGATTAATTAGGCAACTTCATTTCCTGCCCATCTATATATATCACTTTAACTCCCAAAAGATTAACATTTATCCCACAAACATTCATTAGTTATGACTACAACAAACATGGCCTCAAAATAATTAGCAGCTCCGCCACTTCCGTCTTCTCTGACATTGACACCATCCCAGTTCCTGGGGACAAATCCCAACTTGCCAAATGGTTCAACGACACTGTTGGGCCACTATCACAACGAATGAATAGCCTTGACCCTGCACTTGTAGCTGCAGAGAAGGGAGCATATGTAGTGAAGGTAATGCAAGATGGGAGTGGATATTTCAGGACAGTCAAAGATGCCATTAACAGCATCCTAAGCGGGAACACAAATCGTGTGATTGTGTACATTGGAGGTGGGACTTAGAATGAGAAAATCAAGATTGATAAGACAAAGCCTTTTGTGACTTTGTATGGAGCACCTGGGAACATGCACAACTTGACATTTAATGACACTGCAGAACAAACCCACGGCACCTATGCTAGTGCTTCCTTATTTGTTGAATCGGATTACTTTGTTGCTGCAAATATCATCATCATGGTATGCATAGTACAAGTTGACTATCATACATTACAACACCATCATGTTTACAGTCTAGTTCAAAGCCTTATATGTCTTATTTCCTCCCTTCTTTTACATCCATGAATTGAATAATCGTGGATTTCTAAAAAGATGAAATTTTTTTTAATATACTCTTTATCAATAAAAATAATAGGTTACATAGTAAATATATTAGAGTGTCAACTATTGTTTTTATTCAAGTTTATATCTAATATATTAATATGTTTTTTGATGATTGAGTTCAGTTCACATTTATCAAACACAAATAATTCCTCTCGAAAGCAATTATTTATATAACTTTTTGGTCATCATGAATGCTATATAGTCAATAACACATGCAACCAAAGAGTGAAGCAAGAGGAGTAAGAAAGTGTCTGTGGTTTCAATTTAAAAAAAAAACATTTTTGTGATTCATTTTATGATATATTTATCTTTTATAATGCCTAATAGAAATGGTTTTCGTTATTTGATCCGGCAGAATTCAGCACCATATCAGCATGGGAAGGCCAACACTCAAGCAGTGGCTTTGAGGATTTCTGGCAACAGGGCGGCGTTCTACGGTTGCACAATGATAGGATACCAGGATTCCCTTTTGGACGATAGTGGCAAGCATTTCTTCAAAGACTGCACTATTCGAGGCACAGTAGATTTCATATTCGGGGGTGGAAAATCAATCTATTTGGTAGGCTTGAACTGACCGTTACTCATATTTCCCAATTGATTTTGCATGGAAACAAGAGATTGCGTTTTAAAATGATTAGGCATTATATGTATGATTTTGGGATGCAGAACACAACATTGAACGTGGTAGAAAAGGACAAAGGAGTAATAGCTGCACAAGCAAGGACAAACGATTCTGATGACACAGGCTTCTCATTTGTGTATTGTGAGATAAGTGGCACTGCGAATGGCACGTACTTGGGCAGAGCGTGGAGGTCACATCCCAAAGTTGTGTATGCTTACACTACCATGAGCCCAATTGTGAACCCTCTTGGATGGGACGATGGTCCTAATGGCACTCCCACGTATGTCATCATTTCCATCTACAAAAATTATCAATAAAAAATGTGTCATATTTGTCTATTATCTGGACGCTGTTTATTAAAAATGTATCATATAATAATGTTCTTATACGAACATATGTGCAGCACTGTAAATTATGGGGAGTACAAGAACAATGGGGCAGGTGCAAATGGCAAAGGACGTGCTAGTTTCACCAAGTGGCTAAGTGATTCTGAGGCTTACCCTTTCATCAACCTTGGCTACATTGAGGCTTCCAAGTGGCTGCTTCCTCCTCCTTCTCTAAAAATCTAGTTTCTCTCTTCTATTTTTAACTTTTAAGTATTGTGCTAGACTGTGTTTCATTGTGTATATAAATAGTGGTCCCCTTAATCTTCATCGGAATGTTTTAGGTTTGATGTGATGTAAATAGTGGATTTCGATTGCATAGTTATTGGTATTAATATATTTGGGTCAAGTTGTATTTGGATTTGTCTGCTTTATGTTTCTCTTTTTCACGTTAAATTGCTTACTTGGCTCAGCATCTGACCACATCAACAAATAGTGTACGGTTTTAATGGTCCAAGAGATAGCAGGGACTAATTTAAAAAATACTAAAATTATGAGGGGTGATTTGAAAAAACTAAAGTGTTATAAAGGAAATTTTAAATTTAATTTAGCCAAATACAAACAAAACAATTCAAATAAGATTGCTAAAAATTAAATGGAGAATCGGGAGAGTTGACTTACTGCCATTACCAAATTTTGTACATATTCCATTTGTGCCTTTAGGTTGCAAGCTCTATTACTTGAGTTTCATATGTTTAGTTAAACTAGCCTAGAGCTAGCATTTGATCTCCAATGGTTCTATTGGATAGTCGTTACCCGCTTTTTTTTTTAAAAGTAACTTCTTTTACATATAATGTATATGTAAGTGTCATAAACTACAAGGATAGTGGTAAGCAGGGATCGTAGCAAAAGTCCCGCATGTGATTCCCGCTTGTAAGTTTGACCGAACCCTCGTCATTAGGGTGTCAAAAGCTAATATCGGATACAAAAATGCACTATAGTGATGCAATTTGGGTTGTGTTCACTTCAAGGAAACTAGTTTATTCCTAGGTAATTTGAATGCAAAAATGTGATGAAAATGGGAAAATCAGGTTTTGTCTTTGTTTTTGTCCAATGGATAGAAGTTAAATGAAATGTAGCAAAATAAATTGTTTTTGGGATTTTTGTTATAAAGTGAAAATTGATAAAATAATTGGATTTGATGTAAGTGTTGATTAAATGCCTATTAGAGATTTAATTTGGCTCTCCTAGCTTTTTAAAAAATAAATGGGAGTTTCTTTAGAAAACTATTTCCTCAAGTGGTTTGAAATACCATTCAAATACTAGGTAAGTCAATTTGCTTATGAAACCTTAAACCCAATGGCTCACAACAACATTAAGTACCTTCCTTAATGCACTAATGGGAGATCAATGTAAAGATGTGAGAATACCTTGAGTAACTTAACCAAGTGCCACCAAGCTACTACAATCAATCATAAGATATCTTGGATTATACCAAACCTAATAATTCTACAATCAAATGTAGTAATAATCCTTACAAAGCACACATCAACACATAAATCCCAAAATCCAATCCAAAATATAAAACTTTATATCAAAGTAATTCAACCTATCAATGTAATCAAAATGATTTAACCAAAACAAAATGACTACAAGAAAGGATTGATGTAAAAGATTAAGAAAACTCTCTAGATGATGCTCTATGCTCAGACCTCCTCAAATCTCCTCTGGGCAAGTGATGTTTGGCTGCTCATGGTAGAGGGGGAGGCTTCACCAAGCTACAAAATCATCAAAATCTGGCCCAACAAAACTATTTGGATGATGAATTTATTTACCTTTACTAATGCATTTTCCATTATCCCATGTGCAATTAGATGAGACCTATCAGCTAACTGCAATATTATTGAAGTAGGCCTAATGGAACCAATCACAAGTTTCTTGTAGATAGATAAAAACATTGAATTAATGCTTGCACCTAAGTCACAACAATCCCTTACAAATGTTTGAGTACCATTGTGCATGAAAGTGTGAGGCTACTTAGATCACGAAGCTTAAGAGAAAGCTTCTTTTAAAGGATGACATTACATTTTTCAATTAGAGTTATAATCTCATGTTCCTCAAGACGTCTCTTATTGGATAAGATATTCTTCATAAATTTGGCATAACTAGGCATATGCTCTAAAGCTTCAGCAAATGGTATGTTACTGGTCAATTTCTAGAACTCATCTAAAAGTTTTCAAAACTATTTCTTTTGCTTTTGTCCTTGAAGATGTTGAGGAAAAGGTAGAGGAGGATATTCTCTTCTTTTTGGTACTTATGCTATTTCTTCTTTCTTTTTAAGCTCACTAGCTTCCTTTTGAATAATAAACTTTTTATTATCATCAAGAACTGTAGGCTTTCTCGGTTCAACTTCTTTAACCTTCTTAATACCACTTTGAACCTCATTTCCACTCCTTAATGTGATTGCATTACATTGTTCTATGTTTCCTTTCTTAGGATTTATTTTAGTGTTACTTGATAAAGCTCCTTGTGGATAGTTATTCAAAGCTTTAGCTAATTAGCCCATTTGAAGTTCTAAAGCTCTAATTAAAGCACTGTTACTATGCAAAGTAGAGTTTTAATTTTGCAGAACAGAGTCAATGTTTTGCATGTACTAAACCAATAATTCTTTTACTGAAGCATTAATTTCTACAACTTGTTGTCCAAATGTCCTGAAGGTGTTACTAGACTCCTATGGAGCATTCTTATTTCCTTGAAATCTTGGCCTAGGAGGAACATTTGCATTCAAATTATACCTCCATGAAAAATTAGGATGGTTTATCGAATCCATATTATAAGAGCTAAAGTATAAATTATACTGCTATATGTTAGGGTTTCCTATATAATTTATGGCCTCAGAAGGTTGTACATCATGATACAATAATGAAAATTGATTGTTTTAATGGCCTTCCTCATAATGGTTACAAATTACCCTGACAATATTTACCTATTGCATCATTTTAGCCTAATGATTTTGCTTAACTCCCATTCTATCTAGTCTCTTATTCAATACCTTAATTTAAGCAACAATATAAGCAGAAAATGTTGTCATATAATCAACTTCATAAATCCCTGTTGATTTCTATTAATGGTTGCTCTCTTATGAGTCCTCACATTGTTTTATGTCAGATTCTCGACTATTGCAAAAGCATCCTCTGGATAGTGGTTCAATAAAGACACTATAGTAAATCCATGGTGTTGGAATTTTCTTAAAAGGTCTTTAAGCTTCTCATAAGCTTCATGTAAGGATTTTGGGTCAACTTGTTGGAAGTTTTATATTTCTCTAATCATCCTTCAGTCTTGGTAGTTGAAAAGTTATTGCCAATAAATTTTTCTACTAACTCCTTGTAGAGATTGAATTATTACAAAGGGCATCCAACCACTCTCTAGCTCTACCATCCAAAGTTCTAGGGAAAAGTTGAAGCTTTATAGTTTCTGGTGATACCTTAGCCACCACAAAGTCATCGACAATTTCTATAAAATTCCTTTGGTGTGCATTAGGATATTTAAAAGGTAACCCATGAAACTAGTTCTCATTAAGAGCTTGGTTGGTAGTAGTATCCACATGGAAGTTTACAGCTTCAAGTGGTGGTCTGACAATGCTTAAGTGAATGTTATCATATTAAGACAAAATATAGTTAGTAATTCTCCTATAGCCATCAACATTTATTTTTTGCCGCATTTTGACAATTTCCTGCCCCTTGATTATTCATAATCCTAGATAAATTGACATTATCATTTTGCTGGTAGTTGTTTATGTTATCTGCCATCTCAAAATTCAAGGATCTTGCAACCCTAACTTCTTTGCTATTATTCTTACAAGTCTTGTCTATTTCAAGATCATATGGATTAAGGTTGGCTAAACCCAAACTGCACATGCAACAACACTAGTCTACCAACAAAAAGAAGTAAACTTAAGCTAAGGATAAAAGTACTATAAAAATATGATGAACTTGTTCAATTAATTTTATGAAATATATTAAAAAAATGTAGATTGATATCAATTTATTATTAGGTCAATTCATTAGGTTAATCAATTCATTAAGACCCTATATTTTGATATAAATACCAAGAATGGATTGGGTCTAAGTTATTTATGGGTAATCGGTGATAGGTTAGAATACCCACCAACCCATTAAGTAGAGGCTCTAACCTGTTGCACAAGTCCTATCAATAATTATCCTATCATATTACTAACAGAGAGGATAACAGGAATATTTTATAAGCATATCCAATTTGAAATCTGAGCAATTAGGAAGAAGTAGGAAGTTATTGTCTTCAATAATTTGAACATTTTATTTATTAAGTAGAGACAAATACACTGAACGTGAAGTAACTTCCTACACTATAAGGACTCATCAGAATAATTTTTTTGGCTTATTCAAAAAATAAAACTCATCTCAGTGTGACTCTCATTTTTAATGTATGTAGGATTTGGGCAAAGTAGGCTGCTCTCTCTACCTGTAATATAATGGCTACACTAGGTGCTTCATCTAGTAAG
The DNA here is from genome assembly GCA_037074485.1 of Delonix regia. Classification (NCBI taxonomy): domain Eukaryota; kingdom Viridiplantae; phylum Streptophyta; class Magnoliopsida; order Fabales; family Fabaceae; genus Delonix; species Delonix regia. The sequence continues at coordinate 14,267,188 of CM073449.1, forward strand.
TACAATTTCATTGTTATTGATTTATTTTTTTATCTCCCACTATGATATGGAATTTTATTCCTTTAATTGGTATCAGATCATGGTTACATATCTGTATGATATTATATTGCCGTTGATAAATCTGTGTATAGACCAAGGTTGAACCTAGAGTTTTCAGATAAAATTTATCACAAATCTTGGAGATTTTTTGAAAACAAACATAGGGATTTTATAGATAAGAGAATTTAGAAAAAAAAAAATATGCCCATTATGTACTATGAACCGAAATGAACATACCCAACCCATTAAAGGCTAGATCCGAAATTTTTCAAGCAAATTTACTTGATGTCTAGACCGAGTTTGTCAAAATGAGTTTAGAGGTTTTACTTTTTGAGAAATTTCGAGCAAAATAAGACCTATTTCGAAGCCTAAAATTAGCAAAAAGTGCATCTACCATTGAAGCCAACATGCCCTATTTGTGTGACATTGTTAATATAATATTGTGAATTACACCTGTTTATGACTTATTAGCAACATTATTTTAATTAATGTTTTCATAGTTGTATGTATACTATTGATATGGAAACTATGAATGCATTTTTGTATGATTCTTATCATGAGATAAATCTAAATTGACATGAATGAGTTTTCCTTGGTTTACTGTAGTCTGAAACCCTTAGGCAGGGTTGCAAGAAACAAATTTGAATATAGTTGCATGAACTGACTTTATAAAGGAAACTTTGTTTCATAATTATGTTGCTTTGACATAATTAACGTTTCCATTTTTTTTTTTGCTTTCTCAATTTCTATATTCCAACAACTATTTGTAAACTCTTAATGGGACAAACTATGACGATTGGAGTGAGTCCCTAGACATGTATTTAACAATCACCAAGGAAGATTTAGCTCTAAGAGTCTCAAGTCCAACAGAGTCCACAACTAAGTCAAGTGCTACTAGCAGAACTTATTATACTTGGTGGCATGAATCAAATAGAATTTGCCTGATGGTCATGAAATTCACCTTGATAAGACCATCTAACAAAGCATTCCTGAGAAGGATACTGTTGTAGAAAATTTGAAGGTTGTTAGTGAAAAATTCATGAAATTTGAAAAGACTCAGAAAGCATATCATCTCTCACTGCTGGATAATACATGTTATGATGGAGTCTCTCGTATGAGAAAGCATATGATAAAGCTTATTAACTACTACAATAAGTTAAAATCATATAATGTAGACTTTGTGGAGAGTTACTTTATCTATAGAGCATTACAATCTCTCCCTACTGAGTATAGGGTCTTCAAGACCACTTATAATTCTCAAGAAGCTTAGTGGAACATTGACCAAATGATTCCTATAGTAACTCAAAAGGAAGAATCATTGAAGAAGGCTAGCTCTCATACTCACAACATTAATTATATTTCTTAAGATTCAAGTAGTAAGGGTGGTAATGATAAACAAAAGGGTAAGAAACAAGATAGTAGAGCTAGTGGTAAGAAATCTTTTGGACCCGGGAAGAATACGAAGCATCATAAGGGTTGAAGAGTCATTCAAGGGTGATTGCCACTACTGCAAGAGGCCTAGTCACAAGATATCAGATTGCTTCAAATTGAAGAATAACTATGAGTGAGAAGGTACTTCTTTTGAAATTGCCCTTTTAGGTCTAGTATGCCCCTTAGCTCTAGCTTGTTTTGAGTCTAACAATTTTAAAACTTTACTTGACTCTTGGTGGTTGGATTCTAGTGCTACTATTCATGTGACAAATTCCTTGTAGGGCTTCATAAATAAAAGGACACCAAGTGAGAAAGAAATGACCATTCTATGAGTAGAAGGAAGTTCAACAATAGTTGATAGCATAGGAACTATTTCTTGAAATTTATAATTTAGACATTGTTTGGTGTTAAATGATGTTGTTTATGTACCCTATTCTAGGAGAAATTTGATTTCTAGTTTTGTATTAGACATACATGGCTATTCATTTTGGCAAGGAAATGGAAATTTGATATTTTCTTTAATTCAGTTATGCTTGGGTCTACCTCTTTGTTAATTTGTTTATATTGCTTAAATATGAGTACTTGTCCAAATTTGTCCCATAGTTCACCTATTAATGTTGCAATAGGGCATAAACGTCGAAGATTTGAAGAAAGTTCCTCTAGGTTATGGCATCAACATTTGGGCCAGATATCCAAAAAGAGACTAGAATAGTTGGTCAAACAGGATATACTAAGGGTGTTAGATTTCTTTGACTTGGAGATATGTGTCAATTGTATAAACGAAAAACTTCCCAATAAGGCCAGGACTAAAGGGGCAAATAGGTTTACAAGGTTTTTATTTTAATCCATACAGATATATGTAGACTTATTACACCAGTTGCCATGGGTGGATTGAAGTACTTTATCACCTTCATATATGATCATTCCAAGTATGGGTGGATAGATTTATTACATGAGAAATCTAAGTCATTAAATGCTTTCAAGACATTTTAGGTAGCAGTTGATTTGAAGGCTAGGAATGATATTAAATGTATGAGATCTTATAGGGGAAGAGAGTTTTATAGTAGATATACTGAAACAGGTAAGAATCCTAGTCTATTTGCTTTCTTTCTGCAAGAACATGGAATTAAAGTTTAGTATACAATGTCAGGCACTCCACAACAAAATGGAATTACTGAAATATGTAACCATACTTTAATGAATATGGTTAGAAGCATGATCAGCCACTTCTCCCTACTAAAATTTCTATAAAGTGATGCATTGAAGACTGTAGTCTATATTATGAATCAAGTTCCCAGTAAATCAATTCCAAAGATGTCATATGAATTGTTTTCTGGTAAAAGGCTCAGTTTGAGGCTTCTTCGAGTATGTAGATGTAAAGCAAAAGTAAGACCGTATAATCCCCAGCTTAAGAAACTTGATCCCAGAACCATCACTAGATTCTTGATTGGATATTATGCTGGATCAAGAGGAAGTAGGTTTTATTATCCTACTCACACTACCATAGTCGTTGAGTCAAACAAGGTATTCTATTTTGAGGATAACTTAGACAGTAGGAGTAATATGCCCAAGATGATTAATCTGCATATAAACGATACCATATTGGCTTTACATGTTTCATCTTCATTGTCATTCCCTAGTCACTTTAATCTAGTTGATGCTAGTGGGGAAAATCCTGTAGATTTTGACATTGAACAACTCGTAAAAGATTTGCAAATGGCAGCTAATGAATTGAGATAGTCTCAAAGAGTTCGTGGGCCTACCATTTCAAATGATTATATAGTTTACTTACAAAAGTTTGAATTTGATGTGGTTGATGGAACTAACCCTACTTCTTTTAAAGAGGCAATAACAAGGCTCAATTCATCTAAGTGGTTAAATGCTATAAATGAAGATATTGTCTCCATGCATCATAATGATGTTTGGGTACTTACTAAACTACCAGGTAGACATAAACTAGTTGGTTGTAAGTGGGTCATTAAGACTAAGAGATGGATAGATGGTGAAATTGAAAGGTATAAAGCCAGACTCGTAACTAAAGGCTACAATCATAAAGAAGGCATGAATTATACAAAGACATTATCACCTGTATTAACTAAGGATGCTCATAGGGTGGTCATGGCCCTTATTGCACAATTTGACCTTGAACTTCACCAAATGGACATCAAAACTGCATTTCTAAATGGAAATTTACATGAGGACATATATATAAAGCAACTTGATGGATTTCTAGAATTAGGGAAAGAGCATCTAGTCTATAAGCTGAATAGGTCCATCTGTAGACTGAAGCAAGCTTCAAGGCAGTGGTATCTAAAGTTTGATAAGATTATTATTGCACTTGGATTATTTAAGAACATTGCAAATCAATGCATTTATCATAAATTTAAAGGGTGTAACTTTGTAATTCTTGTACTCAATGTATATGACATCTTATAAGCCAGTAATTCTGTGCATCTATTGAAGAAAACCAAACTTATGTCATCATGCCATTTTAATATGAAAGATCTCGATGAAGCCTCATTTGTTTTAGGAATTAGATTTACTACGATAGATCATATGGTATTTTGGGTTTGTCTTAGATAGCCTATATTGATTGAGTGCTGAAGAAGTTCAACATGAACTCTTGCGCCCCTTGTGCTACACCTGTATAGAAAGGTGAAAGATTGTAGAAATCACAGTGTCCTCATAATGATAATGAAAGAATTCCATATGCATTTGCAATTAATAGCCTTATGTATGCTTAAGTATGCACACGTCTGGACATTGCCTTTGTGATCGGTGTGCTTCACAGGTACCTTAGTAATCCCAAACATGATCATTAGAGGGTTGTAAAGAAAGTCATGAGGTATCTTCAGGGTACAAAGCATCATATGTTAACTTTCAAAAAGACTGATTCATTAGAGATTGTAGGTCATTCTGATTCAAACTATGCTTCATATATTGATGATCATAAATCCACTTCAGGATACATCTTTATAATATCTGGAGGAGCTGTTTCATGGAAAAGTGCTAAGCAATCAGTCACAACTACCTCAACTATGGAAGCAAAATATATCGCTTATTATGAGGCAACTCAAAAAGCCATATGGTTGAGGAAATTGATATTTGGCATGCATCTTGCTGATTTTATATCAAGGCCTCAAACCATATAATATGATAGTTTGTATGCTATTTGCTTTTCTCAAAACCATAGGAATTCCAGTTGTACAAAGCACTTTGATGTTAAGTTCCTATTTGTTAAATAAATGAATGCTGAATCTCAGCCTCGTTTGATTCATATTTCTAGTGAAAATATGCTTGCAAATCCTTTGACCAAGGTCTTACCCATAGGAGTATTTAAAAATCATGTATCTTGTATGGGTGTTGTTAAATCTTGATGTAGTATTGGTCTAGTAAGAGCTTGAGTTAAGTCCCAACAGGAGTATTGCACTGTAAGATGACATATTAAATGTTATTTTTATGATTCATTCAGTTTAGATATTGGCCTCACATTATAATTATATCATTTATTTCCTTATCAAATTCAATGATATTATGTTATAATTATATGTATATCATTTGTTTCCCTATCAGATTCAATGATATTTCGATGTTTTATTGCTGAACTATGTATAGTTTTTTATGTATATTTTAATTGCTTAATTTGATTGATATTTGTTTAACTAGTTGTCTAATAATCAATTAATACCATCTAAGTAAGAGATTATTGAATTAATTTTATGAAATATATTAAAATAATGTGGATTGGTGTTAATTTATTATTTAGTCATTTCATTAGGTTAATCAATTAATTAAGCAACTATATTTTGATATGTAAACCAATAATGGATTAGGTCCACGTTATTTGTGGGTAATCAGTGTCATAATCGACCTTTTGGCAAGAAGAAATAAAAAATTTTAGAAATTGATTTCCAAAATGAATCTTGAAAATCAATTTATTTGGATTCATCACCAAAATTTTTAACAGAAAATTTTGGAAAACCAATTTAAAACAAAAAGAAAAAGCAAAATGGTCTGCGAAATTAGAGATAAGTTTGAGAGTCTATTTAAGTATGGGGAAGGTGTTAGGCACCCCACAACACATGTCCATAAGGACGGTTACCTTAAACTAGTCAGCTGAAAGGGAATATGGCCTTAAATTTATCTCAGTTACCCTTTTTTGACATGCATGCTAGTTAAACAAAGAAGGCAAAAACGACAATAATGGAAGCAAATGGATAGATATTTACAAAAGGTAGACTTGACCTAGGATGAAAGCCTAGGGCCTACATACTCTGTGATAGGGATCAAAGTACAAGTAGTTTGACCAAACAGGCGTGTCTGTTGGTTGGTGATTTTTAATTTTTATGATAAGAACATGAAGGTTTATAAAACAGATTTTTATAAACAAAACGAGATTGGAATTTGGTTTGTATATTTTAATATATAACAACCTGATTAATCTAGCTCTCCTAATTTCTTCATTTTCTCTTTTTTAATTTTTTTTGTTTAGTTTCATATTTTAAATCATTATTTTGAAACTTAAATGGAATGATTATGGGATGAGATTCTTAGGATTTTTGGGAATTTATATTTTTTGGAATTGAAATGTAATTATAATGAAAGGAATATTTTTGAATTTTTGAATTTATTTATTTTTAGATTTTCAAAATTGGAATTTATCGTTGAAATTAGGACGAAAATAAAACCATTTTTCATATTTTTTGGATTTTCAAAATTGGAATTTATGTATTTTTTGGATTTTCAAATTTATTTATTTTTAGATTTTTTAAAATTAGAATTTATTGTTGAAATTAGAACACAATTATAACATAAAGTCATTTTTCAGAATTTTTGAATTTATATATTTTTTGGGTTTTTGGATTTTTTTAATTTCAAAAGTAAGGTTATGATTAACAGGACTTTTAATTAATTTCTTTATATATACATATATATATATATATATATTATTTGAATTTACTTTGAACTTTAAACTATAATGGAAAAAAATATTTCTATGATTTTTGAATTTATGATTTTTGTATATATATATATATATATATATTTTAATATTAGAATTTATTTGAAACTTAAAGTAAAACTAAAACGAAAAATCTTCTTAGGATTTTTAATTACATACTAAGTAGGACAAATATCCCTATTTTTTATTAATTCATCCCAATATTTTAAATGTTAATTTTTGAAACCTACGGAGACTTAAAGTCTCACGTGGTCTCTACTAATTAACCCTTGGGTGCCTGAGGAGACAAGTGATCTCACTTGGGAACCCAAAATATGGAATAAAATATTTGGGCATTCTTCAGGATTCTGTTTTTATGTATTTTTATGGATTTGGAAATTATAATTCTTTTAATCTTATTTTTAATAAGATCGATTCCCTAAAGCCTAAGGAGACCCAAGTCCCACATGGCATTTTTTAATTAATTAAATTTTATAAAACACTAACTTAATAATTTTGTAAATAATAGAAAATACTTAATTAAGATATTTATTTTTGCATTATTATTATTATTTTTATTATTATTTTAAAACAAATATGCACTAATTTTCGGGGTTTATGGAGATTAAAATCTCACACGACCCCAAGCACCTAAGGAGAACAATATTCTCACACGATGATTTCATAAATAATAGAAAATATTTAATTAAAGTATTTATTTTTGCATTATTATTATTTTTTAAAACACGTATGTATTAATTTTCATGGTCTAAGGAGATTAAAATCTCACACGATCCCAAACACCCGAGGAGAACAATATTCTCACCCGTTGATTTTCTTATAACCTTGTTTGTAAGGCCAAAAATTAATCTCATATTGACATAAAAATTATTATTATTATTATTATTATAATTATAATAATTCAAAAAAAAAAATGAACAACACGAAGCGAAACGAAGACGTGATACCATAATGAAATTGGCATGCATGCATGAGCTCACTTGCTTTGTCTCAACTGGCTCGACTCACCATCGATTCCCCTCCCATAAGGTCCTCTTCAGTCTTCCTCAGTCCTCCTTCAATGCTTTATGGCCCACCGTCAACTCTCTTTCTCCTATCCTTGCTCAACCTGCGATCTCTCTCTCTCTCCTCCTCTCTGGTGGCTTCTCAGCTTCTTCTTCCTTCCTTCTTTTCTTCTCCTTCCTCGTCTCTTTTCTTCTCTTCCTTCTTTCCTCAGCCTTCTCGAAGCTTGCATGACATTCTCCTCTCTTCTCTTCCTCCGTAGTGTGGCTTCCTCTCAACTCGTCTTTCTCTCTCTCTCTCTCTCTCTCTCTCTCTTCTTCAGTTCCACGCTTCTCTCTACGTCCTCTGTTTGGCTCTGTTTTTAGAGCACCAAAACAGAGTGTCCACCCCTCTGCTTCTTCCTTCCTCCTTCCTCTTCTCTTCTCCCTCCTTCTCTTCTCTTCTTTTCGGTCCATCACGCAGTAGCTTTGGCATGGGTTCTCCTCTTTCTCCTTGGTTTAGCACTTCTCTTCTTCTTCCCATTTTCTTCTCTTCGGTTTAGCCTTTCTCACCTTCTTCCCTTCTTCTTCTCTTCTCTTCCTCTTCCTCCTCAGTCTAAAGCTTCTTTCTCAGTCTCGTCACTCTTTCTCTCTACCCATGACCTCGTCCTCCCTTTCTCTCACCTTGGCTTCCTTGACTTCAGTGTGTTCCCTTCTCTTTTAGCTCCACCAGCCACCTTTTTCTCTCCTTCCCTGGGGCCTATCACCATCTCCCACTTTTCAGTAGCATATCCCTCCACTTTTGTCGTGTCTCTTGTGTCTTCAGCCTCCATGTGTCCTGTTGTCCCCAATGAGTGTGTGTGAGAGTGATATGTGAGAGTGTGAGTGTGTGTGAGAATATTAAATGAGAAAGCTGAAGTGGAAGAGAGGAAAGCCTGCACTTGGAGGTAATAGAGTGCCTTTTCTCAGTTTTTCTATAGCTTTACACGATGTAGCCTTATTTCCTCTCTTTTTTTTTTATTACTATTATCATTATTATTAATTAATATTATTTGAATTTTTAATTTTTTTATTATATATATTTTTTATTTTTTCTGTAATTTTGCTTTGATTTATTATAATTATTTTAATTAGCTAATTTTATTTTTTTGGGTTTTGAGTTTATTTAATTGTCTCCCATCATTTATTTTTAATTTCAAATTGTCCCTAATTGAAAATGTCATTTGAAGCTTTGTCATTTTTAATTTTTTCTATTTGCTTAATTATTAATTAATTGGTCTATCAATTAATTAAATAATTAAGTAATTAGGGATGTGGGGTTCACAATCAGTGATAAGTTGGATTACCCACAAGCTCAAAAGGTAGAGGCCCCAACCTACAGCTCAAGTCTTATCAATAATTATCCTATCGTATTGTTGACTGAGATGATAAGAGAAATATTATATAAGCATATCCAATTTAAAATCTGAGCAATTGAGAAGAAGTGGTAAACTACCATTTTAAATAATTTGAATATTTTATTTATTAAATATAGACATGTACTCTAAATGTGAAGTAACTTGCCACATTCTAAGGACTCATCAAAATAATTTTTGGCTTATTAAAAAAAAAAAAAAACTCCTCTATGTGTGACTCTCATTTTTAACGTACTTAAGATTTGGACAAAGCAGGCTGCTCTCTCTATTTGTAAAATTATGGCTACATTAGGTGCATCATCAGGTAAGTACAATTTCTTTTCTATTGATTTATTTATTTATCTCCCACTATGTTATGGAATTTTATTCTTTTAGAACTTTAAATTGGTCCCTTGTAACAACGTCAAGAACTTTTTACAAAGTTTAAGAGCGCACGTAATCACACGTATCGTAAACAAGTTGTAAATAAGATCTTTCCCACAAAGACCAAATTTTAAGTTCAATCAATGCTAAACAATTATACCCCTAATCGAAGTGACAAAAATAAATTTGAATGAAATTAAAGGAAAAAGTATTAAAAGAAAACAATTGCAAACTAGTCTGTAAAGACTCAATGAAGGAATATCTAGGTCCCTAATTTCCCCTGCATTCCTTTTTATTAAATGTAATCCACCACCTTTATTCTTTTATCTTGAGTGTTAGCCTAGTTCTCAAGTATTCCTATAGTTCATCCAAATCTCATATAAATCTAACTATTAGATCAATTTCCTATATTCCTATGGGAAATTGCTCTCTAATAGTTGCTTTAATTCCTAACCCTAAATTGACTACCTATGGCAATAAGGCATATTCCTATCCTAATTACATATTAGCAATTTTAAGTTAATCATAGGTTGTGTCAATTAGTTTTGAGTTTAAGTTCATCTTTTGAGCTCTACCTAAACGAATATATCAATGCCATAAATGGACAAATCATGAAAAGCATTAAAATCAATTTGACACAAGTAACCAATAATAAAAGACCAAGGAATTACATGAAATTCATCTAAAATAAAAACTTAGGGTTCACTATATCCCTAAAAAAGAAAATTAGTTCAATATGAGTGTAGGGACAACCATACTAAGATTATAAGCAAATCCCCAATTCAAAAAGAGAAAAGAGTAAAGAGATGGAGGAGAGAAGAAAAACTCCTTTTACAAGTAATCCTAAACCCCCAATCTTCACCCTTTTGTATGAGCATTGGCTCTTCATGTGTTTTGTGCTCTTTGATAGCTATTATCTTTCCTTCTTGCTAATTTTCTCTCCTTACCTCTATATTTTTAAGGTTCATAATGGACTTGGGCTTCTTAATTTTTGAAATTATACATTTTAGTCTTTTTTAATGTTTAGACGTTCAGTGAAGCTTTCCCGAAAAGTATTTTGTCCACAAACCAACTTTCTTGACAATATCTCTATTTTTCTAGCTGGCATCCATGTTATTTTCCTGGTCATCCAGATGCTCCTCAACCACTTGCTCTATCTTTTTCCTTTTTTTCTCCACTTTTGATGTCGCCTTTCATCCTATATGCTCCATCCTTAAATTCCCAAATCCTAAAGAATTAAAACACAAACAAAACATACATAAACAAACCAAAAGACACAAATAGTAAACTTGGTTAGGTTAAACTAATAAAAATAATCCTAAAGCTAAAAAATTTTGAAAACTAAGCTAAAATATTATAATATTGACCAATTTGTACCTAAAAGTTGACTATAATTCAAAAAGTCATCAATAACTACAAAATCTGATTGAAAGGTAATTGAGTACTGCATTGAGTTTCCCCTACTTCAATGGATGGCGGATGGCAAAATCATAGAAAGCTCTCAGATGCATCACCATTGTCAAGACCTAAAATTAAGAGTTTCCTCTTGCCATTTCAACTTGCTTTGCAATTTGTTTTCTGTTGAATATGCCTTTACCATTTTATCAAGAGGAAGAACTTATCACTTTGAAGGTAATCATTTTGTGTTAGGCACTTTTAACAAGCTCTTTCAACTTGCCTACTCTTTCAATAGGCTCTTGTAGTTGGACATTCCAATGCCTTTCTCCTAAACTAAGTACAAGGGTTTCCAGGTGAAGTCGAAGGTTATGAACTAATGGATTAACATCAACACCATCGTCATGTCACGGAATGGTGACTTTGGTAGTAATAGGAAAACATTAGAGTGCTTTGGAAGTATTTCTCGTAGGGTCCCACCCATTTTTTGCCTCTTATCTTCAAATGCATTACATGTTAATTATACAATGAGAAACCAATTTTTGAAGGTCATGCAGTTCATGTTAGTAATGCAAAAAATAAGAGAGAGACATTTTAGGTTGGCTATGTAAACAAAGCATTGGAACACCAAACATTTAATTTGGAATCTCATGGTATAACAAGCTAAACACTAAATATCATAATATCAATTTTCTCATCCTTTATCAAATATTAACCATGGGAGCAACACCAAATTGGGAAAATTAGGAATTTAGTAAAAGTAATGAAACACAATGGAGAAAAGGACTTGAGATTGTGACTGTATATTCCATGGTCAATAAGAAGTTGAGGTTAGTCCCAAGTATGGAAAAAACACACAATCAAAACCATTTGGCATTGCCATGGCGTTTGTGACTTCAGTTTGTTCACAGAGCTCATCACGTCACACCTTGTATAATGCCATTTGTGGCTTCCTTAACAATAGGGGTAAATTTCAAAAAATTGAAACTATAAGGAATGATTTGAAAATATATATATAGTGTAAGGACTTAATTGCAAAGTTGGACAAAGTATACTGACTAAATGTTGAATTTTCCCTTTTTCAGAAAAGAGAAGTTTTAAATACAATTTAGTTAGATAGTAGGTAAAAATAAGATCAACGTGAGTTATTCAAAATATGCAATCATGCATAAAAAATGTGTTATTATGATGTATAAACTACATAAATAAATGAATTATTTCTATTAATTTCTTCATATTTTTAGCTACATAATAATTACTATATCTTTTGTAGCTACATAATAATTAATGTATCATTTGTTTTAATAAATACACTCAAATCCTGCCAATTTTGATTTTATACAAAATGTGAATTTTTTTTCAAAAAAACATTATTGAATTGTCTTTATGGTTATATTTTAAAAAATCATAGTCTAGGAAATTGGTTTCATTATATTAAGGCTTATGCCTTAGCCATCATTTGTGAGACATATTGCTCGACTTTGGCTACCATATTGTGTTGCAATCGCTAGCTTGGAGCTAGAATTTTTCCACTTCAATATTTTTTAAAAAGTACTTATGAATTTCATATACTTAGCATGATTTGCTTTGCAAAGTATCTTTTAATTTGCCTAAGCCTTATGAATTATATTATACAATTTGTGATTATCCTATTTAGAATAATTTTGGCACATGTAAGTTTGATGTGTTTTGAATGGGAAAACGATTATATGGTCATGAAAAAACTCCAACAACATCAATAGTCCCCTTCCTAATACAGTTAGTAATATTTGCTCATTGACTGATAATACCCTAGTTCTCTTTATATTTATTTCAAAGAAAAGTGTTGGTCCCAATGATCTCTCTGCAACTTAGAGAATATTAATAGACATGTTTGTGAGTCCTGTATTATCTGCAAGGATGGAGAGATTTTATATATTCAATTGTAGAACTTTGTCATATTTTTGTTGTACACTAAAAACTCTTTTGTCATAGGCAAAATATTAGTTTTTTCTACATATATGATAATGGAAGATTAAATTGAAGATTGTTAAAATCTTTCATCATATCTATAACACGAATGGTTAGGTTGTCATATTTGACTTACAAAGACAGAGTTTATATTGTTTTCTATTATTCTCCCTCATCATTAGGGCATGACAATGTTAATGTTTTGCTATCATGCTACTCTTGGCCATGGAATCTATTAAAATGGGTTCAAATATAATAACATAATGCTCCCATATTGCATTCCATTTATAAAAGTGTTAACTCTCAATAATTCAATTCATGCCTTTAGGAGTCAGGTATTATTTCATTTGGAGAAAATTCACCAATTAAATTAGTTTTCATCTTCTTCCCTTACTCCTCTTTGAATTTCTATGCTCACAAAATTAGGCTTATGCTCTATATGTTAAATGTTGATTTATCTTGTATTGATGAGCTAATATGTAATAAGACATTTTTTACTCTCATTATATGTAATTAATGGTATGACTTGTCTACTCAATCTTGTTTCAAATGCCTCTTAGTGAGTGAAAACCATAGGATGATTTGGATAACTTAAAGGAACGTGGGAAAGGGATTTTAGGACTAAACCATAAACTGAATAGTGTGAGTTCATAAAGATTGCAATGTTGAGTGGATTGATTCAATTAGAATAGGAATAGACCCATTGACCTCCTATAGTCATATTATACCCTTATTCCATATTAAAATTTTTTATCAATTTCACCAATGTGTCCTTAAGGATTAACCAATCAAGTTCTAAAATTACTCATTAAATTGTAATAATCATATTAGGCTATTAAACAACTCCAACAAGGTTTTGAATTCCTCTTTCCTTCATTTTACATCAATGAAATTCTAAGAGAATTAAGAAAACTTATGAAATCCTCTTACCACTTAAAATGAAAACTCTTGTTATCCTTATTCCTTCCCCTAGATGCATAATGAAGTTAGAAGAGTCCAAAGACTTTGAATTTCATCACATACCGATACTAACACACAAAGCCAAATTGGGATTTTTCAATTTTTGAGCTAAAACTCAAAATTGATCACTAATTTTATGGGAGAAAGGTTCGAAATTTACCTAGAGTATGAAGCCTTGACTCACGTTGATGAGATCACATTGAATTCAGCTCCTTATTCAAACTTTTCATGTACGAACAATGCAATTTTTGTGGTCTTTCGATTGTATGCTATATGGGTGAAATTGATCAATGGAAATAAGAGATAGAGGTTTGAAAATCACCAAGAAAGTAAAGCTCTATGCTAATTCAAAGGAAAACGCACCATATCACACCACATTTAAGCCTCACATCATTTCCTTCACTGCCAAAAGGGATTAAAATTTTTAGAGCTTAAACGATGCAATTAGACAAGGAAAGGGCTTAAATTTACCATTAAATTGAAGCCCTAAATAAATTTGAAGGCACACTAATTTTTGCTCCAAACTAGCTGAATTCTCACTCAATTCACGTTCGCCATAGTTTCACGATTTTCCTATCCAATCATATGTCAAAACCAAATGGGTACTGAGGTGCCAGACGATCACTGAGAGCATGCTATCCCCAAGATATAAGGAGGAAGGTCGATGAAAATGGTTCCTGCGTGTGAAGACGGAGTCTTGTGCGAGAAGGGAGAAGCTAATGGTGAAAATGATCTAGTTAAGGGTATTTTGGTAATTTACTAAGGAATATTGGGCACCGTCAAGACAAAAATATTATAAATGCTTGATTTGCATACTTTAAAGTTCAAACACTAACGTTGAGAATGCATAGGTTGAGACTTAGCTACTATTTAAGTTTAATATTGACTCATTTTTTACTTAGTCTTCCTAAATTTCTCCTTTTTTTTTTTTTAATATTCCCCAATTATTTAAATTAACTCTTGCTCCAATTGCATTTCCTTATTTTTACTATTCACAAAGTCATTAAAAAAAATTTCCCACTTAAAATATGGTATCTAGCAAAAAATATATTAGGAATGTTATAATATTATTCTAAGTTACATTAAATTTTAGATTTCTAAAATTCCATGCATATATATCTAATCTTTTTCTTAATTTTCAAATCTATACTATCTATTATAATTAACTAATTGATATTTTTTTATTTTGAATTACAAATATATTGTTTTTATTTAATGCTTAAAGCAACACACTCCAAAAGAAAAACATCAAGTTTAAAATGAGTTTTAGGATGTTTGTATTTTTCTTCACAAAATCACATGTCAAAATCAATCCATCATATAGACATATTGATAAGCACAGAGAAATTAGAAATAGGTTTATCCTTTTCCTTCTTTTCATATATGGATTTGATGAAGTTGGAAATTCAAATGTTAGTGAATTTAATAAAATTTGGACAGTTAGAAGAAAATTTGATGGTTGAGATTCAAAAATGTTGTTAGAAACTATTTAATATTTATTAAAATCTGAACAATTGGATAAAAATTTAATAGCCCAAATCCTCTTAAATGATGTAAATTTGGATTCTCAGATATAGAGAACCCAAATTCCTTCTTTTCAAGTAGTCTCCCTCTTCATCTATTGTCTATTATATATATATATATATATATATATATATATATATATGTAAAGTAGACTCCTTTTAATGTGAGAGCTCCAATTAATCGATGAGAATTCGTCTTTGATCAAACCCTTAGCTGCTTGTGTGATGACTCTTCACCATACCCATACTAATATTGGGAATTCTATGAAGTGCATATATTCTTTGGAATCAATAAAAAAAATATAGTGAAGTAATTAATTAAATGAATTAATTAACCATTTCTTGAATCAATAAATTCTTCAAAATTTGAGAATTACTTGGAGTGAAGGAGAAAATTAATTAATTAATTAACTGCTTCTCAAATCGATATTTCTTTCAAATTTGAAAGTTCTGAGTCAATGAGAAAATAATAAATTAATTAATAAAAGTAAGAGAAAATGATACATGGTTGAATGGTTTATTCAACAATATGAATTGTATAGTGTCATACATTACTCAAAATTAGAGACGAATTCAAATGTAAGTCCATCAATTTATGAGATTTTAGAGTTCTTGAGAAGAAAAATAATGGGAGTTTTTTTGTACATCAAAAAAGATCTTTTGTGGTGGTATCCTATCAATGAGCCTATCATCATCACTTATCTCTTACCAATCTCACATAACCAATTTTATGCACTCTTTCCAATTAATTTATTATATTTTATTTATATCACAATAAATTACTAAATTTAATTTTTTTACTAACACATACAAACACTATTGATCTAAAATGTATTGAAATATAACAAAACACACTAATTTTCTCTAAATTCCATGCAATGCGCAAGCAAATAAACTAGTTTTATTGTCAAAAACTAGGATTTTTTTTTTTCTCAAGAGGATTCTGAAATCACCATTTTATTATGTTCAACATTTTTTGTTTTGCTAGAAGTTTCATACTTTCATTATGTTTTTCTTTTCAAGAAAAAATAGAAGTAATATTCTCCAATTTCATTTACTTTTCTTGTTCAATTATTATTTTTTCATTAATTATTTTCAATCTTTCCTTTTTCTTTTGGAGTTTCCTTTTTCCATTTTGTTTTGCTTTCCAATAAAGAATAAAAAAGATTTTTTTAAGATTATTGACTCATCCTTTAATTGCCCATAATCTTTACCCTTTGGAGAGTTTCCTACTTTCACATTGCCTTGCATATAAAAACTAAATGAGAGAGATATTTAGTTTTTTCTTTTTTCTTTTTTAATTTTTGACTGTTGACTTCACAAAATTAGAATTAAAAAACAACAAAAATAAAACAAAAATAGATATGAGGCATGTTCCAAATAGAATTGTTTGTCTTTTGTTTCATTTTCAATATTAAAATAATAAAAAAGATATTGCACTTACCAATGTCTTCCGTATGGATTTCCAATTGATAGAACGTTTCTTATTTTTTTCTGCCTTCCGTCTCAAGAACATATTGACTCAACCTTTAATTGCCTATAATCTTTTCCTTTTGGAGAGTTTCTTATTTTCACTTTGTCTTGCGTCTCAAGATTGAATGAGAGAGATATTTAGTCTTTCTTTTTAATTTTGACTTCAAAAAACAAGAATTAAACAAAAAAACATAACGAAACAATGATTGTGATAACTCAAAGATAAATGAAAAAAAAAAAAAAGCAATGACACAAAAAAGTAAATAAAATTAAACGCAATTGATATCAACGTAAAAATAAATTAAAAATTGACTAAAAAAACTCTTACTCAAATAGTTATAAATAACTAAAAAATTAAGGTGAAATTGTCCCAAATTAAAAAATACTTTTTTTTTTTTAATTACTCAGATAAAATACGGTGTTTGCAATTAACTTGTTTTCTTTTTGTTCTTTGGTTTTTAAATCTCAAGTCAATGTAATGTATGCTAATTAATTTATCATATATATTTAAATTTTTGTGCAATATCAAATATCCACAAATCGTCCATAAAGTAGTCCCCCCATGGCCACCTTAACCTTATCTCTTGTTTGATGCTGTGGACGCTTTAAATTGAAATAAAATATGCAGATCTTCTAAGAAAAATATTTTTTAAAGAAAATAAGAAATTTTTGCTAGAAAAAATATTGAGTAAATAGCCAAGTTTTCCTTGCTTTTCAAGAAATTATTGGCTCATCCTTTAGCTGCCCATAATCTTTCCCTTCTAGAGAGTTCACTGCTTTCACTTTGTCAAGGCAATGTAATGGTAACACGATGGCTACTACAATAAAAAAAAAACAAGGGTTTTTTTTGTTTTAAACAAGAGCATTCTCAAATCGTCATCTATAATTCTTTTCAATATTTTCTTTTTGAAACTTTCCTATATTTATTGTGTCTTGCTTTTCAAGTAAAAAATAAAAGTAATGTTTTCTATTTTCTATTCCTTCCTGTTTTAAATATTGATTTTTCCATCAATTATTTTTAATTTTCCTGTCTTATTTGGAGTTTTCTATTTTCCAATGGCATCATATCCCCAACTGACAGTAAGTTTCAAATGGTCTCATGAATATATATATATATATGGTACATAATTATAAATTGTTCTGGAATTGATATAATTAAGTAATATTTAATTAACATTTACCATATTAGAATGATGTGGATGGAATATCATCCAAAACAAGAAAATTTTTTAACATCCAAGTACGATATAAGAATAAATTAATAAATATTATGAAAACTTGAGATAGCTTCTTCGCAAAAAATAAATTTCACAGAACATTATATTGTAATTTTATTCTTATAAAAGAACAAAAAAAAATTATATTAATATTAATCTAGACTAAGTTTTTCATATTCATAAAATAAAAAATAATATTGTAATTTTATTTTTGGAGGAAATAAATTTTGTGTACAAAATTAAAATCACTAAAAAAATAAAATAAAAAGAATAGAAATCGAGCATGATTTTCGTGACAAAAGAATAAGGGAAATTTTTCTGAATCTTAAATGGGATTGATATAATTATGTCAATTAGCAACCTAGACTTAAAGGATTATATTGAAATAACAATGAATTACGTAGCCGAAACTTATAAGTTGTAGCTTGCAATTCAAGAAAGGCGAAACACAACATTAAGAACTATCCTAATCTCATAAAATTAATTAGGCAACTTCATTTCATGCCCATCTATATATATCACTTTAACTCCCAAAAGATTAAAATTTATCCCACAAACATTCATTAGTTAAGACTACAACAAACATGGCCTCAAAAATAATTAGCAGTTATGCCACTTCCGTCTTCTCTGACATTGACACCACCCCAGTTCCTGGCGACAAATCCCAACTTGCCAAATGGTTCAACGGCATTGTAGGGCCATTATCACAACGAATGAATAGCCTTGACCCTACACTTGTAGCTGCTGAGAAGGGTGCATATGTACTGAGAGTAATGCAAGATGGGAGTGGAAATTTCAAGACGGTCAAAGACGCCATTAAAAGCATCCCAAGCGGGAACACAAAGCGTGTGATTGTGTACATTGGAGGTGGGACTTACACTGAGAAAATCAAGATTGATAAGACAAAGCCATTTGTGACATTGTATGGGGAACCTGGGAGCATGCCCAACTTGACATTTAATGACACTGCAGAACAAACCCACGGCACCTATGCTAGTGCATCCTTATTTGTTGAATCGGATTACTTTGTTGCTGCAAATATCATCATCACGGTATGTATAATACAAATTGACTATTATACTTTACAAACACCATCATGTTTGCAGTCAAGTTCAAAGCCTTATATGTCTTATTTCTTCCCTTCTTTTACATCCATGAATTCAATAATCTTGGATTTCTAAAAAGATGAAATTTTTTCTAATATACTCTCCGTCAATAAAAATAATAGGTTACATATGTAAATATATTAGAGTGTCAAATATTGTTGTCATTCAAGTTTATGTCTAATATATTAATATGTTTTTTGATGATTGAGTTCAGTTCACATTTATCAAACACACATAATGCCTCTCGAAAGCAATTATTTATATAACTTTTTGGTCATCATGAATCCTATATAGTCAATAACACATGCAACCAAAGAGTGAAGCAAGAGGAGTAAGAAAGTGCCTGTGGTTTCAATTAAAAAAAAAAACATTTTTGTGATTCATTTTATGATATATATATCTTTTATAATGCCTAATAGAAATGGTTTTCGTTATTTGATCCGGCAGAATTCAGCACCATATCAGCATGGGAAGGCCAACACTCAAGCAGTGGCTTTGAGGATTTCTGGCAACAGGGCGGCGTTCTACGGTTGCACAATGATAGGATACCAGGATACCCTTTTGGACGATAGTGGCAAGCATTTCTTCAAAGACTGCACTATTCGAGGCACAGTAGATTTCATATTCGGGGGTGGAAAATCAATCTATTTGGTAGGCTTGAACTGACCGTTACTCATATATTTCCCAATTGATTTTGCATGGAAACAAGAGGTTGCGTTTTAAAATGATTAGGCATTATATGTATGATTTTGGGATGCAGAACACAACATTGAACGTGGTAGAAATGGACAAAGGAGTAATAGCTGCACAAGCAAGGACGAACGATTCTGATGACACAGGCTTCTCATTTGTGTATTGTGAGATAAGTGGCACTGCGAATGGCACGTACTTGGGCAGAGCGTGGAGGTCACATCCCAAAGTTGTGTATGCTTACACTACCATGAGCCCAATTGTGAACCCTCTTGGATGGGACGACGGTCCTAATGGCACTCCCACGTATGTCATCATTTCCATCTACAAAAATAATTAATAAAAAATGTGTCATATTTGTCTATTATCTGGACGCTGTTTATTAAAAATGTGTCATATAATAATGTTCTTATACGAACATATGTGCAGCACTGTAAATTATGGGGAGTACAAGAACAATGGAGCAGGTGCAAATGGCAAAGGACGTGCTAGTTTCACCAAGTGGCTAAGTGATTCTGAGGCTTACCCTTTCATCAACCTTGGCTACATTGAGGCTTCCAAGTGGCTGCTTCCTCCTCCTTCTCTAAAAATCTAGTTTCTCTCTTTTATTTTTAATTTTTAAGTATTGTACTAGACTGTGTTTCATTGTGTATATAAATAGTGGTCCCCTTAATCTTCATCGGAATGTTTTAGGTTTGATGTGATGTAAATAGTGGATTTCGATTGCATAGTTATTGGTATTAATATATTTGGGTCAAGTTGTGTTTGGATTTGTCTGCTTTATGTTTCTCTTTTTCACGTTAAATTGCTTACTTGGCTCAGCATCTGACCACATCAACAAATAGTGTACGGTTTTAATTTGGTCCAAGAGATAGCGTGGACTAATTTAAAAAATACTAAAATTATGAGGGGTGATTTGAAAAAAATAATGTGTTATAAAGGAAATTTTAAATTTAATTTAGCCTAATACAAACAAAATAATTCAAATAAGATTGCTAAAAATTGAATGGAGAATCGGGAGAGTTAACTTACAGCCATTACCAAATTTTGTACATATGCCATTTGTGCCTTTCATATGTTTAGTTAAACTAGCCTAGAGCTAGCATTTGATCTCCAATGGTTCTATTGGATACTCATTACCCCCTTTTTTGTTGAAAAGTAACTTCTTTTACATATAACGTATATGTAAGTGTCATAAACTACAAGGATAGTGGTAAGTAGGGATTGTAGCAAAAGTCCCGCATGTGATTCTCACTTGTAAGTTTGACCGAACCCTCATCATTTGGGTGTCAAAAGCTAATATCGGATACAAAAATGCACTATAGTGATGCAATCCAGGTCATGTTCATTTCAAGAAGCCTAGTTTATTCCTAGGTAATTTGAATGCAAAAATGTGATGAAAATGGGAAAATCAGGTTTTGTCTTTGTTTTTGTCAAATGGATAGAAGTTGAATGAAATGTAACAAAATAAATTGTTTTTGGGATTTTTATTATAAAGTGAAAATTGATAAAATAATTGGATTTGATGCAAGTGTTGATTAAATGCTCATTAGAGATTTGATTTGGCCCTCCTAACTTCTTAAAAGATAAATGGGAGTTTCTTTAGGAAACTATTTCCTCAAGTGGTTTGAAATATCATTCAAACACTATGTAAGTCAATTTGTTTATGAAACCTTTAACCCAATGGCTCACAATAACATTAACTACCCTCTTTAATGCACTAATGAGATATCAATGTAAAGATGTGAGAATACCTTGAGTAACTTAACCAAGTGCCACCAAGCTACTACAATCAATCATAAGATATCTTGGATTATACCAAACCCAATAATTCTACAATCAAATATAGCAATAATCCTTATAAAACACACATCAACACATAAATCCCAAAATCCAATCCAAAATATAAAATTTTACAGCAAAGTAATTCAGCCTATTAATGTAATCAAAATGATTTAAATAAAACACATTGACTACAAGAAAGGAATGATGGAAAAGATTAAGAAAACTCCCTAGTTGATGCTATAAGCTCAGGCGCCATTAAATCTCCTCTAGGCAAGTGATGTTTAGTTGCTCATGGTAGATAGAGAGCCTTCACCAAGCTACAAATCACTAAGAACACACATGAAAGTACAGAAAAATGATGGAAAAGGACTTTAGGGGTTGTAGTGTTGGATTAGGCTAGATGGAGTGAGGGTGGAGTGAAATGAACATGTACCAAACTTTTAAATATGTCTTCCAAGCAGACGCTTTCGTTAACCTTCTTAAAACGAGGACTTTCATCTTTAAAATACTGAGGAAATGTTTTATTTCAAATTTCCCCATTTGTTTGGGTATTATTTTATTTCTAATATGATAACCCTTTCTCTCTCTTTTTCATTTTGGAAACCCATCCAAGTAAATGAAGATAAAAAACATAAATGTAATACTATAATAGTAAAATGTCATTTGGAAATTTGAGCATGTTGAGCATGCATTGGTACTTGTAACGAAAAAGGTCCAATTCAACTAACAATGGAATGAAAATGTCTAGGTTTGTGTTTATAAAAAATGGGGTATGAAAGGAATGCCTTTATTCAATCCATTACGTTAATGCATATGAAGCTTTAACCAAGAATTAAGTCAAGATCTAGAGAATGCCTTTTTCTTGCTCTTTCACATGGGGAATTTCCCTCTGATCAGATTGGAGCCTTGCAACTTTCCTCTTCTCTAAAAACTCCACTTCATTACAGCTTTCATAATGCCTTATAGAAGTAAGAGTAAGGCCTTGATTATCACTTGTATCTGCTTCATCTATACTACCCTCATCAGCAAATCTCACTTGCGTTCCACTTTAAAGATTTATGGCATTCAACAACTTTAAATTAATTACAGTGTTTGAAGGCATGGCTCCACTTGTTTTAGCTTTCTGTTCTCTCATGTTGTAAAAGAGTTATGTGACATATGTGCTCAGATTATCATGCTTAGTTTCCATTTGTTCAATCTTAGCAAACACATTTGCAGAGCATGATTCAAATTGTTTGCCTATAGTTGAGATTTTTCCATCAGTATTGGATTTATCCTTCTCCAATTAAGATGACAAGTTTGAAATTCCTTTCAAAATCAACTGTAAGTCATCACTTTTGGACGAAGAGCCTTGCTGAGTGGGAACCATTGAATTTGAATAGTTAAGCCTCTGAAATTGGCTCGAGGAACCCCCTTGGAAATTAGAAGTATTTCTTTGATACGTTGAAGAACCTCTTTGGTAGTTGAGGTTGTTTTGATTATTGTGTTCCCTTCACTTGAAATTCGGGTGGTCTCTTTATCCAAGGTTATACGTATTGGAGTAAGGATCTCCCTTCTGAAAATTTTCCTGGTTATTGTTGATACAAGGTGAGACCTCTTCATACTGATTAGCATAATCATTGGTCATGTGCATTGATAAGTTGCAATAGGTACAACAAGCAGCTACCATGGCTACAAATTGAGGTGGTTTAGCTTTATGGCTCTCAACAACAATGGTAAGCTTAGCTACATCAAGATCCAATTTAACTAATAGTGGGTCTCTTGGAGACTAGTCTATTTCTCTCATTGCTCTAGCATCTCTTGATCTAACATGCTATCAATTCAAGGTAAACTTTTTTATTAAGGCTCATGCCTCACCAGCTTCCATATCCTTTACTGACCCATTAGCATTCAACATGTCTGTGTTGTGAGGTAAAAGCCCATTGTAAAAATATTGCACAAAGTACTCCTCTTGTATTTGGTAGTTGGGGCACTTAGATAGCATGTCTTAAAATCGGCTCCAAAAATCATAGAAGGATTTAAGTTCATCTTGTTTAGCTATGGAAATCTCCTTTCTAACAGTAGAGGCTTTGGTAGAAAGGAAGTATTTCTCTAAAAATGCCTTTCTCAAGTTAGTCCAAGAATGGTAGGCATTTTCCATATAGATGGGCAGACTCATGTACCACTCCTTTGCTCTTCCTTCAAGAGTTAAGTGGAATACTTTCCACATGACATCTTCAACCCTTGCTGTTACAGACCTCATGGTCATGTAATACATGTGTAGAGTATTCAGATATGTGTATGGACTTTCACCTGCCAAGCTATAAAATTTAATAAGTGAGTGTATTAATGGACCTTTAATCTCAAAATCTACCTTAAAATTAGGGCAAGCACCATGAAATTGTTCAAAATTAGCATCAGATTGTGTGACCTCCCTAATTATTCTTCCTTTCTGAATGTTAGCTCCATTATTCTCACCCATTCTCTCATGCCCATTAGCTCCATTACTTCCATTGTTGTTATTATTGTTACCATTAGGGTTTGAAGGATCCATTGTCAATTGAATAGGGATTTCTAGGTCAAGCTCTATCTCTCTAGTAGTATGCTCTTCCACTACAATCACCTTGCTAAAGCCTTCTACCCTCTTTTCCTTCCTTATCTTTCTCAAACTTCTTTCAATTTCAGGGTTCAAAAGAGTTAGAGGTGTTTTGGATTTCTAAGCAATTCCAAACAAGTATGGATGTACAAAGTCACCCAAAATCTATGAATTTGTATGTATGCAAGAGTGTAAAGTATGAATGGACAAGGAAGTGCTTAAGGGAAGGCAAACAAGTGTTTTTATGTTTGCCACAATGAAATTCCATGGCAAAAAACACAGAGGCGAAGAGTTGATTTTTTTTTTGTCACCATTTTTGACCGAACCCTCATCGTTAAGGTGTCAAAAGCTAATACTAGATACAAAAATGCATTATAGTGATGCAATCCGAGTCGTGTTCACTTCAAGGAGCCTAGTTTATTCCTAGGTAATTTGAATGCAAAAATGTGATGAAAATGGGAAAATCAGGTTTTGTCTTTGTTTTTGTCAAATGGATAGAAGTTGAATGAAATGTAGCAAAACAAATTGTTTTTGGGATTTTTTTTATAAAGTGAAAATTGATAAAAATAATTGGATTTGATGTAAATGATGATGAAATGCCCATTAGATATTTGATTTGGCCCTCTTAGCTTCTTAAAAGATAAACGAAAGTTTCTTTAGAAAATTATTTCCTCAAGTGGTTTGAAATACCATTCAAACACTAGGTAAGTCAATTTGTTTATAAAACCTTTAACCTAATGGCTCACAACAACATTAGCTACCTTCCTTAATGCACTAATGAGAGATCAATGTAAAGATGTGAGAATACCTTGAGTAACTTAACCAAGTGCCACCAAGTTACTACAATCAATCATAAGATATCTTGGATTATACCAAACCTAATAATTCTACAATCAAATGTAGCAATAATCCTTAAAAGCACACATCAACACATAAATCCCAAAATCCAATCTAAAATATAAAACTTTACAGCAAAGCAATTCAACCTATCAATGTAATCAAAATGATTTAACCAAAACAAAATGACTACAAGAAAGGATTAATGTAAAAGATTAAGAAAACTCTCTAGATGATGCTCTAAGCTCAGGCATCCTCAAATCTCCTATAGGCAAGTGATGTTTGGTTGCTAATGGTAGAGGGGGAGCCTTCACCAAGCTACAAAATCATCAAAATCTGGCCCAACAAAGCTATTTGGATGATGAATTTATTTACCTTTACTAATGCATTTTCCACTATCCCATGTGCAATTAGATGAGACCTATCAGCTAACTGCAATATAATTGAAGTAGGCATAATGGAACCAATCACAAGTTTCTTGTAGATAGATAAAAACATTGAATTAATGCTTGCACCTAAGTCACAACGATCCCTTACAAATGTTTGAGTACCAATTGTGCATGAAAGTGTGAGGCTACTTGGATCACAAAGCTTAAGAGAAAGCTTCTTTTAAAGGATGACACTACATTTTTCAGTTAGAGCTATAATCTCATGTTCCTCAAGACGTCTCTTATTGGATAAGATATTCTTCATAAATTTGGCATAACTAGGCATATGCTCTAAAGCTTCAGCAAATGGTATGTTGCTGGTCAATTTCTAGAACTCATTTAAGAGTTTTCAAAACTATTTATTTTGCATTTGTCCTTGAAGATGTTGAGGAAAAGGTAGAGGAGGATATTCTCTTCTTTTTGGTACTTGTGCTATTTCTTCTTTCTTTTTAAGCTCACTAGCTTCCTTTTGAATAATAGACTTTTTATTATCATCAAGAACTATAGGCTTTCTTAGTTTAACTTCTTTAACCTTCTTAATACCACTTTGAACCTCATTTCCACTCCTTAATGTGATTGCATTACATTGTTCTGTGTTTCCTTTCTTAGGATTTATTTTAGTGTTACTTGATAAAGCTCATTGTGGATAGATATTCAAAGCTTTAGCTAATTAGCCCATTTGAAGTTCTAAAGCTCTAATTGAAGCACTGTTACTATGCAAAGTAGAGTTTTAATTCTACAGAATGGAGTCAATGTTTTGCATGTACTAAACTAATAATTCTTCTACTGAAGCATTAATTTCTACAACTTGTTGTCCAAACGTCCCGAAGGTGTTACTAGACTCCTAAGGAGCATTCTTATTTCCTTGAAATCTTGGCCTAAGAGGAACATTTGCATTCAGATTATACCTCCATGAAAAATTAGGATGGTTTATCGAATCCAAATTATAAGAGCTAAAGTATAAATTATACTGCTATATGTTAGGGTTTCCTATATAGTTTATGGCCTCAAAAGGTTGTACATCATGATACAATAATGAACATTGATTGTTTTAATGGCCTTCCCCATAATGGTCACAAATTACCCCGACACTATTTACCTATTGTATCATTTTAGCCTAACGATTTTGCTTAACTCCCATTCTCTCTAGTCTCTTATTCAATACCTTAATTTAAGTAACAATATGAGCAGAAAATGTTGTCATATAATCAACTTCATAAATCCTTGTTGATTTTTATTAATGGTTGCTCTTTCATGAGTCCTCACATTGTTTTATGTCAGATCCTCGACTATTACAAAAGCATCCTCTGGATAGTGGTTCAATGAAGACACTATAGTAAATCCATAGTGTTGGAATTTTCTTAAAAGGTCTTTAAGCCTCTCATAAGCTTCATGTAAGGATTTTGGGTTAACTTGTTGGAAGTTTTATATTTCTCTAATCATCCTTTCAGTCTTAGTAGTTGAAAAGTTATTGCCAATAAATTTTTCTACTAATTCCTTGTAGTGATTGAATTATTACAAAGGGCATCCAACCACTTTCTAGCTCTGCCATCCAAAGTTCTGGGGAAAAGTCGATGCTTTATAGTTTCTGGTGATACCTTAGCCACCACAAAGTCATCAACAATTTCTATAAAATTCCTTTGGTATGCATTAGGATCTTTAAAAGGTAACCCATGAAACTAGTTCTCATTAAGAGCTTGGTTGGTAGCAGTATCCACATGGAAGTTTACATCTTCAAGTGGTGGTCTGACAATGCTTGAGTGAATGTTATCATATTAAGACAAAATATAGTTAGTAATACTCCTATGGCCTTCAACATTTATTTTTTGCCACATTTTGACAATTTACTACCCCTTGATTATTCATAATCCTAGATAAATTGACATTATCATTTTACTGGTAGTTGTTTATGTTATCTGCCATCTCAAAATTCAAGGATCTTGCAACCCTAACTTCTTTGCTATTATTCTCGCAAGTCTTGTCTATTTCAAGTTCATATGGATTAAGGTTGGCTAAACTCAAACTGCACATGCAACAACACTAGCCAACCAACAAAAAGAAGTAAACTTAAGCTAAGGGTAAAAGTACTGTAAAAATATGATGAACTTGTTCAATTAATTTTATGAAATATATTAAAAAAATATGGATTGGTATCAATTTATTATTAGGTCAATTCATTAGGTTAATCAATTCATTAAGCAACTATATTTTGATATAAATACCAAGAATGGATTGGGTCCGAGTTATTTATGGGTAATCAATGATAGGTTAGAATACCCACCAGCCCATTAAGTAGAGGCTCTAACCTACTGCACAAGTCCTGTCAGTAATTATCCTGTCATATTACTAACAGAGAGGATAAGAGGAATATTTTATAAGCATATCCAATTTGAAATCTGAGCAATTAGGAAGAAGTAGGAAGTTACTGTCTTCAATAATTTGAACATTTTATTTATTAAGTAGAGACAAATACACTGAACATGAAGTAACTTCCTACACTATAAGGACTCATCAGAATAATTTTTTTGGCATATTCAAAAAATAAAACTCATCTCAGTATGACTCTCATTTTTAATGTATGTAGGATTTGAACAAAGCAGGCTGCTGTCTCTACCTGTAATATAATGGCTACACTAGGTGTTTCATCTGCTAAGTACAATTTCATTGTTATTGATTTATTTATTTATCTCCTACTATGATATGGAATTTTATTCCTTCAATTGGTATCAGATCATGGTTACATATCTGTATGATATTATATTGTCATTGATAAATCTATGTATAGACCAAGGTTGAATCTAGAGTTTTCAGATAAAATTTATCACAAATCTTATAGATTTTCTGAAAACAAACTTAGGGTTTTTATAGATAAGAGAATTTAGAAAAAATATATATATATGCCCATTATGTACTATGAATTAAGATGAACATACCCGACCCATTAGAGGCTAGATCCGAAATTTTTCGAGCAAATCTACTTGATGTCTAGATCGAGTTTGTCAAAATGAGTTTAGAAGTTTTACTCTATAAGAAATTTTGAGCAAAATAAGACCTATTTCAAAGCCTAAAATTAGCAAAAAGTGCATTTACCATTGAAGCCAACATGCCCTATTTGTGTGACATTGTTAATATAATATTGTGAATTACACTTGTTTATGACTTATTAGCAACATTTTTTTTAATTAATGTTTTCATAGTTGTATGTATCCTATCAATATGGAAACTATGAATGCATTTTTGTATGATTCTTATCATGAGTTAAATCTAAATTGACATGAATGAGTTTTCCTTGGTTTATTGTAGTCTGAAACCCTTAGGCAGGATTACAACAAACAAATTTGAATATAGTTGTATGAACTGACTTTATGAAGGAAACTTTGTTTCATAATTATGTTGCTTTGACATAATTAATGTTTCCAATTTTTTTTCGCTTTCTCAGTTTCTATATTCCAGCAATTATTTTCAGTGTAAACTCTTAATGGGACAAACTATGATGATTGGAGTGAGTCCCTAGACATGTATTTAACAATCACTAAGAAGGATTTAGCTCTAAGAGTCTCAAGTCCAATAGAGCCCACAACTGAGTCAAGTGCTACTAGCAGAACTTATTACAATTGGTGGCATGAATCAAATAGAATTTACCTGACGGTCATGAAATTCACCTTGATAAGACCATCTAACAAAGCATTCCTGAGAAGGTTACTGTTGTAGAAAATTTGAAGGTTGTTAGTGAAAAATTCATGAAATATGAAAAGACTCAGAAAGCATATCATCTTTCACTGCTAGATAATATATTTATAATGGAGTCTCTGGTATGAGAGAGCATATGATGAAGCTTATTAACGACTATAATAAGTTAAAATCATATAATGTAGACTTTGGGGAGAGTTACTTTGTCTACCGAGCATTATAGTCTCTCTCTACTGAGTATAGGGTCCTCAAGACCACTTATAATTCTCAAGAAGCTTAAAGGAACATTGAACAAATGATTCCCATAAAAGGAAGAATCATTGAAGAAGGCCAGCTCTCAAACTCACAACATTAATTATTTTTCTTAAGATTCAAGTAGTAAGGGTGGTAATGAGAAACAGAAGGGTAAGAAACAAGATAGTAAAGCTAGTGGTAAGAAATCTTTTGGACCCAAGAAGAATAGGAAGCATCATAAGGGTCAGAAGAGTCATTCAAGGGTAATTGCCACTACTGCAAGAAGCCTAGTCACAAGATATCATATTGCTTCAAATTGAAGAATAACAATGAGTGAGAAGGTACTTCTTTTGAATTTGTCCTTTTAGGTCTAGTATGCCCCTTAGCTCTAGCTTGTTTTGAGTCCAACAATTTTAAAACTTTACTTGACTCTTGGTGGTTGGATTCTAGTGCGACTGTTCATGTGACAAATTCCTTGTAGGGCCTCATAAATAGAAGGACACCAAGTGAGAAAGAAAGGACCATTCTATGAGTAGAAGGAAGTTCAACAGCAGTCGATAGCATAGGAACTATTTATTGAAATTTATAATTTGGACATTGTTTGGTGTTAAATGACATTGTTTATGTACCCTCCTCTAGGAGAAATTTGATTTCTAGTTTTGTATTAGACAGAAATGGCTATTCATTTTGGCAAAGAAATGGAAATATTGATATTTTCTTTAATTCAGTTATGATTGGGTCTGCCTCTTTGTTAATTGGTTTATATTGCTTAAATATGAATGTTTGTCTAAATTTGTCTCATAGTGCACCTATTAATGTTGCAATAGGGCATAAACGTCAAAGATTTGAAGAGAGTTCCTCTAGGTTATGGCATCAACATTTAGGCCAGATATTTAGAGAAAGATTAGAATAGATGGTCAAACAAGATATACTAAGGGTGTTGGGTTTCTTTGACTTGGAGACATGTGTCAATTGCATAAAAGAAAAACTTCCTAATAAGGCTAGGACTAAAGGGGCAAATAGGTTTAAGAACTTTTTAAACTTAATCCATACAGATATATGTAGACCTATTACATCAGTTGCCATAGATGGATTGAAGTACTTTATCACCTTCATAAATGATCATTCCAAGTATGGGTGGATAGATTTATTACATGAGAAATCTGAGTCATTAAATGCTTTCAAGACATTTTAGGTAGCAGTTGATTTGAAGGCCGGGAATGATATTAAATATGGAGATCTAATAGGGGAGGTGAGTTTTATAGTAGATATTCTGAAACAGGTAAGAATCCTAGTCCATTTGCCTTCTTTCTGCAAGAACATGGAATTGAAGTTTAGTACACAATGTCAAGCACTCCACAACAAAATAGAGTTACTGAAATATGTAACCGTACTTTAATGAATATGGTCAGAAGCATGATCATCCACTCCTCCCTGCAAAAATTTCTATAAAGTGATGCATTGAAGACTATGATCTATATTCTGAATCAAGTTCCCAGTAAATCAATTCCAAAGACGTCATATGAATTGTTTTCTAGCAAAAGGCTCAATTTGAGGCTTCTTCAAATATGTAGATGTAAAGTAGAAGTAAAACCGTATAATCCCCAGCTCAAGAAACTTGATCCCAGAACCATTAGTGGATTCTTGATTTGATATTACACTGGATCAAAAGGAAGCAAGTTTTATTATCCTCCTCACACTACCAGAGTCATTGAGTCAAACAAGGTATTCAATTTTGAGGATGACTTAGACAGTAGGAGTAATGTGCCCAGGATAATTAATCTGCATATAAAAGATACCATTTTTACTTTGCATGTTTCATCTTCATTGTCATTCCCTGGTCACTTTAATCTAGTTGATGCCATTGGGGAAAATCCTGTAGATTTTGACATTGAACAACTCACTAAAGATTTGCAAGTGGCAGCTAATGAATTGAGATAGTCTCAAAGAGTTCGTAGGCCTACCATTTCAAATTATTATGTAGTTTACTTACAAGAGTTTGAATTTGATAAGGTTGATAGAACTAACCCTACTTCTTTTAAAGAGGCAATAACAAGGCCCTATTCATCTAACTGGTTAAATGCTATAAATGAAGATATTGCCTTCATGGATCATAATGATGTTTGGGTACTTACTGAACTACGAGACAGACATAAACAAGTTGGTTGCAAGTGGGTCATTAAGACTAAGAGATGGACATATGGTGAAATTGAAAGGTATAAAGTCAAACTCGTGGCTAAAGGCTACAAGTATAAAAAAGGCATGAATTATACAAAGACATTATCACCTGTATCTACTAAGGATGCTTATAGGGTGGTCAAGGCCCTTATTGCACAATTTGACCTTGAACTTCACTAGATGGATGTCAAAACTACATTTCTAAATGGAAATTTATATGAGGACGTATATATGAAGCAACTTGATGGATTTGTAGAATTAGAGAAAGATCATCTAGTATGTAAGATGAATAGGTCCATCTGTAGACTGAAGCAAGCTTCAAGGCAGTGGTATTTGAAGTTTGATAAGATTATTACTACACTTGGATTATTTGAGAACATTGCAAACCAGTGCATTTATCATAAATTTAGAGGATGTAACTTTGTAATTCTTGTGCTCAATGTATAGGACATCCTGTGAGCTAGTAATTTTATGCATCTATTGAATAAAACCAAACTTATGTCATCGTGCCATTTTAATATGAAAGATCTCGGTGAAGCCTCATTTATTTCAGGAATTCATATTCACTATGATAGATCATGTGGCATTTTGGGTTTGTCTCAAATTGCCTATATTGATTGAGTGCTGAAGAAGTTCAACATGCACTCTTACGACCCTTGTGTTGCACTTGTATCGAAAGGTGAGAGATTGTAAAAATCACAGTGTCTTCAGAATGATAATGAAAAGATTTCAATGGAAAGAATTCCATATGCATTTGCAATTAACAGCCTTATGTATGCTCAAGTATGCACAAGTCTGGACATTGCCTTTATGATTGATGTGCTTCACAGGTACTTTAGTGATCCCAGCCATGATCATTAAAGGGTTGTAAAAAAAGTCATGAGGTATCTTCAGGGTACAAAGCATCCTATGTTAACTTTCAAAAAGACTAATTCATTAGAGATTGTGGGCAATTATGATTCAAACTATGCATCATGCATTGATGATCATAAATCTACCTCAGGATACATCTTTATAATGTCTAGAGGAGCTGTTTCATGGAAAAGTGCTAAGCAATCAATCACAGCTACCTCAACTATGGAAGCAGAATATATCGCTTATTATGAGGCAACTCCCCAAGCCATGGTTGAAGAAACTGATATTTGGCATGCATCTTGTTGATTTTATATCAAGACCTTTAACCATATATTATGATAGTTTGTATACTATTTGCTTTTCTCAAAACCATAGGAATTCCAGTTGTACAAAGCACTTTGATGTTAAGCTCCTATTTGTTAGATAAATGGTTGTTGAATCTCAGACTCGTATGATTCATATTTCTAGTGAAAATTCGTTGACCAAGGGCTTACCCATGGGAGTATTTAAAAATCATGTATCTTGTATGGGTGTTGATAAATTTTGATGTTGTCTTGGTCTAGTTAGAGCCTGAGTTAAGTCCCAAAAGGAGTATTGCATTGTAAGATGACGTATTAAATGTTATTTTTATGATTCATTCAATTTAGATATTGACCTCACATTATAATTATATCATTTGTTTCCCTATCAGATTCTATGATATTATGTTATAATTATATGTATATCATTTGTTTCTCTATCAGATTCAATGATATTTCGATGTTTTATTGCTAAACTTTGTATGGTTTTTTATGTATATTTTAATTGCTTAATTTGATTGATATTTATTTAACTAGTTGTCTAATAATCAATTAATACCATCCAAGTAGGAGATTATTAAATTAATTTAATAAAATA
The DNA here is from genome assembly GCA_037074485.1 of Delonix regia. Taxonomy (NCBI): domain Eukaryota; kingdom Viridiplantae; phylum Streptophyta; class Magnoliopsida; order Fabales; family Fabaceae; genus Delonix; species Delonix regia. The sequence continues at coordinate 14,300,169 of CM073449.1, forward strand.
TATTAAAATAATGTGGATTGGTATTAATTTATTATTTAGTCAATTCATTGGGTTAATCAATTAATTAAGCAACTATATTTTGATATATAAACCAAGAATGGATTGGGTCCACATTATTTATGGGTAATCAATGTCGTAACCGACCTTTTGGCAAGAAGAAATAAAAATTTTTAGAAATTCATTCCTAAAATGAATCTTGAAAATCAATGTATTTGAATTTGTCACCAAAATTTTTAACGAAAAACTTTGGAAAACCAATTTAAAACAAAAAGAAAAAGCAAAATGGTCTGTGAAATCAGATATGAGTTCAAGAGTCTATTTGAGTGTGGGGAAGGTGTTAGGCACCTCACAACACTCATCCATAAGGACGGTTATTTAAACTAATCAGTTGAAAGGGAATATGGCCATAAATTTATCTCAGTTACCCTTTTTTGACATGCATGCTAGTTAAACAGAGAAGACAAAAACAACAATAATGGAAGCAAATGGATAGATATTTACAAAAGGTGGACTTGACCTAGGATGAAAGCTTAGAGCCTACGTACCCTATGATAGGGATCAAAGTAAACATAGTTTGACTAAAAAGGTATGTCTGTTGGTTAGTGATTTTAAATTTTTGTGATGAGAACAGGAGGGTTTATTAAATAGATTTTTGTAAACAAAATGAGATTGGAATTTGGTTTGTATATATTAATTTACGAAAACCTAATTAATCTAGCTCTCCTAATCTCTTCATTTTCTCTCTTTTATTTTTTTTTTTTGTTTAGTTTCGTATTTTAAATCTTTATTTTGAAACTTAAATGGAACGATTTTGAGAAGAGATTCTTAGGATTTTTGGGAGTTTATATTTTTTGGAATTGAAATTTAATTACAATGAAAGGAATATTTTTGAATTTTTGAATTTATTTAGCTTTTGGATTTTCAAAATTGGAATTTATCGTTGAAATTAAGACGAAAATAAAACCATTTTTCAGATTTTTTGGATTTTCAAAATTGGAATTTATGTATTTTTCAAATTTTCAAATTTATTTATATTTTTTATTTTTTAAAATTAGAATTTATTTTTGAAATTAGAACGCAATTATAATGTAAAGTCATTTTTTGGAATTTTTGAATTTATATATTTTTTGGGTTTTTGGATTTTTTTTAATTTCGAAAGTGAGGTTATGATTAACATGACTTTTAATTAATTTCTTTATATATATATATATATATATATATTATTTGAATTTACTCTGAACTTTAAACTATAATGGAAAAAAATATTTCTATGATTTTTTAATTTATGATTTTTGTATATATATATATTTTTTAATATTAGAATTTATTTGAAACTTAAAGTAAAACTATAATGAAAAAACTTCTTAGGTTTTTAGTTACATACTAAGTAGGACAAATTTTTATTAATTCATCCCAATATTTTAAATGTTAATTTTTGAAACCTGCGGAGACTCAAGGTCTCACGTGGTCTCTACTAATTAACCCTTGGGTACCTGAGGAGACGAGTGATCTCACTTGAAAACCTAAAATATGGAATAAAATATTTGGGAATTCTTCAGGACTGTTTTTATGTATTTTTATGGATTTTGAAATTAGAATTCTTTTAGTCTTATTTTTAATAAGATCAATTCCCCAAAGACTACGAAGACCCAAGTCTCACATGGCATTTTTTAATTAATTAAAGTTTATAAAACACCGACTTAATCATTTTTTAAATAATAGGAAATACTTAATTAAGATATTTATTTTTACATTATTATTATTATTATTGTTGTTATTATTATTTTAAAACAATTATGCATTAATTTTCGGGGTTATGGAGATTAAAATCTCACACGATCCTAAGCACTTGATGAGAACGATATTCTCACACGATGATTTTGTAAATAATAGAAAATATTTAATTAAAGTATTTATTTTTTATTATTATTTTAAAACAAGTATGTACTAATTTTCGGGGTTTATAGAGATTAAAAATCTCACACAACCCCAAGCACCTGAGGAGAACAATATTCTGACCTGATGATTTTCTTAGAACCTTCTTGGTAAGGCCAAAAATTAATCTCATATTGACATAAAAATTATTATTATTATTATTATTATTATTATTATTATTATTATTATTATTATTATTATTATAATTAAAAAAAAAAAAACACGAAGCAAAACGAAGACGTGATACCATAATGAAATTGACATGCATGCATGAGCTCACTTGTTTCATCTCAGTTGGCTCAGCTCATCATTGATTCTCCTCCCCGATGGTCCTCTTCGGTCTTCCTTAGTCCTCTTTCAATGCTTTATGGCCCACCATCAACTTTCTCTATCCTCTCCTTGCTCAACCAGCGGTCTCTCTCTCTCTTCCTCTCCAATGGCTTCTCGGCATCTTCTTCCTTTCTTCTTCTTTTCTCCTTCCACATTTCTTTTCTTCTCTTCCTCCTCCCCTCAGCCTTCTCGGAGCTTGCATGACATTCTCCTCTCTTCTCTTCCTCCTCAGTGTGGCTTCCTCTCAGCTCGTCTTTCTCTCTCTCTCTCTTTCTCAATTCCACGCTTTTCTCTACGTCCTCTATTTGGCTCTATTTTTATAGCACCAAAATAAAGTGTCCACCCCTCTGCTTCTTCCTTTCTCCTTCCTCTTCTCTTCTCCCTCCTTCTCTTCTCTTCTTTTCGGTCTGTCACGCAGTAGCTTTGGCACGGGTTCTCCTCTTTCTCCTTGGTTCAGCCCTTCTCTTCTTCTTCCCGTCTTCTTCTTTTCGGTTCAACCTTTCTCTTCTTCTTCCCTTTTTCTTCTTTTCTCTTCCTCTTCCTCCTCGGTCTAAAGCTTCTTTCTCAGTCTCGTCTCACTCTCTCTCTCTACCCGTGACCTTGTCCTCCCTTTCTCTCACCTTGGCTCCCTCAACTTCAATGTGTTCCCTCCTCTATTAACTCTACCAGCCACCTTTTCTCTCCTTCCCTGTGGCCTGTCACCATCTCTCACTTTTCAGTAGCATATCCCTCCACTTTTGCTGTGTCTCTCATGTCTTCAGCCTCCTTGTGTCCTGTTGTCCCGAATGAGTGTGTGTGAGAGTGTCAGTGTGTGTGAGAATATTGAACGAGAAAGCTAAAGTGGAAGAGAGGAAAGCTTGCATTTGGAGGTAATAGAGTGCCTTTTTTCAGTTTTTCTATAGCTCTACACGATGTAGCCTTATTTCCTCTCTTTTTTTTTTTAATTACTATTACCATTATTATTAATTAATATTATTTGAATTTTTAATTTTCTATTTTTATTATTTTTTTAAATAATTTTACTTTGATTTATTATAATTATTTTAATTAGCTAATTTTATTTTTTTAGGTTTTAAGTTTATTTAATTGGCTCCCATCATTTATTTTTAATTTCAAATTGTCTGCAATTGAAAATGTCATTTGAAGCTTTGTCATTTTCAATTTTTTTTATTTGCTTAATTATTAATTCATTGGTGTATCAATTAATTAAATAATTAAGTAATTAAGGATGTGGTGTTCACAATTAGTTATAAGTTGGATTACCCACAAGCCCAATGGGTAAAGGCCCCAACTTGCAACCCAAGTCTTATCAATAATTATCCTATCGTATTGTTGACTAAGATGATAAGAGAAATATTCTACAAGCATATCCAATTTAAAATATGAGCAATTGAGAAGAAGTGGGAAACTACCATTTTAAATAATTTGAATATTTTATTTATTAAATATAGACATGTACTCTAAACGTGAAGTAACTTGCCACATTCTAAGGACTCATCAGAATAATTTTTAGCTTATTAAAAAAAAAACTCCTCTATGTGTGACTCTCATTTATAACATACTTAAGATTTGGACAAAGCAGGCTGCTCTCTCTATTTGTAAAATTATGGCTACATTAGGTGCATCATCAAGTACAATTTCTTTTCTATTGATTTATTTATTTATCTCCCACTATGTTATGGAATTTTATTCTTTTAGAACTTTAAATTGGTCCCTAGTAACAACATCAAGAACTTGTTGCAAAGTTTAAGAGCACACACAATCACACATATCGTAAACAAGTTGTAAATAAGATCTTTCCCACAAAGACCAAATTTTAAGTTCAATCAATGCTAAACAATTATACCCCTAATCGAAGTGACAAAAATAAATTTGAATGAAATTAAAGGAAAAAGTGTTAAAAGAAAACAATTGCAAACCACTCTATAAAGACTCAATAAAGGAATATCTAGGTCTCTAATTTCCCCCGAAGTCCTTTTTATTAAATGAAATCCACCACCTTTATTCTCTTATCTTGAGTGTTAGCCTAGTTGTCAAGTATTCCTATCGTTCTTCCAAATCTTATATAAATTTAACTATTAGATCAATTTCCTATATTCCTATGGTAAATTGCTCTCTAATAGCAGCTTTAATTCCCAACCCTAAACTGACTACCTATGGCAATTAGGCATATTCCTATCCTAATTACATATTAGCAATTTTAAGTTAATCATAGGTTGTATCAATTAGTTTTAAGTTTAAGTTCCTTTTCTGAGCTCTACCTAAACGAATATATCAATGCCATAAATGGGCAGATCATGAAAAGCATTAAAATCAATTTGACACAAGTAACAAATAATAAAAGACAAAGGAATTACATGAAATTCATCTAAAATAAAAACTTAGGGTTTACTAGATCCCTAGAAAAGAAAATTAGTTCAATATGAGTGTAGGGACAACCATACTAAGATTATAAGCAAATCCCTAATTCAAAATGATAAAAGAGTAAAGAGATGGAGGAGAAAAGAAAAACTCCTTTTACAAGTAATCCTAAACCCTCAATCTTTACCCTTTTATGTGAGCATTGGCTCTTCATGTGTTTTGTGCTCTTTGACAGCTACTATCTTTCGTTCTTGCTAATTTTCTCACCTTACCTCTATATTTTTAGGGTTCATAATGGACTTGGGCTTCTTAATTTTTGAAATTATACATTTCAGTCTTTTTTTAATGTTTGGACATTCAGCGAAGCTTTTTCGAAAAGCATTTTGTCCACAAACTAACTTTTTTGACAATATCTCCATTTTCCTAGCTGGCATCCATGTTATATTCCTGGTCATCTAGATGCTCCTCAACCACTTGCTCTATCTTTTTCCTTTTTTTCTCCACTTTTGATGTCGCCTTTCATCCTATTTGCTCCATCCTTAAATTCCCAAATCCTAAAGAATTAAAACACAAACAAAACATACATAAACAAACCAAAAGACACAAATAGTAAACTTGGCCAAGTTAAACTAATAAAAACAATCCTAAAGCTAAAAACTAAGCTAAAATATTATAATATTGACCAATTTGTACCTAAAAGTTGACTATAATTCAAAGAGTCATCAATAACTACAAAATCTGATTGAAAGGCAATCAAGTACTGCATTGAGTTTCCCCTACTTCAATGGATGGCGGATGGCAGATGGTAGAATCATAGAAAGCTCTCAGATGCATCACCATTGTTAAGACTTAAGATTAAGAGTTTCCTCTTGCCATTTCAACTTGCTTTGCAATTTGTTTTCTGTTAGATATGCCTTTACCATTTTATCAAGAGGTAGAACTTATCTCTTTGAAGGTAATCATTTTGTTTTAGGCACTTTTAACAAGCTCTTTCAACTTGCTTGCTCTTTCAATAGGCTCTTGTAGTTGGGCATTCCAATGGCTTTCTCCTAAACTAAGTACAAGGGTTTCCAGGTGAAGTTGAAGGTTATGAAGTAGTGGATTAGCATCAACACCATCGTCGTGTCATGGAATGGTGACTTTGGTAGTAGTAGTAAAACATTATAGTGCTTTGGAAGCATTTCTCGCAGGGTCCCACCCATTTTTTGCCTCTCATCTTCAAATGCATTACATGTTAATTATACAATGAGAAACCAATTTTTGAAGGTCATGCAGTTCATGTTAGTAATGCAAAAAATAAGAAAGAGACATTTCAGGTTGGCTATATAAACAAAGCATTGGAACACCAAACATTTAATTTGGAATCTCATGGTATAACATGCTAAACACTAAATACCATAATATCAATTTTCTCATCCTTTATCGAATATTAACCATGGGAGCAACACCAAATTGGGAAAATTAGGAATTTAGTAAAAGCAATGAAACACAATGGAGAAAAGGACTTGAGATTGGTGACTGTATATTCCATGGTCAATAAGAAGTCGAGGTTAGTCCTAAGTATGGAAAAAACACACAATTAAATCCATTTGGCAATGACATGGCATTTGTGACTTCAGTTTGTTCACAGAGCTCTCATCATATCACACCTTGTATAACTGCCATTTGTGGCTTCCTTAATAATAGGGGGTAAATTTCAAAAAATTGAAACTATAAGGAATGATTTGAAATATATATATATAGTTTAAGGACTTATTTGCAAAGTTAGACAAAGTATACTGACTAAATGTTGAATTTTCCCTTTTACAAATAAGAGAAGTTTTAAATACAATTTAGTTAGATAGTAGGTAAAAATAAGATCAACATGAGTTATTCAAAATATGCAATCATGCATAAAAAATTTGTTATTATGATGTATAAACTACATAAATAAATGAATGATTTCTATTAATTTCTTCATATTTTTAGCTACATAATAATTACTATATCTTTTGTAGCTACATAATAATTAATGTATCATTTGTTTTAATAAATACACTCAAATCCTAGCAATTTTGATTTTATACAAAATGTGAATTTGTTTTCTAAAAAACATTATTGAATTGTCTTTATGGTTATATTTTAAAAAATCATAGTCTAGGAAATTGGTTTCATTATATTAAGGCTTATGCCTTAGCCATCATTTGTGAGACATATTGCTCGACTTTGGCTACCGTGTTGTGTTGTGATCACTAGCTTGGAGCTAGTCTTTTTTCCACTTCAATTTTTTAAAAAAAGTTACTTATGAATTTCAAATACTTAGCATGATTTGCTTTGCAATGTATCTTGAAATTTACCTAAGCCTTATGAATTATATTATACAATTTGTGATTGTCCTATCTAGAATAATTTTGGCACATGTAAGTGTGATGTGTTTTGAATTGGAAAACGATTATATGGTCATGAAAAACTCCAATGACATCAATAGTCCCCTTCCTAATACGGTTAGTAATATTTGCTCATTGACTGATAATACCCTCACTCTCTTTATATTTATTTCAAAGAAAAGTGTTGGTCCCAATGATCTCTCTGTAGCTTAGAGAATATTAATAGACATGTTTGTGAGTCCTGTATTGTCTGCAAGGATGGAGAGATTTTATATATTCAATTGTAGAACTTTGTCATATTTTTGTTGTACACTAAAGCTCTTTTGTCATAGGCAGAATGTTATTTTTTTCTACATATATGGTAATGGAAGATTAGATTGAAGATTATTAAATCTTTCATCATATCTATAACACAAATGGTTAGGTTGTCATATTTGACTTACAAAAACTGAGTTTATATTGTTTTCTATTATTCGCCCTCATCATTAGGGCATGACAATGTTAATGTTTTGCTATCATGCTACTCTTGGCCATGGAATCTATTAAAAATGGGTTCAAATATAATAACATAGTGCTCCTATGTTACACTCCATTTATAAAAGTGTTAACTCTTAATAATTCAATTCATGCCTTTAGGAGTCAGGTATTATTTCATTTGGAGAAAATTCACCAATTAAATTAGTTTTCATCTTCTTCCCCTGAGCCTCTTTAAATTTCTATGCTCACAAAATTAGGCTTATGCTCTATATGTTAAAAGTTGATTTATCTTGTATTGATGAGCTAATATGTAATAAGACTTTTTTACTCTCATTATGTGTAATTAATGGTATGACTTGTCTACTCAATCTTGTTTCAAATGCCTCTTAGTGAGTGAAAACCATAAGATGATTTGGATAACTTAAAGGAATGTGGGAAAGGGATTTTAGGACTAAACCATAGACTGAATAGTGTGAGTTCATAAAGATTGCAATATTGAGTGGATTGATTTGATTAGAATAGGAATAGACCCATTGACCTCCTAAAGTCATATTATACCCTTATTCCATATTAAAAAATTTTATCAATTTCACCAATGTGTCCTTAAGGATTAACCAATTAAGTTCTAAAATTACTCATTAAATTGTAATAATCATATTAGGCTATTAACAACTCCAATAAGGTTTTTAATTCCTCTTTCCTTCATTTTACATCAATGAAATTCTAAGAGAATTAAGAAAACTTATGAAATCCTCTTACCACTTAAAATGAAAACTCTTGTTGTCCTTATTCCTTCCCTTAGATGCATAATGAAGTTAGAAGAGTCTAAAGACTTTGAATTTCATCACATACCGGTACTAACACACAAAGCCAAATTGGGATTTTTCAATTTTTGAGCTAAAACTCAAAATTGATCACTAATTTTATGGGAGAAAGGTTCGAAATTTACCTAGGGTATGAAGCCTTGACTCACGTTGATGAGATCACACCAAATTTAGCTCCTTATTCAAACTTTTCATGTATGAACAATGAAATTTTTGTGGTCTTTCGATTGTATGCTATATGGGTGAAATTGATCAGTGAAAATGAGAGATAGAGGTTTGAAAATCATCAAGAAAGTAAAGCTCTATGCTAATTCAAAGGAAAACGCACCATATCACACCACATTTAAGCCTCACATCATTTCCTTCACTGCTAAAGGGATTAAAATTTTCAGAGCTTAAACGATGCAATTAGACAAGGAAAGGGCTTAAATTTACCGTTGAATTGAAGCCCTAAATAAATTTGAAGGCACACTAATTTTTGCTCCAAACTAGCTGAATTCTCACTCAATTCACATTCGCCATAGTTTCGCGATTTTCCTATCCAATCATATGTCAAAACCAAATGGGTACTGAGGTGTCAGACGATCACTGGGAGCATGCTATCCCCAAGATATGAGGAGGAAGGTCGATGAAAATGGTTCCTGTGTGTGAAGAAGGAGTCTTGTGCGAGAAGGGAGAAGCTAATGGTGAAAATGATCTAGTTAAAGGTATTTTGGTAATTTACTAAGGAATATTGGCACCATCAAGACAAAAATATTAGAAATGCTTGATTTGCATACTTTGGAGTTCAAACACTGAAGTTGAGAATGCATAGGTTGAGGCTTAGCTACTATTTAAGTTTAATATTGACTCATTTTTTACTTAGTCTTTCTAAATTTCTCCTTCTTTTTTTTTTAATATTCCCCAATTATTTAAATTAACTCTTATCCAATTGCATTTCCTTACTTTTCCTATTCACAAAGTCATTAAAAAAATTTTCCCACTTAAAATATGGTATATAGCAAAAAAATATTAGGAATGTTATAATATTATTCTAAGTTACATTAAATTTTAGATTTCTAAAATTACATGCATATATATCTAATCTTTTTCTTAATTTTCAAATCTATACTATCTATTATAATTAACTAATTGATATTTTTTTATTTTGAATTACAAATATATTGTTTTTATTTAATGCTTAAAGCAGCACACTCCAAAAGAAAAACTTCAAGTTTAAAATGAGTTTTAGGATGTTTGTATTTTTCTTCACAAAATCACATGTCAAAATCAATCCATCATATAGACATATTGATAAGCATAAAGAAATTAGAAATTTAGGTTTATCCTTTTCCTTCTTTTCATATATGGATTTGATGAAGTTGGAAATTCAAATGTTGGTGAATTTAATAAAATTTGGACCGTTAAAAGAAAATTTGATGGTTGAGGTTCAAAAAAGTTGTTAGAAACTATTTAATATTTATTAAAATCTAAACAATTGGATAAAAATTTAATAGCACAAATCCTCTTAAATGAAGTAAATTTGGATTCTCAAATATAGAGAATCCAAATTCCTTCTTTTCAAGATGTCTCCCTCTTCATCTATTGTCTAATATATATATATATATATGTGTGTAAAGTAAACTCCTTTTAATGTGAGAGCTCCAATTAATCAATGAGAATTCCCCTTTGATCAAACCCTTAGCTGTTTGTGTGATGACTCTTCACTATACCCATACTAATATTGGGAATTCTATGAAGTGCATATATTCTTTGGAATCAATAAAAAAAAATATAGTGAAGTAATTAATTAAATGAATTAATTAACTATTTTTTGAATCAATAAATTCTTCAAAATTTGAGAATTACTTGGAGTGAAGGAGAAAATTAATTAATTAATAAGCTGCTTCTCAAATCGATATTTCTTTCATATTTGAAAGTTTTTTGAGTCAATGAAAATAATAAATTAATTAATTAAAGTAATAGAAAATGATACATGGTTGAATGGTTTATTCAACTATATGAATTGTATAGTGTCATACGTTACCCAAAATTATAGGCAAATTCAAATGTAATTCCATCAATTTATGAGATTTTAGAGTTCTTCAGAAGAAAAATAATGGGTTTTTTTGTACATCAAAGAAGATCTTTTGTGGTGGTATCCTATCAATGAGCCTATCATCGTCACTTATCTCTTATCAATCTCACATAGTCAATTTTATGCACTATTTCTAATTAATTTATTATATTTTATTTATATCACAATAAATTACTAAATTTAATTTTTTTTACTAACACATACAAACACTATTGATCTAAAATGTATTGAAATATAACAAAACACACTAATTTTCTCTAAATTCCATGCAATGCGCAAGCAAATAAACTAGTTTTATTGTCAAAAACTGGGATTTTTTTTTCTCAAGAGGATTCTGAAATCACCATTTTATTATTTTCAACATTTTTTGTTTTGCTAGAAGTTTCATATTTCATTATGTTTTTCTTTTCAAGAAAAATTAGAAGTAATATTCTCTGATTTCATTCACTTTTCTTGTTCAATTATTATTTTTTCATTAATTATTTTCAATCTTTCCTTTTTCTTTTGGAGTTTCCTTTTTCCATTTTGTTTTGCTTTCCAATAAAGAATAAAAAAGATTTTTTTAAGATTATTGACTCATCCTTTAATTGCCCATAATCTTTACCCTTTGGAGAGTTTCCTACTTTCACATTGCCTTGCATATAAAAACTAAATGAGAGAGATATTTAGTTTTTTCTTTTTTCTTTTTTAATTTTTGACTGTTGACTTCACAAAATTAGAATTAAAAAACAACAAAAATAAAACAAAAATAGATATGAGGCATGTTCCAAATAGAATTGTTTGCCTTTTGTTTCATTTTCATTATTAAAATAATAAAAAAGATATTGCACTTACCAATGTCTTTCATATGGATTTCCAATTGATAGAAAGTTTCTTATTTTTGTCTGCCTTCCGTCTCAAGAACATATTGACTCAACCTTTAATTGCCTATAATCTTTTCCTTTTGGAGAGTTTCTTATTTTCACTTTGTCTTGCGTCTCAAGATTGAATGAGAGAGATATTTAGTCTTTCTTTTTAATTTTGACTTCAAAAAACAAGAATTAAACAAAAAAAACATAACGAAACAATGATTGTGATAACTCAAAGATAAATGAAAAAAAAAAAAAAGCAATGACACAAAAAAGTAAATAAAATTAAACGCAATTGATATCAACGTAAAAATAAATTAAAAATTGACTAAAAAAACTCTTACTCAAATAGTTATAAATAACTAAAAAATTAAGGTGAAATTGTCCCAAATTAAAAAATACATTTTTTTTAAATACTCAGATAAAATATGGTGTTTGCAATTAACTTGTTTTCTTCTTGTTCTTTGGTTTTTAATTCTCAAGTCAATGTAATGTATGCTAATTAATTTATCATATATATTTAAATTTTTGTGCAATATCAAATATCCACAAATCGTCCATAAAGTAGTCCCCCCATGGCCACCTTAACCTTATCTCTTGTTTGATGCTGTGGACGCTCTAAATTGAAATAAAATATGCAGATCTTCTAAGAAAAATATTTTTTAAAGAAAATAAGAAATTTTTGCCAGAAAAAATATTGAGTAAATAGCCAAGTTTTCCTTGCTTTTCAAGAAATTATTGGCTCATCGTTTCGCTGCCCATAATCTTTCCCTTCTAGAGAGTTCACTGCTTTCACTTTGTCAAGCCAATGTAATGGTAACACGATGGCTACTACAATAAAAAAACTAGGGTTTTTTTTGTTTTAAACAAGAGGATTCTCAAATCGTCATCTATAATTCTTTTCAATATTTTCTTTTTGAAACTTTCCTATATTTATTGTGTCTTGCTTTTCAAGTAAAAAATAAAAGTAATGTTTTCTATTTTCTATTCCTTCCTGTTTTAAATATTGATTTTTCCATCAATTATTTTTAATCTTTCCTGTCTTATTTGGAGTTTTCTATTTTCCAATGGCATCATATCCCCAACTGACAGTAAGTTTCAAATGGTCTCATGAATAGATATATATATATATATGGTACATAATTATAAATTGTTCTGGAATTGATATAATTAAGTAATATTTAATTAACATTTACCATATTAGAATGATGTGGATGGAATATCATCCAAAACAAGAAAATTTTTTAACATCCAAGTACGATATAAGAATAAATTAATAAATATTATGAAAACTTGAGATAGCTTCTTCGCAAAAAATAAATTTCACAGAACATTATATTGTAATTTTATTCTTATAAAAGAACAATAAAAAAAATTAAATTAATATTAATCTAGACTAAGTTTTCATATTCATAAAATAAAAAATAATATTGTAAATTTATTTTTGAAGGAAATAAATTTTGTGTACAAAATTAAAATCACTAAAAAAATAAAATAAAAAGAATATAAATCGAGCATGATTTTCGTGACAAAAGAATAAGAGTAATTTTTCTGAATCTTAAATGGGATTGATATAATTATGTCAATTAGCAACCTAGACTTAAAGGATTATATTGAAATAACAATGAATTACGTAGCCGAAACTTATAAGTTGTAGCTTGCAATTCAAGAAAGGCGAAACACAACATTAAGAACTATCCTAATCTCATAAAATTAATTAGGCAACTTCATTTCATGCCCATCTATATATATCACTTTAACTCCCAAAAGATTAAAATTTATCCCACAAACATTCATTAGTTAAGACTACAACAAACATGGCCTCAAAAATAATTAGCAGTTATGCCACTTCCGTCTTCTCTGACATTGACACCACCCCAGTTCCTGGCGACAAATCCCAACTTGCCAAATGGTTCAACGGCATTGTAGGGCCATTATCACAACGAATGAATAGCCTTGACCCTACACTTGTAGCTGCTGAGAAGGGTGCATATGTACTGAGAGTAATGCAAGATGGGAGTGGAAATTTCAAGACGGTCAAAGACGCCATTAAAAGCATCCCAAGCGGGAACACAAAGCGTGTGATTGTGTACATTGGAGGTGGGACTTACACTGAGAAAATCAAGATTGATAAGACAAAGCCATTTGTGACATTGTATGGGGAACCTGGGAGCATGCCCAACTTGACATTTAATGACACTGCAGAACAAACCCACGGCACCTATGTTAGTGCATCCTTATTTGTTGAATCGGATTACTTTGTTGCTGCAAATATCATCATCACGGTATGTATAATACAAATTGACTATTATACTTTACAAACACCATCATGTTTGCAGTCAAGTTCAAAGCCTTATATGTCTTATTTCTTCCCTTCTTTTACATCCATGAATTCAATAATCTTGGATTTCTAAAAAGATGAATTTTTTTCTAATATACTCTCCATCAATAAAAATAATAGGTTACATATGTAAATATATTAGAGTGTCAAATATTGTTGTCATTCAAGTTTATGTCTAATATATTAATATGTTTTTTGATGATTGAGTTCAGTTTACATTTACATTTATCAAACACAAATAATTCCTCTCGAAAGCAATTATTTATATAACTTTTTGGTCATCATATTTTGTCGATATATCATCATGAATCCTATATAGTCAATAACACGTGCAACCAAAGAGTGAAGCAAGAGGAGTAAGAAAGTGTCTGTGGTTTCAATTAAAAAAAAAAAACATTTTTGTGATTCATTTTATGATATATGTATCTTTTATCATGCCTAATAGAAATGGTTTTCGTTATTTGATCCGGCAGAATTCAGCACCATATCAGCATGGGAAGGCCAACACTCAAGCAGTGGCTTTGAGGATTTCTGGCAACAGAGCGGCGTTCTACGGTTGCACAATGATAGGATACCAGGATACCCTTTTGGACGATAGTGGCAAGCATTTCTTCAAAGACTGCACTATTCGAGGCACAGTAGATTTCATATTCGGGGGTGGAAAATCAATCTATTTGGTAGGCTTGAACTGACCGTTACTCATATATTTCCCAATTGATTTTGCATGGAAACAAGAGGTTGCGTTTTAAAATGATTAGGCATTATATGTATGATTTTGGGATGCAGAACACAACATTGAACGTGGTAGAAAAAGACAAAGGAGTAATAGCTGCTCAAGCAAGGACGAACGATTCGGATGACACAGGCTTCTCATTTGTGTATTGTGAGATAAGTGGCACTGCGAATGGCACGTACTTGGGCAGAGCGTGGAGGTCACATCCCAAAGTTGTGTATGCTTACACTACCATGAGCCCAATTGTGAACCCTCTTGGATGGGACGACGGTCCTAATGGCACTCCCACGTATGTCATCATTTCCATCTACAAAAATTATTAATAAAAAATGTGTCATATTTGTCTATTATCTGGACGCTGTTTATTAAAAATGTGTCATATAATAATGTTCTTATACGAACATATGTGCAGCACTGTATATTATGGGGAGTACAAGAACAATGGAGCAGGTGCAAATGGCAAAGGACGTGCTAGTTTCACCAAGTGGCTAAGTGATTCCGAGGCTTACCCTTTCATCAACCTTGGCTACATTGAGGCTTCCAAGTGGCTGCTTCCTCCTCCTGCTCTCAAAATCTAGTTTCTCTTTTTAGTTTCTTCATAAGTATTATCCTAGAATGCGTTTCATTGTGTATATAAATAAATCCTTTTAGGTTTTCTTTGTCCCCTTAATCTTGTCCAGAATCTTTTAGGTTTGATGTGATGTAAATAGTGGATTTCGATTGCATAGTTATTGTTATGAATATATTTGGGTCAAGATGTGTTTGGATTCGTCGGCTTTATGTTTTATTTTTTCACGTCACATTGCTTACTTGGCTTGGCATCTGATCACAACAAATAGCATACGGTGTTAATGGTTCAATAGATGGCGGGGACTAATTTAAAAAATACTAAAATAATGAGGAGAGATTTAAAAAAATAAAGTGTTATAATGGAAATTTTAAATATCATTTAGCTAAATACAAACAAATTTACTCAAATAACATTGCTGAAAATTTTATAGACAATCAGGAGAGTTAACTTCTTGTTACCATATTGGGATTAAATGAACGTGAAGTTAGTCGATACACAAAGGCAAAGATGCTAACAATTAAAAAACCTTCAGGGCTCGAAGTATCAATTTTATGTGTTAAAAAATTTCGGCCGTTACTCTATGTTCAACTTTTCTTAACTGAGCATACCGCAGATGTTAGCCCTACATATTCCATAATGGGTAAAATTCTTGAGAATGATCAATATTTTATACATATTCCATTTGGGCTTTTAGGTTGCAAATTCGTTCTTACTAAAGGCATTTTGTTTTATAATCCGTACGATATATTTCCTTGCCAGGACACTTTCTTTCCAATTTAATTCTTTTCAAATTTTTTTTCTTTTTCAAAGCTTCCGATTTTTACTGCCTACTTGCTTTTCAAGAAAGAATAAAAGGAATATTCTCCGTTTTCTTTTTCAGTTATTGATTTTTCATTAATTATTTCCAAACTTTCCTCTCTTTTTTTTTCCTATTTTCATTTTGCCTCACTTTTCAAGAATAAAAGGGATTTTTTCAAATTACGGACTCATCCTTTAGTTGCCTATAATCTTTTCTTTTTCTTCAAAGTTTTCTATTTTCACTTTACTATGCTTCTCAAGAATAAGTGAAAGAGATATTTAGTCTTTCTTCTATTTCTAATTATTGACTTCACAAAATTAGAAATAAGCAAAACAATTAAAAAAAAAAAAAAGATATGATTACGTTGACTCAAACTTAAATTCCAAAAACAATTACTCAATAAAATATGAAAAATATAATTGAAATCAACTGCAGCTCAAAGAAAAATTTTAAAGTTATTTTAGATTTTGATATAACACATATTGTAAAAGAAGTAAATATCATTGAGAAATATTAAATTAGAGCGTAGTAGAATATAGTTCTTAAAATAAACAAACATGCATCACTTATAATTTATATAGTTGAATCTCTAACAGAAAATAGTGTAATTTACTCTATTATCTTATCGACTTTGAAGGAAATATAGTATTACTTTGTTTGCAAAATCAAAACCTTTCCATAAAAGGACCAATGACATACTAAATCAAAATGTAATGAGAGTTTAGCATAATTTTGTTCTAAATATGGTTTAGCTCATTTCAAAAAAAAAATCTAGTTTAGCTAATTAAATACAAACAAGATGAGTGTAATTTATTCCAAAAAATATTGCTCGGATACTTTGTTTTCAATTTAATTCTTTTCAATTTTTTTAGGATTTTTCTATTTTATTTTGTCTTATTTTTCAAGAAATAGTAAAAGGAATATTCTCTTTTTTCTATTATTAATTTTTCTATTAATTATTTCCAATCTTTCTTTTTTTTTTTCTTCAGTTTGCCTTGTTTTCCAAGAAATAATAAAAGGGATTTTTTAAAAAATATATTATGGAATCATCCTTTAATTGCTCATAATCATTCCTTTTTGGAGAGTTTTCCATTTTCAATTTTTCTTACTTCTCAAGAATGAGTGAGAGATATTAGGCCTATTTGGTTGTTAGTATTTTTGTGAGAGAATGAAAATGAAAATGAGAAAGGGAATGAAAATAAGAATGAGTTTGAAATTATGTAAAACCAAAAAACAATGAGTTGATTCCTAGGCAATGGAAATACCATGGATTAAAAGCAACCAAACATGAGAATGTGGTTCTCATTATCATTCTTTAGCCTGGATTCCAGTAACCAAACATGAACTTTAAATCTTTTTATAATTCTTAATTATTGACTCCATAAAATTAGAATTTTAGGGGCACTAGAAGCTTTTAGGAGCACTATATCCAATCAAGTAGACTCAGTTAAGGCTTTCCTTGACGACCTTAAGAAGAGATTTTCTAAGAATGAAAAGGTTGAAACTAGTACAAACTTAGCATACTTATCTTTATGAGGTTTGCAGACAAAGGACTTCACTTCACATGTTTTGAATTTCAAATGAAAAGAAGAATTTCATACGTTGAGTAGGGATTCAAAGTTGGCTCCATTGGATGGTGAAGTGAGGCTCAACCATTATGCCAACCTCAATTGTCATAAATCTTCTTATACTTAACAATACATATACTAAAATTAGCTATCTAGTTACCAAATGTTACAAGGTATCTTTGGATTATCACAAAGGGCCTATATTAAAAAGGTTCTCAACAGATATGGCTTGCAAGATTGTAAATTAAGTGATACCCCTATGGATAAAGGAGATAAGTTTAGTGTTGACTAATGCCCCAATAATGTTTTTTAGAAAAAAAGAAATGCATAAGAGTCCTTACGCATTAGCAATACAGAGTCTAATGTATATACATGTTTGTACGTGTCCAGATATTGCGTACATTGTTGGAATGTTAGGCATTTATATAAGCAATCCATGAATGGATCATTGGAAAGTAGTTAAATGATTCATGTGGAATTATAGATTACAAAACATTACATGGTCACATACAAGAAGTCAAATAAGTTAGAGATTATCAAATAGTCAGATTTTGACTGTAACACTCATGAAAAATCCTTTAAATAACTAATTATTTTGAGCGGAAAAAAATTTATATAAATTGAAAAAGGAAGAAATGCATTCCAGATGAGCATAAATTTAGAATAATTAAGGGAATATCGAAAAAGGAAATTTAAGAAGACTTAAAATAAATTGAAGTAGATTATATCTAAGCTTGAGGCTGGCATAAGTGGTTAAGCCTCACCCAATGCCTCTTATGACACTCAAGTTTGAATCCCCCCTCAATGCAACTCAAGCAAACATGACCTTTTTTTTCTTTCTGACAATGCCAAGTGTTCCCTAATGAAGTTACCAAAAGACCCTCAATTATTTCGTCTTCCTCATCAAATTTCTAATTCTCGTGCAAGACTACATATTTAAGGACCAGCCACTGATTTCGTTTTTCCACCTCAGATTTTGCACCATCCATGTGTCGCCAATGGTCATGCATCCGAACCAGCCAATAATCGTACCATCTCTGGCATACATTCAGCAAAAAAATGCAAGGCCTTATTGAACAAATTTTTAACACAATTTCAACTCCAATTGAGTGCAATTTGGTGCATTTTCCTTTGAATTCTTTAGGGTTCCATATCTAGAGTCATTTTTAAACCATTCTCCCTTGTTTGCACTAATCAATTTCATCATTTAATCTCTGAAAATTGAAAACCCCTTTCTATAGTGTAAAGAATGCTTGAATGTCGATTTTGGTTGATTCGACATGATATTATCAAATTAACTTATGGCTTTGTGTTCTTAGTGAATTTTGACCCCTTATCCCCTAATTTTAGTGATTACTTTGAGTTTTGGCTCTTGAATTGAAAAGACCCAATTTGACTATGTTTGTTCATACTTGTAAGGTGATGAAATATGAAATTTTTTTGCTTCTTTGGCATCTATAAGCCTCAAGAGAAGGATTTAGGTTGTTGAAAGTTTTCATTTTAAGTGGTAAGTTTTTTAGAGGATTTTTCCTAATTTTATCTTGATTTACATTGTTGAAAAGAGAACAAAGATGAATGAAAAACCTTGCTAAAATAGAATGAATGACTTTATATAATTATTTTAATTCAATAATTAATTTTTTAGCTTGGTTAGTTAAATTTCTAAGCTATATTAGTGAAATAAAGTATATGTTAGAGAAGATTGACATTGAACGTGATTTAAAACAATGATTAAGTGTTGAGCTAGGATAATGACATCTTCCAAAACCCTAGGTGGAGTTGGATAATCCTTAGTTATAAAGAAGTTAAAAGGGAGCCTTGTTCAAGGTGATTCAAAATGACATTGAATAATTAAACTTTAAGTGAATTAAATTTAGGTTTGATGAGTCAATTAGAAAGCTTATAGGTTTTTCCTCTTAGTGAATTAAATAAGGACTCATACCCATTAAAAGAGGCAATCTGGTTAAGCTGAAGCATGTAAGTCTTAGGTTTTGTTCTTTTTTCTGAAGCTCTAAGTGTTTTAGTTTCTTCATCTTTTTATTGACTTTCAAGCCTACATGGTGAGTTGTATACACTAGTCTAATGCTACATGTGGTGATGTTCCCTTCTGTTATTTAGCATAACCTAAGTTTGGTTGAGTGGATGGGTTTGATTTGCTACTTTAGTGGTTGTTCAATGGTTCACTTGGTTATGGGAGTGTATAATCCTTCTAACGTGAAAAATAGAGTTGCATGTTCATTTGTCAAAATGTCGTTGATTGAGGGGCTACTTCTTTTTTTCTCTTGTTTATTTACTTTTTATTTTTATTTTTATTTTTTGTCTTTCGTATTATTACCATTATCTTTACTTTCCTTAATTTTTCTTTCAGAGCTTAAAAGCTAGGAAAGTTTGCATTTTTATTTGGGTTTAGCTCATGACAGTACAATTTTTTTCATGTTACTGTACACTTTGTTGTTTTTGTTTTTTTCTCTGAATGTGACCTTGCTGCTGTACTGATGTTTTAGCATAATCAAAAAGATTTCAATTGAGTAGGTTTCTCTAAATGGCTCCTTGCTGCTCTATTGATGTTTTGGCATAGACAAATATATTTCAATTGACATAGACAAATATTTTATTTTATCTTATTTTATCATTAAATTCTTTAAAAATCATCATGTGAGATCATAAGTCTTCACAAGCACTTAAAAGTTATTTGCCACACGAGATTTCTAATCTCCTTTGGCTTTGAAAGATAATACAAGATTCCAAAGTTAACATATAATTTTCACAAAAATATAAAAGATAAGATCAGGAAATAAAAAAATAAATAAAATAAAAATGCTAAAAACACCTTCCATTATAATTTCGTGTCATTAAAACAAAATTTCCTTTTCCAAAAAGCCTAAGACAAACTTAAAATTAAAGCAAAAAAATGAATAGAGCAAAAGAGTTTACATTGATTTTGTAAATTGGAACATACCAACAAAACCTCAAATTTGTCTAGTTCAAGAAAACCAATGTAATTTCATCAATCTAGTTCATTCCAAAAATAATAATAGATAAAAACCACAAATAATTTCTTCCATATTTTAGATTGTCGTATGAGAACATTAATCTTCTCAGGCACTTGTAGATAATTTAGTAGAGGTCGCGTCAGATCCTTACTCTCCTCAGGCCTTGGAATTTAATGTCCATCTTCAATACAAAGATGAAACAATCCTAAAAAATTGGTTTGTTTGTGCCTATTATTTGTAATTAAAGAATCCCAAAAATACTTTGTCATTATAAAATCACTTTTCCAAATGAAAAAAGAAATCCAAAAATCCAGAAGTTGAAAAGAGAAAATGAAAGAAGCAAAGAAGTGATATTGAATTTATTTTTGTAAATTAAGACACACCAACCAAATCTCAATTTCATTTTGTTTACAAAAACCTATTTGATCTCAGTTATCTTGTCCCTTTCACAAAATTAAAAGATACCAACTAATTGCCCTACATTTTTTGACGAACTACGTGGATTTTGATCCCTATTACAGGGTACGTAGGCCCTAGGCTTTCATCCTAGGTCAAGTATGCTCTTTGTAAATATCTATTTGTTTGTTTTTATTATTGTTATATTTCTTTTCTCTATTTAACGAGCATGCATGTCAATAAAAGGGTAATTGAGATAAATTTAAAGCCATATTCTATTTCATTTGACTAGTTTAAGGTAACCGTCCTCATTGACAGGTGTTGTGGGGTGGCTAACACCTTCCCCACACACAAATAAACTCCCAAACTCATCTCTATTTTCGCATACCATTTTGCCTTTTCTTTTTGTTTTTGATTTTTTGAAATTTTCAGTTAAAAATTTTGGTAGCAACTCCAATAAATTAATTTTCAAGATTCATTTTGGGAATCAATTCTCCTCTCTTTTTTTAGTCTTTCAGCCAAAAAGGTCGGTTACAACAATTGGTTCTAATTTAATTAGGCATATATTTTGATCCTAGATGTTAGAAATTAGCAATGATACCGATATATTGATTTTGGTCCAAATTGGCTTTTTAAGCAGTTCTAATGCTTCTTAGCCAAAATAGGTAATAGAAATTTATAGGAGTTTAACTAATAATCAATAAGAAATTTTAGGACTTTAAGATAGATGAGAATAATTTAATTTAGAACTTCCTTAATGAAACAATTAATAGCTCAAAATATAAATAAAGGGACATAGAAGTTAAGAGAACTATGCGCAATTAGTAAATGTTCAAGTGTAAATTGACATCTGTGGCATTTTTTATATGTCTAGATTGGATTACATTATAAATCTTTCACTCAAAGACTTGGTTTCAAGAAGGGAAAGTGAGCTTCAAGACAAGGTTGGTAGCCTTATCCTTAAAACTTGCATTTTTTCTATAATGCTAACTTGTGTTATCCATTAATGCATTGATTGTAATTCAAATATGTTGCATTAATTTATAAAGATATGTTTATGCATTGTTGGAAAGGATGAATGAATAAAGGTCTTATTTTCCTTGTAAAAACAAGAGATTACCCTACCTAAAAGTTGCAGGAGATAAAGCATTTCCCACCTAAAAGTGAGAGGATATATAGCATTTCTCGCATAGAAATGAGAAGAGATGTAGCATTTTCCACCAAGAAGTGGGAAGAGAATGAGAGTCGACCTCACCAAGATGCAAGATGAGATGTGGTATGTGTAGCATTATATGTATGCAATCAATGACATATTTGTTTATAGCAATGAATTGAATTGTATGGTGTGTTTTATGACTGGAATTAATGAATTGAATTGTATGGTGTTTATGGTGTGTTTATAGCAATGTATTGAATTGAATAATTTCATAAATAGTTTGGTTTAAATGGAATTTAAAAGAGTTTTAGCCTTATATTTTTATGACAAAAATTAGACACAAATAATTTTATTTCTTGAAAGTTTTAAAATTTTTGAAGTATGGGAACTATGTTTTTGAAATCTCTCAAAATAGAGCTAATTTTGTAAAGAAAAAGAAAACTATGACAAAAAAATGAAGTTAAAGAAAGCTAGAGGCAATCTATATGTGAATTTGCTACTTAGAAATAAAATAATATTAATAATCATTAAAATAATAAAAAAAAAGTAAAAAAAAATGTTTAATTAGTTGCACATTTTTTTAATGAGGCAAAGATATAGTAGAATTCATGCTTTAACCCAAATTAAGCTAAAGAATTATCTTGTATTTAGAATTAAGTATTACACCAACCCACGACCTGGCTGGGTTCTCACCAAGCCACATTATTTGGCTTGGTCTTGGTCTCAAGACCTAGCCTAGGGCCTCGACAAGTCATCCAGTTTTTTTTATTTTTTTAAATTTTTACAAATTTTAATTTAGAATTTATTTTAATATAAACAAGAAGAAGAAAAGATTTAGTTTATATTTAATAATGGAGTATCCTATGTGATTAAAATAATTTATATTCAGCATAGATAAACAGAAGTAGCTATTTCTTTTTTAATAATCATTAATTTTATTAGAGAAAGAAAGAAAAATTATTAAGAAATAGTATGTGTGTGTGTGTATAGGCCGAGCCCTTAGGGGTGACAATAATCCAACCCAACTTGACTTGAAATGACCAAGTCGAAGTAGATTATAATCACTTTAATCTACATTCATTGGACTACATAGATCAAAATGAATTAACTTCTTTAAATTAGAAATGAATCATGCATTTCTTATTTTTCAGTTTACTCATTCTTTCTTTTGCCTATAAGGCTTAGCCAAGCATACCAAATGTTTAATATGTGGTTGATTTGGAATCAAAGGATAGGATAAAGTAACATGACCAAACAAATAGATATTGTCATAAGATTGTGCCAACATATAAATTAGAACCATATACGTTGTCTCATTAGGAAAATCAAGAGTTGTCAAAAAAAAAATAGCAGTAAATCTTTAATTAAATAGTCAAACTAATTCAGCCTCTTTACTTAAAAGAAAAATGAGGACCCAAATTAATTAATCATAACTAAGTCATTCCAATTGTAGGCATGGAAGTATTAAGGTAATGACAAAATGGACTCAATTATTTGATAACCTCATTCAAAGTACATCTTTTACATTTGTAGTGTGTGAGAGTGTGTGTATATATATATATATATATATATATATATATATATATATATATATACTAAAAAATTTTCACTATAAATATAACTTAACATAATCCAAAATTAAAATAAGAAAAAAATTATATATGATTTATTCAATAATTTAGATTGTCTATCGTCATACATAATTGAAAGTCAGAAGCATAATCAAATTTGGTTTTATTAATTTTTGAGATTCTAGAGTTTTTCAAAAAAACAACAATAGGAGTTGCTTCATACAACAAAGAAGATTATTTAAAGTAGTATCCTTCCAATGAGTTTATTGTCATTACTTTTTTCTTCATTATCTCGCAGAACCAATTTTATGTACTTTGTCCAATTTATTATACTTTTTTTATATTACAATATATTACTAAATTTAATTTTTTACTAACACCTACAAAAACCTTTGATTTAAAATGTATTAGCATATAGGTAAAACTTGTGCTATATGTAGATAAATAAACTAGTTAATTAATTATGACTAAGTCATTCCAGTCCTTTACTCAAAAAAAAAATTATCATTTTGGTTTTTTACTCAAAAAAAAGTCATTCATTCAAAGTACATTTTTTACAAATATAGAGAGAGAGAATGTATATATATACATATATATATATATATATATAAATATATATATATATATATATATTAAATTTAGTTGATTTTGTAAATATTTTATTTGACTAAAAATGTTATCTATGAACTTCTATACTTCGACCAGCAAGTGACTCTTTGTACAAAATTCAACAAAAAGAGAAAGAGGAAGAGAACATAGAAAAGGAAAACAAAAATATGTGTGTGTGTGTGTATATATATATATATATATATCAATTAATGTATATTTCACTCCAATTAAAAGTGAAAATATAAAAGTATAATGCCACTTGAGCTCATATTTACAAATAATTAAAAATTTATGTTTATATTATTTTATAGTGTTATTTTACACTTTTTTAATTATGATACAATTAATCGTTAAACATTAAAAATATTTTATCAAATGATTTCTTAAATATATAATTATTTAATATTTAATAATTTCTAAACAAATTAATTTATTTTTTATACTTAACGAGTATAAATATTTTTGTATATCGATTCTCACGAGTGCATTCCGTATTATTAATTATTATATTATAACTAAAAAAATATAATATTTTCATAAATATAATATCAAAATATAATATCTACCTTCTGAAAAATAAAAAACGTTCTCGTAGTTAAATATGCTATAATGACAAAGTATTTGCCTCCTCTACTAGATCTTCTTGTCCGAACGCGGGCGTCCCATCCTCACCACCAAACCATATGCCTTGCTCTCTACCACCTGATTTCAAAACCTGCGTACATACCCTACAACCCCTCCAGTAATTTTCGTCAACACTGTCTCAAGCACACAAAAATTCGATGGCTATAGCGAACTTCGCTTCACCTTCTTCCCTTGTGGCTGTACATTTCATCTCTGCGCCTCGTCTTCTTCACACCTTCTCAACCCCATTTCTTTCTCGAACTCCCACTGGGAATAATGGATTTGCTATGAGAACTCGTGCTATGGGTAGCGATTTGCTGGGTGATTTTGGAGCCAGAGACCCATTTCCAGCTGAATTGGAAAGCAAGTTTGGAGAGAAAGTGTTGGGCAACGTTGACACCAAGCACAAGATCCTTATCCCCAATCTCTCTGCCCTTTCCCTTTCCCAGCAAGATTGCACTCCTATTTCCCCTCTGCAGCCTCCAATGTCTGAAGATGATGCCCAAAAAATGTTAAAGAAGGTCTGAATTCATTGCCCATTTGCGTAGTTTTGCTCATTCTGTGGAACATTTTTTTACTTACGTAGACTTGCTGTCGAATTTTGTAGAAAAGTAATTGAAGATAAAACCTCTATTTTTTTTTATGGATAAGTGAACTTTCAGCTTGGTTTTTGATAGATAATTTATTTCAGTTTAGTCAAAAAAAAAAAAAAAAACTAAATGCTTCCAATGTTAACTTTGATCATATAACGATATGGTGTGGGTTAACCGTGCCCAAAAAAAAAAAATTTACATCAAGTTAATAAAGTGTTAGGTTTCGTGTTAAATTTTGGTTAGAAAATAGATGGAAGCGCAACACTCAATATTTTAATGATTGAGGGACTGGATTAAAGTAAATGATGTATATGGACCAAATTGAAAATCCATCTGTGAGGGACCTAGGTAAGGTTTTCCTCGAAAATAATCTCTGCCTATGAGCTTGTTCGTCTTATATATCAGTCAGTAGTGATATTCAAACATGGAATTGAATCATTGAATTGTTTGTTTCAATTTGCCTATGACAGCTTTCTGCTTAGCATGGATTTGCCTATGTATTTGTACATAACAAGGATTTTGCCTATAGAAAACATATCCAGAAACCTAAGTGATATACTGATATGTCTGACTTGGGGTTTAAATCTTGAGGTCCTTCCACTAAAATATCTTGAATGTGAAGTTTACATGCTTGCTGAGATAATTGAGCCTACTCTTCTTTTCTTTTCTTTTTTGTTCTCCTCTTTTTATAGAACTTTCTGATTTGGAAACAAGGACAGTTCTAGTTGTAAATCATAATTTTTGTGTGTCTTAATTTTCTGCAGCTCAGCTTTTGAAGGCTGGTCCGGTACTTTTTGTTGCATATCTGATTATTAGTTTTGGTCTTGTTCCAAATCTAGGAAGACAGAAATGCAACTTCTCTTTCATTAAAAAGATATTGGCATATTTATTTCAATCTGTTATACAATGGCGGAACACTTACAATCATTGTCCTGGAGTGGCTCTCTGTTCTAGGGTTAGTTACTATTTACTCTTAGGAAGTTAGTTTTCCACCGATCTTTAAATTTAATGTTGGATATATTTAAACTAAGATTTATACTAGAGATTGAGCTGACACACTCAAAAGATTGCTAGTCAAGTCATTTGGACAAAATTTGTGTTTGGAGTTAGCTTCATGGTTTCATCAGTCTTCCATCAATCGTGTATACTTGCTAATCAAGGCTTACCCAAAGACTGTATCGAAATGCTTACCCAAAGAAACTGATTTTGGTAATTTCTAATGTTATTTCTTACTAGTTTGATCTCAATCTCTTGATTTGGAGTAATTTCTTCTCGGTCAATGAGGCAAATTTGATGAAAGTCCATTTTCACTTTCGTTTCTTCAGTTTCTTTAATAATCGTGTATTCTTTTAGTTCCTGTAGATTGTGGGTTGGAGACTATTGCGTGAAGAAGGTGGACTTAAACTTCAATGCTTATGGAAATTGAGAGATTTTAAATGTGGAGTTGAACTAATCAATAGAATCAGTAAGGTTACAGAGGCAGGAGGCCATTTCCCAAATCTCCACTTGGAACAACCCAATCAAGTCAGAGCAGAATTATGGACAGCTTCCATTGGTAAGCCACAAATTAATACACTTCCCTGGTCCACCTAGAAGATCTTCTTCTTTTTAGAGAAAAATATCATTTTAGTCCTAACATATTATTGAATTTTCATTTTGATTCTTTACTCATTTTAATTCTTAAAATGGTCTCCCACTGATTGAGAATTGTCACTTTTTATCCCTTCCCATGTATTAGTAGGGCTTAACTTTAAGATATTCTATATAATAACAATATTAAGTGAGGGATAAATAAGATAATTTTCAATCAATAGAGAACTAAATGAAACAATTTTTAATAAGTGGGTAATCATTTTCAAAAAGTAAAATAAGTAAATGACCAAAATAACAATTAGCGATAAGTCAAGGACCAAAATGATATTTTTTTCCTTCTTTTAAACTTGGTTTATAGAAATTAGTTTAGCAAACCAATAGATATGTGAGCTTGTCAAAAATGAGTTACAACGAAAAATATAGTAACATTCTTTTATATTTATTAATGATTAGTGTAGTTCACTCATATTTTTGTAAATCTAACGTACCTAAGAATTTTTTCTTATGCAATATCATGAGATTTTGGTTGATTGAAAGGGTTGGAATTTGTGCAGGAGGATTGAGTATGAATGACTTCATAGTAGCAGCAAAGATAGATGAGATAAAGACATCGGATCTTGCCCCTAAGAAAAGAATATGGGCCTAACGGACCTTAAATTCCGTTAAAACCAGATGATTTTCTCTCTCATCACAAAGTCACCATTAGTTTGTGCTGTATTGGAACCTTTATTGTTTCTCCCCATTTTTAATGGTCATTTTCCCCCAAAGCATTTGTGCATTTTTATTCTTGTTTTATTCAGAAATGTGTTCTACATCCGTGATTTAAGTATTTGGCAATCCTTGAATGGCAGCGCCTGGAGGGTTCAAATATTTTAATATAGTATATTGAGAATCTAGCTTAGGGGTTTTTTAAAAAAATAATTTTTTGACGCGGAGTCAAGTTTATGGAAAGGACATAAACTTATGAATATTGAGAATCTAGCTTAACGGTTCAAATTTTTTTATTTGGATATGATTTTAATACTTTTTAAATTTTATTTATGAATCCAAAGCTCTTTTGAAATTTGTCAATTCACCCTTTCTATTTATTTTATTTTTCTAGTAACTCCTAAAAAATCAATTTGTAAATTGGAAATAAGGATGAGATTGGGGATTTGGGGGTTATTGTAAAAATAAAGAAAATGGGGGGATGACTTGACACAATTTAAATTAATGTTCTAGGAGGATTATTGAAAAAAAAAAAAAACAAAGTAGGTGGAAATTACAATTTTCATAAATAACGAACATTGGGTTCATAGTAAATTTAACATTATTTTAAGTAAGTATTTGGTCAATATATTTTTACGTGTTACAATGACATTTTTTTTTTTATCAATGTATTACATATTAATTACACTAATATAACCATAATTGGGAATGCATTAGAGAATTCACTTAATTTATTTTAGTTTGGTATTATTATTATTATTATTATTATTAAATTTTTTGTTTAGCCCATGATTGAATCCGTACCACCAGCTTGAGATTCCAATGAAGGCTACTCAAACTTGTGTAATCGTCTTCTAAGGTACGAAACAAAAGAAACTTCACTATGAATTGGGATCTCTTGTAGTGAAAATTCTTCGATTTTTTTTGTAAAGATTTGGACGGTTAGAATTTGAATCATAAAAAAAATTTAACGATTCAGATTTATTACTGTAATATATTTTTAAAAAAATATATAAAATATTAGATTAAAATTCAACCGTTTTAATCTATTAATAAAAATACTCAGAGAATTTAGGGTTTAGACGGTCGAAATTGGATCTTGTTTAGTCTTAAAAACAAGGTAGGCAGAAGAGTGCTTGATGGTACAAATTGGGCTAAAGTATTTGGGTTTGCCACATGGGCCGTTTGGATAAGAGGATGTGAATATGGTTTTTTAGAAAGACAACACCACTCCTCATAGGTTGGTCCAATGCATTGGTATTCGGTTTGAATATGATTCAGAATCTGACTTAGCTAAAGATTATGACAGAAAAATTTTCTTAGGGACCTGGTATGGTAAATGGCCAGGTCTAGGTCATCACTATTTATTTTTTATTTAAAAAAATTATTTTAAATTAATGAAAAATAATTTTTAAAAATTAAAAATAAAAAAAATAAAGATTTGAAAATGACAAAAACACATAATGACAAAAAATTAGATTTGGAATAAAAAATAATTAAGATTTGAAATGAATTAATATATTTAAAATTTATTATAAATAAAAATAAATTAAATTAAATTATAAAAATAATATTTAAAAAATTAAAATATAATTAGACTTGATCAAACTAAGTAAAAGTTAAACATATGATCCAACCTAACTCGATTAATAGACTTAATTCAACCTTATAAATATGTAAATTATTTTTATTTTGATCGAGCCTAAGTCACCGTAATATAATAGGATCATTGGGTATTTGTTTATCACCAATTTATAGAGTCTGCAAATTTATATCTTGCACCAATAACGTCCCATCTTGTTATCTCTTAAAAGACTAAAATGTTTACTAATTGGTAAGTTACCTTTGGAAGATTGGGTCAAAGCTAACGTAGATGCCTTTGTGCTTTAAAATGGATCAACTTGGGAAGGAGGTATTATCAGAGACGTCTCGAGCTATGACTTAACAAGCTCTTACAAAATTGGGGCATATTAATCTTTTGTTTTTAATTTACGCCTCTAATAGTTTAATTCTGAATCCACCCCTACTCAAGCGAAATTTTATTTTTGGTATAATTTACTTAAAATATTAGTATAAAATTAACCTTCGCAAGTAATCTGTCAACAGCAATATTGAAACTGGAATTCATTGGATTATTTATGTTATAGAAAAAAAAACTTAATTTTTTTTTTTTCTGGGGAAACATATGCCTCATTTCCCCAGTCACCATTTTAATATTATTTTTTGAGAAAAATATACTTTTAAAAAATTAAATATGATATTTTTTAATCAGCAAAAAATTATTTTAAATATTTTAATAAATAAAAATTAAAATAATAATTTATTTTTTTTAAGTAGACGTTATTTTCACCACTCATCATGAAAATGATGAACCAATGTGTAGTACAGGTGCACTTCAATAGAAATGATTGTACTGCAGTTGGACCTTTGTAGTACAGTTGCACTGCATGCCTTTCTCCAAAGAAGAGCCAACAGATTTTGGCCATTGGGCGGATACTAGATAAGTTACAGAAAGATACCCAAATTTGAATTTGAAGATTTTATTTAATATTTTTAATAATCGTATCTAAAATATTTAATATTTAAAATTTATTGGTATCTGAAGTAATTAAAAAATTGTACAAAAAATGATTTATCAACTATTACTTATATTTATTTCTTACAGTTAAATTAAATTATATTTTAAAGTTTTAAATTTGTATGATTATTAATTATTTTAAAAATGTGTAAAAATTTTAATCTAACAAATAAATAGTTAAGTAATAAATTTTTAGTGTATAATATATAAAAAATAATATATAATTAATATAACAATATAAATATTGGATATATTGTATCATTTTCATCCATTTCATACTCAAAGAACATGGATAGAGTTAGAATTTAATTTTAAGGAAGTGAAAATCTTCAAATCAAATATTTAAATTATGATGAATAAGTTCTTACAATTTTAAAATGTGAGTTTTTATTAATTCAAGAATCAAATCAAGAATTTAAAATAAAATTATGTATAAAAATTAAAATTTTAAAAATTTAAAAGGACGACTATCTGTCTCGCGCCCCTTATATTCATCCTTACAAAGTAATACTAAGTATTTAAAAGTTAAATTCTCTCATTAATTAATCAGATATTAATATTTATAGTCAGTATCTAATATCTAATAAATATTAAATTCTTTTTGGATATATCATTTAACATTCGAAATGGAAAATAGTAATCCATTGTCATCTTAAATGTTACTCCTCTACGAAGAGAAAGATGACACGGCCAACAAACAACACGTAATCTTATATTTGCTTTTAATGACAGAAAGAAACTGAAATTATCTTAACGAATTCATAATTTAACTTAAAGGTTTTGACTTAGCGATAAATGCACGTATGAGATATGTAATTAGATTCATTATTGTAATTTGAATCATAATCGGTAAAATTTATTATTTTTTAATATTAAATTATTTGCACCCGTTATTTAAGTTCTTAAAAAATTAAAATATGTACCATTATTTCATTAGAAGATATGATAATCAACGTTGAAGAGACGCATTTTTTTTTTCTTAAGCAAGGGTACAAATAAAAGTGTGCACAAATTCACCCCAAACAACAAAAGAAAAAGTTCATAAATTTTTAATATTTAACGTGGGCAAAATATAGCCTTGAAAAAATCGGGTTCACATCAACTAATAAATTTATTAACTTAAATAATTTGTGCAATTAATACCTTTCTATACCTCGATATATCTATATATCTCTCTCTCTCTATATATATATATCATCAAATTTTATAGTAAATTTATCTACTTTTCTTTTCCCATAATAGTAATTTTATGATATCTACTTTAAACTACCAACAATATAAAAGCATGAAATTTCAATTCAAACCAAATAATTATGCATCTAAAAATATACAACTCAGCCAACATAGCAATATATATTGATTCCATGATTATAAAATAATACTAATAATATTTTATTTTCTATTTATAATTAAATTATTATTTTAATTTCTTATTTATTTTATTTTTTAAAATAATTTTTCACTAATTAAAAATAAATTATCACATTTAATCCTCTCATACACATTTTGATTGAGAAACTTAACAATTTAAAAAATAAAAAAACTAAAAATAAAAATTTTAATTTATAAGTGACTATTTTAATAAATAAAATAAAAAAATAAAATAACAATTTAAATATGAACTAAAATGATATTTTTCTTAACAAAATAACTACACCAATTTTCATATATTCATCAAATTCGGAGAGTACACTGTACTACAGAATTGGTGTACCGACTCGCTTAGTAACTCACTCCTCCAAGCGGTTAGAGAGGCACTACATCCTCAGAGCAAGCATAAGCAAAACCGCGTAATTGAATAACACCTTAACTTTTCTCGAACTGAGAAATGGAAATGCTAGTGGCTTCCGCTACCACTACTTCCCTACAATGTGCCTTTCTTCCTCGCCACGGTTTGCAATCTCTATTTTTGTGCTTGCCTCTCTGTTCCCTCTATCTTTCTTTGTTATTGATTTCGTTTTCTTGACTGATAGGGTTATTCGGAACTATAGGCTCTGCTGGGAGAAAGGTTTGCTTTCAACTATCTTATTTCCAGCATTCCTAGTTGTATTGTACTTGCACCATTTGGTCAATGAGAATCGTTAAATTAGTAATTGCACATAAGCCAACTCAGGGTTCGGATTCCTTTCTTTCAGACAAATTTAAAATTGAGTTAACGAAATGGGGTTTCAAATTCTGAATATTCTCTCATCTGTCTCCCCGCCCGGGGGGTACTCTTTTTTTTTTTTTTTTTTTTGTGTTCTTGAGGTAAAAAGAAAAAGAGAAGATTTACTTTTGTATTATATGCTTTACATTTTCTAGTTGTTGTTGTTGGTGCTGCTGCTTGTTATGTTTACTGAACATCTGTTTGGAAGTATTGGTAGACATGTTGAAGTCATTCTGAATATACTGCCGCTATAGTATTACGTTAGCATCTTAAACTCTTATTAGTTGAAATAAACATTGGGGGATTCGTTATAGTGATCTTTTGGTAAAGTGCATCATTAATGTACGAGTCTTTATTTTTATAGATCCTTTTGCACGATCTGCTTCTTGCATAAGCAATTCCTATATAAGAAACTGCTTAATGATTTTCAATTGGCATGAGCATTGACAACATGGTGCAGAAAAACAAGTCTGATACCAATTTGATTCATAACCAAAGGAAAACACTCGGACAACTCTGAGTAATCTCAATATATTAATCAATGAGAAAGGGGTGAATAAACCAATAGTCCAGTAGTCCAATTTATAGGCATATAGAATGCAAAATTGTAACCAAACTAAAAGTCCAAAACAAAAGCTTTAGTTATCTTGGACATAAATAACCATTATCCAAACAATCCAAACTAAAACAAGAACATTATTTCCTAAATTATAACACTATTAAATGAAGTTCAGCACGTGTATCACCGCAATATTAAAACACTGTAGGAAGCACCATAAGTCCATCTCTAAACAAGGAAGAGGATGACCTCCTGAATAAGTTTTTTCTCTTTCATCTTTCTGGTCTGCTCTACAAATTTAGCTACAAATGTGTCGTTTTTTTTTTTCTTTTGTGAACTAAAATTTAGGAGTTAGATAGGTTTTGTCTAGCTTCTACACAGGTGTACTGCAGTTAGTGGATGGCTACCAATAAAGGATCATGAGCAAGACTTGAACCCTAGTGCTTGTTGTGTTGGCACTGCTCAATCTTGCCAATCATGCTTACCTTTATTGGCTAAATAAATATAGTCTAATACTTTGTATGAGAAATTCTATGGCTAGTAATAGAGTAGCCATGAAACCTTTGGTGAAAAGATACTCAAAGCATAAGTATTCGTCACAAAAGTAACTGAAGAAAATTGTTAAGAGGCTTTCTTAGGATATTAATGCAACTGCTGACTAATTGATTAATCCAAATTGGTTCGTAGGCTGAGTTGCTCCTAGCCTCTTATGTCTTGTTTGGTCATTCATTGATCACTGATCAGTCAATTCGAATATTACATGATACAGATATAGTAAATTTGGAAATTATATAATATAATACTCTTAAATGGGTAGAGATTATTATACCTCAGAGTAAACAAAAACTAAGCTTCAAGCCAGCAAAACATTGGCTTAATTGCACTCGAGTAGAATCTTACAGGAAGTATATTCTTTCATTACATTGGTACTACAGTTTTCCAATTATTAACTTTGTATACACAGATTTTTGTATTAGTCGTCTAAGAAAGTATGTTGTACACTGCAGAGAAGATGCATAAAGAAAGTTGGATCAGCTGAAATCACTGCAAAGTTTGATCTGAAGCCTCCACCATATCCACTGGTAAGTTCTAAAGTTTGTATTTTTACATGTTATTATTAACTATCCTTATACTTGCATAGTTTGTCATGTGAACTTATGATTTTAGTTACTTGTGTGCCAAAAGTAGACTAGGCCTAGCTTTTGGGGCAGTGCTAGACACTTTGTTGGAGAAGCTAAGAGCTAAAGAATATAAACAAGAGGCAAAATTATTTGTGTTACATAATATACATAAAATTAGTTCTAATAGTAACTAAACTTTTCTTCTTAATAAAAATAAAAATGTAGTGTTAACTTTCTTTATTCATGATTCAGTGAAAACAGAAAACTAATTATACAAGAATAAAAACTGTAATCAACTGATTTGGAACTGGAAATTTAATTGTTAATGACTTGAAATAGTTATATTAAATATAATAATGAATTGTAATGATTGGATAAAAAGTTAAGAAAGTTGGAAGAAAGAATAGAACTTGAATCTGGAACCACGACCAGTTATGCATATAAAATTTTGTCTGAAATCTGTTGAATTGATTTGCTGCCAAAGTTTGAGCCAACTCAGTTAGTACTGTGCAGTTGGCCTTTGTAGTTCTGAAGAAGCTGAGTGCTATAATGAATTTAATATTGCATTGAACACTTGGTCAGCATCAGTTGATGGCTTTATTCTTGTGCTATTACATTTATTTTTTTAATCATATTCTTTCCTTATTCTGCCTCATTGAACTCTTCATTGGCATGATTTAATAGTAATATTCCTACTTCTGTTTTTTTTCTTTTTAGTGCTGCTACTACTACTTTTCAATAATCTCTTTGGGTCTATCTTTGGGTGAAATTTACAATACCACAGTTGGTCCATGAACTTGGTTAAAGCAAATTGGAATGAAAGAGACTTTAGCTTTTATTGGTTTAGTTAGTGAGTCTACTTAAGCTTGTATAATAAATGAGCTTGCCAAGTCTTTCTTTGTCATCCTTCATTCTGTAATGCTGCCTTCTAAAGTTTATAAATCTAGCCAGTTAAGTTCTTTATTTGCACATCAATTACATGAATTGAACAATAGAACAGACATAACATTCACGTAACATTGACCGTAAAAAATATTGACCAGGCCATGCATGGTATCCCTGCCTACTCTTCTACATTAAATGTTGGATAAATAGTATATAGTTAATGGGCCTCCAATTGAAAGGGGCTATTTCAGAAGGCCTAAGCTGATCAGAGGAGGGCAGGATGGCTATGAGGAGGTTGTTACACAACAGTTTAAAGGTTTTTGGACAGATATGGACAGGGGATATGTGTTGTTACTTAATTACGTGGGCTTAAGCAATACTATTAAAGGGAAGGCTTATGAAGAGTGAAGGAAGAGTAAAAGAGGGTTGTGTGGAATTTCTGAGAGGATTAGAGAGATTACTAGCATCTCAAATGGCTAGTATGTTTTGTCTTTTCTGCACTAGTCTCTTGCGATTTTGATTTCATAAGGATCTATTTCAGTACTGCTAAGTGAGTTAGATGGTATTTCACATATAATTTCTGGAGCATTTGCTTGGATGCATCAATATTCAACCTATATTTTATCCTAATGATGACCTTCAGAATGCTTTGGAGCCGGTTATGAGCCAGCAGACACTAGAGTATCACTGGGGGAAGCACCACAGAGCTTATGTAGATAACCTAAACAAGCAAATTGCAGGGACAGATCTAGAAGAGAAGTCACTGGAAGACATTGTAGTTATTTCATACAATAAGGGTGACACTCTTCCAGCTTTCAACAATGCAGCACAGGTATGCTTATTCGAAGCCAGGAGCTCTTTTACAGTTCTAAGTTGTTGTTAAGTAATCCAGATTTACTTTTGGCAGGTCTGGAATCATGACTTCTTTTGGGAGTCCATGAAACCAGGTGGTGGTGGGGTCCCATCTGGTGATCTTCTACGACTAATTGAAAGAGATTTTGGCTCATTTCAAAAATTCGTTGATGAGTTTAAGACTGCTGCTGCAACTCAATTTGGTTCAGGTTGGGCTTGGCTTGCATGTGAGTACTAGCTAGTAACTCTTTCATCTCCTATTTTCTTCATTCTCTCGTAGTACTACTTGTTAAATTTAACCTATCAAGCACTTATTGCCCGTTTATTTTCCTCTCTTATTGCTGAAAAACAGATAAAGCGAACAGACTTGATGTTGGAAATGCAGTAAATCCTCGTCCATCAGATGAGGACAAAAAGCTTGTAATAGTCAAGAGCCCCAATGCTGTGAACCCCCTTGTCTGGGACTATTATGTAAGGACTAATTATAGCAATTATTTAATTTTGATGTCATGCTAGGATAGCGTAGAAGCATACTGGATCATCTAATGCTTATGACATCTATTAAAATGTGTTGCAGCCACTCCTCACCGTTGATGTTTGGGAGGTAATTCTCAACTTTACTTTCTTTTTAAAGAAAGGCACATTTTACATTCCCCACACCCCCCCCCCAACCAAAAAGAAAACAGCTTAATTAAAATATTGGTACTTGAATTATAAAATGTAACAAAAGACCTTATTGAACTTTGGACTAAAATTAAAACCTTAAACCCAAGTTAATATTAACAGCAATAGGCTATGTAATTATGACTTTAGTGGTAATGTTTGACTTCCTTCAACGTTAAACTAGCAAAAAGTTCCTTTTCCAGTTCTGAAAATTAACTGGGATTTAATATTTTCATTTTAGTCCAAAGTTCAGAGTATTTGTTACATTTAAATTCATGTACCAATTTTTTAATTATGCTTTAGTTAAGGGGAATAAAATGTTGTTTTGTTTCTTTTTTATTATGAAATGAAAGACTTATTTAATTTTTAGAACAGTCATTATAATTGCTGACTTTGCAATGCTTTTTCATTTCTGTACAGCATGCTTACTACCTAGATTTTCAGGTGAGATTAAATTCGTAAAACATTATCCTTTACTGCCGACTCAGTTTTGTCCAACAGATAACCATAAGCATGACTGTTTTGTCTAAACAGAACCGGCGCCCTGATTATATTTCGGTGTTCATGGAAAAGCTAGTGTCATGGGATGCAGTCAGCTCAAGGCTTGAACAAGCAAAGGCTCATGTAGCTGAGAGGGAGAGGGAGGATGAGAGGAAAAGAAGAGAGCAAGAAGAGAAGAAATTGAAATCCAGTGAAGCTACAGAAGAGATTTATCCTGATAGTGATGCTGACCCAGATGCTTAATGATTTTCTTTTTGTTATTGTTTGGTTTATAATGTAGCAACTGTGAGCTAGAAATTGAAATATGGAGTGCCTGTTGAACCAGATAGGTGTGCTATAGAGGTCAAATCACATAGAGCTGCCAAATTTTGATCTATGACCGGAAATCATAATCATAATTCTTTTGTATAGAGTTAGGGCTTTATAAATGCTATAATAAACATCTATCTTAGGATATCTTCTGAAAACCTACAAGCCTTTGTTTTCATCACATAACTTTGTGCAAGGTTATGAAACTTGTGAGTTTAGATAAATTCGTAAGAAAAAAATATATTCATAACGTAAATTCATAAAAGTTTGCCTTGATTAATAAATAGTTATCAAAATATGTAATTTTATAGTTTAAATATTATATATATTAAAAAATTATTCAAATGTAATTCAAATTATATTTAATCAAACAAAAATTATTCATATTTTATAATTTGTAATACTTAATATAAATATTTTAAGATTGTCATACATAGATAATTATTTAATATAATTAATTAAATAATATTTATTTTTTTTATTTAATACGTATATATTAAATGTAAATTTATTATTTTTTATATATATTTAAACTTGTAATAAAATAAATTATAAAGGTTTTATGAAAAAGAATCTTGTTTATATCTTATTTAGTTTTGAGTTAAAATTATTGTATTGTTGATTTTACAAACTAGTTGACACGTTAGAATCATAAACTTGATAATCT
Source organism: Delonix regia (assembly GCA_037074485.1). Lineage (NCBI taxonomy): Eukaryota > Viridiplantae > Streptophyta > Magnoliopsida > Fabales > Fabaceae > Delonix > Delonix regia. Next base: position 14,337,923 of record CM073449.1, read on the forward strand.
CGGTAAGTCAACTCATGAATTTACTTGAGTTTATACTAAGTATGAGTTTATAACAAGTTGACTTATTTTTTTTATATACAATTGTAAACTCGTAAACTCAGATAATAAACTTACAAGTTTGACAATTATGTTTGTGCTTTTTTTTTTTATATAATTAACAAAGAAAACTCTTGATTTTAAGAAACAAAAAACAAAAAAAAAAACCCTTAAATATATTTCTCTCATCAATTGAAAACTGATGAAAGTCTCCATGTGAGTCAATGTATGTCTAAACTAGTGTTAGGTTAATGTGATTTTGAATCAATTTAATTTTTATGGTTAAATAAGATTTTGCAATGATTTATATTTGGAAACATTTGTTTAAAAATTGAGTTTTGTTATTTATATAGTTTATTTAATGCAAAAAAAAACTTTTGTGCAAATAAAAATTTGATAGATAAAATTAATTTAAGAAAAAATCAAATCTCAAACTAAACGAAAATATTCACACAAAAAAAATTTTATTTAACTATACAAATAGACTTTTAAACTTTTAAAACCCTAAATCAAATACAACCTTATGCCACTTGCAGCTTAACAAACACTGTCCGTCACCCCTCACCAATTTCATGTATTTCTCTCAACAAACAATATTATCTACACAAATCAGTACACATCATCTTATTGGGGATATCTTAAAAGACAAGATCTTATCCAGCTCGGAAGTCTCTGAAGTATCTTTACTAGGTGGGCCGAAAACATCCCAAAACCGAAGAGTCTCATCTGCCCCGGCTGATACCACCGTCAAGCCATCAGGGCTCTGGATAAAAAAAAAAAAAAAAAAAAGAAAGACAGATGAAAGCCATTAACATTAAGCATACTATAATTGTACTGCTATTTGTAAATTTGTAACATGCTTCAAATTGTTCATTACACCCCTATGCCAGAGTCCAAACTAACATGCAGTCATACCTGAGCTAGGTGGAGGATTCTGGAAGCATGACGATTTAAGTATCCCACACTACTCATGGATGGATACCTCCATAAGCAAAGCTGGTTCTGATGCATGCCTGTACTAAAGCCATGACCACTTAATATCTCTTTGTGGTGTCTATTCCACTCTAATCCACAAACCTGCACAGCAAGCCAGACTACACTTAATTCAATGCATCTGTCTAAAGGGTTAAATAGCCAGCAATTAGAACAGCACTAGTATGTACTATTGGGCCAAAGCCAATCTTGATTAATGATAGAGGAGACAATTGAGAAATTTTAAGGTAACTAGATATAGTGTACTTGCTGATTGTAGGATGAGCTAATAAAAAATAGCTAAAGTGAGTATCAAGAGGTGGGTCTATTAGCACACTCAATTTGATGAATTTATACTGACTTCTTCTTGCAACCATTGGGCGAATGGGTTAAAATGTAGAGTTGTCAAAACGTGTTAGCGTAATCTACACAAGTTGGTCTCAATTGGGTGGGATGGGATGCTGAATTCGGACCACCAAGCCCTAACACACCAAAAGATATTTAAAAAACTTGTAAAACAAATCCGAAACAAAAATATCCTATTATCTAACTGAATATTTAATTATAATATCAAAAACTCATGTTGTCCATTGTGCTTAAATATTAAATATTTAAAGACAAAAATAAGGATAAAAGTTATTAAAACTATGAAATATTAAACCTTTGAAGAAAAAAAAATCCACAAAACCTCTTAATTGAACCAATGCACCAATTCACCAAGCTAGTTTATTTAACTCGTAGTTAAGTGGGTCAGGTTACACTTATTTTAAATTAGTAGCAAATTTCAACTCAACCCACGATTTTGGTGAGTTAAATGGATTAACTTAGTGCATCAAACTCATTCTAAAAACTCTACTAAAAATGAAGTGTACCAAAAAAATTTTCAAAGACAAATGAAAACAAGAAAAATATTGTCTTTCTTGCCTGAGCTTTGGTATCTATGCTGCACAAGCAAGTTCCCTTCTGTACATTCCATATCTTAATACATCCATCATGTGTGCCACCTCCAGATGCAAGTACATCTGACTGATAAGGGCACCATGCAAGGGCCTTGACTGCAGCGCAATGGTCATTAAAACAGTGCAAGAAATTGGAAGAACTCATTTTTGCAGAGTCCCACATATATATAAGATTTTCATTACCACCACTTGCCAAGATAGTGCCTGTTCCTGACCATTTCAAACCGCAAACTTCTTCTGTGTGTGCATGTAGCCGGGAAATCACATTATTTCTTGCTCTTACTACAAACAGAAAATGAACTTCATTTCCTCAATAGCTTGTCATATTTATAACACATATTAAGAGTCCAAATGAATAACTTCATTACCGTCATGGTTGATTATAGATTTGTCCTGGCTTCCTGATGTTAAAACTTGACCATTCCATGCACTGGCTGCTATCCTTCCATCATGACCTTCCAGACTTCTCACCTGAATATTAAAGACATCAATTAGGGTTTACACTACTCATCACATACTATAACTACTTTCTGATCTTAGAGATGCCAGCTAAATAGGAGATTTACGCACAGCTTTGCAAGTCTCGGCATCCCACAGTTGAAGTTTAGAGGACATAAAGCCAGCTGACACAAATTGGGAATCTTCAGACCAGGAAACACTGGTGGGATAATCACCACCCGTAGCTCGAAACAACTTAATTACATTCCTATTCTCTGAGTTCCACAGGTATAAATCTGAGCCCAAAGCAACTCCAAGAATGTTATTCTTTCCCCAATCCAAAATATTCAAGTAGTAGTCATTCTTAAGGTTTGGAGCATCCAATATCCTTGCTTCTCCCTGCATGTCTAGAGTTACTCAATTAGTTCAACTAGATCACAATGAAAGACTATGGCCTATATTGATAAAGAATGGGGAACGCAATGTAGTTCGAAAGTAGTCTTTGCTTTTTCATACAGATAGTTAATTAATTATTAGTAATTGCTCTTCTCATCACCTGACACTTCTAAGGATAACTTCCTTCATCCACCAATAGTATGTTCATCTCCATTCACATTCTCCAAAACTACCAAAGCGTCCAATAATTACTTAATAGGTGCAACAAAACTGTACAAAGTAGCACATAGTATAAAGAGTTGATTCCTGCTTGAAGAATAATAACAGTCCTGCAAAGCGGGACCTTCAGCTCTTTAACAAGAATCTAAATTCTAGAAACATCATAAATCAATTAGTTTCTACAAAAATTATTTCATTGTTCTGTTGCTCCTCCAAAGACAACCATCATTCTTCTTTATGGCTACAGAGGAGGCATATCAGGACCCATGCAGACAAGGCAATTACGTGCAAAGGAGGTGCCACTTGAGTCAAAACTCTTGGGCAAGCATATGTGATGGGAAACAACCAATTATTTATACATCTAATATAATTGCTCTCCTATCCAAGTCTTGTAAGAAAGCTTTTAGTTAAAGTTTTCCCAAGTCTCAGATTAATATCTAAGAATCCATTCAGTATGTGAAAAATTGACCAAAACATTATGTAAGGCATTCTCACTTAATCATTTAAAGTGCGCAGTTTTTTCATCTATCAAGTAATATTAAACATAATCATGAACCACACCTACGCAAAATCATAATCCCCACTAATATGAAAATTTACATAAGTTGCAGCCTCATTAGCAAAAATTAAAATATAATCTAAAGATAAACAAAAAGAAACATCAACTCTGAGCAACAGATTTCTTGGCATATTTTATCCACTGTTGTTTCCAAGAAAAAATGGACCAACTAGTGGCATCAGGCATCTAAGAATTTCTATAGCTACCCAAGAGCGTTTATCAAGTAACCCCGAAAATTCATTAAACAAGCTATGAATTCTCTTGCAGTTTACATGGTTAAATCTAGGTTTGTGATCACATTGTTAGTGCATGCCAAAGACATATGAAAGTGCTTTTGCACAAACTGTTATGTATTCTATCACATAACAATAAATTAAGAGTCATATAAAAGTAGGTTTCAAACAGATAATAAAATAGATCTAAGAAGTTAGAAGAAAGCATGAAGATTTAAACCTTAGGTAATCGACGAATCTGATGCTGATTGTTTAAGTTTTGCAATGCTGCTGCCTCTTCCTCTCGCATCTCATCAATGTGACGAATACACTTTCTACTTGACTTGGGGCTTCCCCTAAAAACTAACATCCTAAATGGTCTACCTTCTGAATCCAAAGTCAACTTCTTTTCAACTTTCTGCCTGTACATTTCCTGTCACATAAGATAATACATTAGATATAGCCTACTAAATTGAAAATTTTCATCAGTTCAAGCGAAAAAAAAAGAGCCACTATGTTCTTGAAACTCAGCTGCAGCATGAGATAATCCTCAAGCACACAACACAATACGACCCATTTTAAAAATCATTTATAATTTTGGGAAAAAACAGTATAACACCTCCCCCACGAAAAGTTCTTAAAAAGTACAAACAACAGCGAAGGGGAAACAAATGATTGAAACGTTACCTGTTTACATTTTGTTCACTCAAGAACTATAATCAATAATACACTTTGACCGTCATTCTTGAGTTCATAATGAACTAAAAATTCGACGATGTAATGAACAGTAATAATACGGAAACAATTAAATTAAAAGTAATAAAAGGGAGGACTCGAGGAGAATATACATCGAAATTTGGATTTTGAAATTTTTTGGTCCTGTTTGTCAGCAAACTCTGCGCTTGATCAAGATCCATCAAACTCCTGTTGGGAATGAAGCGATCACCCTGTACAAAATCCCAAAGAACCAATAACAAAGTGAGAAGAAAGAGGGCATAAAGATATCGTATAGGAATGAGAGTGAAGTTTTATAAATGTACCGGAAAATCGTAATGGGTGGGGCTGCTGAGGAGGCTTCTGGGAGAATACCAATCAGAGTCAAGATTCCACATTGAAGCTTAATCTGAAAACCCTTTTTCATATAATAATCCTCAAGAAGAAGAAGACGAAGAAGAAGATGAAGAAGAAGAGTGTGGGCATTCAAGTGGCTCTCGGTTGAACTCCCGCCAGATAGAATGCCCTTTCAATTACTTGTGAACAAAGGAACCGTTGCCACTGTTGTAGGCAAAGGCAAGTCCATATTCGGGTCATATTCGATGTTTAGGCAACTCCATAATCTCGAAAATTAGACCGTTTGAAGTTGGAGTTGCATTAGACCTCCGCGCCCCCCCCCCCCCCCCCCCCAAAAAAAAAAAAAAAAAGAAATTGGAATTGCGTCAGACCAAAAAACATGGAAATTGGAATCATATCTAGTATTTTTAATTTATTATTTTGAATGGAGAATTAGATTGAGACTTGTTAACAATTAAGGTATTGAAATGATGTTGCTCACTTTTAGGGAGAAAAAAAGTATTAAATTAATTTCGTATTTTTATATCTTGTAACAATTTGATTTCTCATAAATATATTATAATAAATTAATTTTTAAAAATTTTATTATTTTGCAAAATTAAGTACTCATTATTCCAAATAGAAGGATGAGATTTGTACAACTTTGAATTTATAAAAAAATAATTTCACACAAATTTAAATTTACAAAAAATTAATTTGTTATAATTAATTTATAAAGAATTGAATTGTTATAAAGTATAAAAATAAAAAATTAATTTTATACTCTCTTACTTTTAGAGCTATATTTCTTAAACTATATTTTAATTATACAAAATTAAAAGATTATTAATATTCTAATTTCTATTATTTGACTTCAAATAATAGGATTGAAGCCAACACCATATATTTAGACAGCAGATCATGTGCACAGCGTATTCACTCCCTAAATGAAAGTGGATTAGCCACTCTCCTTAAATTTACTATGAGGGCAGTCGTGGGAGCGACATGTGGGCCTCTTTAAATCATTTTGGAGATAATTAATATGCATGTGATAATATTTATAAAAGTTAAATATGGCCCCTTAGAAAATAAAAAATTACATATAAATCACAATGAAATTACATATAGCCACCTTAACAGAAATGTTTCCATATAAGTCCGCATAAAATTCCATTTGGCCCCTCAAAAAATGAATTTTGTATACAAGTCTTTAACAAAATTACATGTAACCTCCTAAAAGAGGTTTCTATATAAGCTAGTTTATTTGTCCGCATGTTACATGAGCTTAGAGAAAATTGGTTTATTTTATTATATATGAATACATTTTAAATTAATAGTATTTGTAAGTATTAGTAAAATTAAATCATATATTGTATAAATAATACATAATAAATTAAAGAAAATTCATAAAATTGGTTTTGAGAAATTGGTAAAATAGAAATGACAACAATAAGCTTATTGAAAGAACATCATTATAAATCATTCAACCATATATTGTTTTCTTTTAATTAAATTTTGAATTATGTCAAATTATATTTATAATCCCTTATTAAAAATTTTAAAATATATTTAATTAATTAATTAGTTAAATTTTTTATTTGACTTCAAAAATATCCAAACATAAAAGAATTCTTGATTTAAAAGATAGTTAAAGAATTTATTATTTTTCTCATTTACTCCAAAAAAATTTTCACAATTCGTAAAATTCTTGATTTAAGAGACGATTAATAAATTATTAATTAACTACTTCATTTTTTTTTTCATTAACTATAAAAAATTTAAACAAATTAATGACTTCAATTGTTCCTGTTGACTATGGAAAATTTATGTACTTCAAGGAATTATTTATACATACATGAAAAAAATAAAAAGTCATCACATGAAGAGTCAATGATTTGCTCAACAAAACCTTCTCATCAACCAATGGAATTCCACGTTAAAGGAAGCCCATTTTACTTATATATAATAGATTCTCATATAATTATATGGCCCTAGACAAATAAAGTTTGTATGTAAGTCCTCATAAAATTACATATAAACCTAAAAAAAAAATAGAAGTTCTATATAACTATATAAGCCTTCATAAAACTACATTTGGGAAAATTTTTTTAATGTTCCAAAACCTTAATGAAACAAATTAGATAACTAAATTATACTGAGAATCAATTAATAGTTTATATAATTATAAAACAATCAGAAATACTAAAATAATATTGATACCAATCCTAATTATCTTTTAGTAAGCCTAGTTGCCAAAAAACAATCCTTAGCTTACCTAAGCCCATGGGTTGAGATGGGACAGGCCAAAGAGCCCATTTAATAAATGGGCTATTAAAATACAAATCCAGAGTATTCTATTTACAGTCAACCTACATGCTGAGTCGAGTTTTGTTACATGTATATAGGCCTAACATATATTGTATTAATTTTCTTTACAAAAAAAAAGCAGTATATTTCCAATTAGACTAGAATTTTCTTTCCTTAGTGGGTGTTGTTGGACGAAATCTAAGTATAATTTTCTAGCACTTATTAGTAAGTTTTTATAAAGAACATAAATGAATACGTTATAAAACTACAGTATAATAAGGATTTATAAAGTAAAAGTCCAGTCATTATAAATCAAACTCATTACTTGTCAATCAAAAAAAAAAAAACACTAATTCATGGGTGCGTTTAGATGGAGGAAAATTGAGAAAAAGAAAGTCTTGTTCCCCTCCAAATTGACAAACTCACCAAAGTCTTTACAAAGCTCAAGTTCTGAACGTCATTCAAATCTTCATGGTGGCATCCAATTTGGATATGTCCATCAAAGGTCCAATTTGCAGAATAGTAACAAACACACCTCGCAATGAAGATAAATTTCCACAATTTCCTTTCTCACTCAGATATACTAAATTACAATGACTAGTCATCTAATAATTGTAGAAAGAAAACCAATCAATAAAGGAAGGGACTGGCTAATCAATAGCTCCAATAGAACTTGAACCGAGTGTGATTAGGTCTACAAAACACCATTAGATGCTGTTCTAAAAAACCATTGATTTGTAGCAATTGAATCAAAATCAACGATAGGGCCACTATATGATACCAATCAAGTAGGAAATTACCATCTTAGCCTCAGCACTTCACCAATAAACAGCCTAGATACTCTCGAAGTATAGATTACACTTCTAATACTTTCAAATATCAATACCCTCAAATAATTCGGCATCAAAATCACAGGTTAGCATGACCCGGAGACTGGATCACTAAGTTACGGATAATCTACGAACTACCTCTTAGAAGTTGTTAATGCAGAATGTAATTCAATGCCAGCACTTCAGCTGAGATCATTTTTCAGAACATAAAATTGAAGCTAATGATTTAATTCTGAACTTCTGAATGAGAAACTAATAAATTGTCAGAAATAGGTGCCTCCATCATTCATTTATAACTATTGAATTAATCTTTATCACCGAAATGCCAAGAACATATAAATTCAGAAAAGAAGCTTTCAACGTCTATCTATAGACCATATCATATATTTAGAGTGGAAAAAGGGTCCGGCATGAACTTCTGGCATGCAAACGAAGACTGCCCACATGAAAATTATTATCATGACAATTAAATAACACCATGTAGGTTGCCTAAACACGTGGCATCTGTTAAATTGTGAGCGAGCACTAGTATGGCCTGTACCGTGTGGGTCGCCTATACCTTGGAAACCTCCTGCATGGAAAAATGTTTCAATCATTACATAAAGCAACACAAGAATCGGATAAAAGAAAGAAAAACAAAAATCAAAGTAATTGGGACCTATGGGCCATTTCAGACACTGTTTCCGACAGCAGTTTTGTTTTTAGGAAACAAAAAAGGAAAGATAATATTATGTCTGGAAAAATTTTCTGATACGTTGGCAAATGTAATGAATATAGAGAGAGAATTAGATTCAACTATGGTTTCAAAGAGACAGACAAAATGGAAAAGAAACGTATACAATATATTCAATATATGCATCACATAAAGCAACATATGTGATGGAAAATTGAAAACATATTTGAAGTGTAAGAAATTCCAGAGTATTTAATTAGTGTACCTGAAACTTTATTTGATATTTGAATCTTTATTTAGTTTCAATTTTTTTTCAGTTTACGTACTGTTATTTTTATTTATTTTTTTTAAAATGGGCTCCCTGTAAATAGCCCTTTCTTAGATGGTTCTAACCACTAGTTTGGACACGTTTGTATGATGAGATTCATTTTTCCTGCCCCATTTCATAAAGAAGCATCGTGAAATGACAGGACAAGTTGTATGAACTAGTCATTGATGGGGTCACAGAAGAAATGTGGCCTCTAAAATAGTAGTCACTAGACTCGTCCTTAAACCAGAAGCTCACCCTGAACCTTTCAAGTAGCCTAAGTAGATAAGACTTTTTTATCAACAGTGTCATGTTATTTATGACATCCTCCTTATTGATGTTGCCCATATTTTACTAGAATAGTTGTGGCTTTATGACCATAATGTTACTAATTACGATAAGGAAAATACCTATGCATTCAATCAGGGGAAGACAATTTTGCTATGTCATCCTGAAGTTGAATCTGAGAATATTAATCCCACTAAATCAACTGATTAAGGGACTATGAGCCATCACCGTCAACTCCTAATTCACCTCCTAACCCATAGTTAGTTCAAGAAAGAAGCTGATATTATGTTTGGCTTAGTTCCCAAAGTTTCCTTTATGGTTACTTCTATAGCTAGTGATGACATGCCAAGTGAGATTTTTCACCTTTTCAAGGAATTTCAGGATATTACTCTATAGGAGCTTCCTCTAGAACTTACACCCATGAGGAATATTCAGCATACTATTGACTTGATCCCAACTTCTTATCTCCCCAATCTCCCACATGAAAGGATGAACCCAAAGGAGGAGGAGGAACTCAATAGGCAAGTTAATGGTTTGCCAAAGAAGGGATAAATGCAACATAATGATGCAAACCGGCCTCTCCCTCCTCTGAAAGCATGTTTGCAGAAGGAAGAGGGAGGTTTCAGACCAAGTGGGGCTTGGAGAAGGTGGCACTGGCAGTTGCTTGACGGTTTTGGGTAGTAATTGGGAAAGAGCGACAGTTTTTGGGTAGTTATTGGTAGCAATTGTTATTTTAGTAGTAATTATTATGTGTTATTATGTAGCAGTTAAGGAAATAGGTAGTTATGAAGCAGTTAGTAGCAATTAGTATGTCAAACTTAAAGATAAGTCCAATAGCAATAAGGGACAGATATTTAGAAGATTATATAAATTTGTATTCTGGAGAGTAGTTCCCTCCATACAGACTAAGAGTGCTTCAAATCCTAGCACACTATCTTCATCTTTAATGAGTGTTTTAGATCTTGGCACTCATCCATCTTTATATTATTTTGTTTTGTTCATTTAATTAATTATGGTATTAATGGGCTCCCGTCATTTTGATACTAGAGCCAAAACTTCCAGGTTGACCTACCATGGTTAACACCAGAAATAACGTTTCCCAAAATGAATCTACCCCACCTATGGCTCCCATCATCCAGCATTTAGCCTCCATCACTTCCAAACTTGAAGCCCTTGATGTTTTAGCTGCTGAAGTGGCAGCCCTCAAAGCTCTGACCACCAATTCGCATAGAGCATAGACAAGCCATGGATCACACGATAAATTAAAGGCTCCTTGGATTGATGAAGATGATCTGATAAAGAGAAGCCATTGAGTTGGGAGTCCTATGATCTGTTGGCAACACAAATTCCCACTTTTTTGCCTTGAGGACAAGGCGCATTTTCAAGGGGGATGTACTGGTATGAATCAGCCTCTCCCTCCTCTAAAAGCATATGTTTGCAGAAGGAAGAGGGAGGTTTCAGGTCAAGTGGGGCCTGGAGAAGGTGACAGTGGCAGTTAGTTGACAATTCTGGGTAGTTATTAGGAAAGAGAGGCAGTTTTTAGGTAGTTATTGGTAGCACTTGTTATTTTATGTGATAATTATTATGTGTTATTATGTAACAGTTAAGGGGATAGGTATTTATAAAGCAGTTAGTATGTCAAACATATAAATAAGTCTAGTAGCAATAAGGGACAGACATTCAGAAGATTGTATGAATTTGTATTCTGGAGAGTAACCCTCCATACAGACTAAGAGTGTTTCAGATCTTGGCACTCTATCTTCATTTTTAATAAGTGTTTCATATCTTCGCACTCATCAATCTTCACATTATTCTATTATGTTCATTTAATTTCTCGAATTACTAGGCTCATATCACTTACCACAGTCCTTGTGTTGTGTCCGCCCCTTTAATTCATAAAAATAATAAAGCTCTGAGAATCTATGTGGATAGTCAAGAATTAACAAGACACTAGCAGGTATAAGCTTCCTATCCTTAGACTTTAAGACATGCTTGATTTGGTGGCTAGTTCCAATAGGTTTTGTAAAATTGATCATCATAGTGACATCTATGAGTGGTTAGTAATGTCTTTTGGTTTATCTAATGATCATAGCACCCTTACGAGACATGACCTATATCCTTAGACTCTACTAAGGAAAAATCTTGGGCATGTATTTTGATGAGATATTGATCTATAGCCAGTCTAGGAAAGAGCATTTGGACCACCTTTGTTAGTTATTCCTCACTCTTGGTCATGAGAAACCCTTTATCAATCTTCACAAGTGTTCTTCCTAAATAATCAAGTTGTTTTTCTTGGGCTCAAAGTCACTGAATCAGGTTCAGCTGCTGACCTTGAGAAAGTCAAGACCATTAGAGAATAGACTGAGTCTAAGTCCATTTTAGAAGTGCATGGTTTTCCTCTTTTAAGGGATTTAGCACCATTGTGTCGCATATAACACATTTGAAAAAGGAAAGGTTTCTATAGACTCACACAACTTCACAAGCCTTTAAGTCCATTAGAAATTTTCTAAAGCTTCTGTCTTATCTTTTCCCTACTTTGCCAAACCTTTTGAAGTTGCATATGATGCTTCTAGGGTAGGAAATGGAGGTTTTCTTAGTTTAGAGTATCAACTAGTGGCCTTTTTTCAGTGAAAAGATCCATGAGGCCAAGCAAAAATATTTAACATATGAAAGAGAATTCTATGTCATTGCTAGGACTCTAAGCATTGTATCTTTTTCCCTAAGAATTTGTTTTATACTCCACTCATCAAGCCCTTGAGTTTATTCGTTCTCAAAGGCAGTCAAACATTAGACATGCAAATTAGGTAGAGTTTCTTCAAGAGTTCACTTTTGTGATTAGGCAATGTTCTAGGATTGAAAATAAAGTTGCTAATACTTTGAGCAGCATGCTCACTATGTTTCTTTCGACAAGTATTAGCATTATGCGATTTGATAGGTTAAAGATGAGTATACTTCATGTTCATACTTTGGAATCATTTTTCAGGAAGATAGTGATTATAACTATCATGATTATGTAGATTTTCTCATCAAGGATGGTTATCTTTTTCATGTAACTAGATTGTGCATTCCTTGCACATCCACGAGAGATTTTCTTGTATGAGAATTGTATGCTAGGGGATTAGTTGGTCATTTTGATAAGAAAAAGACCATAGTCTTAATTGAGAATAGGTTTTATTGACCTTCATTGAAACATAATGTTGCTAAAGTTTTGTCCCAATGTCATACATGCCAAACTTTTAAGGCAAAGAAACAAACTATAGGGTTGTACAATCTTTTGCCTAATCCTAATGAACCTTGAAAGAATCTTAGTATGGACTTTGTCTTAGGTTTACCTCAAATACCATGCGGACATGATAGTTGCTGAGGATCAATTCTCAGAGAAGGCCAAATTCATCCCATGTAGTAATACCATAAACGCATCCTACTTAGCTAAGTTCTTTTGAGAGATTGTGCATTCACATGGTTACCTACCACCATTATGCCTAAAAGAGATGTAAAGCTTGTCAGTTACTTTTGGAAAACCCCATGGAAATCTTTGGCACTTAATTGAAATCCTCTTATTTTTCACACTCAAACTAACGAAAAAATTTAAGTTATAAATCAAAGTTTAGGTTATTTGCTTAGAAGTCTAGTAGGGGACAAACCTGAGAATTGGGATTCGGTTTCACCAATAGTTGAGTTTGTATATAATAATTCAATCAATAGATCCACCGATAAGAGTCCTTTTGAGATTGTCCTAAGGTTCGGCCCTCACCAGCCTATGGACCTTATGCCCATTCCCTTGACAACTTGTACCTCTAAATTTGCATAATCATTTGACCAGCACCTTGCGTTACGTGCCGAGATTAGGAACGAACTTGCACTAAGCAATAAACAATATAAATTGCTTGCTAGTGTTCAACGCCACTTTTAAAATTTTAATGAAGGTGATTTTGTCATGGTTCATATCCACCCTGTACGTTATCCTAAACATTCCTTTGAAAAGTTGCATGGCCGAGTCTAGTCCTTTTCATATGCTTTAGAAACTTGGGCCTATTGCATACTTATTGAAATTATCTCCTAATATGGCCATTAGTCTAATTTTCAATGTTAAGGATTTATTTCCTTACCAAGGCACCTTTGAGCCTTCCGTATCACTTTTTGATGGTTTTGCAAGTATCCAAGTTCATCATGCCTTTGTGCCCACTTTTGGATGATTATATTGTTATTTCTCTTCATGAACCTCTCTACCTTGTTTATTGGAAAGATTGCTCAAATTTAGATGTTATTTAGATTACTAAAAAGGAGTTTCTCTGTCTAGACCTTACCTTCTTGGATTCTTACCAGCATTATTCCTCTCCATAGGAGAATCCTCCCATGCTAAGGGTAAATGATGGGAAATAGAAACTTATTTTAGGCGTATGATATTCTAGAGTACTTAATTAGTTCAACTTGAAACTTTATTTGATTTTTGGACCTTTGTTTATTTTCTGTTTTTTAGTTTATTATTTCTTATTTTTATTCATTTTATTTTGATATACTGGGCTCCCTATAAATAGCCCTTCCACTTTTTGGATAATTTAAATAATTGTTAGTTTTTTCCCAGTATCCCCTCCTCCATTTCCTTCCTTCCTCCCTCACTTTCTCTCTTTATCTCCCTTTCTCTCCTTCCTCCCTCCTTTTCCTCTAATGTTCTAAATACATCAATTGATGTGAGGTTGTTATGGCAACTGGAATATATCAAACATAAGATTTCCCAGCTTAGCATGAATGCTTATATGATCTCAGAGAGACACAGAGCAGAAAACTATAATCAGAAAAATTTCTGTGATACAAGCATATGCATCAATTACTTTTTAGTAAGATCAGCATCACGTAAAATATTATTTCAAGCAAAATGCATTTTGCTTTCATAGACATCAGAATTTATAAAACATATCCCAGAAACATACAAAAGCACTCAAGACAATAATGGCCATATTTTAATTGGAAATTTCAAAATTAATTTTCCTCAGTTTCTGATAACCACATGGAGTGAGTATAATGTAATATTTACCCATAACCATATGGAGGATAGAACGGAGAAGGCATGAAAGGCATTCTAGGACGCAAACCCATTGGTCTTCTTCCACGATACTGTTTCATTCCAGGAATGTTTGTTCGCTTAGCAGAGACCTGAAAAGCAAGCCAGAAATCAAGCAAAATCAAACAAAAAAGAGTGAGTGACAAATTGCATTTGCACAGATTAACTGACAGACCTTCAATTGTCGACCATGCAATTCTGATTCATTCAACAGAAGAGCATTCTGAACAGCATCAACCTCGACAAACTCAACATAAGCAAATCCTTTTGGTTGACCAAATTTGTCTGTCAATATCGTCACTCTGTTCACAGTTCCACAGGACTGAAAATGCTGTTGGACTTCTTCAGGTGTACAAGCATAGTCAACCTGAATTATGATGTGGAACTGATTTTAATAAACCAAAACATTGCACTAAAGCTGTATGAGATCATACAGAAACTATTTCCTGGAATAAACCAAGTCTGCATTACAAATATGATCATATCAAGCACTAAGACTTGTCATTATCAGGTTATCAAATTCATGCATGTGGTCCTGATTCAAGCACCAAGAGGAACAATGACACATTATAAAGAAATAATTAAATTGTAATATATCTCCAATGTGGTGTAAGTAGGGTGTAATCATAAACTTTCCATAAGATTGGTAGCCACAAAACTTAGGTATCTCCCAATTGTAGTTACTGAAGTCACTAGTTAGAAGCCTAAGTCCGTGCAGGAGTGCTAATATGGTGCACAGCCCTGTTGGCAATTTATTGAATATTGGATTTCATATCTGATCCCACTTCAATTTCTTTTGGTCTAATTTAAAACCTGATCCAACAGTCAATAAACTGGCAATAGGACATTGCATGGTGCAACAATTGTATAATAGAATTGGTTTCACTCAAGTTTGAAGAAAATTAGATATAAATAGCTTCAGCAACTTTAAAGCTCCTTTCAGAATCCATGACTCAATATCATTCTAACATCTGATGCCAAACAAGCACCTATGTCTCACATCTAGATCAAGAAAAAGAAACACAAGCAGGATAAAATACAAACTTTCAACTTCGTCTAATTTTTAAATAGAGTATCTTAGATCAGACACCAAATAACCCCGATTAAGAACTAAGGTAATCTTAAAAAGAAATTCACACGCAAAGTAGAAAGTATTATCCACAAGCTTTGGGTAACTAGAAAGGGTCACAGAATAAGGACGTCCAAGAAAAAGGGTAATAAAAGCGGTCTAGGTCTGATGCCCAGGATTGTAGATGGGAGATTGTTGGCAGATTGAAGATTGGCCACATCCATAAACTCTCCTTGTATTTGAGCAATGACAATTGGCCTTTGTTCTATGGTATATTAATGGAGGTGGGTCGAGCCTAATACATCTACTGATCCAGAATCTCATGTTATTATTTAGTATTAATGCTTTCCAGTGGCATGAACATGACTTCCTACATGATTAACATCCTTCTAAATAGGTTTCCAGTGACCTTTTGTCTTGTGCATAGACTTTGTCACATGTTAAATCTTTCTGGCAACAAGTTTTGGAAGAATTCATCAATTCCTAATATATGCTTTCATAAGAAATCTCCAATAGTCAAAGCAACAATTATCCTTCTCTTAATCCCCAGCTTTGAAACTTCAAGTACTCACAATAGGACAACCAGGTTCTGGTACCATGCCAGAGAACTGAAAAAGCAAATCCCAGAATTGCCTTTTACATCTCTAACAAGTCTATCAGATTTCTCAAAATTTATCAATCCATAGTGTCATCTCATGAACAACCTAGCAGAGAACTATTAGGTTAAATATTCATTACAGAAAGCTATGACCTAGATACAGTTAACAATCTAAAAATGAAGTTAGGACTGGTGGTGCAGAACAACCAGAGAAAAGAGGGAGAAATAGAGGAAAAAGTAAGATGAAGGAGAAACTGAAACTAATATTATTCAAAATCAATAGTCTAACTGACATCCTGATACCTACAGCTATTTATGGAGGGCCCTATCACAGAAATAAAATAACTAGGGCTCTTCTTGGGAGGCCAATCACAAGGGACTTAAATATAAAATATAAGCAAAACACGTAAACTAAAGCCTATCAAAAGGATAATTATTTAAGTCTAACAAAAAGATAATTAAATTCAAAACAATTATAATTCCTGGGTTTATTTTTAATAACTAAATTACAAACAAATAATAAAATCTCTCCACCATTCTCCATTAACTAGGCATGTATATATCTACTTTTGCACAAAGCATAGCTCATAGTATAGATATCAATTAAAAAGCAAAACGATACAATATTGTCATATAGCAGGAAGGAAATTTCAAGAGGCAGCAAAAGGACTTTCAAGCCTCACATTACCAACATAGATTGATCGGGAATCCACTTCCTCCTTTTCAGCTTGACTTGCAGAAGAACCAGATGAATCTTAAAATCAAAATTAAACCAAAATATCAGTTACCAGAAAGGCACAAATATCATCGCTAAATGCATCAAATGTATAAATTAAATTTAAAGTCTAGCAACTAGGATTGTTCAAATATAAAAGTGACAATTTAATTGTATAACTGGTATCTAGTCATTCATAGGTAATTGACATGATTTTGAAAATAAAAAGTCGGCTGAACTTATACAGTCATTATGGAAATCCAGGGGAGTTTAATATACTAATCTTTAATGCATTAATGATATACCAAGTTAGAAGGCTTAAGAGTGTCAGATTACAAAATACTTTATGAAGAGCAAAAATGTACATGGATGGACTCACTTTAAGAGAATGTTGTATGTGTAATTGGACGTTTACATTTATAGAGTATTTAAACACAAAATAGAAATCTCAAAACACTGTTTCAGAAAATTATGTGCAAGGCTCAACATGAAACCAAAAGTAGCAGGATTCAAACTGATTAAAGTTAATGTCTTATCAGCTGATATTTTACAAAATTCAAACTCATCTTAAATAAGTTGAGAACAAAGTCTTTTTGAATTGTTAAGATTTCAGAAATTTTAAATATTTTGAACTCAAAGTCACAATCCCATATTTCCTTTTCAACTATTTAAAGTGTGCTATAAAGAATAGAAGGCCGAGCTTATGCCCTTATTTATACTATATGTACTTACTCCCTCCCACTACCTCACTAACCTCAGTACTGACAACTGAAGCTTTTCCAGTCCTGAGTTTCCAATGTCATATGAGTTATCACTTATGACCCTAATTTCATGAAATAGGATTTTAAACTTATAAAAGTTATCAGATGAAAACCAGCCCCTAGCACAATGAAATCATTTCCAATCAAGTCACCTAGATTTAATTGGATAATTACTTTAAGAAAAATATCTAAGTAAGGAAAGAAATTATGTCTTTGGCTGAATATACACAATTAAGAGAAGCTAACTGTAGAAGAGGGAAAAAAAAAAAAGGGCATAAAAACAGGGATTCAGAAGCCTGTTTAGGTGTTAACTATGTATAATGCATTGAAAAGGGTATGAACAGATATTTAATTGCATAATTCAAATACAACCAAAAAAAATTGGTAAGCAGTGTTTCACATAAGATATCTTTTCAGAAAAATATATTTAATTATTTTATTTTGGCTTCTTACACATATAAGAATACTGATATACACACAAATAAATTTCATAGATACACACACAAAAAGTACACACGCCTTCTTTCAACTTCCCATGCTGCCAGTATGATGATGCAACATGGAAATGGCATGTGCTAGTTGGAAATGGCATGGATGTTCCACCCATCACGGCCAGCACAAGACAGCATTTTTTTCCTATTATTTCAATGAAACAACAGTGTTTTATCCTTCTACTTGGACCACCAAATATTATTCCATTGCATGAGAGATTAGGTGTATAGATCTGAATCACTTTGTCTCACGTTGTACCACTTTGCCATGCAAATTCGCATAGAATTCATCTCAATCACTCAATCCCATAGTTTGTTGTCAACAGTTCCATGACCGGTGAGGTGGGTCATCATCTCTGACTGTCAAATTTTATGAATTAGACACAGAAAACAAACCCCATTCTGAAAGGATAAAAGCTTTTTGATATGCAAGACTGATGCTGAAATTATAAGTTTACAGTATATTCTGTCAAAAGCAGCATGAGTAGCATAGTGTGTAATAGTTTTATAGTTTATGATTTTATGAGCATGCTCTAGTAGAAACTAATGCTTACTATAGTTTTCAAATACTGACGCATCTACAATAAATATATCATTGGAGTGATTTGTGTGAACATCTCTACCATTTTGTAATCCTTATTTTGGAGAAATTATCATATCCCCATATTTGTTGCATACTAGTTAGTATTTTGTACCCATTCCTCATAGGCTACATAAATTCTACATGAAAAATTCTAATTAATATTTGGCAAGGACCAACTGAATCTAAAATTAAACAGATCTCAATCCCAAAAGAGAATGAGAAATCTTCCTTCATGCCAAAGTTGAACTGAATATACAGAGGAGTTAATTTATTGGTCCTTGACCCCATATCCAGAGGCTAATGTTTGATTGGAATTGGCCCACTATGAAGATTCTTTATAAAACAATCAAGTTACCTCTTTAACCCGTACTGCTCCCAAAAAATTACCTAAGGTTAAAATGATAAACCTAGACTACTAATACAATGGCTCCAACAATTTAACTGTCGAATAAATTGAGACATGTAATAATTTCTTTAAGGAAAAGGAGTGTTTCCAAAAAACATTGTTCTTTGGTTCATGTATTTAATCTCAAAAATAGAAAATAACTCATCAAAAATTATGGTTCTTACCAATATTTCTTATTATGACTTTTCTGAATGTAAGGGCTAAAAAAGCTACTGATAATAATGATCCACTTAAAAGAGCTACATAGCCCAATACCATCACACTTATGTGCATAATTAACCAATGCAAAGGTACAAACATTGCAGATTCATGAATTTCAGTTAAAAACAGACTATCTATTGCAATTATAATAGTGAAATACGGTACATTCTAAGCCCGGAAGTATTTGGTTGGTATTTCAAGAGTCTAACAGATTGAAAGAAAACAGATGAAGATTTAACCGTGTACTTTAGCAATCCCAATAACCAAGCATGCCCAAGTGAACAGATTCATATCTAGAATAGCATATAGAAAAGGGTCAACTGAAAGTCCTCTGGCAGGCACCATATGACAAGGAGCATTCAAATACCAATCACAAATCAACTTGCATTCTAATTCCCGAAGTATTTGGTTGGTATTTCAAGAGTCCAATAGATCAAAAGAAAACAGATGAAGATTTAAGCAGATACTTTAGCAATCCAAATAACCCAAGCATGTTTAAGTAAACAGATCCAAATCTTGAATACCATATAGAAAAGGGTCAACTTAAAGTCCCCTGGTGCGATATCAGAAAGAGCACTCAAATACCAATCATATATCAACTTTCATATGTAAAGCAATAAGGGGTTATGCAAATTACAACCAAGCTGCATCATTTTGTGTTTAATACATCATCAAATACAGGCATGATATAGAGAAAGAAGAAAGACCTTGAACAACACCCATCTCTTTCTCAACCTTAGCCTGCATTTCGCGAAGGGCGCTGGCTTCTTCCTCAATCTCCTTGAGCCTCTTCTTCATGTCCTCCAAGTCCTATCATAGTATAGTAGGCAGAGTAAGAAGGAGGCAGAGAGAGAGAAGAAATAACGTAACGAGACACAAATTGGGGGAAACCTTATTTGGGGGATTGGAGTTATGCTGGTCTTCTTCTTCTTCTTCTTCAACTCCAAAATCTGCGTCCATCTCCCCCTCGTCGGGAATATCTGCTCCGTACACTTCATGCTCTTCGTGTTGCTGCTCCATCTCTATGAGGCGTGTTTTTGAGCTCGGTACTGTAAGCTTCTTGTGTTGAGATTTGAGTTTGAGTATTGAGTTTTGACATTAGTCAGAAGAGAGGTCAAAATTGGAATTTGGAAAAATATCCAATCATTTGCCAAATAAATTATATTTCCTTTTTATTATTATGGTTATACATTCTTGATTTTATTTTAAATATAAATATATATATATATATATATATATATACAATATTTTTGAAAATAAAATAATTTTTAGCTTTTTATCCAAAATATATTTTATTCAAAAAAAAATTTTAAATGTATTATTTATTTGACTTATATATTTAATTCATTTTAAATTTTAAAAAGAAATTATATTATATTGATCAAATATATATTTAATATTTATTATATTATATAAAAAATATAAAAATTTAGTGAAAATATAAAATTGCAACTTTTTATAATAAAAAATATCAATATAAGATATATTTTACTTTAAAAGAAAAAAATATAAGGTTTTCGGATACGGAATATATAATTTTATAATCTCTTATTATTAATGTATAGTTTATATGTTTAATCTATAATTTTATCTTACAAAACATATATTGTTCGAATTGCAATCTCATGTCATCTTTATTTTCAAACACTCAGTCGTCGTTAAAACTTTGTCAATTTCATTAATCATTATATTTGATCATTTAATCAAGACTCTGTTAAGAATGGTTACAATTTTGTTCAAGTTAATCTCATGCACTAAAACTAATATTTATTCATTGCTTTGGAAGCATTATGGCAAGATAATTTGCCATTCAACATTATCACTTTTACCTAGAAATTGCCCTCTAATGCTCTTCCAATTGATGATCTTCTTTGAAGACACCATGTTCCAAGTGATACATGTTGTAACTTATGTTAAAACTCTTTTGAAATCGATTAATCACTTGTTTATCTTCTATCATTTTTCAAGAGTCCTTTGGTTCATATTTCCTTTGGTCTTTGAACTGATATCTTTTAGGAACAAGACATCAACTTCTGGCTCCAATCCTGGCTCAAATAACCAACATCAGACTTATCAAAGTTCAAGAAGTATACCAATTACATGTTGATAACTTTATATATGATATGGTTAATTAAGAATAAAGCTCATCATGAAGGAAAAATTTCAGACCCTCTAAAAGCCAAACTTATATATGTTATCCTTCAAAATATATCTCTTACTTAAAATGAAACTAAACAACTATATATCAATATTATCAAACTTACAAGTCAACTTAATTGATTAACTAAATTTACATTATGAGTCAAACAAATTAAATCGACACGCCCACTCATTTAATCTTATTTCAGATTCACCCTAACTTACAATTGACTCGTCTAAATTTGGTGAAATTGACGAGTCAGCTCCAAGTTAGATGAATTGGCTAAAATAGTTTTCATCCCTCATTTATCTTAAAAGCATACTTATGGAGGTTAGAACCCATGCCCCCTCACTATCCTTAAAAATGTATCTCTTGTTTGAAATGAAACTAAACAACTATCCACATTCCACCATTCCTCATGTCCATAGATCATTTCTGCAAAATTACCAAGTCTCATCTATTGAAGGGTGGTTTGCTTTAATCTAGTACAATCACCATAGTCCACAGATTGCGCAGAAGAAATGATAATGTCATAATTTGTTTGAAATTGCGGATGTGCTTATAAGAAAATGGAGTTGGAAATGAAGGAAAACATTTCTAAATGCATTCATTTCTTTACTGCAATTAGAACTGATGCAAATACAGAGAAAACAAAAATTAAATCAGATGAATAAAAAACTAACAAATTTCTCCTTTGCAAGTACTCTTATCTTTTCACAAGATAATTTGATATTCATGAACTAACATTTCAACGTCACTATAAAGAATCAATGGTGAGCTTAATTTTATATAGCTCAAGTCTACTATGACAATTTTAATGTTTATTTTCCTTTTTAAAATAGCTCCCGTATCTCTTATTTTGGTGCAGGTTTAAAATCCTTAATACATAGAATAACATTATTAATCGATAGAAAATACACCATAATATTTAGGCAAGCTTTGTCCAGAATGAATTGTGCATGTTTGTACAATAAAATGTTCAGTAACCCAAACGTACTGTCATTTAACTGCACAATTATTTTTATATTTTTTATATTTATAAGCATGATTTTTTTATAAAAAATATCAAAATGAAAAAAAAAAATACAAATGTATTTTATTTTTTAAGTTATTCTCTTGAAAAGAGAAAAGGTTAACCGTTTATGCATGCACAAGAGGGGTGATATGCATCCAAACGATTCCTTTTGGATGCACTTTTTCCTTTCCTCATTTTTTTTTTTTGGTTGAAAAAATATAAAAATATAAAAATAAAGAGACAGATATTTTTATCTCTTTCTATACAAGGCGTCATTAGAGAAAGACTTGACAGCTGAAAGCGTTAAAAGTCCAAACATAGTTGTTTGAATACATACTTTCTTTTGATTGATTTTAAAAGAATATTTAACCAGTATTTATTTTTTGAAAAAAAAAAGAATATAATAACAAAAAGACCAAAATTTTTAGATAAAAAATGTTATTATGTTAAATAAAAAGACTTTTAGAAGCTTTTGGACACAATAGCCCTCAGTTTATATTTTTCCAATATATTATATTTGTATATTAATATTGCACTTAATTATATACTAAGATGGTAATAAAGTGTACTCTTGAAAATAAGATGTTATTACAAAAAAAAAATTATTTATTTGATATAATATTTAAATTCATATTTGCTAAGATTTAAAAGAAAAAAGAAAATGCCATGTTGCATTGTTATCCTATTTTTAATAGAGATTAAGTGTGGAGTCAAATAATTTCTAACATTAGAAAGAGTTAATCTTTGTCCTATTATATATATATATATATATATATATATGAATATTTTATCTTCTTAGTTTTACATTTTGATTTTTAAAAATAAAATTAATATTTAATGATATAAAAAAAAATAGCATGCACAGCAGAAAATTCTTTCATGCAACGTGTCAGTGTTACAACACCCGTTTTATTTGCCTTTTACCTCATTTCTTTCAATTTATTTCCACCTTTATTAAAATATTTACAATGTCATCATTTTTTCTCATTTTCACCCAAACTTTTACTGTTTAAAATTAACCTGTTTACTTAAATACCATATAAATAATCTATGAAAGACCACAATAAAAATTTACCTATCTATTTTTAGTCAAAATATAATTTTCCTCGAAAAAAAACTCACTCATTTTTTTAATTAGTAAAATAAGAATCTCAAAACATATTTAATTATAATAATAACTCAACCCTTTCAAAATAAAATTTTAGTGAGATTGCTCTTATCTTTCAACTAGTTTATTTGCCCACACATTACTCAAGCTTTAGAAAAAATCAATTTGTTTTACTATATGTTAATACATTTTAAATAAAAAAGATTTATAAATATTAGTAAAAACTTGAATTTAGTAATATATTGTGATTAAAAAACATAAGCAATTAGAAAAAATCCATAAAATTAATTACATGAAATTGATGAGAAAGAAATAACAACAACACTCATTGAGTTCATCATCATAAACTATTCAATCATATATTGTTTTTTTTTACTCTAATTTTGAGTTATATTAAGTTATATTTATATCTCATATTAAAAAAAATTTAAGAAATAGTTACTTAATTAATTCATATTTTTTCTCATTAACTCCAAAAAAATATTCAAATTTTAAAAAATTCCTAATTCAAAGGACAGTTAATTAATTTATTAATTTTCTTCTTTATTTAAAAAGAATTCTCAAATTTCAAAAAATAATTCAATAATTTTATTAACTCAAAAAAATTCATAAATTTCAAAAAAATTTCAATTTAAAATATAATTATTATCTTGTTAACTATAAAAAAATTTATGCAAATTTATTATTTTATTTTTCTTATTAACTACAAAAAATTTTACACTTCAAAAAAATTTTAATACATATATATAAAAAAAAAAGTTAAAAATCAACGCATAAAAAACAAAGACTTTGATTAAAAAAATAGTCAAACAAAACTTTCATATTAAAAGATAAATATACTTTATTGCGTGAAATCATTTGTTACTAGATCTATAGTGCTCATCAACTGAACATTTAACATCAACGGCTCAACGTTTAACATCAACGGCTCAATAATTACCTTACATTGATCCTTAAGCCTCCTTTCGATGTTTCAATTTGGAGGGCAAAATGTTTACCTCATTCCACATTCCAAAAATATTAACAATAAGGGAAGCAATATTATGCCTCACTCCTTATTTTTTAATTCTAGTGTATCACTGTGTATGAACGGTTTATTTTGTCTTCATTTAAGATCTATGGACTAGAATTCTCTATAAAATGTAGGAGTGTTCAAATATCAAGTCGGGTCAAATTAGACCCCCCAACTTGTAGGCTTAGCCCAAGGTTATCACCGAACCAATTTTTGTGATTTAGTAGACGTGAGACATTACTGGACCAGACCATCATATTTTTCTTAATTTTTTTTTATATTTTGTTAATTTAAATTTAAAATAAGTTTAAAAAATAAAAAAATATTATTTGTATGCAATAAATGAAATATCATATATTAATAAATATAACCTATATTCAACATAAACAAAAGAAAGTGACAATTTCTTTTTAAAAGATACCATATATATATATGGTCGAGTCAAACCGAGCTAATATTGTCTGACCTGAGATCGAGTCAATTCATGATGGACCAATCCCATGGTCTGAAGTGATTAAGACCCAACCCAAAAATGATCAGACCAGACCAGGTTGAGCCGAGTCTTGATCACCCCTAATAGAATGTCAAGGCATCAAGCACCAAACCAAAATTTAAACATATTCATAATTATCAAAGTAATATAACCTGATTTTTCCCAAGTCTACAATTAACAATATAGAAATAAATTAATAAATAAAGACCCCTGGTGAACACCATCAACAGCTTCATTTGACATAGCATTGATTTGTATAAATAATAATTAATCTACTAACTGGTTTTTACAATTTGCATCAGCAATCTGTGCTTCAATGCCCACACTTCGATCAATATGGTTTTCTAGGTATCTAAAATCGAAGCTAATATTTAAATATTTTAAGTTTAGAGAAAGAAAATATGGAAAGATTGCCTTACACACGTGCCTCCTTCATCCATGAACAATTAATCTTCAGCACCCAGGTGCTATGAACAAATAAATTTAGTAAATAAGCAGTCAGCCTCTATCTACAGACCATATCATACATTTAGAGTGGGCAAAAAGTATGGCATTAACTTCTAGAATGCAAGTGAAAATTTCAAGTTTCTTGCCCAATGAATGGAAATTATTAAAATGGTATATTAAAGCTTGCCCCATCTATTAAAATGAAGATTGAGCACTAGTATGGCCTGTACCGAGTGGGTCGCCTAAACCTTGGAACCCTTCTGCATGTCAAAATGTTTCAATCATCACGTTAAGCAACACAAGGAGCAGGAAGCAAAGAAAGATGTTGAATATTATATGATACCACAAACAGAGAAGCTAAAGTCACAGCAACCAAAACCTAACTTTCTTATATGTTGTCAGGTGGAATATACCACAACAGAGTCAGATTCACCAACTTATCATGCAAGATTTTACGTTTTTGTAGAAATACATTCGAGGAAGGTTAATAAATATATTCAATGTATGAAATATTTCCTGAAAGTCCAAGAAAATCCAGAGCTTAGAGATTCCAATTTATTTTGGCTTTGAGCAACTAGAATATATATCCAACATTCCTACACATGGCTTCCAAGCTTTAGCATGCAGGAAAATATGTTTTACAGAAGAAAAATACATTAAGAAAACTAAGGGAGCAGAAATCTATCATAAAAAATATTAGTGTCATACGATTAAATCGATCAATTACTTTTTAATGGTATTGGCTGGGTAACGCTTTTGACTTACTTTAATATAGAATTTACACTACACGGAGCAGAGACAAATGAAAGCAGTTGACAAAAATGCCCACATTTCTACTCAAGGCATTCCATGGTATATTTTCCGTAGCTTCTGATAACCACAAGGTTTAAGTATAACAAATTACTTACCCATAACCGTATGCAGGATAGAATGGAGCAGGCAAGAAGGGCCTTCTAGATCTTAAACCCATAGGCCTCCTTCCACGGAACTGTTTCATTCCAGGAATGTTTGTACGCTTGGCAGAGACCTGACAAGCAAGTCAGAATTCAATTCTATTCACGTGAAAGAAAATAAGGCAGTGACCAACTGCATTTCACGGATTAATTAACAAGACACCTAATCAAAAATAAAAATAAAAATAAAGTCTAACAAAGACCTTCAATTGTCGACCATGCAATTCTGATTCATTCAACAGGAGCGCATTCTGAACAGCATCAATCTCAACAAACTCAACATAAGCAAATCCTTTCGGCTGACCAAACTTGTCTGTCAATATGGTCACTCTGTTCACAGTTCCACAAGACTGAAAATGCTGTTGGACTTCTTCAGGTGTACAAGTATAGTCAACCTGAATGATTTGGAACACATTTAAATCTCATAATATTCATATAAAGCTATATAAGAACATATTAAAATTAACTGCCCAAAATACACAATGAAATTACAAATACAACTGAACGGAGGCACAAGAGCCTGTCACTATCAGGTTATTCCTGATTCAAGAAGCAAGAGGACCAATTGAAAAATTTATGAATCAAGCATCAAGATGTAATTCATCTCTGATATCAGGTTTAGTTTTCGATAAGATTGGCCACTTGCCAGTACTAAATTTTAGTATTCCCCAACTTAGTACTTTGACGCCCAAGTACATGCAGGAGTGTTATCTTCAATAATCTACGCATATTATATTAAAGCCAAGTACTTAGTGCAACAAGGCATTGGCAGCTTATTGACCTTTGGACTCTGCATCTGATGGCAGTTAATTTTTTTTCCTCCCAAATTTAGATTCAGCCTAACAGCCAATGAAATTGCAAAGGCAGAACACCTATGATAACACGAACTAAAGTAACATGTACATAAAATGGGTAACAGTTTAGTTCTCCAGTTTTATGGTTTCAACATTGTATGTACCATGATATTTAGATCTGTGTTGGCCATATGGAGCAATCAACTTAGATATGATGAAAAAGGAACACCATATATGAAGCTGAATTATTTATTCTTGTCAGTTTCTAGCATGCATCTTTACCATATTCAGCTTTACCCTGGCTAATCCTTGCTTTACTTTTCTTAAAACTAACCTAAATTTTTAAAATGACTCAGTTACTGCTAAAGCAACTGGAAGACGAAAGATTTCAATTTCTTTTACGCAGCCACCATATTTTGATATGTACTCTGACATTATGTCGTGTGTCTGATAAAAGTGTAAAAGTCATATATCTATCATTGAGATAAAAAAAAATTTAAATAATTAAATTAATTAAGGGTGAACTAAAGATACAATGAATATAGGAACAATCTATACATACACTATGAAATTTAATCAGATATGCAAAATGCATTTGTACAAAATATTACATATTCCTTCATTTTAATTAAAAGTTATATAAATTAATGTAATTTACTGCTTCATCTTATCCAAGTAAATTTATCAATTAAAAAAGATGCTGATATAAATCAAAGCATCCATTGGTGCCATATAGAAAAGGTCTTAAGTCATTAGTATAAAACTAGACATATGATGAGTCCATCTGTCCATGTAAAATCATTAAAAATTTCAAATTTTAAAATTAAATGTTCAAATATTTTAAAGATTTATGTTCCTTCAATTTATTTAACAAATATAAATTAGTGTTCCTTCATCTTCTACATGTAAATTTATCGATTTAAAAAGATGCTGCTATAAATCAAGCATCCATTGGTGCATATAGGAAAGGTCTTAAGTCATTAATAGAAAACTAGACATATAATGAGTCCATGTAAAATCATTAAACTTTTCAAATTTTAAAACTAAATGTTCAAATATTATAAAGATTCACAATATAAAATATGAGCCCGAACATACAACTAAATATCATATAATAAATATATTATTTAAGTATTCAAAATTTCAAATTGCTAATAGTTAAAGATAATAAATCCAAACAATGCATGGGTTTGTTCCAAATGAATGCTTATCATTTGTTTTGTAAAAAGGCATCCCCAGCTACTTGCAACTTCTATAAAATTGACCTTAGCATTTCAGAGAATTCAGACCATAATTTCTTTCCTGCAACTGAATTTTACACAACTTACATAGTCTCAAGTGTGATATAATATTTTGTATATTGGTTGATTGTTAGAAAAGCAGTCCTCAAAGCACAGGCAATGCTGAATGTCTAGGCTCTTGTGTTGATCATTATGTGTCCTTTTCTTGCATATATTTATTTATTTATTTATTTCAAATTTTGGATATTTTTTCCCGTTTTTAACAAGCTGAAAGCTTCAGCTATGAGGTGAAGGGTTGGGAATTGGGTTAGGCTTATGCCCTTGTGCTGTGTAAAACTATTAAATCTAATATATTGTACTACATGCAGTGTACTACAATGATATATGCATATAGACCAAGAGAGGTTGACAGAAGATAAGTCAATCTCACAAGAAAATTTTCTCGCTCTTTCTCTCTCATCCCATTGTCCATCTCTATACGACACATTCCACTGCAGGATCTACATAAATTGATAAGCTTCAAATTTGCTTCCAAATGTTTAAGTCTTCAGAAATGGAGTCAGGTTCTAACACTGTGCTAGAGAACTTAACCAATAAGCCGAAGCTGTTTATCACGGACCCAAGAATGAATATCTCTAACAATTCCACCATAAAACTCAAAATTAAACAAAGCATTGCATGCTCTAATGAACAGCCTAGCACAAAATTAATCAGAAACTGTGTTAAGTACTGATGAGACAACCTTCCTCAACTACATCATAGAAAGCTAATACCTAAAACATATCTCAAATTCAAAACACAAATAAGGATTAGGCATGTTTTAATTGATCTAATTCACCTTGCTGTACACAAAGGATACCTCAGTACAGAGAACAAATAAAATGCAAAAGGATATGAAACCGCATAATTTTATACAGCAGGAAAGGAATTGAAAAGGTTTAAAAAAGGGACTTCAAACCTCACATTTCCAACATAGATTGATCGAGAATCCACTTCCTCCTTTTCAGCTTGGCTTGCAGAAGCACTAGATGAATCTTGAAATCAAAATAAATCCAAAATATCATTTAACAGAGAGGTACCAAAATTATAATTAAATGCCTCAAAAGTACAAAAGAAAGTTAGAATTTAATATTAACTCCAAAAATGAGTTACTTGTTCAACTGATGTCCAAGCACCCATAGATACCATTAAGTTGTAAATATCTTTAATTTCAAGAAGTCATATAAACCCTATTTTGATTTTCAATGAAAGAAGAAATATTAAAAGATCGAAGGGAAAAAATTAGTCAGGTGGGAGGATTCGTGATTCGTCACAAAGAACAGAAAAGATAACCAAAGATTAAGAAAAAGAAGAGAAACCCACAGAACCTCAATCAGTTAGCAATGGTCTCCAATCTCTCCACATATCTGTTAGAGAGAATCCATAAAATCCATAAGCCTTACTCCAAAGGGAAATGATAAACACCACCCGATATGTAAGGACAAGAAGGTGCCCTAAAATGTGAGCATTCCATTCATACCCAAAAAAAATAAACACACACACAACAAATTGCAAACATACACCACAAAATTCTCTTATCTTCTTGCCAAGCCCAAAACCCTTAGAATTGACCAACAAAAACTGTCCCAAAGTTCTTGGGCAAACCCATTATATTCCAAGAACTCCAAACAAATTACTTCAAAGGAAATTAACCACGTCACAGTGAAAAAATAACTGGGGCAAATTCTCTGAGCGAGAATTACACTAACACACATATCTGGAGAAAAGGCTTTACAGAGCCTACGAATTTGAAACATGTCATTAGTGGTTAATCCTTTTGAATAATGTTGCTGAGACAGAAGAATTCAACTTTGGAAGAGCTTTAGATCTCCAAATAGGTTTCTCAAAAAGAAAACTATCTCTATTAGTTGAATAAGTAAAGAACTTAAAATTAAGATTTACAAGTAAACGCACCACAAGAATCAAGGTTCCATAATCTCATGTCTTGGTTGGCGTATAATCAAACAAAATCTAGTTAAAGCAATAGAGAAGGCATCTCATGACTTTCTCTGTCATTCAGATATCTGAAAAAATAGAAATGCCAACATAAAAGTGATGAAAAGAAGATTTATAAATAGATAAAGGCGGTAGAGGTGAGTAAAAGCCACAAATATAGGGATACTCTCCACCCAAATATCCTCCCAAAACCTATGCAAGAGCCATTACCCAACTTGATAGACATTAATGATCTAAAACTGTTGGCCCCTTGAGATGAATTTCCAAGGACCTGCATGTGAAGCAAGTATTGCAGAGTTCACATTGCATCCATTCAAATCTAGCCAGTATATCAAATTACCTTGCACCATAAAGCAATGGATACTAAAGGAAAACACCATAACCATTTAGCCATCGAAGCAATTAAGTTATACACCAAATTTCTGAGTTGCAGTCCCCCTTCCTTCTTGGACCTGCACTAGATCTTCTATTGCATAACATGGTCTTTGAAACTCTCACCCGAACCCACCAAAGAATATTTTTCATGATTTTCTTAATCTTATGCACCATGCCAACCAGAATTTGAAATAGAGAAAGATAATACATGGTGGCTGCAGAAAGATATGAGTCATGGCCAAATGAGTGATGAGACCACCCAAAGAGAAAAATCCCCTTTCCACTTGTCCAAACTTTTTGAGACCTGATGAACCACATGATACCAAAATGGACCAGCCCATCAAGATCTCGGTTCTGACCTTTACAAATATCTGATTTCCTCAGGGCTAGGTGACAATAGTTGCGTAAGATTTTAGGAGGATATCTGGGTAGGGGGTATCACTTTCAAGGAGGCTTTTCCTTGTCTTCACAACATTTCCTCTATGCATAATGTTTCCATTCAGGAGATTTTATCTATTCATGACTTTGGTCTTTCATGGAATTTCCATTTCTCAAGAAATTTGAGTGACAGATATTTTCAGGATTTACAGTTCATTATGCTTCACCTTCACTCTACCAGATAGCAAAAATTGGAGTCTTGAATCTTGATCCTTCAGGGTCTCCTATAAGTCAACCCCTAATAACAAGCGATTTTTCCTTAATAAGCCAATTTATATGTCTATGACTCCTAATAAGGTGGGGTCTTTTGTTTGGGCAGCAATACCTTATAGGATTATTAACACTGATAAGCTGCAGATTCATAGCTGAAGACAGCATTACCCCCTCATACATGTAATGCGCATGTCCAATTCGGAATCTGTGGCTCATCTTTTTCTTCATGGAGCAAGTTATTTGGCATTTTTGGTGAGCATTGGGAGTGCCCTCTAACTTTGGAACAGTTTCTCTTCAGATTACAACAATTTTGGGAAGAAAGATATGGGGAAAATTATGTGGCAGATTGGCATGTGCTATCTTAGATGTATCGTGTGTTTGCTTTGAAAGGAATGCACACAGCATTAAGGGGATTTGATAGCCTCCTCAGTTAATGTGCAAGTTTCCAAAATGGCCTCTTTGTGTTGCTTTTCTCGTGATGTTTTCAAGCGAGTAACTCTGTCAAACAGGCAAAGAGATTGGGCAGTTCTTAATTATATATTGCCTTCCAGGGTCCTGGGATTTAATTAAGGGTTTACCCTTGCTTTTTCATGTTTTTGTTTTCTTTTAGGAGGATATCCTATCCTCCAATTTTGTAATCTATTCTATATCCATCTTTCTTCCTTACAGAGCTTTTTTTCACACAAACTAGATATGTTGGATAACATGAAAGTGAGGGGAATTAATCAAAAGATCAAAAGGTAAAAGGTTTATCTTTGTGCATCATGAAGAAGTCAATTGGCATCAGAAGTCAAGTTTAGAGTAATGGTCTAGACAACAGGGTGCAAAGTTTAAATTTTTTCCACAAGATGGCAACTAGTAAGACAAGTAAAATATTTGATGAGAGTTGGAAATAGAATCCAAATTTATGAGAGAACGTTTTGAATTTCAGAGGAAGTTACTCAGATTTATAAGGAGATTTTTGCAGAAGAGAACCCAATTAGATCTATTTGTGAGGGTTTGGACAAGAACCTATTGGTAGCCACAAGGCTTTTTAGTTAAAATTAGTTAAACCAATCTTGTGACTTCTCCTAAGCATTTGGATGAAATGATTATTAACATAATACCAAAAACTCTTTGACCAAATGGTCAAAAGTGGGATCCTTGCCACCTACATTCTTTACAACTAAAATAGTTTTATTAGAACGTTATGGTATTTTATGTTTCATTCACTCTTCAAACGTAAAGGACTTTCTCATGAAGGTATGTGTTGAAGATATTAATAACATTCATTTCAGAGCTTGCTCATTCATTTCAGGGCTTGCTCTTAACATCTTAATATGGAAGGATACAATTCTTGACAAGGCCGTTTCATTAAAAAGACCATTTGATTAAGATGAGTGATGTGAGCACAGATGACAAGAGACAAGATGCCTTGAATGATGATCTAAATTTTCCTCCGCGTCCAATTACAAGATTGAGAGTCAAGAAGTTCAAGGAATCATAGCAAATTTATGTGGAAAAATTCATAGAGAATGCAAAAGAAAGTCAATTGAACGACTTGGGCTTGGAGAAGGAAACCCAAGTAATTAATTTAAGTCATGTCAAGCCCAAATGAAGGCCCAATTCATTTGGGTTATATCATCCAAGAATGTTGCTATTGAAATAAGTGTTTTGAACCACATTGTAATTAATTTAGGCCTAAGATGTACATAGTTATATATTGGGTTTCTATTTTAATGTCTGAAGTTATTTTAGCTTCATTTGACCCAACTTATTGGGGGCCTAGAGTTGCATTACAAGTTAGGGTTTCTTAGGGGGTTTGAAGTTTATAAATAGGCTTGCTCCTCAACTTTGTAAGACATCAAATTCCATCCTATCTAAGAAACTCTTTAATTTCCTTCTTGGCTTGGCCAAAGCTCTATAGGGGAGGATAGCTTGTCTTCTTCTATTGCAACAAGAATTAATTCTTAGTAAGGTGATCTCTTTAAGTAAATTCATTCTTGTTTCTAATCAACCTATCATTTGCGTTTCTATTTGTATCTGTCATTTGGGGATTCATTCCATTTCATGTTTTTGCCACAGTGTGAGTTCAAGGACTTTCCGGTTCTTCATAACCTTGGGGTTCCACATCAATGAGGTCAAGAAGGCAGTCTTGAACAATAATAAGGAGAATGTCCATGGTCCTAAGGGATGTACCATGTCATTTTTTCAAAGCTGTTGGGATTTTGTGAAGGATGATTTGATGAAAGTTCAGTAAATTTTCCTTAACGCTAAAATCGGATTAGTATTAACACTGCCTTCATATCTCTCTCTTCTTCCTATAAGGATCAGTCAATTAGTTGATATATTTTCAGCCTAATAGCCCTTATAATCAGACAATGGTCCTTGCCCCCATATGTAGCTGCTGATGTTTGATGGTAAATGACCCATTTATAAGATAATACATAAACCGCAAAATAAGTAAGCCAAAATCAAAAGTTTACGGATAGCAATTAGAAACAATGACGTAGCATACATATTTGAATTTGGGATTATTTAGTTGGTATACAGATAAAGAGCGCAAAAACGCCAAACTTGGAGGATTCTGTTTACTCAAACATATTATCATTCATACGTAAATCAATCAATCTTGGGGTATGGAAAATAAAACAAATCTGCATTGATAGAGAGAGAAAAGAGACCTTGAACAGCACCCATCTCATTCTCAACCTTAGCCTGCATTTCACGAAGGCCGCCAGCTTCTTCCTCAATCTCCTTGAGCCTCTTCTTCATGTCCTCCAAGTCCTATCAGATAAGGCAGAATAAGAACAAGACAGAGGGAGGGGATACACAGAGAGACGCAAATTGGGGGGAACCTTGTTCGGGTGATTGGAGCCATGGCGCTCATCCCCTTCTTCTTCTTCAACCCTAAAATCTGCGTCCATCTCCCCCTCGTCGGGGATCTCTCCTCCGTACACTTCATGCTCTTCGTGTTGATGCCGATCATCCTGCTCCATCTCTAATTTCCTACCCACTCTACAATGTCAAGTGAGAGGAACGGATTAGCTACGAGCCTTGACGCAAGCCACACTTTTTGAAGTTAAAGTTAAGTGACGATTTGTTCAGGGCCAAAAAAATAAAAGGGAACAAAGAAGGAACAATTTGTTGAAATGTTAAATCAGTGTTTTTGCAATTTAGATTCCTCTCGTGTTTCGCGTTTGGAATACGAAGGTTAAATCAGTTTTTTTTGCAATTTAATTCTTAAAAATATAAAATTATATTTAATTATAATAAATCATCAAATAAAAATTTAATGGTCAAAATTTATATTAAATTAATATAATTATTTATAATTATATTTTTAATTTATAAATATATATTATTAAATTTTTATACAATAATTTATTATAATTAAATATTATTTCGTGTTTCTATCACTGTTTAAATTTTTTTTGTTATCTAAATTGACTTTTTGTCATACATTTTTACTAACTTTACGGGTAGTTCTTTATTTCTTTGTCAACAACCGTACGGTTTGTTCAATTAGTAAAGAATTTGATAAATTAATTTTTTAATCTATGACAATAATAAAAAATCCATTAGCAAGTTAATTTCTAGCATAGTCTGTTTTTAGTTAAATTTATACTTCAATGCAAAAATAACACCTAATTTAAACTTAAATGCCACTGAACCCACAACAATTAATTATATTGACAGTAAAATAATTTAAGATATTTGATTTTATTATTTTTAAATTTTATTTACAGACTTATTTTTTTAATTTTTTAATTTACTTGTTTTGCTTTTTATTTTTCAATAATTCACATGAAAATATTAGTTTATAATTTTGTTAATTCATTCATGTACTTTTTTTTTTTTATAACTTCACAACTCCATAGTTTTATTTTTTTATTTATTTTCAAACTAACGTTTTGTGGGATTATTAAAAAATAATAAGGAAACGGGTTAAATTAAAAATTATATTAAAATTTTTAGATTCATAAATAAAATCTAAAAAAATTGGGGTCAAGATATAAATACAACAAGTTATTTTAAATTAGCATACAATTAATATATTTTAATATGACATTATCATATATCTTATTCTTAGTATGTCACATAATAATTACATTAATACTACTAATTTTATAATTACACCAAAAATAATACTAGAAAAAAAGAAAAAAAAAAGCAGAAAAAAAGTAGGTTAAATTTTCTGTTATCATTACAAAAAATAAATTATGTTGTATATAATTTTTTTGGCATGAATTATAATGTAGACTTAACCTAATCATAAACGCTAACTAAAAGTTGTATATGCAATTGGTCCAATAATCAAATGCAAATATTAATTTTTAATAATCAAGTTGTGGCACTAATAACCCAATTATACAAAGTATACTTTTATATAAATTATTTTAAATTAAAAAATAAAATAAAATTGGATCAACATCCATGCATAAGTATTAAAGTTTTCAACTCCACTAAAATCAAGCAACATAAACAAATTATAAGATAGATTAGACTTAAAGCACAATTTTAATATCATTATTATTTGATCTTTCAATTAACACACGATCAGTGTACAGTTAACTAATAGTAACACACATAGTGTACAATTTAATTTAAAATTATACAGTCATATGTAAAATTCATACACATGACATGATATTAATAAAAAAAAATATTTTGTCATTTTTTAATTAGATAATAGTATAACAAAATTACACAAAACTGCAAATAAATTTTTTTTAACCATGTATAAACTCAGGGACAAAAATCCCATTTGGTATCCCACTCCTTCAAAATTTTGTTTTGATCCCCCATTCAACCAGACATATTCCAAGTGGTCCCTCTGTGACACCAATATTATTAAATCACTTACATGGCACGTTTAATGTTAACATGCCAGCTAGCTCTAAAAATCCAAACCCACCTAATAGGCATTTAACCCAAGCATTTTGATTGAAAGGGAAATGGATCATCATGAGTGTTTTGAAGCTCGCTATTATCTTATCGGTGTCCTCTCTACTATCATCACAACAGATAAGCTCTCTGCTACCACCTTGTTGGTATTCCTATTTGCTTACAGCCCGCCATCTATTGCAGGAAGGAACTTCAAGTAAAAGAAATGCACAATGGGCCAAAAAAAGGTTTCAGAAATCGAAAAAAGGAAAAAGGTTAATGATTCTCATGGGTCAATGAGGTAAGATGTTGATCTATTGATGATGTATAGTAGGAGGTAGGCATCTTGTCCTTATTTTGTTGTTATTGACTGTTTGATTGATTTTCACCATATCACTAAGATTTTTCAAGTTCTACAAATTCACTAATATAATGTGTGAACTAGATGCATTATCTTTGTTTTCCAATAAATGCATCATTAAAATTACCTATTTTCTTCTTACAATTTTACCTAGCCATAATTGGTGATGGTTATTTTAAGTAGGTTCTACATATGGGTTCCCATTTTGTTTTCAATAATGATGAATTTACCTTAAATAACATGGATCATGATTAACTGGTGGAGATTAACTATGAATCGCAAAGTGTTGTGGAGGTATTTCACTAGAACA
Organism: Delonix regia; assembly: GCA_037074485.1. NCBI lineage: Eukaryota > Viridiplantae > Streptophyta > Magnoliopsida > Fabales > Fabaceae > Delonix > Delonix regia. The sequence continues at coordinate 14,374,816 of CM073449.1, forward strand.
TCCAGCCTTTCACATTCTATTAGAAAGTGAAACAAAATACTGTTACTAGTTGGATCCATCCTCTTTTTAGTAAATAAATCCTATTATATTAGATATGTTAACACCTCACTTAGATTTATTGAATTTCTTGTCACAATGATAATAGTAGGATTAGATTAAGAAAAAATATTTTTACTTTTGCCATATGATCTATTAGTTCACAGTGTCAAACCCTAGATAACATGTTACAATTAGTATTTACTAGTTTATTTGCTGAGCGTTACATGAGCCTTAGAAAAATTACTTTGTTTTACTATATGTCATTACAATTTAAATCATGGTATTCATATGTGTTAGTAAAAAATTGAATTTAATAATATATTATGATATAAAGAAAGCATAATAAATTAGATAAAGTCTATAAAAACGGTTATGTAAGATTGGTGAAAGAGAAGTGATGACAGTGGGTTTATTGAGAGAGTATCATCATAAATCGCTCAAATTTTTTTTCTTTTTTATTTATAGTCCCTTATTAGAAAAATTTAAAAGACTGTTAATTAATTATTTCATAATTTTTTTATTGACTCCAAAAAAATCCGAACTTCATGGAATTCTCAATTCAAGAGATGATAAAGTAAGTCATGAACTTTTTCATTCACTTTAAAAAATTCTTAGACTTCAACAATAATTTATTAATTTTCTTGTTCACTCCAAAAAAATTCTCAGACTTCTAAGGATTTTTTATTTAAAAGGCAGTTAATTGAGTAATTATTTATTTATTTTCCTCATTCACTATTAAAAATTTATATAAATTAATTATTTTATTATTTTTCTCATTGACTATGAAAATTTTACACACTAATAAATTCTTGATACATGTATGAAAAAGGTGAAAGTCTTCGCATAAAGAGCTCATGATTTGTTCAACGGAACCATCTAATCAGTCAAATGATATTCTCTCGTTAAAAGGGGCCTACTTTATTATATATATATATATATATATATATATATGCAATGTAGAATTTTTAATGTATTATATTTAACTAAATTTTGTGATTTGTTCCTTTTTTCCTTCTTTCTTCCTTGCTTATACTCATTATACAACTGCCATATGGTTACAAGGTGTAAGTAGGGATATGATTTTACAATACATTTGGTATTAGGAAATCCTTAAGCTTGGTGGTTCTCTTTGTGGCTACAATGTTATGATTAAAGCAAGAAAGAGGTCTTATGTTCTTTTAATTTATAAGTTACAATTTCTAAGTAATATATTGTAATATTTAATGGGAAGGAATCACAAAAGAGGTTTATAACGCTTATACCAATGGGTTTTTAGCCAACCAATAGATGCAAGAGAGTATGAGGTTACATCTTCATCAATCCCTTAAATTCAAGCTTGACACTTGGAAGAAAGCAACCCTATGCCTTGGTGAAGTTTCTTTAAGAGTTTGACAACTTGTCCTTCCAATTTTAGATATGACTTCTTCACTTCATTAGGACTGATAACTATTATATTTGTGAAGAAATTGTGGACTATGAACTGGAAGCAATAATATCATGTTAGCTTGAATCTTAAATACATACTGAACATTGCTTTTAAAGCATCTGTCTATCCTTTTTCCCTCTTTATTTCTTTATTATTCCTATTTTCAATTATAATGATGGTTATTTAGCAAATGGGTACTTTATATATTGTATCTTGATTCTTGCTATGTTTTCAAAGGCTATTGAGAAGTTGTAACTATAGTGCCAACTAGAAATCTTGCAAAGGAATATAAATGAACTATTCAAAATTTGAACTGCCATGATTGGATATGTAATGTTTTACCACCAAATTTTCTTCACTTTCCAACATATAAATGGAACAATGCACTAGTCCAATGTTGTCTTGTTTACTTTCTAAAAAATTGATGTCTTTTGCCCATATTATTCATCCACCCTTAACCTGCCAAGATTCTCTACTCTTTCTACTTCTAGAAAAAGAAACAAAAGGTGTTAATCCTACTCTTAGTCTTAAAGTTTTGCCTAAAAATGGAAGTAAGCTATTTCACATCACTTTTCAGCAAAAGAATTACTATGCTAACACTAGCTACCATAAGTACATATTCTGTTAGATATCTTACCTCAGTGACCCATGAGAATCATCGAACCCTTTCCCTTTTTCAATTTCTGACACCCTTCTTTGGCCCATCGTGCATCTCCTTTTCATAAAGTTCAAACTAGAGAGCTTCTTCATTGCAATGACAATAAAGAGGACGTCAGAAGATAGCAATAAGCTTTAAAGCATTTTCAATAGCCTATTCTCCTTTTGATCAAATTGCTTGGGTCAATGTGTATAAGTGGGTTTGGACTTTTAAGATCAACTGGTATGTGATGTGGGAAGGAGGGGCTAAATTTTTTCCCATATTAACGCTTAACATGGCACGTCAACACTAAATGCGCCACGTAAGTAGTCTAATAATAATGGCATCACATAAAGGCCAACTTTGAGGATGCCTGGCTAAAAGGGGACTAAAATAGAATTTCAGAGGAATAGGGGACTATTAGGATATGAATGTTCTATGATGAACTTATCAAACTCTGTTATATATTATAATTGTGTACCCTCACATTTTCTGTATAGCAATAGTGTTAAATTTTGTTATAACTTCTCACCATCTGGCACAATAATTAGCACTCTAGTATTGATTTATGAAATTTTGGCCTTATGTATATATATAGTGCTTATAGCTAATGAAATAAAAGAAAGCATTATTTTCTTTTCTTACTTTTTTATAGTATTTCACTTTCTTTCTTGGTATTAGAGCAACAAGGCTTTCGCCATGGCTCTACATGTTTCTACCTCTCTACTCATTATAATCTTTTCTTATTCTTTTTATTCCTCCTTGTTGCTCAAAACTTTATTTTGCTCCTCTTTCGATTTTTCTCAACACTATTCCATAAAGTTGGATAAGATTAGCTCTTTTTGCTATGGCAATCTGTCATAATGCAAATCATCTAGGGTCATCATCTTGATGGCTTTATATTGGGTACAAAGCCTTGTCCGCCTTTTTCTCTCTCTAAAGGTGTAAAGAAGAAAGCCAACCCTGAGTTTGATGAATGGATCACTAATGATTAATTACTTCTTGGATGGGTATTTAATATTATAACCATCAAAGTAGCTTCATAGTTACTTTACAATTCTACTTCCTATAAGCTATGTAGTGTTGCCTGTGAGCTATTAGGCACTCATTTAAGGTCTTGTATTACCTTATTTAAAATAGAGCTTTATTAAATGAGGAAAGGCACACTTAAAATGGATGAAAATCTATCTAAAATGAAAACTCTGGCTAATAATTTAGCTTTAGCATGATGCCTAATTTCGACAAAGGATCTTAACACTCAAACCTTAGTTGGACTCAATGCTAACTACAACCCTATTATTGTATAGTTATTTAAGAAAGACAGGTGAACTTGGATGGATCTCCATGCTTCTCTTCTTACCTTTGAAAGTTTTTTTGATCAATTGAATAATTTCTCCAATTTAACTTTGAGTTATGCTAATGTTGCTTTAAAAAAAAAAAAGATTTAAAAAGACATTCTAATTATTCCTCTCGTGGCAATCAGAGGGGGGAGTTTTAACCATGGAGGTTGTGACAATCACTCTCAAGGGAGAAATGGTCATGCTCAAGAAAACCAATCTGTTAAGTATGTAGTAGAAGTGGTCACACTGCAACATACTATTTTTATCATTATCATCGACAATACATGAACACTCCTCCTGATAAGCCTAAGCCCCAAGGCGATATAGCTTTAGTTGCATCACCTCAAAATGTCACAAACCCATCTTAATATATGGATAGTGGGGCTACAAGCCATGTAACCAATGATTCCACCAATTTTTAGCATATTGCTAAACCCTATGATAAGCACCATTTGACAGTGGATAATGTTGAGAAACTTGGTATTCATATTATCATTAACATTACTTTATAATGCTCTTCTGCAACACTTCTTGTTATCAATCGTGTATTACACATTTTAGTAATCACCAAAAATTTGTTTTGTGTTTCTAGTCTTAACAAATGACAATGATGTGTTCATTGAATTTAACTTTCGAAACTGCTTTATGAAGGATTAAAGGATCGAGTAGATTTGTTGTTGAGGAAGCTTGATAGAAGACTTTATCAATTGGTTCATCCACTTCAAACTGTCTTTACCACTAAAAGTTCTAATTATGCTTTTCTTACACCTTTAATAAATGACACAAACATCTAGGCCATCCATCCAATTGTGTATTGTCCAAAGTCATATATTACTATAATGAAATGTTGAAAAATTAAGATTCCCCTACACTCTGTGATGCATGTCAATATACTATATCTTACAAACATCCTTTCCCCATATCCAAATCTCATGCTACCTAACCTCTTGAACTAGTGCATACTGATTTATGGGGGCATCCTTAATTACATCTTCATTTGGATATCATTGTTACATATTGTTTGTTAATGATTTTAGCCTTTATAGTTAGATTTATCCTTTGAAAGAAACGATTGAAGCTCTTAAAACTTTCGTTCATTTCAAAAACTTAGTTGAAAGTCAGCTTAGTAAATGAATAAAAATTTTCCAAAGTGACTAAGGAAGAGATTTCTGAATTTTTATTGATGTTACACGAGATTCTAGTATTCAATTTTGCCATTATTACCTTCTTACATCAGCTTAAAATGGTTAGGTTTAGGGTTTAGGGTTTAAGTTGTGCTTGTTTTCCTTGCTTGAAGTTGTTTAATCAAAATAAGTTATAATTTCACACATCTAAGTATATATTTCTTGGTTGTATGCACATAAAGGCTATGTCTAACTTTTTTAGTTAAAATTCTTCTCTCTTGTCATGTTATATTTAATGAATTAGAGTTTCCTTTCCAATATAAGTTTTTGAACACTTGTGCTTCTACATGTACTAAATCACTTACTTCTTTCTCATTATAAATACCTTACAGTAGTTCTTGCTCACCCGTTGTTGTTCCCTTTAACAACAATTTAGTCCCTTTAGTAGTTCAAAACCAATTGTTATTGATATAGACAACGATTTTGGCATCATAACTCTAGAAGAGAATGTCCTACCTGTAAATTCTATACCTGTTAATACTAAACCTCCTCTTTCTTCTAAGTCTTCTTCTTTACCTACTTTACCTCATCAAGTAGTTATAAGAAGTATGAAAGGAATCTTCAAACCTAAGCATCCATCTAGTGGGCTAACTACTGCTACTTCGATTGATACAGAATCCTCCACTATTGTAGAAGCTTAAGCAACCAAGGTGGAAGCAAACTATGGAACAAGAGTTTGAAGCTCTTTTACAAAATGACATTTAGATCCTTGTCCCTTACAATGGTCAGAAGACCATTATTGATAGTAAATGAGTTTATAAGACCAAGTTTATTTGAGATGGGATTGTACAATAGTATAAAGCACACTTAGTGGTAAAAGGCTTCCAACAAAATCCTAGTGTTGATTATAATGACACTTACAACCTTGTTGTCAAAGCCACAACTGTAAGAATAATCCTCACACTAGTAGTCTCTCTTGGATGGAATGTCAAGCAATTGGATGTCAATAATGCCTTCTTAAATGGTGGCTTACAATAAGCTGTATATCTGGCTTAACATGAGAGGTTTAAAGACCTTTACAAACCAGATTATGTTTGTAAGCTTACTAAGGCCATCTATGGACTTCGACAGGCTCTTCAAGCCTAGTATGAGAAACAACATAACACTTTGTTTGGATGAGGATTTAGTAATGCCAAGTCTAATAACTCATTTATTTTTTGAAGAAATGACTTGATTCTTATCATCATTGTATATGTTAATGGTCACAGGCAACAATGAGAGCTTAATGATTAAGTTTGTTAATAAGCTCAAAAAGTCTTTTTCCTTGAAAGTCCTTGGCCCTCTTCATTATTTCCTGGGCATTAAAGCCTTTTAGATAGTTTTGGTATATATCTCACCTAGAGTAAGTATAGAGCAAATTTATTGAATCGCTTTGGTATGGCTGATGCAAAGCCATATGTCACTCCCATGGTCATTAGAAAGTCCTTGGTTACAATTAAGGGTGAGAAATTGGATAATGCAACAGAGTTTCGTTAAGTTGTAAGAGCTTACAGTGTCTGATCACAACAAGGCCTGACATCTCCTATACTTTGAATAAACTTATTCAATACTTAAATGCTCATACTACTGTCCATTGGCATTTTATCAAAAGGATATTCAATTATCTTAAAGGCACTCATAATTTAGGACTTCATATTACACTAGTTAAGCATCTCTCAATCTTTGGTTTTTTTTATGCCAATTGGGCAACATGCATAGAAGACAGGCGATCAGTAACATGTTATTGTGTTTTTCTTAGAAATTCACTGATTGTGCAGTCTTTCAAAAAGCATAAGGTTGTCTCCCAGTAGGAGCACTAAGTCTAAGTATCATTCTTTAGCTAACCTAACCTATGAAATTATTTGGGTCTAGTATTTATTGCAAGAAGTTAATGTTGTCTCAAATCAAATACATGGTGTGATAATATTAGTGCTAATGCACTCATAGCTAATCCAGTCTATCACTCTTGAACTAGGCACATTGAAATTGATATGCATTTTATCATTGATTAGGTATTGCAAAATGGACTCTTGATCAAATATGTTCCTTCTGAAAGCCAAATAGTCAACCATCTAACGAAGTCTCTAACTCATTAACGATTTTGGTGTTTGGTGCATAAACTTGGGCTAAGAGCCTCACCCTCTCATTTAAGGGGGGATGTCTGGATATGACTATTTTATTATGAGCTTATCATACTCTGTATTGTTTATTATAATTTTGTACACTCACATTTTCTATATAGCATTACCATTAGATTCTGTTGTAACTTCTCACCACCTGGCACAATTATTGGTGCTTTATTATTGGTTAGTGAATTGTTGACCTTGTGTATAACTATGGTGTTTAGATAGCCAATGAAATTATTGATAGCATTTTTTTTTCTTCTTGTGTTATAATAATTCACTTTTTTTTAACTAAAATAAAAATAAAAAATTGAGCGAAAAATCAAAATAATACTTTTATTTAAACTTGGGTAAAGGATCAACGAAAGGCTTGACCCAACTTGACCATAAGTTGGGCATTAAAAGAAGGTGCAACCTAGCTCCATCTATATTACGGTCTTTTTTTCTCTAAAAGAGAGTAGTACATAAGAAGAGTTTATGAAATAGAACGAACATAAAGGACAAGTTGCAGTCAATTGTACAAACAAAAAAAAAAAAAACACACACACAGTTGATTTATAACAATCTTTATCTAAAGTTGCAAATTAGAGTATTCTCGTCAAAACCATTTTAACTAATTAAAATGATGGGTTTTGTTAAGATTTTTATTTCATTTAATATAAATAAATTAAATTAACTCACTCCACTTAAATCACAGCTTAAATAGGTCAGCTTGATGGGTTGGTGGATTAACTTAATTAAAAATTTTGTTAATTTTTAATAAAAAGTTTAATTTTATATAACCTCAAGTAACATTTATCTTTATTTTGTTTTTATATATTCAATATTTATTCAATCATAAACAAGATTGATAGTTTTTAATCTTATAATTAAATATTTAACTAGATAATTAACATTTTTGTTTGAATTTTTTTTGTTTTACAAATTCATTCAAACCTTTTTATCCTTGTGAATTAGATTCAATATTCTAACCTACCAACTCCCTGAGTGAGCCAGTCTAGCCTGTCTTTTGCATCTCTTCAAATTACAATAGCCTGTCTTTTATCCTTGTGAATTAGATTCTGTAAAGGAGGAACTGGATTCTCTCAACTATGCAATTTGAGTTCTTCCTTTCCTTATTTTTCTTCAATTTGAGTAAATATTAATTTTTTAAAAAATTATCATTATATATAAACACAATACTAAATCATTTTTTATACAAGATATTGTCTTATTAAAAAAAGAATTAATCAGCTTCTAATATATATAACTATTAGTGCTCAATTTATTTCCTTCAACATAATGATATATTATTCTAAAAGAATAATATTATTTTTTTAAGCATTTAATGCTATTATCTTAGATTTTTTAACACAACATTAACATTTGGTGGAAAGAAAATATACATAATTTAATGCAATGTTTGTACGTAAACAAAATATTATTATGTTGACAAAAATATATAGTTAAATGTTAGGTCTAGCATTTTTGCTTGGCCAATGTAAAGTTTAACAATATCGCACCTTAAAAACTATTTAATTTTTCTCTTCAATAAAAATATTTACTGTAAAAAATGATTTAAATAATGTATAAAAAATATTTTATATAATTTTTTCAAAAAAAAAAATTAACTAAACATTTTAAAAAAATGCAGAAGAATCCAGGTCCATGCACAGGATGACAGAATAAATATAGGAAGATTGGAAAATAATCAAAGAATGCGTTTACATGGGCCAATATTTTTTGATAAAAAAAAAATATTAGTTAATCTTCACACACGTAAGTGACAACCGATGTAACATGTTAATTTTAATAAAATCATTTATTTAATAACTTTCATTCTTTTCTATGAATGATTTAATTGGTACTAACACACTACATTAATTGTTACATAAATGTATTAAGATTAGTTAATATTTTTTTTATATGATTATTAGGCAACTCAAAAAACAATTTTTTTTTTTCTTTAAGAAACAAAAACTAGTGAGAAGCCCAGTTTAAAAACGATCTAATTTGACTAGATTTTCCAGGTCAACCAAATGACAAATGACAAACTAATAGTTGCAATGGCTCAGTAAACGAGCGAAAATTATTGAATAGAATCTTGAAAGATATTCTGTAACCTGAGGAAAGAAGAAACAAAGAGACAGAAATTGAGGGGGACAATCTTCCCCACCCGCCAGAAATAAAAAAAATACATGTAAAAAAATCAATGTCAAAGCCCCGGAATGGATTCTAGATTGTATTTCTCTGAAGAAAGTTCTGTTTCTGAACCCCTTTTTTCTTCTAATTTTGGCTTCGCCATGCCATCAAGAGCTTGCAAGTATGAGTAGGAAGCAGTCCGGTTAGACGGCGGGCTTGGATTGCTAATTCTGCTGGCAAGGAAGCGGCGGATTAGGCCTCTAAGGAATGGAGCCATGGTTTCAGGCTCATACTCCAAGTAATACATCATCCCTCCCATACTCATAGAAAACAAGAACACCTGCACAAGTTAAGACTGTAAAATGAGAGATCATTGCTACATTTTATCTTAAAAAGCTTCATATTGTGAATACTCAATCTTCTATGCCCTTAAACCCCAAGAATTACCGAAAAACCAAAGTGACCCTAATACAGGAGACATAAATACACTGCTTGCACCTAAGCTAGGTGCATCAGAGTCAATAAAAACTACTTAAATTGGGTGTGTTTAAAAATCCCATCGTCTGACACAGCTAGTTTACTAAACTTTTATTGGCTCCTCCCACGTTCACATCCTAGGAGCAAGTTAGCCCTGGTAAGTGGTAACATTAACTGACTAGTTGCTTTCGCTGCTTACAAGGTACATCCCTATTTCTTAAGTTTACTTTTCTTTTTTGTAGAATTCTTGAATTCCCTTTTATTATAATATTATTAAGACCTCTGAGGACATGGAATAAGAAATCAAGAGAGGACTCGACAGTATTACTGACTTCAACTTCCTGACAAATTGGGTTGTCAATTTGCTACTAGTATTCTAGTAACAATTTTTTGGGCGGATGTTTTCTTTTTCTTTTCCAGTGCAAAGTAACTCAAAGATAATACCTCAGCATTCCTAATATCAGGAAGCAGGTGCCTGTTTACCAAAACACACCATAGTGAATCGCCTGCTCGAGGAAGAACATATAAAGCAAGCTCACCGCGCCTAGCCTTTTTTTCTATTAGCACAGAAAGAGCAGATATTCCTCCTGCTATCCAATATACAAGCTTGTGATCCCCTGAAGCAACTTTTCTGTGTAAACATATGACCGCCTGCATAACTTACAAGAAATTCAGAACATAATAAATAATAATACATTGATCTCTTTAAAATGTCAGAAATCAACAAGCATCCACCTGAAAGATTCCAACAAAAGCAGACAAAAAGGCTGTCGAGCGAACAGCACCTTTAACAGCTACCCAGAAAGTACGGAAAGGAGCATGTGTGAACTGCAAATAACACCATCATCATGAGAACAAAATCCAAAGTAACCGCAATGACAAAAGTTACAGTAGTAGCAGTGATAGAAGCAGTGGTTCTAGAATGTAGTCTAAAAACAACATGCATATTAATAGCAATCAGAGTCATAATCTTATTCATGATAAAAACAGGAACTCAATCATAATAGCAATACTGTAGTACCACGTCTATTTTATTCAAGCAAAACACAGCACCTTCTCGCATCATGAACATAAACAAGAATCCATAAAAATAAAAAATAGAATTTGAAGAATAAAATAAGCCTCACTCCCACAGAAAACATTTCAATAACGTAAACATTTCCTAAACAAATACATGCATGTAGAGTAAGACATAAGACCTATACTACAGTCAATCTATGAAGCAAAATGCTAGTCAGATATGCAGTTGCAAACAGAAAATCTGCAGGAACAGAAGACTTTTCATCGTTACATTAGGAGAAAAGGAAGAAAGAAAGAAATCCAGGATTAAAGTTAAACACATACTGAGCTAGAAAAATCTGGCGTCACAATTTTATAAACTTTCAACCAACTAAACCCCAATGACCTAACTTATAGTGTGAAAAACTGAAGCACCTTCACAAGAGCATTGTAGAGATTGTGTGAAGATTATTTAAATTCAGTTACAGGTCATCATAATAAAAAACCTATGATTATTCAGTATGCAACTCTTAGAAGCTCTATATCTGATTGAAGTCGTCTATATGAGCATATGGAAAGGAAAAATGACGCTTCCAAACAGCAAGAAGTTCCATTATGCATATGACTGCCTATATCCTTATGCAGAAACTGAGATTATGATGGCTGCCATGAAGCAAGAGTGAGCTCTAATTAAAATTGTCATAGAAGAAAGAACAAAAAAATTAAATACAGATAATTAGATGCAACCAGATTAACTAAAGTGATCTCCTGAGCACTTAGAGGAGACACTGACAACACACATTTTCATTATATGTGTACTTTCATATTACATATGATTGTTTTCTTACTTTTCATTTACTGAAGCAAGTAACAGAAAAAGGTTGCATAGAAAATACCTTCTGTAGGTGCAGAATGACAAATGGCACAAAAGTCAGAGAGAAGTAGAGTGGGAATGTTTTCTTAAATGTTGCTGATGTTGCTTTTGCATTGTGAGATAAACATGAATTTGTTCCCGGATGAATGATGGAACAAGGAATAATGGAAGGAAACTCTTCCAACTTTAAATTGTCAGATTTTACTCTCCTAGATAGATAAGCTGAGAGTGAAACAACATCAACTGGATAACCTCTACAATTATCCCTTACAGCCTTATATACAGGCTCTGCAACTGGTCCAGTCTTTTGAATGAAGTCCTGATAGGATTTTGGCAAGCTCTCAGGACGCATCACAAAGGCATACATAACCTGAAATAAATTGTCAATTGATAATATCATAAGGAACTATACAGAAGTAATTCCATGAAACAAGAAAGTAACAAGGTCATTACTGAGTAGATGAGCAACTAAAGTTCAAAGTCAAGAATATTGATAATTAAATAATATTGTGACCAATTGGTGTTCAAGCCAATATGTGCAGACTTCAAATAATACACCTCCCTAGTCTGGTCAAAGGCATCCCATCCATGCTGAAACTACGGAATTCACAACGAAATGCCTTGCAACCTAGCCTCAACAAATTGGCACATCCTATTAAGGAAGGGGGGAAAGAAACAAAGAGGAAAAACAGGTAACAGTGTCTCTCACTGAAATGCAAAAAGCTCACAACTCACAGCTTTTTATGCCGCTTATGTTCAACTACAATGTCTAAATGGTATAATTCTCTTTGCTTGAGTATGTTCCCTTTTGTCAAGCTCAAATAGAATCAATAGATGCACAATCTTAACTCTTTTTAATTAAAGAATAAATAAAATAAACATCGAGCAGCCTAGTCAACATTTTACAAGCAAAAGTTTGGACCAAAAAACCTGTAGTATATTCTAATAAGGCCCAACACCAGATGATGAATTAGTTTGGCAATGTCATACTACCTTATATCTCATACAACTGGTAAACAAATAAGAATAAAAACATAAGCATTTTCCAAGATTGATTTCATCAATATTCAGTGAATTGCAAGAATAGATGAGCGGCTGTTTCCAAGCTGGCACCACATATGACGTACATAATAGGGGAGAGACTAGAGAGCTTCATTGGTGATGTTGATCTCATCAAGTAGCACTTTTTAACCAAATGACTTCTCCTTTAAAGAAGAGTTGGATCTCCAAGGGGGTTTCACAATAAGGAAAATTTCTTGAGCATGAAAATTGGATAAGAAGTTGGAAGTAAAACTTACATGAGCATACAACAGTTGAATCAGGGGACCTTCAGGTTCCAAAAGGAGTGGACCCCTGAGCACAGCAAAAGATTTTAAATTGAGGAGCTAAGTAAAGTTGATTGACAATGTAGCTGAGGACAGGCCTCCATAAAAGGGTTATCCCCACAGAGTCTACTTCAAAAATCATTACCTAATTTGGAACTAATCAATGGTTGGAACATGACAGGACACATAGTGATGCAGAACAAGGGAAATAACAAAACAAGTCATAATTTCTCAATACTCAATATCAATAAATAAATTAATTAATTATCAAAGGAATAATAATAATAAAGAAGTACAGGCCTATTCATAGGCAATGTAAGTAAAAAAAATCCTAACCCTAATAAAAATACTACAAATAACTAATTGTAATCCTAATAATATACTAATGGGATAATGATTTCCTAGCCTCAAAACACCATCTTTGATAATTCCTAACCAATTTTAAATTACCCTGATAACTAATTATTAAACTATAAATCCCACAGGATAATTACATCTTTATTAAAATAATAAATTAATAGCTAGAGAAAATGCTTTTAGACATTAAATTACCATGACCCAAGCCCCAGCCATGATCTAGGCCTAAAACAAATCTCCCAGGGCACCAAGTGGTCTCATCTGTTTTCTCCCATGTCAAACCAAGGGAACTTTCTCATCATCTTTTCAATCCTATGAGCAATCCCTCGAGGCATCTAGAAACGGACTTAATACTAGATAGGTATATCAAACAAGCAATCTTAGCTAAGGATAATTTGACCAACACGAGAAAATAAAGCACCATGTCAGTTATCCAAGCACTTAGAAATCTTTTAAAGGATAGGAAAGAGAAAGAAGGAGGATTACCACCTAAATGAACTCCCAAACAAACAGTAGGCTGATGCCCATGGATTTGATATAGGACCAGATATTCAAGTAAAAGACCAAATATTACTATGAGTTTAGGTCAGGAAATCTCAATATAAGTTAGTAAAAGAAAACTTAAAATATTTTTTAAAGAAAAGGGGAAAAACTCCTAATCCTTTAGAAGATTACTGACAGAGCAAAAGTGGGGGGAAAGAAAAAACGAAAGAGAATAGTGGAATAAAAGAAGACAACTTTTGACAGAGCAAAACGTCAATTGTTTCCCTAAAGACAACTTTTGATATTTTTTCCCCAACAATATTAGACTTTAATGTTTTCAATAACTTAAGTTATTATTCGTTTAGTCAACCCCGATCCAGAGCATCTGGGTCCAAAAAAAGATCAGTTAATAATTATTGAATTTAGGTAGTATATTGATTAATAAGTAGTTCAAAGGTCAGGAAGAAGCTGTTAAGTGTAACTTGGTAATTCAATATTTTGAAGTGAGAAAGGTTATAAAATCTTCTGTTGCATTCCTCAGAGAAGAATAAAATTTTTTCCCGATTCAGATTTTCGGATCATGCTAGGAGGTGAACTCCTACCTAACAAATGCAAATACTTCAACCCTATGAACAATTGCTTATCCTATCCTTAAATTAGAACTATAATTTCTAGGCCTTTCAAGAAGAGATTGTAAACTTCAGGGCAATGCTTGATTACTCAGTTACTGGGCTACCAAAGATCTTAATAATTTATATTAATATATTTCCTAATTACATAGTTTCAACAGTTCCTCAACTAAAATTGCCAACAAAATTATTAGGAAACCCGAAGTCCCAATATGCAATTAAAGGGGAACCATATGGAAATCAACATAAGGAATTTTCCCCAATAATCTAAAGCAATATGTTGAGTAGTTCATCAATTACAGTTCCTAATTAAATGTACAAAATAAAGTGATACATTTTAAGTCCTAACATGGTAGACAACTTGCTATTATCAAAGAAAAGCTAAAAGGGACTTTAAAAAAATTGGGCTGAAAAGAAGTGTCAAGTGATCATTATCAAATTGCCTGCAATCTTTTTCTGTCTTCCTGGATCCCACCATGATGGACTTTCTTTGAGAAAGAGTGAGAGAGAAGAGAAGTGATCATCTATTTAATTGGGAGAGTTGCTGTAGATCCAAGGGTGAGATAGGTTTGTATCTTTGGATGCTGAAAAACATTGCTTAAGTGGGTAGCACAGATATGCCACTTTTCTCGAGGCCACCAATCATAACGGGCAAGTATCCCAACCTTACTGCCTCTGAAACTCGCACTAATACCTAGGAATTTATTTCTTACGGATATGTCTCATTAAGATGGCTAGTGGCTCGCATATTAGCTTCTGTGAGGACTTTGAGCAGGGTTACATTCCTTTTTAAGAGGCCTTTCTCAACCTCTGACACCTTTCTTCCCAACAGCACTTACTCCATAAAATGTTTATTTTTTTCAGCATTCTGATGTAGCCCCTTGTATTGATCAACAGAAAACAGGAAAACAGTAGCCCTCTTACTGGAGATGATCCAGAAGACAGACTAGAATTCTGATGCAGTCTTGATCAGGAAGTGCAAAACAATGACAAGCTGCGATTGATTATGGAGCAAATTATTGCAGGATCAAATGCTCCTCTCTTTTTCCTATGTCCAATCTCAACTCCGTATAAAGAGATCTTTCACTGTTGAGATATACTTACTATCTGACATATCTTTTTGCAATAAAAACATAGCAACCATAAACATTGCTGCATGGCTTATCTATGCTATTCTTGAAAAGAATCCCTCCTAGTTTAATGGCTGTTCTACTAATAACATTTTTCTGACACATGTATAGATGAAAAGTGCAAAAGTAATGACAAGTGAATATGAGAATTAAATACCTGTGCACAAGCTAGAGCAAAAAGCAAAGAATCTCCATGTCGCCAATGACTTCCCCAAAGGTGAAACTTGTTCTTAGATTTCGCAGAATTATAAGCACACTGATTTATATAGGAATATCCATTAGGCTTGTGTATGCAGACAATTCTGAAGAAGTAAGCAAATTCATGCATTTCAGATTGCTCAGAAAATTTATATGGGGATATACCTGAGCTAGCCGAACCAACAGATACAAAGCCAATGTACGCCTCCTACTTGAATCATTTAATGCCAGGATAGAAAAACCAGCAATTGAACCTGCTAAAATTCTGCTCCATCATCCCCTCAAACAAAATAAATAATAAGCAATTTGTGCATAACATCATGAAGCAATATCCAACCATCATAGAGCGAAAAAAATTAAAAAGAGAACATTAAGAAACCATGAGAATAAGTTATCAATAAATATGGTTTGCGTTGCAACTTACGTATTCAATGGTGTCTCCTTCTTTCTCAACTTTCTCAGTAAACATCTAAGGGCATGATAAGATCCAGTAAAACCACCAAAAAGTAAACCAATTCGGCATGCCTCTTCTCTTACAATTAGATCTTTTTCTGAAACGAGTTGCTGAAAGAAGAAAAAACCATCCTTATACATTCTCCATTTAGTATTACAATAAGAAATGTAAAGTAAATTATGGTTATTACTTCCATCAAATATACATTGTTACTTAACAATGGAAAAACTTCAAAATATTCACTAATAATATGAGCCACAATGTCCACCTGGGCTAAGCTCGGTTGGGTTAGGTGGTGGAATTTGGTAGAGGACTTAGTGTGTTTTATTTATGTGAAAATAAAATAGGCATACCCATAACGATCATGTTCCTCCTTGCCCAAAAAAGTGCACTGAATTTTCTTTTAGCATACCAACCCCAAGTTCAACATCGCCACTATTTCATTAAATTACGAACCAATGCCAGTTAAAAACTAAAATGGCAACTTTCCTCCCTAATTTCATTCAATTCTACCATTGACAATAGGCTGAATAAAACCAACATGATAAAGAAGCAATAACAAAAGTCAAACAGCAAAAATGATCCAGACAACATCAGTTATCATAAAACCGCCACACCCCAATTAGCTTCTCACCTTAAGATCAAGAAGAGAAGAGTACGACTGCCCCCGTGCGAGCTTAAACGCGCGAAGCAGAATTCCAATACCAACCCTGATGCCATAGGAAAGCAGAAAGGTCTGGCAGAGATTACCTATAGCGTGGGCAACACATGACTCGTCAAGACCATGATCGCAGGGAGGGCAATCCAGATGCTGCTGATGATGCATGTGAGCTGCAGCCCGGCGCTGCCGGCGCTGAAGCTCCTCGATTGCCTCACGGAGGCGCTCCTCCGCCTCGAGAAGCCGACCCTCGGCGTCGGAACTATCCAGTGGCGGTGGCAACGGAGGAGAGGATATTGCCATTTTCGACCTGGAAACGGAGAGAGAAGGCAATTTTTTGGCATCTGAAAGTGTCTTGTAGTTAAAGAGAGACGCAGGTAAGATGCACAGCACAGGAAATCGCCGAGCTAAAACGAGTCATCATCCTCGAACATAATTCTTTGTTTTCCACATTATGCTTGTGATTTCGTCTTTGTATATTATTTGTTTACGTTTGAAGTACTCATTTAAATTTAAAGAATTTTTAAATAATATTTAAGTTCCAAATTAATCTTTAATATGATTTGTTAAATCATTGACTATGTGTATCCAAATACTAATCCCATGTGCAATTTTATTTTTCTTTTTCTATGATGATATAGTATACTCAATCAAAAATTAGAATTATCTGAATAAAATAAAATAAAAGTGAAAAATAGCTTAAAACATAATGCTATAAGCATTCTATTTCTCCATACTTGCTTTGTGTTTCCGTTTTCAATTTTCAATTTGATTGAAATAGTATTACCCCAGTTTGCAGTCAAGAATTATAGAGTATAGAATTAGATCCAATAATTCTAATTTTTTTTGTTTGGTTGATCTTCTGAAATTACATTTTTAATTTTATCTATTAGTTTCATAAAATTAAAAAATAACTAATAATAATCATTTATAATTCTTAATCAAATTGAAATGTAACTCTTTTGCTTATAACACCACATGTTTTTTTTATAATTTAGCCACTCTTTCAAGATTCAAAGACCCGATTAGAATTTGACTTGATCATATTAAGATAGATCATGTTCCATTTGTTTAAATTAAAATATATAGCAAAAACAATTTTTTTAAAAATAGAAAAATTAAGATTTAAAATGACAATGAAATGAAATTAAAAAAATTAAGATTTAGAATGTAAAATTAATATTGTAAAAATTAATCATAAGTTAAAATTAATTAATTAAAATAATATTAAAATAAAAAATAAAAATAATATGACATATATAATAAATATGCAATGTTTATGCCTCTATATGATATGACTTATATTTCATGTATACATATATATATATATATATATATGCAAATATATATAATATTTATGCAACACAACTTTAAAAAATAATATATAATGTATGCGTATGATATTGCATGTTTATACAAAAATATATAACATAATATTACGTATACAAACACATGTTAATAGGCAAAATTTTAGAATATGTAAAAGACAAATATTTAATATAATATAGTTCAAACACTTATACAAACATATATAAACATTTTATATATGCTTACAAATAAAAAAAATACAAAGTAGCATACACATATACCTTTATACAATACAATGACATTGTACGCATAAATGTGTATTTCTACATATACACATACATTTACATGTGAGTACATAAGCACAATATTGCACATATATAATGACATCATATCATACATACTTAAATGCGTGCAAGTATAAACACACAATATAACATCCTACACTTATGATATTATATTGTATTTATGTATATGTTTATATATACACAAACACTATCATATCATAGCATGAAACCATACTATACATATGTAGAAATGTGTACTCATAACATAATATTATACATGCATGTATATTCATCCTCATGAAAAGACAATATTTATGCACTCACATGTTAAATTTGAATCAAATAGTTTTTTCAAACACCTAATTATTACATATTAAATAATGCGATATTAAAATCATTATGAAAAACATTTTATCTAGTCTAAGCTAAATAAAGAGAAAAACATTTTGTTAAAAAACATTAATTTTTGTATTATTTTTATGACGTGTATATGTGTGTGTATATATATATATACATGCTAATATTGTTTTATAATACTTATCACTCATCTATATAATAGAATTATAATTTTATATTTTAATTCTTTATATAATCTAAACATAAATTTTAAAATTCCAAATCAATTCTAATTCTAATTTTTGTTACCAAACCAAGCCTATGGTTTTTTTAATTTTATTTATTATTTCAAATTAGTAATTTAACTTTGAAGTGCATTAAAATGATTTCTTTTATCCCTTAGACATTATGCATAGAAATTTGAAATAAATTTAAAATTCAAAGTACTACTTTAAAACATTTTAAATTCGAAAAATCAATTTGAAATATTTTAAATTTAAAAGACTAATTTAAATTATTAAATAAAGTTATAGGATCAAAATATTATTCTATTTTTTAACTCAGTTTCTTTTTCTTATATTCTTTCAATATAATAGAGATAATTATTTTCAAAATTCCAAATATTATTAAATATTATTTGAACTATGACTTTGTGAGAAATATCATAAAAGAAATTCTTTAATCTATTTCTCTTGTTCAGGCTAGCTGTATTTTGTATTAATTATTTTTTATGTTATGTAATCAAGTAAAGCTCATAAAAAGTGAAAGAAAATTTTTTTTTTATATGAGTTTCTTTATTTGATAGATATGGTGGTAATAAATAAATTAGGAAAAAGTAAAAAAAAAAAAAAAGAAATATAAAGATATAATAGAAAGAAACAATAGAAAATAAATTAATCGAATAAACATAATAACCAAAAAAAGCTAAAATATATTATGGTCCCTTAATTTTAGTTATTGCTTCAAATAAGTCTATAAAATTTGAAGCATTTCAAACTGATCTCTTGAACTTCAAAATCTTTTAAAATTTCCCTTATAGCGTTTCAAGGCAAATATAAAA
This sequence comes from Delonix regia, assembly GCA_037074485.1. Lineage (NCBI taxonomy): Eukaryota > Viridiplantae > Streptophyta > Magnoliopsida > Fabales > Fabaceae > Delonix > Delonix regia. Next base: position 14,394,237 of record CM073449.1, read on the forward strand.
TTAATTTGAAACTTAACAGTCATTTCTAACACTTCTCAAAGTTTGCCAGTACAATGAGTTAGGAACACCCACAAGTTTGGATAAAATGAAATTTTAAAACCATGTATTATGTTTTGCATGTTATTAAAAATAATTATAGAAATGAAAAAAAATCAATCAAAACATTATTACATCCTTCTTAAAAAATTAAAAATATTCATTATTTTTATATAAAAAATATTTTTTTTTCCTTTTCTTTATTGTTCCTCCTTCACTAGTGAACAAATCGGCGACTAGCCATGGAAGGGAGGTTTTGACTTTACCAGAGAGAGACAAAATCGTTGACTAACCGTGACTTCACTGGAGGAGAGAGATAAAATCAACGACAGACCATGGATCTGAATCAACACAACTAGCCATGGAAGGATTATGTATCCCCTCCGCGGAGGGAATTTTCTCCGGTAATTACTCACAGGATTCAGTGTCCTCAACTCTTTTATAAAATATATATTTTAAAAAAATAAAAAATAAAAAAAATTATTTTTATAAATAAATATATATTAATATTTTAAATTTTTTATGAAAAATAATATGTAATTAAACAAATAAAAACACTAAAATGTTTTTAACACATATTTTTTTAAAATTTATTATTTTTCAATTAGATAAATTAATCTAAAATATTAATATATATTTATTTATAAAAGTAATTATTTTTTTATTTTTAAAGATATATTTTATAAAAAATTGGAGGGTCAATTCAATGACTTGGGGTGATTACTGGAGAAAGGGGTATCCATACTGACATGGAAGAGAGGTTTCAACTTCACTAAAGAGGAGTGACAAAACCAGGGACTAGCCATGGATATGAATTGATAAAATCGGCCATGGAAGGTAGATTTCGACTTAAGGAGCAAGAGAAAACATTGATGACCGATCATGGATTTAAATCAATAAAACTGAAACGTTCTCTTTCCAATTGATCACATTTCTCTCTTCTTTCCCTCTAATGAGACTACAGTGACGAAAAGTACCCATAACAAATTGGTGGAAAACTAGCTACGGATCTCATCCCTCTCGTCTCTCATCTCTCACCGTTGCAGAGTATGGTTCACAACAAAATCAATGAACCATCCATTGATCAATGGCATTGAAGGAGCACAGATCGACGGCCATGGATGTTGTGAGGAGGACGATACCAAGAAAGAAAGGGACAAGAAAGAGAATATGAAAGAAGAAGGTTGACGTGATGGTTATTTTACAATCTATTCTTGGAAATACTTTTGACTACCCCATTTGGTTACTGGTTTTCGGCTAAGGGAATGGAAACGTAGATTCCTTAATAGTCTAACCCCATGTTTGTTGCACCTACAGTAGTGGCAATCTCTATTCCCTAGTGATTTTCTATTCCATAAAATGAGGGGATCAGCAATACCACATGGGGGGCAGGTACTGTTATCTGATTCCTGGGAAACAAAATTGCTTTGACCCTTTTGGCCCTGTCAACCCAAGCAGAGCTCCATGTCTGTCGAGCAACCTATCCTTTGTCAGCTAGTCTGTTAGCCACCGTGGCCGCTACCGGCGCCGGCATTCAAGTCGTCCACATCTATCGAATCTTGCAACGAGGTAAGGTGCTCGTTTCCTCCGTCCTCGTCTCTGTGTCGTCTTATAAGTGTAGCGAAATAGCACTATTGCTTCAGATTTGATTGATTGGGAGGGAGGGGAAAATGTTTATTAGGGTTCGAATAAGGTATGTTGAAGTTAAAAAACATCATTCTTTTCGGATTAACCCCTCTTCACTGTCGAAGAACTCCATTGTTATTACTGTGCAAAGATTCCTTCACTGCCCAAATCGATGAACCCAAGGCGCCTCAGACTCCGTCCGCATCACAGGGTTGCCGGAATATGCACAGGAGAAATACAGCAACAGGAGACTTCTCCAGTACGCATCGCCCATCGCAGCGTCTTCTTCATTCTTACTCAGATCGTGCTTTTTTGTTTCTCACATTGAAGGGCGTTTTTGCTTTATGGGCCTCATTCCATTCTCAATACCATAATGAGTTTTCCATTCCTTTATATATCATATCAAACCTAATAATAACTTATATTAATCTTTTGTTTTTTTACTTCTATTCCATTTTTTTCACTCTCAATTTTCTAAACCAAACGGGCCTAAAATGTGGGGAGATTGACTGTTACCTTGTTTGTGAGAATAAGGATTGTCACGTTCCCTTTTCCTCATTCAAAGCCTACAAACCAAACATAGTATAAATAGGTTCAGCCATGGTTTGGACCTAAATTTAGGCCCTCTCATAAATACTTTTATTTAAGTTAAAATAAAAATTCTGAAAACAAGATGGCATTTTATCGTTGATATTGGCTAATTTATTAAAGCCTGAAATAAGAATTTTGAGATGGCTTAGTTCTATAATTTAGGTCCAAATAATTTTAATTTAAGTTAAACAAACTCGAGTCCAAATTTTAAAACTTTAAAAGATTCAATTTGAGGCCTAGTTTCAAATCTAAACATTTTGTTTTGGCAACTTCAGTAATTGATTTAAAATGAGTTTTATTTAGGCTTGAGTCTAGACTCAAATTTTTCTACTGGGTCAAAATGGATTTAGTTGAAACTGATAGTTGAGTAAACTATTCTTCCTTTTCTTAAAAGATTATCTAATTACACAGCTCTCTCCTCAATTACGAAAAATTACATAGCTTTATCTCAGAAAAAAATGATATATGTAAATTTATTTTGACCACAACAGACTAAGTATAATAACTTTTTATTGAAAATGCAAGTTGTTAAAAAGAATTCATTTCAGTATATTTTATTTTATGTTAAGAAATGAATTTTAAATTGTTAAAGAATTTTTACATAATAATTAGGTTGACTAAATATATTTAATAAACATGTTAGTAGTGAAATTAAATATTATTAATCATTATCTTTTAAAGAATTATATTTCTTAAATTTTTTGAATATATTTATTTACTTCAAAAAATATTTATATTCAAAAAATCTAACCTAAAACCAATAGTTTTTGGGTGACTTTTTGATTCACGTGCATAAATTTTTTTTATTTTTAAAATATTACAATATAAAATGTATTATATCATGATATTATAATTTTGCAATTCTGACTACTAGCGTACTTCCCTGTTACTCAGAGTGATCCTAATATATATATATTTTTTTGAGACTAAGAGAGAATCACTTCGAGTCCCTATTATCATTTAGAAAAAAAACAAAAATTGAAAGAAGGAGAGGGAAGGAGAGAGAGAAACAAGAGAGAAAAGAAAAGAGAGAAATATTAATAGTATATGAGTATTAAATAAAAATATTTTTATAATAAATTATATTTTAATAAAAATTAATTTGAATTTTAAAATTTTAAAATAAAATAAAATAGATAAAAAAAATACTTTTAGTCCATTCATTATCTAGGTTACTTACTTATCAAATTATTTAAAATAATTATTCGCTCGTTAGAAAATGTCATATTTGATCCTTTATATTTTAAAAAATTATTAAATTTAGTTTATCAACTAAACTCTAAACTCTAAATCTAGTTTTTTTCTTAAAAGCAAAGGACCATATGCGATATTTTATAATAATTGAGAGATTATCATAAAATTTGGTATTTTTTTTAATGATTTATTCTAAGTCAATAAAAGTGTAATATATGGATGAAATACTTTTTATAGTATTGACTCAAAATAAATTATTAGAAAAATATGAAATTTTATGATAGTTTTGCACTTATTAAAAAATATCACATCTAGTCCTTTATTTAAAAAGAAAAAAACCAAATTTAGTCTTTTAGATTTAGGATAAAAATAAGTTAGTTTTTTAGATTTTAGTAAAGAGATTAAATTTGATAAATTTTTAAAAAGGAGAAAGTTAAGTATAACCTTTTTTGAGTGATTATTTTAGATAATTAATTTTATGATAAGTAAATAGATCAAAAGTATTTTTTTTTTCTATTTTATTTTATTTTAAAATATTAAAATTAAAATTAATTTTTATTAAAATATAATTCATTTAAGAAATATATATTTTATTTAATACTCATATATTACTAATATATTTCTTTCTCTCTCTTTCTCTCTCCCTCTCTTCTAAATTCAATGAATTTTAAAAAAAAGAAAATTCAAAGTGTTATATTTTTCAATGAGTAAATAATTATTTTAAATAATTAATTTTATGATAAGTAAATGGACCAAAAGTACATTTTTTTTATTCTATTTTATTTTAAAATATTAAAATTAATTTTTATTAAAAATAATTCATTTAAAAAATATATATTTTATTTAATACTCATATATTACTAATATATTTCTTTATCTCTCTTTCTCTCTATTTCTCTCTCTCTCTTTTCTTTCTTTTCTCTCTTTTTCTCTCTCTCCAGTTTTTTATTTTATTAAATAATAATGGAAAGTCTCCCAAAAATGAGTACATTGGATACACTGTAATTAATTCAAATTCTAAAATTCTAACGATGTAATACTTTTTACACCGTAATATTTTAAAAATTAAAAATAAAATTTATACACCTGAATCAAAGAGCCGTTTCTGGGTTTTCAGATTGCATCAATCTCTTTGAAACTGCAATGAGTATTGGGAATCTGTTCCGTTATAATTTTAAATGCTCAGCCCTTTCAGCAATAAATTTGAAGAAGTGTGGATACCTGCATTCCTGAATCGCTTTACACGCTTCAACTAAATTATCTACCTCATATTGGATTCTTAGATCGAACAAGACAGGAGACTTCCGAAGAATGAGAGTCTCAGGTGAATTTGAAGTTCTGCATCTCAGACCACCCCAATATGTTGATCAGGTATTTGCTTCGACAGCCAAGTCCATCAGATCTCTTAGATGCCCCTATGATGTACATGATGACTTCTTAATTTAGAGGCAAGCAAGCGCCAAGCATGGACCAGATTCCCGTTGCTTTTCTGACATTGAATGGAACAGGAATTTCTAGAGTTGGATCGCACCCAAGTCTAGCTCTCATCGTTTCGATTCTATTGCTCATGAAAGATTCGTAAGTGGCCTGGTTTATACTCTTGAATAGAACCAGAATGCAACACCCAAACAACAAAGTATTTGAGGCTAGTCATAGCTCTTATCAATAGCAACTTCAATCATACTAGCTTGAGCTTGAGCGGGTTGGCACATTTAAATGGCAGATGATTTGGAGTATTAGACCTAATTATATTGTTCAATAAAAAAAGAGGCATAAAAATTTTTTTTTATTAGAATTGATATATCAAAACATCGGTTATTTAGTGTGTCAACACTAATTAATATTTCTTAGAAGCCTACCTTTATTTAGCAGTATTCCTAAATCAGCCTGAGATTTTTCAACTGTAGGTTCAAAAGCCGGATTTACTGCAGTTAGCATGCTCGCAAAGTAGGCACAAGTATCGTTTCCGCTTTCGCACACATTATCCTTTTCGCTTTCGGACACATTAGCCTCTCTTAAAGCCACTTGGAAAACTAGATGACAATCTTCTTGTGGATTATCAGGGATCAGAAATTTGCACTGCTGTGTTGTGCCAGATCATACAATTTCAACATGCTGACTTAGCCCAACCTCAGTAGAATAGTTCATCCTAATCCTAAAGTTGGCCATTGAGAATGATGATCTCATGACACTTCGTTGTAAGAAAGAACAAGTACAGAAGAGGGATTTGGCTTTAACATATTTACAGGTATATGAATATTTATGGACAGATCAGATTACTAGTTGATATATCCTTTTTAATACCTCATATAGGCTTCACAATTCTCTAAATACGTGAATTATCTCATAAATGAGTCACAATTTCCAAGATATAAGAATCACACTAATTTAACTTGAGACACACAAGCATTGAATTAACCTTCTAGAATATGTAAAATTACATTTTCTAACAGAGTCTCGCTTCCTATCCTGTTTGGTTCTCAAGAAAATGTTGATCACTAGTTTCGAGGAGCTTCTGCTTGTGACCGTGACTTCGAATGTGAAGAATCGTGATGTCGGATTGTGCCTGGTTCGATCACTGCACACGGATTTCATTGTTCTCTTTTGATTTAATTCCTGTTTGGTTTTCAAGAAAATTTTGATCTTCAATTTCTTGGAATCTCTGCCTGTGACTTAGAATGTGAAGAATGGTGTTGTCTGGTAGTGGCTGCTTTTATCACTTGGATTTCAATGACGTTTTTTTTTTTTCCTCTTATGTTTGCATTTGCAGTTCATTGTACTTGCCAATTTATTTTGTTTCCATTTGATATTTTATTGCTAAGTGAAAGAAAGGACAAATAAAATGCTCAATTATCTAGCGAGATCATGCCGGACCAGTATATCATTTTTTTTTATCTATCATAAATACTTCATCTAAGAGAAGCTTCTCTTTCCAAAATCGTTCAACTTTAGACCTCACGGAATGAAAAATTTTTAGTAGATTTTGATTGCATTATATCATGTGGATTCAATTGTGCTCTATGACAGTGTTTTTGAACAATAATCTGCATTATCTGCATCCCTGATTTGCAGTAGGCGCTTGATTTGTTTAATGTGTATGGTCTCAATATTTATCAGCTCTCTCTGTATAGAGATGGCTAACTGGCCAGGATTTCTTCATGATCTCATCGAATTGATTGGACATATGAGCTTTGATGTTAAATCTTACAGAAGCATATTCCTTGGCCATTCTATTCTCTTTTTGCCTCTTTTACTCTGAATAAGCTTCACTTTCTATTTTATGGGTTTTCTTGCCAAGTCCAAGATTCATGATAGCAATAAAGAGCAACATATAAACAGTAGAATGAAGGTGGTCAGTTTTAGTTTTAAACTAAACAGATGATTTGACATTACCATGGCGCTACGAATTGTTCTTAGTTCCTGTTGATGGAAAAATATGGGCAGTAATTGTTCGACAAGAACTAAGTGAAATTCTTTAGACATTTGTTATACATTTAAAGATTTTTTACAACTCGAAGTTACATTATTAATCATTTACAAAAAATTCTTCCAATTTTATTGCTAAACTTGATATTAGACACTCAAGTATTTTTCCTCACTTGTTTTCATGATTATCATTTGGAGTTCAATTAAAGTTGGGCTGTCCTTAAATCAACTCAATTTCAATCTGTTAAATTTGATTGCATAACCTGAATGAGCTAGAATTTATATTTCTTCCCAAGAGAGACATACTGACTGTTACTGAGAAGGGACCAATATGCAAAATGCAATGGTTGGTAAGGCCAACAATCAATTCAAGATCAACAGCCTCTCTTTATCTCAAATCTATTTGCTTCTTGAATAAAGAGACATGACTTTGAGACTTTGAGGCTAACCCCTAAACCCTAAACAAATACTAATAACTTTGAAGCTAAAAGTTAATTATCAAATCCTTTAAATTATTACTCAGTTTTCTCCTCCCCCTATGAAACTCGTTCTGCTCTATGCTTTACTGGTTACTAACTCAATATGCATTTCTATCTTCTGAGATCCATGACTTAAGGAATGTATTTATTTCTATTTTGGAAGAAGGAAAATGTAACCCAGATTAATATATATATATATATATATATATATATATATGGCTTATGTCCTCTAGAACAAATGTTTCTGAAATAAAATGTCGAGTTAATATTTAAATATTTAGAAGTTCAGGGGCCAACCCCACCTATGGTTCTATGTCATCACCTTTCTTGAGATCTACAATTTTTTTCCTCGAAGCTTGTTCATGCATCACGTCTAAATAGTGTAAATTTCTACCACTATTCTTCCCCTTTATTAAATTTGAATCGTAGTATTTAATTCTATTATTTAACAAATTTAAGAAGAATGAGATTTTCTACGATCTTGGGACAAAAATTGCATATGAAATAGTTTGTAATTTATTCTAAATGAAGCGACATCACTTCCATGAGAGGCGACAATGACTCAATTAAATTTATTTAAAATTTTTGTATCACAACAATGATTCAATATAATTCATTAAAGCAGAGATATTCCAAGAAAAACTAAGGAAGCCGAGAATTACCAAACTACATCGTAAATAACTTCGACATAAAATTGCATCTATTTGTTACCATTCAGAGAAACAAGTTCAGAACTCTTTTTTTTTTTTTTTTTTGGGCTCTTTAAACAAAGATAGTCTCCCCTACTAGAAAAACTTATTCTGCCACAATTTTATGCTGTGTAAGACTACCATGAAAATAAATCAGTAAAGGTATTGCTTTTCTGGTCAGATGTAGTAAATAATCCTATTGGATGGAGCAATCAGTATGGCACTAACTATGCCTCCCAACCTCTTAGGATGGTGGCACGAGCAACCCGACTTACCCCAAGTGTGAAGGCTCCCATCCGAAGATTGCAGCCATTTGACTTGCACATGTTCTTTATGTTGTGGAAGGCTCGAGTCATATATTTCTGAAGCTCATGGTTTACTTTCTCCTCTTCCCACATGAAGCCTTGAATGTTCTGCAGTTATAAGTAACGAGACACGTAAGAATTATTATCAAAGTAATACCAAGTTTCACGCAGATATATTGTCAGTTAGAATGAACATTGAAAGATGGCAAGACTAAAATAGACTAAATTTGAAGTATGGAGTACATGTTTACACGTGTTTGTCTGGTGCTCCAAATCATGAATATAAGTCAAGCTACAGAAATACTAGTTCCATAAACTGGTAATGAAGGTGAAAATAGCTGTCTTTCAAAAGGCAGAGAGCCTTTTACTCAAACTAGTATACCAAAAGTAGGTTATTTTACCAAGCCATAATTGAAGTTATCATGCTGCTCTGAAAAGAAAGGAAATCATGAGCTTGAAGTGTTTAAAATTATCAATACAATGAACAAACATGTAACAATAGTGTTGAAATTTGGATTGAATCTTGGATGCTGGATGATAGTGCCGGGATGGAGAAATACAGCCATGCAGCTAAGCAAATACACTACGGACCCATAATAACATAAGGTAACCTTTCCAAAAAAAAAAAAAAACATTAGGTAACAGATGTTGCTCTCTTAACTACCTGAACCCATTCAAAATAACTGACGGTCACGCCTCCAGCATTTGCATATATATCTGGGAGCACTACAACTCCTTTATTGGATAGAATCTGCAACATTAACTTAACTATCAGAGCTAATACTTCTCATAATTCAAATATAATCCAGTAAGAATCAACTTTATAATCTTACCTCATCAGCTTCAGGATCAGTAGGATGGTTTGCTGCCTCAATTATGAACTTCGCCTTCACTTCCGCAGCATTTTCCCTTTTAGCGGCAGAAAAATTAAGTGTTAAGAGTTTTAAGGATTCAGAAGTCAATTGATTCAAAAATAACGTAAGGGACTTTATGTCTTTAAACAAATTCAAACTCAAACTATTGAGACTCGATTCAAATACATCCATACCACAATTCGCAGAAATGAATTGTTAGAGGAGCATAACTTTAACTTATTCAAGGAACAGCAATTAAAGGAGCAGTTAGTTCAACATTCTAATTTCTAAATGCTATTAACCAAAAGTTTAAGTGCAAAGCTTATTGAAGAGACGAGTTACACATCTTATAAATATGTAATGTCAGTTTTATAGTTTAATTTCTATAAAATTTTTGTACATTAGATGTTGTTTATCTCCTGGAAGGCAAAACACAGACCATATTTCCAATCTCTACAGCGATCTAAGATAACACACCAGAGTTGACAGTCAACTCTCAATAAACAACACTGAGAAGAACCTAAGATTCAGGATGAAATAGTTTTAATCAAAAGGTGGTAACCTGTTGATAACTCCTCCCAAAGCACATGGAATTAGAACATCACATTCATGAACAAGCAGTTCTGCAGGGTCCATAACATCTCCACCAGGAAAGTCCTTCAAACTATTAGTTTTTTCTTTATGTTTAAGCAATTCCGGGATATCGATTCCATTCAGATTCTTAACAGCACCAGTAATGTCACTCACTGCAATAACCTTACCACCTCTTTCATGTATAAGCCTTGCTGCCCATGAGCCCACATTACCAAAACCCTAAAATTGTCCATTAACATGAGGAAAAAGTTGACCAACTTAGGCAACAAGGTACTTAGTTACCACAAAGAGGCAGAATCTATATGTAATATTAGAGGTACCTGGATGACAAATGTTAAATCCTTGACTGACTTTCCATATTCTGTAAGCAGCGCTTCAGTTGCAAAAACAACTCCACGGCCAGTTGCTGCTTCCCTACCTAGTGATCCACCGAGATCCTGAAATTCATAATATGAAAAAGAGGGTGAATATATATATTTTTTAAAGTCACTTTTTGAAACAAACTATACATCTCCGTAGAACAATCTATTGATTCTTAGTCTGCAGTACTTACAATAGGCTTTCCAGTAACAATAGCAGGTGAATGACCATGAAATTTTGAGTATTCATCTAAAATCCAAGCCATTGTCTGCATGTGGTAAATATTTTGTATGTTAACAGTGAAAATAACATGAGGAAATTCAGATATTTCTTACAAGGACATAAATAAAAAATGAACAAGATTAGATAAAGTTATGCTATCAAGTTTTTTGATAAACACATTACATGCAAAGAAAATTTTTTGAAAGATCCAATCATGCCATGATGAACTGTAACTAATATACACTTGTCACCCAAAAACTACAGTTAACTTTTGTCCATTTAAACACAGGGAACAAAAACGAAGCATTATTATATCACATTATCTGCAATAATAGTGGTAATGCAAATACCTGAGCATTAGTGCCCATATCTGGTGCCGGAACATCAGTATGGATTCCAATAAGGTCATGAATTTTCTGTGTAAATACACGGGTGAGTCTTTCCAATTCACTTTTACTTAACTCTCTTGGGAAGCATCCTATTCCACCCTTGGCTCCACCATAAGGAATATCTGCCACAGCAGTCTTCCAGGTCATAAGTTGGGCAAGAGCATTTACTTCATCAGGATCAACCTACATCGTAACAAATTAAAATACTAAATGATGATTTGAGGACAAAATTCAACATTGAAAGACGTTCTTTTTAGGTTTTTATGCTTCAATGATCAAGAAGAAGAAATTGAATCCAGCAGCCTTCCAATCCAATCATTGGTTACCTAATCAAATGGCTAGGAGCTAACTGCAGATACCAAAATACTGGCATATAACAGATATATGAACTTATAAATCAGTATATGAGCCGCAAGGTAAAACAACCCAATCCAATCCAATGTGGAGAACTATTTACATAATTTCCAATGAATTTGTGGAGAAAAAGATACAAAAAGTGGAAAGTCAAAGTTTTTCCAACAAGGTAGAATGAGAAGAAGCAGCAATAATTTTTTAAATGATACCAAAATTTCATTCTTTAATAGATGCTGTAGACTTGTGCACAATTAAGGTGAAGTGCGTACTTGTTTTTTCCATTACACCTGACATCTATCAGCTAATCTTGACAGATTTAAGGAAAAAACCAGAAGTTACGTAGTAGCTCACACAATTTTACCTTGACCATATATTTGAGCAGAAAAGATGGAGTGGTTTAAGGATGATTCATCCAATTACCGTAGTATAAATTTAGGCCACTGCCATATATTTCTATAAATATGTAGATTCCAACAGAGATGGTCTTCAAAATTGTTAATGTTTTACTTTACCAAGTATAGAATTCAAAATCCTATAAATTGAAAGAAGTTGAAGTTAACAAATATAAGGTTACTCAGCAGCAACAAGGCTTTACATTTCATATTTTAAGGAGACATGCAAAACAATACCTCAGTTTTCTGATTTGCTCAGAGAACTTATGGTTACTCAGTTTTCTGATTTACTTGCAAAGGACCAAATGAAATTTGAACTCAAAGTCTAAAACAACAACCTACGAAGACTATTGGCAATCCAAAATGTTTAGCACTCAGCAGAGTCATGCACATGAATCAATAATATAGCAGTTAATTTCATTGCCACTCTGTTTCAAATAAATCAATTAGAACGCACAAGTAGTTCCCTTATGTAACCACTACTGTTAGCCAATAATTGGTTATCATATAGCAATTTCAAATAACAAAAAAAATTCAAAGACCTATATAGGACACATATATTTCATAATTTTCATATTTGCTACATCCAAACATGGTATGAATAAATCTTCAAAGTGCTTGGATTGTCAATAGTCATTGTATAAGGACATATTCGTTTCAAAATTTCATATCTAGTTTTGATATGATTATGGTCCTCGTGAACAAAACCAAGTAAATGTTCTAAATTAAATTTAAAAAAAAAAAAAAAAACGAATAAAGATCACAGTGAAATTTATCTATGATGACTAAATAAATTAAACAAATAACAGAAGAATTTATCCCCTTTTGCGAAAATCTCAATAAAAAGAAATAAAAGAAAGAAGCAGACAAAAGTTTTAACTAGATTACCTCTGGATGAAATCTGATCCCTCCCTTCATGGGACCACGAGCGTTGTCATGTTGTACTCTAAAACCAACGTACGACACCAAGCTCCCATCATCCTTAGGAATCGTGCACTCCACCTATTTGTGAATAAGACCATTACGCAAATATCAGGAGGAATGATTTAATACTTATTTCCTTGACTTTCATCAATTTTTGAAAAATATAAACACAGAAGACATATACCCATAGAAGTGGTTTACCCATTGGATAACGAAACCTACAATGTCTCTACCCAAAATTGAAATGTTCAATTTCTTGAGAAATGAAGTAAAACAAATCCAGAAAAAGCAAAACGCAGAACGAAAGAGAAAGAGATTTCATCACCTTGATCTCTCTAAAAGGGATCAAAAGACTTTTCTCCAGCTTGGAATCCAATCCGAGCAAGCGAGCCGCTTGACGAAAATTACGATTAGTAGCAGCAAGAGCATTCATGTTTAGTTTATCAGAAAAGCCCAGAGTATACAAAAGGACGTAAAAGTTTCGGAGAACAAGATGATTTCTCAGAAAAGCACAAAAAAAAAAAGAAAAGAAAAACGCAACAAGATTGAATTCTGTAGGAACGGAAGAAGTTGTAAGAAATGAAACGAAACTAATTGGTGACGAGTCTTGCAGACTGAAGCTCGGAACGGGTTGTTGAGCTGTTACATTAAATAGAGAGAATATAGGAACGTGAATATCGTTTTTTTTTCTAAAAAAAATAAATTAAATTATCTATATGTCTTTTAATTTTAATGAAAATTACGCCAACATCTCCCAAAATTAAAGTTGCATTATTTTTTAGTTTAATTTTAATTTTTTAATTAAAATAAATTCTATTGATATATATATATATATATTAAATTAAAATATTTTTATTGATAATATTTGAGTTAGTAAAAACTAGTGTAATTTATTCAAAACATTTTCGTTTTATTTTATTTTATTTTATTTTTCTGCGAGATTATAGTTTGAGTAAAGAATTATTCCAATTTAACTGATTTGATTGTTAGATATTAAAAAAATAAATAATCATTTTATTCAAAAATTGAATAATTTAAAATGAAATTATTATTATTCTTATGATGCACTAACTTAGAAATGAATTTTTACTTTATTCTAAGTTTAGTATGTAATTAATTATTTTAAATAAAGTTAAGTTAAAAAAAACTTTAAACCTATTTTAACTTGTTTATGACTACATTCGCGTTTCTTTAAATAATTTTTTAAACCTATTATTCAAAAGTCAAACTAGAAAATGGCTATTTGGTGGAATCAAATACTTTACATATGGTTGCGAGAAGTGTGCTCAAATACAGGTAATGTCAACTGTTAGATTGATCTAGTGGGTGAGATTAAGTCATGTGACATTTTTCTTAAATCTTTTAAATTTTATTATAATACATAAAAATGATATTAATATTTTAAAATTATTTTTTATACATGACATTATTTTATTAAAAATAAATAAACTAAAAATTTTTAATATAAAAGTTATTAAACCTCACATTCAAAAAATAATAATATTAATTCTTTTTAGTAATAACTGATAATTTTTAAACACATATGATAATTATGCTTGTATTTAATTTAGTGCCATGACGGTAATAAAAAATGTTTAACTTTTTTCAATAGGATGATGTAAAATGTTAATATTTTTTAATATTATGAAAATTTTATCAGAAATTTATTATATTTTAAAGATAAAATTAAGAAAGAAAAACCAAAAATACCAAGTTGCTGAATGTCAACCATTGGATTAATCCAGCAGTTGAATTGCTTACATTATGTGATTCCATTTTGGTATGCTAGCCTTGGAGATAAGGGCATAATGGGACGTGGAATTTTTTATAATTAACGTTGTCCAATCAAGAAAATTTTAACTATTTTGTTTTTTTTAATTTAAAATATTAAAAAAATATTTTCCTAAATCCATTTAATTAATTTTATTTATTCTTAAATTTAGCATTGATTCAATTTTTACATAGAGACACGGAAATGAAATAAAATTCTTTAGTGAATATCTTATATTAACAAAATAATACTTAAATGAATAAAAGTTGTTTTCTCCAATTTTATTTATGTGATATTACTTCAATATTAGATAATGTAAAGTATTAAGTCATATAAATTTTTATTTTTTATGTTTAAAGCAGGTACATTTAACTATTAAAAATTTTTTATATTATATATTTTATATAAATCTTAATTATGAGTGTATAATTTTTTTTAAAAAATATATTTGCCAAAATATATGGAGGCATGCGGTCAATGTTTGACTCTTACCAATGCAATGCCGTGAAGTAATTGAAGGAAGAAGTAGTATTCCATTTGATATCGGCTCACGATTCGCCGCGTCTTATCTTGAAATAAATATTTAAAAGATAAAAAAAATCATCAATGAGTTGGCAAACGCGGAATTTTATCAAACTGCTCAACAACCTAATCTTGTCCTCGGAGTAAAATATTTTATTATTTTTTGTTTATGATAAAATTATTATTTATTGAAATATTTAAAATAATTATTTATTTATTAAAATATCATATTTGATTCTTAATTTTTTTAAAAAAATAAAATTTATTATCTTAAATTTAAGATTTATGATTTAATAGTTGACTAAAATTTAATAATTTAAAAAAAAAATAAAAGACTGAGTGTGACATTTTTTAATAAGTTAAGAATGTTTTGAGTATTTTAATAAGTAAAAAAATCAAAATGACAATTTTATATTAAATAAAAGATCATAATAATTATTTTATAATAAATGATGGATCAAAAAAGTGTATTTTCTTCCTTATTTTTCGTTCAAATGCATAAAAAAAATATTGAAAAAAACTATAACATGTGAAGTATGTGATATGTTACAGCTCAACTTCTTATCTTCCTTCGAGAATCTTGGATCAATAAGATGGTCATTTGAATTCTGTTAAAAAAGAAAAAGATAGTCATATGAATTTAATTGCTATTTGTTATAAAAATAAACCGAAGTACTGTTTTTTACTTTTAACGATGTAAAAATTTTGCCCAATCATTCAATTTGTGTTTCTTTGGTTAAAAGTCTAAAGAAATATAACTAATCTTGATCAATAAAAGTGATATGGTGCCCAACCTTAAATTTATCAAACAAATTTATATTTTTTCTAAATGAAGATAAAAATTTAAGTGAAAACGCACCTTTAGTCTCTTAATTTTGTAGCAAGTTTACGTTTCATCCTTTAAATTTATTTGATTTTGTTTTAGCCTTTTAATTTTGAAATATATACTTTCTTATTCCTTACACTTAGCAATGCAAAAACATGCTAGGCCTATTCATGCAAGCAGATGCAAGTTAATGGGCCAAAAAATTATACTCAAGCCATTAGGTAGATTTAAATAAATTGACTTGTTTAACTCATTAAAAAAATATAAAAGAATTATAAATAAAAAATAGTTTAAAACAAAATAATTCAATCATCAAGCTAAATATATAATTCTAATACTAAAAATTCATTCATTTTATTTATTGTTAATCAAATATTAAATATTTAAAAACAAATATAAAAGCTACATGAGACATGGAATAGTAAATTTTTCATAGAAAAAAAAAAGTCTCCATAAAACCTCTTAAATGGATTAATCTATCAATCCCTAAACTGACCTATTTAACTTGCGTGTTAAGTCAACCAAATTAGTTGAAATAAGTTTAAATCTTTAACCCAATCCACCAAAATAGTAGGTTAAATGGACAAATCTAGTGGATCAAACTCATTTTGACTACTCTACTAACACATTTAATTCACTTAACAAAAAAAACTAAGTAAGATTTGATATGTCTAACACAATAAAGTCTTATCGCAAGAGACAAATTTAAGATTTGATTATAAGAAAACAAAAATCTTCATATTTAGGTTTGACAAATTCTTACCAAGTAAAGGATCAAAATAAGAATTAAAAATAAAATTATATATAAAAAATAAAATTTTAAAAGTTTAAAGGAAAGACTGCACTTGACGCTCCCTAAAAATTCATCCTTCCTTGCCATGTTGCCTACAATTCACCAATAATCAAAGTTGGTGTGCAATCGCCTTAATCTTTGTTTTAGAAAACCTTATTGCACCTAATCAAAGTGTTTTCATTAAAGGTAGACTAATTTCAGATAATATTCTCTTAGCACAGAAGTGCTTCATAGAATCTAGCAGACTAAGGGAAAAATTAAAAGATGGTGTGCTCTCAGGCTAGATATCCCCAAGACTTTCAACAAAGTCTCATGGAATTTTCTTTTTACAGGTCTCAGAGTTATGAACTTTCCAAATAATTGGATTTAATGGATCCTCTAATGTGTAAGTACAGTCTCCTATCAAGTTATAATTAATGGGTGTCCTACTAAAGTTTTTAACCTTATGCAAGGTCTCAAGCAAGGTGATCCTTTCTCCTTTCTCCTCTTTATTTTATGTAAAAATATTTTATCTTGCATTATACACTAAAAGGAAGGGGATGGAACCTAGAACGGAATATGCAGAGCTTCAAATGTTATATCTCACTTGATGTATACAAATGATATGATTTTAGTTTTTGAAGCCTCGTTGCAATGTGTAATTTAGTGAAAGATATTCTAGATTTCTTCAGGCATATGTTTGGCCTTTCCATATATTTCTGCAAGCCTTTCATGGTTTTTAAGCCCAAATACTCCTAATCATTTCAAAAGAATTTTAGCTAGTACTTTTAAGGTGAAATATGCTAATATATTAAGGGAAACATCTTGGAGCTTGGATAAATATTGAAGGCCATAAAACTAGAATTTTTCAATAAAGTGTAGATAGAATAAAGAGTAAACTTGCCTCATGAAAATCAAATTTGTTATCTTAGGCAAGTCGTCTTACTCTTAGAAAGAGTACTATTTCCTTTTCTAATAAGTATACATATGGACATGAGCTATCTAACAGAGAGGATGCTCAATTCATCGATAATCAAGTGCCGATAGATCTTATAACAATAACTCAGGCTAAGAAATTTTAGGAAGTCATCCATGGCTTAATGCGGTGTTTATATATAGAGGAGATCTAGTTGGAAGAATTGGGCTTAGAAAAGGAAACCAAAGTCATCAAACTTATTCAAGTCCAACCAGATGGAGACCCAATTATTTTGGGTTAAGTTTTCTTGTTATTTGCTATTTTAATAAGTGATTTAGATTTTATTTGCATAGTTTTAGGTGTAAAATATGTTTGGTTATATGTTAGGTTTTTTTTTAAGCGTAAAATATGTTTGGTGATATAGTTTTACTAAAAGCCCATGTGAGAGCTCTGAAATTATGTTTTATTTAGGATGTCAAAATCCTATAAAAGGTTTAAAACTTCTTTTTGTCGGCACTTTTGATCAGATAATACAACTTGTAAGGAATTTCTCCTTCTTGGTTCTCTTTGGCCTTATAGGTGATTATAAGTATTCATACAATGTCCAACCTTTTATGAAATTAGTTTTTAACTCCTTATAGATATGAGGTAAAATTCTTTTATTTTAATCTCTATTAATGTTTCAAGTTGATTCTAAAATATTGTTATTGTATCTCACGGCATTATTCGATAGGATTTGTGTCATCTTCTCTGGTCTTACCACTTTCTTGTTACTATCTCCTAAAGAAATACTGCTCCTTAATAGATTCTAAAATGGCCAATTTTTCCTAAGGATTCTTGGATAAGACACCTTAAATGCACCTAACCAAATGGCAGAACCTTTGTAGAACACGTCAACAAGGGGGGGCCTATGATTTAAATCTACTCATTCTTTAATATCTCCTTATTGGTCATGCATATTTGGAGAGTAGTTGATAACCGCAGTCCTACCTTTTTCTCTTCCTTCATGATGACCAAATATGGACATCCTCATTTTCAAGGCACTCTTATGAAAAGATCTTATTCCAGCAAGATTTGGAAAGGCATTGAAAAATCACAAGATTTAATTTAAAAAAATCTTTGTTGGTAGTTGGGTGATGGTTCTTCTGTTCCTATCTCCCATCCACTTGGTGCCCTATGCAGCAAGGTTAGGATGTTAAGGTCTCTAAATTTTCTGACCTTTTTCTGCATCAACAACTCATATGGAATGAACCTATTGTTCGTATTATTTATAATATTGACATAACGAATAAGATTCTTGATTCTTCATTCTCCTATACCCATCAGACTAATTTTCTATTTTGGAAGGATGACCTATCAGGTATTTATACAGTTAAGGAAGGGTATGAATCCCTCTGTGATTCGCTCGCCCATCCTCATAAAAAAAAATTTTACTGAATGGAAGTTGTGGCATCTCAAATTACCCGACTTATTACTCTTTTCATTTAGTGCCTTATCAACAAAGCTCTACCTATGGGTGATATTTTAACTGAGCACATCATCTAAGGGTAAGCTCTGAATGTTGGTTCTATTTTTTCTTTTCAGAGAACTTAAATCACATTTTCATCACTTGCCCTTCTGCTCGAGCACTCTGGTTTGCATCACCCCTTGGTTTCCACACTGATGAATTTCGAAGTCCTAATATTACGATCTGGCATAATACCTGGCTCAAACAAGGGAATTATTCCAGTCCTTTTTTCTCATTTCATACGCATTATATTCTCCTTACACTTTACACTATTGGACTTTCCGTAAGGCCAAAATTCATTAAGGAATTTTTCCCTGTCCGGAAGATGCCATTCTGAGGATAAGAAGAATGATGCAGGAAATTTCTGGTCTGGACAAGAACAATAAAGGGAATCAGAAATCCATTCAGTTCTTCTCAAATAATCAATGTATGGTTCTCTATTTAATAACCTGTCTGTGGAAGGGAAAGGGTGGCATATGTTGGTATCTTCAGTCAAGAGAATGAAATCAAGACGATCGTCGGTCATATTCATACATGTTACTTTAGGGGTGTTCTGTTCGCTGTTGGAAACATCAAGTTAAAAAAGGGTTTATGAAACACATTTCAATTCTTGAGGCCATTCGCAATTCAATTGTCTGGATATCTACTTTTCCCTCAGAATCTTCTTCTGCTCAAACAATTCCCAAGATCTCCCTTCCTTCAACACATTGGTGTGAGATGCTAAGATACAGAAGTTATCAAGATCATCACCTTTTGGTCCTGCTTCGCGACATTCACAATCTTTCTGATGGTTTCCACTCTTTCCATATTGGGTTGTCTAATGATCCAGGCTAACACCTATGTTTTACAAATTGCCAGAATTTTGTTTTTTAATCTTTTTTTTTATCTCTTCTTTGTTCTGTTTATCGAAAAAAAAGAAATCTCCTCTTTCGTACTCAAATTAAAAAGCTATGAGTAGATGAAGAAAAGTCCCAAATCCTATAAAACAGATGCTTGGACCTGCAATCTAAGTAGAAGAACATATGAATTGAATTATTGATGTGATATTTTCATGATTAAAGTGTGATGCTATATTGAATCTTGATCACCTTACTAGATGACACAAGCATATCTTAAATATTTATGGCTTAATTATTTGTATTACTAATGAGTGATTGCAAATTTTTAAATGATAATTTTCAAAATATAGACTCTCTAATGTTTGAAGTCAAGATTCGATCTAAAGAAAGTGAAAGGGCGATTATGTTTCTTGAAGTTTTAAAATATTTATTTTTATATGTAATTTAATTTTATATTATTAATTTGATTATTTAATTTATAAGAGTTTTTAAAAATTTACTTTCTTTAATTTAAATTTTTAATTTTTAGACTAAAGTAACAGGAAAGCACTAAGACACTGCATGGAGTAAACTAATGACATTGATCTAAATTGTTTTTCATAAGCATTTTTTGAAAAATAAACTAAACTGTAAACTCTAATTAAAACAAGCTAACAGTGTCATGAGGGAAATTTTTTTGATTGGTTTTTGCAATTTAAAGAACTGAAACGAAATCAAACTTATTTAAAGGGTAAGATAAAAACTTGCTCTCAAATAAAAGGAAAACATGAACTTTAGTAATAAAAAATTAAATTTTTATCAATTTTTACTTATTATTCATCAATCAAACAAAAATTCTCATTTCTTGAAGAAGATATGAAGCTAGATATACTTATATTATTTAATCGTATTAAAATCATGGATGAATCAAACATACTAAGTATCTATTTTTACATACATTATTGAGTTTTTAAATTTTCAATTAAATTATCAAGAAATTATGAAGGATGAATATAGTTCTTGGTACGTCCCAATAATTTATTATTTTACCTTTTATTTTCAAATTAATGGATTGTAATAACATGTTAACTGACAAATCATTATTTGTAACGAGCCATTATTGGTGACAGTGTTGATGAACTTTAAAACTCGTTTGTCTCGTTAAAAGGGACTGCTAGCAATATTTGAAATTTTAAATTATTATTATAAATTAAAAAAGGAAATAGAATATGTTAAAATAAAACTATTATTCTTTGTTGTATGGGTCACTGTATAAAGGATTGAAAAAAAAAAAATACTTCCAATCTCTATAATTACATTTAATTTTTAATTTGGTTCTTATAATTTAAAAATTTATAACTAAATATTTACATTTAATAAATATTTTAGTTAATTTTCATTTTTTATGTTAATATTCTAATAAATTTTGTTGATATAACCAACAACATGTTATTTTAATACATTGAATTTGTATATTTTTGTTAATAATAGAAATATAAATAGATAATAGAGTGAAATATAATGACAGTGGCTAAATAAAAAATTATTTATATTATAAAAATATATTTACAAATTTGTAAGCTATAAGGACCAACTAAAAAATGAAGTAAAATTATAAGAACTAAAAGCATAATATATCTTTAAAAATGATAATAAATACATTTTTAAGTTTATTAGCAATTTTTTTAAGTAAAATTAAATAAGAATAAAATCTTCACGTTTAAAAAAAAAAAAAAAAAAGTATGCATATTTTTCGAGATGGAAATGGGGACAAATACGGAAACACTGTTATTATCAAAAAGGGCCATTTTGGTCCACTAGCCTCGGAGATAAGGACGTCATGGGACCTGGAATTTTTTATATATATTTTTTCGATCCAAAAACATTTGTCTTTACAGTAGCAGTGACGTTTTGGGTTTAACAGTAGTTATAATTTTTTACTTTTAATTTTTTTCTTTAAAATATTTTTTTATTTTTGTCTATTTTTTTAAATTTTATATGGTAACACAAAAAATTAAATTCATTATAATATTTTTATATTACTAAAATAATGTTTAAATAAATAAATGTTTTAGACTATATTTTAGTTATGTGATATTTCTCAAATACAGTGCAATAAAAATTATTATACCTTATAAATGTTAAATTTTCTTATGTGTACTATGTGTCTGTGCACTTAATGATAAAAATAAAATTTTTCATATACAAAATAAATTTTTCATAAACCATCAGTCTGTGAGAATCCGGGAAAGTAGTTATCAATGAACAAACTATTAGCCGCGTCTTATATTCAAATATGTATAATTATTAAAATCAACAAACTCAGTCATCAATGCGTTGGCAAATGTGGCAACCAAATCTTTTAGTTATTATTAAATATTGGAAAACAAAGTCTATATTGTAATCATGTTTGCAACCAAATATATAACTAAATTTTAAAATATATTCAAAGTAAAATATTAGGTAAAAATATCATTATAGCATATAAAATATGTGACATGCAACAAGTTACGTTTTCATCCTTCTTTCTAAAATTCTGGGTCAATATATGCTTGGTTGTATATTTTATTATAAGATTAAAAATATTATCTTATAAAGAAACTGGAGCAATGTTTTCACTTCTAAATGATGATTTAAATAGATTAACAATTCCTTTAACTTTGTGCAGGCGGGATCTTCTACGGAACAACAAATCTATTATTCTGTGTGTGAGGCTTAATTTTAAAAAAAATATATCAAAAGGGTGGAGTTTGGCGGTACAACATATCCAAGCTCAACTTTGTGGTATAACTCTTTTCAAACCCTTGCCATTTCAATTAACCAATATATTAAAATACCAAACAAAAAATAGAAAAAAGTTTTAAATTAAACTTTATCATAACTTAAAAAACCCTTCCAATCCTATATGTCTAGTCCAAAAAAATAAAACCCAAAGAAAAAAGTCTAAGTAGAAATCCTATTTTGGAAAATGAAACAGTGAGTTGGGACCTTTTTCAAAGTCTAACCCGAGCCTAAAAGCTTGAATTAATATTTTTTAATAAAACAATTTATTATTTAAAAAAAATATTAGTGTAATGTGATATGTTGATAAAAATATAAAATAACAACTTATTTATGTTTACAACTTCTATATATATATATATATATATATATAATCTTACAAGTAATAATAATAATTAGCTACGTTATTTATTTCAAGTCCTAAGTAGTAAATAAACTTGATCATGACTTGAAAAATTTTACTTGGTTCGATCCAAAAAATATGGATAAAAGTTTGAATAAAAAACTCAATTAAAAAATAGGTTTGGGCCTTTTCTTTCTAGCTTGAATCCCAACCCAATTTTTAAAAGTGTAGCTTGATAATCAGATATACTTTAGACATCTTCTCCTTCATGCTCAAATTCAAAGAAAGAAACTTCGAATAAAAGTATAAAAGCCTCAAACCAAATATTTCTAGGCCCATAGTCTTAACCAGTATTTGAAAGTTTTAGAAGAAGATAAAATAAAAGACTAATAATGATATAAAGTGGAAGGACAAGAAATACAATGACAATGTATGTATAATTTTATTAATCGAGAGTTTAATAAAGAAATGGAAAGAGATCAATAGTGACTTATAAATTATTTTTACAATATTACCCTCAAAAGTGGAATGCCATTATAATAATTTTTTAAACCAAAGAGGTTATCATAATAATTGTATCATTTGTTGAGTCATTCAATGTGATTTTATTCTATCATAAAGAAAATCTTTCAAAAATTAGTTACTCTAAGTTAATCATTCCACCCTATATCATTTCATCCCTTGCCCTTTATCTAAATATATCCTTAGTGTAAGAATCCTACGTATGTAAGCATTTTTTGCAAAGTAAACTAATGTGTTAGGAGAGAAGAAAATGTTGAGTCATTTTTGCAAGTTAATGAATTAAAGTAAAAATAAACAAATTTAAAGGGAAAAACTAAAACTTTCTGTTATAGTATGCTAATTATAATTATATCATTTAATCATAAAGAAATATTGTTGAAAAATGGACCGCCTATAATGAATTAATTTGAAAAGACGCAAACTTATTAATTAATAAATTAAAGATAATCATAAATTGAATATTTTAATTTCTATAAGGACAAATTCAAAATTTGAATTTTATAAAATTAGAATTTGAATTGTCAATTTCTAGAAAGTTCAAGACTAAAAATGATTAATTTTTTAAAAAATAATTAAAAACATAACACATGTTTCGAAAAAATTGCCCCACTCTTGAAAAAAAAACTAACTTCCTATATGAGAGTTTAAATTTAAAGGCAGTAAGAGAAATTTTCAAAAGAGAATTTGCAACACATACAGAAAGTTTTGCTCAAAGATGTTTTGGACTAATAGTGTTTTTGTTGTGAAAGAGATAAAAGTTCATCTTGTGATTCCAATTCAAACCATGTGAGATAGTATAATCGACAAGATCTATATTCCACTACAAAGATATGTACCTGAAATACTTTTCTTTATTGGTATCATAGCCTCTTGGCTCAATTTTATTATCTCTATGTAGATTGTATATATGAATAGTTAAATTTAAGAATTTGATGCAAAAACACTAGGAAATGACATATTTTCACATATATACCTTAGAGGCCTTTAATGGAAACCTCAAATAGAGACCATTTTCAGCCACCAAATTTATCCTATAGGATGTCTATAACAAGAGGAACCTATGGTCAAGATTTGAGACAAATCAGACTTATAATTAGAGAGAAATTACTACTTTAATTTTTGGAGAAAACATAGTTAAACAGTGATATTTCAATGGTTGGCATTCTTGTTATATACAACCATAATATGCAAATTTTAAACTACTAGAAAGCTTGTTGAATAATATTTCCAATGCCACCAAGCTTGTCCAAATTGGATGAGAAACGAGTGAGATATGATCATCCAAAGTATGGGGATTGAATCATGAATTTTTAGAAAAACATGGCCAAATAGCCTATTTTTTAAGCCTATTTCTCTACTCATAGGCCACCAAATTGTTTAAACTACACACTGTTGAAAAGCTTGATAAATAATATTTCTAAAATTCAAATTTCATTCCAATCGGATATAAGATGAGGGTGATATCAAAAATTCAAATTTGGGGTTTTAAATATGAAATTTCAACAAATATGAAATTTTTCAAAGTTTGAAGGTTGAAGATGATGGGTGAATCCCACACTAGTGTCGCATGTGGCTCACTTCTAGCATAATTAGGCCACCTTTTACGGCCAAAATATGAAAAGACCAATGGTATATACACTATAGTCCAAATTTACCCTAAAAAGTGGGAGGTGGATTACATGTCACCTTAGGAAAGCAAGCTTACTGAAATTTCAAAATTTTCAGCATTTTCTGAAATACTACTCTTTATGTAGCATGTGGTGGTGCATGCCATGGAGTTTTAGGATGACTTTGGTCTTAAAAAACCCTATATTCATGTGTTAAATTTCGGTATATAATATGGCTATATTTGGACCAAGTTTGACTACTTTTTAGTAAGTTTTAAACATTATTGTCGTGTATTTTTGTGTCAAATATACATAAAAGAATAATTTTTGGATTAATAAATTTTTTGAAAGAAGGAAACTAATAAACATGTACAAATAATTATAAGAATCCAAATTATAGTATTCAATCACATGTATTGTATATATATATATATGTGTGTGTGTGTGGGAAATTCTAGAACCAACTAGATAACAATTGACATTCTATGCCGTCAAAGCTCATTTGTCATTGGTTTGATCAATTTATTCCTCAATGATAAATTACAGACATTGATAATGGGAGAACGAAGAAAGAAACTTATAGTGATTCAAGTTTAGTTTTTCCAATGTAATGTAAAAATAAAACTTGCACAAGAACCTTGTATTGTCATGAAAGTTAAGCAAATAGTTCTATTATCTCAATTCCCAAATGTGAGTAGTGTGTGACATTTTTAGCACTATACACATGGGGAATTTACATTTGAGGACTAATAAAAAATGTGAAATGCATTCACGATGACCAATATGAAGTCACTTATAATTAGAGAAAGACTTTTAAGTAAAGACATATGAGAAATTATTTGACAAAATGAGTTAAATTTATGGATTGAAAAAATATTCCTCAGATTATTTCACTAATGTTAGTGTGAAAATATTAGTAATGATGTGACAAAACCTATGTTATTACTTTATTTGTATGTAATTTTTATACTAAATTCTTTTAATGGTGATTGTTAGTATTGTATACATATCGATACATGTATTGTTGAGTGGGAAATTTTTTATTAATGGAAATGTGATCATCAAATAACTTTAATTTGAATAATATTTGTATATAAATTTGATAGAAAGATAATGACATTCTTAGGATACATGTGATAGAAGTAAGACAAACATTTATTTCCGATCATGAACTTAACAATGTCATTATTGGTTTAGTCAAAGTTTATTACAAATTCATATAGTATTGTGTATATATAATGATTCTATGTTATGTCTATGTGAAGACCTAACAGTGATTATAGCTATTAAAACAGTATTGCTTAACTAAGGAAGTTAATTATACAATTTCATATCATAAGATTCTTACATTCCTAAAAAGATGGATGTTAAGAAGCCAACAAACAACGTTATGTTGGAGTTTGAGCATGGAAATTAAATATTAGATAGGAAAGATCTATAGTATCACTCATATACTGCTCTTGAGTGACATGGATGATGAACTTATATATGTGAATATGAGTCATATCTAACTATTTCAACCATAAGATACTCCTTTAAGAAAAGTTTGGAGGTATTACAACAACCAAACTTAGAAAGTAACTTATTATAAGAACTCATCTTATTAGATAGAAGCATATGAAAGTAAACTTAATCCATTGTGAAAGTATCACTACTTTTAATGATGTTTCTTGTCATTAAGGGCTTGACAATAAGCATATAGGAGCTGTAAGATCCTTTGTACAAGCCTATAAGTGTTCAAGTTGTTTGGACCTAAATGTCTAAAAGGGATATGGGTAATACTTTCATATAAACAAAGAATATGCCTAATATTTTAAAAAGGTCAAGATAAAATTTAAGAAGAAAGAAAAGTGTTATGAAAAGGCTAAGAATATGACACTTGTCAGAGGATAGTCAGTTTGCTTATAATAACATTGAGCAAAATAAAATTCCAATAAACCATTTAGCTAGAAATTAAAGGTTAATTGTGGAATATCATCAGCTATTTTTTGAAGCAAATGACTTTACGTAGGAAATGAGTCCAAATTTTACATCTGAATGGACTAGAAAACAAGTTCTCATCCTTCATGATGTATTGTATACTAAGTGAATCTGACATGATTTAATATATACTATTTCTCTTCTTAAATCAAGATTGAGTATTAATTTCCATGACAACTCCATTGACATTTAAAATGGGACAACATATGTGATTATAATTTCATTTGAGATGGATTCATTGCATTGGGCACAACTTATGACAATTTTTATAATGTGAATAACCATGATTACTTTACCTCATTCTCTGCTTCTAAATTAGTTGCAGATATAAATGTTTTCAAGTTAGGCATGGCCGAATAGGCCAAGAGAATAAGTAAACTAGAAAATTAAATGATAAATGGATCTAAT
Organism: Delonix regia; assembly: GCA_037074485.1. Classification (NCBI taxonomy): domain Eukaryota; kingdom Viridiplantae; phylum Streptophyta; class Magnoliopsida; order Fabales; family Fabaceae; genus Delonix; species Delonix regia. Next base: position 14,421,445 of record CM073449.1, read on the forward strand.
TCTAGTTTAAAAATGTCTCTGTGAGGACATTATCTAACTAGTAAAGCCATTAGAATGCCATTTGGAGAAATGAGTTATAACTAAATATCCATTGCTATAGATTCATTCTAATGCATGTGGTTCAATAAGTGTGAGGGCAAGACATAAAGCTTAGTCATTTAATACATTCATTGATAATTATTACAACATGGTTAAATTTATATAATCACTTATAAGTTGAAAGTACTTTAGTGCTTCAGATGTTATATGTGCATGATTGAGAATCAAATAGATAAATAAACTGAGACCTTAAAGTTTAACCGCAAATATGAATATTTGTTAGAATGATTTTAAAAGCTCTATAAAGATAAAGAAATCGTGAGTCAGTTGATGACTCATGACTCTTCAAAAGTAAGATGGAGTTATTGAATTAATAAATTGAACCTTACTCCATTTGGTTAGGTTAATTATAGCTAAAGCAAACATACTAACGTTTTATTGGGATGATGGCTTTATGCCATAACCAAGTTCCCTTTCAAATACTTACTTCCAACCCTTATGATTCATGGACAAATGGTAAATTATTTATTTTGCATTGTAAGAACATTAGGTCAACAACTTATGCCCTTATTACTTCTTATATGCATAGGAATTAGGCCAAAGGGGAAATAAATGTATCTTTGTTAAATATTTAAAACAATTAAATTGAAGTTTAGAAGGACTGGATTTTTAAAGAATAAATATTCTAATAAAGGCAAGATTAACAGGGATAAACCTCTCTATGAGATATAAAATCAAAATATTGAGGTACCAGTTATTGTGCCTTGACTTGTTGATCTAAATAGGAGTTTGCTGCAATAAAATGATATAAGATTTGTGGAGTAGTTAAAAGATACACACAATAGGAATGTATAGATTGTGAAGAGACCTTGTCACTGTTATGCGTTATAATCCAATAAGATTAATTCTAGCTATCATTTAAACTTAGCGCTATATAAAAAAACACTTTCTTAAATAGTGAACTAGATGAAAAAGTCAACATAGGACAACCTTTAGGCTTTTATTGAAAAAGGTATTGAGCAAAGGGTTAAAAAGACTTCAAATATCCATTTATGGATTAACAAAATCATTTAGACAATGATATTTGATATTTCATCTAGTTACAACTTCTCACAATTTTCATATGATCAGTGAATATCACTATGTTTACATCAAGCAATCTAATGAAAATATTGTGGTATTATCTTTTTATGTGGATGATATATTGTTGGATAGGAATTATCTTAATTTTATAATAGTTGTTGAAGAATGATTATCTTCAATTTTTAAGAAAAACCGATAAGGGTTAAGCAGACTTTAATTTTGGGGTTAAGATCTAAAGGAATTGCTTAGAGAAATTAAATGTTATTTTAAAAGAGAATTATATGTAAAAAATCTTTGAGCAATATACTGCAAAAGATTGTAAACTCATTGATACCCCTGTAACAAAAGGTGAGTTTAAATTGTGAGATTTGTCTTCAAACAAAATTTGTAAAGATAATTATCAATAAAGTTGCATATTTCTATGTTGTTGGCAATTTAATGTATGCAATGATGTATCAAGGTCAAAAATTTAATAGTAATTGACTTTGAGAACCAGTACTTAACATATTTTGATTAAAAGCATTATAGTGTTGTTAAGAGAATTCAAAGACAGTTATAACGTGTTAAAGGTTGTACATTGTGAAAATTAAGAAAGTGATTTTTGACATAGATTGAAGCGAAAATCATTCTTCATATATATATTCTTGCTAAGTGAATGAGTTATATTTTAGAGTAGTAAGAGGTAAACATACATCAAAGGGTTCATTATGAAAGTATAGTTTATTGTATGTCTATAATAGTGAAAAAAGTCATATAGTTGAAGAAGTTTTTAAATCACTTGGGGATCATTGTTAGAATAATGAGTCAAATATTGACTAATTGTGATAGTCAAGTAGCCATAACCTACACTCAAGACTTTAAGTATCATAACAAGACCAAGCACATATAAAACAAAATATGGAAAATGCAATAGCTTATAAGAGTGTTACTTTACAATGTATTTCTATACAGAAAAAATCAGTTGATCCCTCAATAAAACTCATACTTAAATATGTGTATGAAAATGATGTAAAGTAAAGTCATATGGTATACGTAGAATATAGAGTATCATGCCTATATACAACTTAATTGTTGACTAAAGCGTTGTATTATGCCATATTCATAGATAGCATATACACAATAATGGTATGTCATACAGGTTGATGAGGTTAACTTTCTCACACGACCAATCGCCTTTTATGCTTAAGAGGAAATAACAAATATGAGACATATATGTTCCCCATGCAAGGCATCAAAAGTGTCAAAATCTTGCATATTAAATAACACAAAATATAAATACGTCACCTTGATGAAAAAGAAAAGAGGATTGAAATGATATTCGAAAATATAATTATTTAGATCGAATGATGGATCTCACATCCATAATAACTGTAGTCAAATCCAAATTCTCTCCTAGGTACTATGAGAGTGAGTAGAATAGAAGAATTTGAATTAGGTACTATGTGTGCCTTGACTAATATATGTATGCTGTTAATAATCAAATTAAGATAAGAGAGGTAGCATGCAATTCATACTGCATATGCTTAATGATTGCAATTGAGAAGTAAGTAATAGATATCTGATTCATTGTTATGTGAGTCTCAAAAAGGAATAAATCCTTTCATTGATGCCCTTATGACTTTAACAATATCACAAGGAGATGAGTCAGTGTTTGTTATTTTAGTGTATATCATATAGTTATGATAATTCAACCTAAAGTAGTATTGCTAGGAAAATAGTTGATTCATATATAAATGGTGTGTGGGCAAAATGAAGATTACCATAAATATATACAACTATGCTAGCATATGAGGCATGTTTGTTACAAAGTTATTTTCATGACATCACAAGTGTGTATAATATGCACATGCGAAGGGAATCTGAGTAAGATTATACTTGAGAAGGACTAGATTTGCCATGAATAAAGTAAATATGGGTAAATCTAGAGCATTTAAGGCAAATTAATATATGTGTAATAAATACATATGGGTCATAGTTTCTTATGTTGGTCCTATAATATGATTTCTAGTATAGGAGCTCTAAACACCTAATATGAATGTTCAAGAGTAATAAAGAATTTTGTGTTGTTCACCTCATTATGTGCAAATAGGAGATGTTGGAAAATTGGCTACTTATAATGGGTTGATCTAAAACATATTAATTAATAAATTAAAGATAATCAAAATTTGAATTTTCAGTTTGTAAAAGAATAAATTCTAATTTTAGATCTTAAAAAATCAAATTTTGAATTATCAATTTTTAGAAGGTTTAAAACTAAGACTCATTAATTTAAAAGAGAAGAAATAAAAAACATAAGGTATGTTTAGGAAAAATTGCCCCACTCTTAGAAAAAAATATTGACTCCCATTTTAAATAGGGGAGCCGAAAGAAAAGTTTTTAGAAGATAACACACATAAAGTTTTATTTAGAGACATTTTGGACAAGTGATGTTTTTGTTGTGAAAATGATATTAGAGTCCATCTTGTAATTTTGATTTAAATTGTATGAGACAGTAGAATTAACAAGAACTGTATTTTGTTGCAAAGGTATATATATAATAAAATTTTCTTCAAATATATGTTGCACACAATATTATAAATTTTAGGAATTCAATGAGTAATTTTTTAAAAATAAATATTGAAAGAGAGGTAAAAGGAAGCGAACGCCAGCTTTATGATACCGGCATTTTTAGGAATGGTGAGGTGTTCGTTGTCCACAATATACACACCCTACACGTTTTATACAAGACCCAAATTTTAAAAATTAGCATATAGATTAGTAATATTTTTTCAATATATTGATTAAATTTTAAATTAAAAAATTAAGATAGTACGAATTCTGTACATAAGTTCTAATTTTAGCTTTTTAATTTATGAATTAAAATTTGAAATAAAATAAGTTACATTCATCCACTTTGATCTATTAGCAGCATTATTCCAATCGTCTAAATTTAGAAGCCTAACTACGCAAGATAAATAAAATCAGCCACACAACATTTTATTTAAATTCTCCAATTTCTATAAATTTGAAGAGCTTAAACTATAGTGATTTGGACTATTAGAGTTTTTAATTTTATTTAAAATTAATTCTTCAAATATGTTGAAGACAATTTTAATATATTTTTGGTCCCTTTAATTTCATAAAATTTTCAAGTCAGTTTCCTAATTTAATAATAGACATATCATTTTTTTTTTGAAAAATTTAGATATAAGTAAATCGAATACTTCTGTAATAAATACATATTTTGGACACATTTTTAATAACAATCTTGCTAATTAGTCTAGCTTTTATTTGCAACTACGTTTACAAAATATATATATATATATATATATATATATATATATAGAAATAAAAAGATATTGAATTAAAAACTCTCATTTTAGGTTTTATTTTCGAGAATCAATTAGGCTATGTTTATTTAAGTTATGATCCTCTGAGTTTTATTTAAATTACTTCCTAATAGTTTAATGTCAAACTATGAATTTTCTCAAATTTCATCTTAACCGTAATTCCTTTCTTCCCACCAACTCTTTCAATTTTATAGAAAAAAATTATATACCGTTCTTTAAATCTTTTGTTATATTTTTTATATATATTTTTTCAATTAAATTATCTATTTGTTATATTATTATTATTTAATCATATGCATGTATTAATTTAAAAACTTGATACCAAAGATATAAAGCAGTGTTTGTAAATCTATTCATTTCTTATATTTTTATTACATCCCAAAATGTTGCAATGTGTTTCAATCTAGCGTCTCTAGTTTCTTTAGGTGTGCCCTACATCGAATCCCCAAAAGCATCACATAATTAACAACTTTGGTACATAAATTGCAAAACGTAACATTTTATTTTCATAAACTATTACACAGGTAAAAAATTATATATTAATTAAAAATAAGGTCATAAAGGTTATATACCTGATATTTCATACCTTATGTCTCTATAATTTTTTTAAATTGTCTCCTTTGCCTAACAAGCTCACTATTTGTTTCATAAAAACAGCTCTTTTGAAAAAATTTAGTAACAAAAAAAAAATGTTTATTTTTCAACAATAAAATTTTTTCCTTAAAATTTTTTTTCCTAAAGGTCTAAAATTTACTTCATTTTTTTTTTCCAAATAAAAAATTTTAAGGATATGTGTGGAAATTATCTCCACGTTTAGCTTTATCTCAAAGCAATTAACACAATTATGTAAGGAAAAACAAAAAAAGGCAACTAACACAAGACAACTACATGCAACCCAGTGTGGGCCATTCCACCACCTTTACCCATGTGGGCTGGGTTTAGGCCCAAAGATTAATTTATGAATGAGCTGAAGAGCGGGTACATTGGGCCTATACTTTGGCCCAAATTCTTTTTCTTCAACCGAGAGCATAACTTTCCGTCTGGAAAAGAAATATTATTTTATTTTTTAATTTAGTTTTATTTGGTCCTTTATCAATTCAATTCTCAAAATAATCTTAAATTTTTAAAGTTAGTTTCATTTTAATTCTCTACAAATTAAAAGTCTTAAAATAATTTTCTACTTTTCATAATTTAACTCAAAGTAATCTATCTTTAAATAAGACTAAGTTTAAAGTGAAGAATTATTTTAAATTAAAATTTTAAAAAATAAATAACAATTTTGAGTCTTTCAATTTATATAGAACTAAAATAAAACTAAGTTTAAAAGCAGATAACCGTTATGAGATTTTTAATATGTAAATGATTAAAATGACACTAAATTTAATAATGAATGACCAAATTTGTTATAGTTGAAAAAGTCCAATATGAGCCCAATTTTAGAAAAGGACATTTTAATAATGGCAAAATAGCAATTTTAAAAATACAATGGGTCTTTGGATTCACTATTGGGCAAACATTTTATTCAGGTCAAGATATAATCTAAAAATGTTTGAATTTCATTCTTGATTTCTTTATTTGGGCTAAGCTCATATATAAAAGAGAATTTTGAAAAAAAAAAAAAAAAGGGCCGAAGCTAGCAATAAATTTATAGTTTCAATTTGCTTTTTCGTTCAAGGGAAAAATCATAGGTGGTCAAAGCTGTGACTAAACTACAGAAAAATGTAAAAATTCTTGAGCAAAGCTAGAAATGAATTTCTTCAAAAAGAGTTTAAACAATGAAAAACATAATATATTTTGGGCATGAAATTTTGTGGATCCATGGTATAATTTGTTGGAAGAGTTGCGATAAGTTCAAAATATTTATTGTAAGGGTTTTTAAATCTTAAATTTATTTTAATGGATTCAAGAACTAAATTTTTGTTTTTTGGTCTTTTACTCTATAGAACCCAGTATTTAGATCCTGGAACCCTATCTTAAGAATTCGTTTTATATATTCTTAGAGTTGTAGGGTGGGTTTTTTTTAAATAATAATAATAATAAAACTTGGTTTCTAAATCCTTTCGAATAATTTCAAAAATTTTAAATTACTTAAGATCCTTAGCTATATTACATTTCAATAAGAAAAAAATACTTGAAAATTTTTTTAATTAATTAATAAGTCAAGGTCTTTTTAGATTAATTCATTTTGGGCAGCTCATTTTCCAATACTTTTAATTTTATAAAATTTTCAAGTCAGTTTCCTAATTTAATAATAAACAAGCTTATCATATTTTTTTGGAAAAAAATTTAGAATTAAGCAATTCGAATACTTATTTAGTAAATAAATCTTTTGGACACATTTTTAATCAGCTGAAACAATGTTGCTAATTAGTGGAGCTTCTATTGTAACTGCGTTTATAATATATACATATATGTGTGTGTGTGTGTGTGTGTGTGTGTATATATATATATATATATATAGAGAGAGAGAGAGAGAGAGAGAGAGAGAGAAATAAAAGATATTGAATTTAAAAACTCTTATGTTAGGTTTTATTTTCAAGTGGAATGAATCAATTAGACTATGTTTAGAAATTTAGAGAGAATGAAATGGAATGGTTATTATTGGAAAGATAAAAGATAGAGTTAAATGATTTGAGTAATATATGCTATTTAAAAATTTTATTAATGAAAAAGAGAAATACTTATTAATTTTGTTTAGAAATTATAATAAAATGAATAGAATAAAATAATTCATTAATTATTATTTTTTAATATTATCCCTTGTAACATAAATATATGACTAATAATTTTATTATTGTTCAATACATAATGTTATGTAATTCTCTTATCCATATTTTTTTATTTTATTTACTAATTATTATATTCATATGTTCTGTTTAATACATTTATTACAAATTACTTATGTTACTTCAAAAAATTTGAAAAAACAAAGTTAAAAAGCCAAAAAGAAAAAGTGTTGACAAAAAAAATTAAAAAAAAATATTAAACTAATTTATATTGTAGATTCTTTTATTATCACTATTTTAATTTTTGAAATATTAAGTGAAAAAGAAATAAAAGAGAAAGGTCATGACCATAATAATAAAAATAAAATAAAGTTGTAATAATTGGAATTGGGTATATTAGTAATAAGATAATGGTACATTAATAATTTAATTTTTTAAACCACTTCATTCCATCCATGACCTTCAAATTTAGTGGGACACCAAAATGATTTTTGATGGTAAAGAGGGGTTTTGGTGTCCTTCCTTTACCATTTCATTCCGCTTTATAAAAAAATCTAAATATAAGTCTAACCTATTTTAGTCATTATATTTTTTGCCATTCCTTCGTCAGTCATTCATCTAAACAGTTATGTATGTATTTATTTAAGTTTTGATCCTCTTAGTTGTATCTCATCTTCAAGTTTTATCTAATTCACCAAGTTATTTAAATTTTTCTAATTTTCATTTCAGAATCTCCAGCATTTCTCTAATCAAGCTCCACAATCCTTAAAATCTTGATATTATCCCTAAATTACTGCCTAATAGTTCAATGTCAAACTGCTAATTTTATCTAATTCCTTTCTTCACAACTACTCTCCCATTTTTTATTAAAAAAAACTTATATACAATTCCTTATATCTTTAATATTTTAATTTTAATTAAAACATGACAAATATATAATCTTCATTTATATTACATCATGTGTATAATTAATACAGATGTACAATTTTTATATTAAATTATGTATTTGTTATATTATTATTTATTAACCATACATACCTATTAATTAAAAAAATTTAATAACAAAAATATAAAAAACTGTAGGTAAATATAATCTTTCTTAATTTCTTATCACATCCCAAGACGTTGCAATGTGTTTCAGTCTAGTATCTCCAGTTTCTAGAGGTTTATCCTAAGCGATAGTAACATATATTCCCCCAAAACCATCACATAATTAACAATTTTGGTACATAAATTGTAAAACGTAACATTTTGTCTTTCATAAACTATTATAGAACTAAAAACATTATATATATATATATATATATATTATTTTTCAGTATTTGATCCAACCTTTAAACCATAAGGTTAATTAATTCGAAATTAAAAATTGTTGGACCCAATATTAAGAATAATACTTCCAATGTTGTACTTTCCATATATAAAGAGATGATCGAATTCGAGACCTTATTTTAGAAGCACTAAACTCTTTGTCACTTCGTCTAAAAAATTATATATTAATTAAAAATAACATAAAAAATGTTATATACCTGACAATTCATACCTTACGTCTCTAATTTTTTTTTGTTGTCTCCTTTGCCTAACAAGCTCACTATTTGTTACATGAAAAAAGTTCTTTTGAAAAAATTTAGTCAAAAAAAGTGTTGATTTTTTAACAATAACATTTTTGCTTAAAATTTTTTTTTTAATGGTCTAAATCTTACTTTAATTTTTTTCCAAAGAAAAAAAATTTTAAGAATATGTGAGGAAATCATATCCACTTTTACCTTTATCTCAAAGTAAGTAACACAATTTTGTTAAAAAAAAAAAGAGCAACTAACTGTAGACAACTACTTTCATCCCAGGCCATTTCCACCACCGTTGCCCATAGTCGGCTGAGCTGAGGCCTAAAGCTAATTTATGAATGGACTGAAGAAAGGGTATACCAGACCTAAGCTTCGGCCCAAATGCTTTTTCTTCAATTGAGAGCATAATTTTTTGCTCGAAAAAAAAAAATTATTTTGGTCTTCCGTTTTAAATTTTATTTTGATCCTTTATTAAATAAATATTTTAAAATAATTTTTAATTCTTAAATTTAGTTTTATTATAATTATTTACAAATTAAATGTCTCAATATAATTCTTAATTTTTCATGGTTTAATTCAAAGTAATTTATTTTTAAATGACACTAAGTTTTTTTATAGATGATTATTTTGAATTAAAATTTAAAAAATAAAAAATTATTTTTAGTTTTTCAATTTAACAATAATTGAAATGTGACTAAGTTTTAAAACGAATAATTATTATGACATTTTTCAAAATAACACTAAGTTTAACGATAAATGATTAAAATCATATTTTTCTCTTATTCAAATAAGAGTTGAAAAAATCTCATTTTAGAAAAGGACATTTTAATAATGTCAAAATAGAAATTTTAAAAATACAATCGGTATTCGGATTCAATATTAGGCAAACATTTTATTCAAGTCAAGATATAATCTAAAAATGTTCGAATTTCATTCTTGATTTATTTATTTGGGCTAAGTTAAGCTCATATATAAATGAGAATTTATTTTTTTAAAAAAAGGCTGGAACAAGCAATAAATTTGTAGTTTCATTTTGCTTTTTCGTTCAGGGGAAAAACATTGGGGGTCAAAACTGTGACTATACTACAGAAAAATAATTTATTTATCCACACATTGCACGAGTTTTAAAAAAAATTAATTTATTTTATTATATATCAATATATTTTAAATTAATAGTATTTATAAGTATTAGTAAAAAAATTGAATTTAATATTATATTGTGTTATAAAAATATAATAAATTAAAAAAAATTCATAAAATTAGTTATGAGATATTGATAAGAGAGAAATGACAAAAATGAATTCATTGATAGGGTATTATCATAAATTATTCAACCATATATTATTTTTTCTTGCTTTAGTTTTGAATAATATCAAGTTATATTTATAATCTTTTATTAAAAATTTTAAAATACATTTAATCAATTAATTCATTCTTTTTCTCACTGTCTTTTAAAACTGTCCAAATTTTAAAAAAAATGGATATAAAAAGCAGTTAATTAATTCATTAAATAATTACTTTATTATTTTTTTGTTAACTATAAAGAATTTATATAAATTAATTATTTCGTTATTTTTCTCATTGATTACAAAAAACTTACGAACTTAAGAGAACTCTTAACACATGTATGAGAATGGTGAGAAGTTATTATATAAAAAACTAATTGTTTGATCAACAGAATATTCTCATCTTGTCAAATAGAAATTTTTTGTTAACGAGAACTTATTTTATTTATATATAATAGATAGAAGTAAAACAATTATTGAGCAAAGCTAGAAAGGAATTTCTCTGAAAGAGTTTACAAAAGGAAAAACATAAAATATTTTGGGCGTGAAATTAGATGTCAAAATAGTGGATCCATGGTATAATTTGTTGGGAGAGTTGGCATAAGTTCAAAATATTTATTATAAAGGTTTTTAAATCGTAAATTTATTTTAAAGAATTCAAGAATTAATTTTTTTTTTTTTTAACTCTAAAACCCAGCATTAAGATCTTGGAACTCCATCTTTAGAATTCTTTGTTATATATATTCTTCGAGTTGTAGGGTAAGTTCCTTTTAAAAAAATTTGGTTTCTAAATCCTTTCAAATAATTTCAAAAATTAAAATTACTTTTGATCTTTAACTGCATTACATTTCAATAAAAAAAAAACTTTTATAATGAAGCAAATAATAGAAAACTTTGTTGTAAAAATTATTTTTTAAAAAAATATGGAATATTTATTTATCTACTAAGTTAACGGAGCCTAGAAGTAAAAAAAATTAATTTTTATTCTCATGTAAAAGCAATATTACATTTCAATTGAAAAAAGGAATTACATATTGGTCAAAAATTGCAAAGTCCTCAAAAACTTGGTTCCTTTATAATTTTTTTTTTTGTTTTCTATTACAAAAATTAGATGGATATAAATCAATAGTATAACAAGAAAAACAATAAATTATATTTATGAACCGTCAATGTAATCTTTTTCATTTCTATAATTAATTTTGTTATCATTCTTCATCTTGAATGCATATTTGTATTCTAGACATATTATATTTACAGTTTTTGTATCTTCATAATAACAGGAAGAAAATTGTCGTTCATTTTCATATGTAACTTTCAAATAGAAAACAAATTTCTTCAGTTATATTTTTTCCATTCCTAGTCCTTCTTCCATTTGGTTTATGTTAGAATATTATATAATATCTAAGAATTAAATCTATTAAGATATTATACAGTGTCCACCCATAAAAGATGCTATTAAGTAAGGGTAAAATAGTAATTATAATAATTACTATTAAACCCTAGTTCTAACTAACCTTTATAAAAGGACTAAACTATTATATGATAAATGAACAATATATTGAAAATATACTCAATAAAGACTTAAGGCACTATGAGAAAATACCTGCTATTCTACAGTCATAATTTGAAAGGGGATTTAGGCTGTGGAAATCTGAGATACACCCAATACACTGTGGGTATCTTATACAATCAGTGATCCTAACTAGAATCAGATAAGCTTTCGCAACTAAGGAGAAATATGTAAGTTTTCTAACATGAATTAAATTTTTGTATGTGTTAATTTTTTCTTAATTTCTTACATTGGTATCAGAGTCATAGACTAGTTTCCTAATCACTTATATAATTTTATTGGGATTTAAGTTATTATCTGAGACTCTTTTAATTAAGGTTGTGATATAAAAAAAAAACTTTTGTATTTTTTTTTGAAATTTTGTACACAAATCTTTTCTCCTTTGTTGATCAATGAATTTTTTTTTCATTTAAACATTTGGTTTCTCTAACAAACACAAATCTTTTCTCCTCTATTTTTTGAACAAGGTACAAATCTATGCATCCTTTCACTTTCATTGGTGACAGTGGTTGCCGGTGACACCCCTATAGCTAGAGGCCACCAGCGACCATGTCGTTGACACCTCAGAGCCAGTATCACTAGCTTTCCTCCTCCATCGTGGGAAACAACCTTCTTCCATCTAACGAACTAGAGAGAAAGAGAGAGATGTCTCTCTCTGCCTCGTCACTAGTGGCAGTGGCCATTGGCGGTGCAATGCAACACATCGTTGCCACTGGTGACATTAGTTTATCAAAGCACCATATGATGGTAGCAGCAAAAAGAGGGGGAAAAGGGGGAAGAGAAGAGGAAGTAGAGGAGAGAGAGAGAGAGAGACATAAGGGTTTCTGATTTTTTTTTTAGCTTAAAATAAATAAATAATTAGAATTAACAAATACAATTTCATAATGAGACTTTCAAATATATCCTAAACAAGCTCTTAATTTTAAGGGTAAATTGGATGAATTTTCACAAAATTTTTCAGCATGTTCTAAAATATAATACAAATTGTAAGAAAAAAAATAGAAATGCTTTATCAATAATAATAACAATCGGGATATCAGTATGAAAGTTTTGGCAGAAAATATTCACATTGCTTAAAAGTATAATTTTTTTGTCCATTTCCTAAATTTCTTCTAATTTTGTCATTTTCATAGAAAAAAAAAAAGTATTGTTCAAATATGTAGGTACTACACTAGGTATCAAAATTAGAGTGCTAAGTGACACAAAATTAGTATAAGCTATGAAGAGAATGCCTTTTACAATCTCATGAAAGGTTCTATTTATATTAGACCTATTGATCATATTTATAAAAATTGTATAGGAATTCATACTAGAATTCAAAACTTGTTTTTTAATTAAGTTTTTATTCATATTTTTAGGCTAAGCCTATTGTGTCAAATGAGTTTTTTTCAGTCTTGATCAAATCTATTTTTCAATTTAGAATTTGAGATAAATAATGTGGCTAATAATTATTACTATATGTAATATTATATATAGAAAAATTATGAAAAGAAATAAGTTATTATATCAATATAAATCCTTTTGATAAGAGGTATTAATTTTTATTTCTTTTTTAAAATGTTACATAACTATAAGTTTTTTCTAAATAATAATTTTTATTAAAAAAAATGATTCATACCTTTTAAGCGTGGGTTGGACTTTAAAATTCAGCCAAACATGACTTATTTTGTAAAATAAACTTTTTTAATTGAATTTTTTTATTCAAATTTTATTTATTTCAAGCTAACTTCTCAAGCTTGACGTATTGTTTAACTTACGATCAAATTTAATTTATACTAAGAAAAAGAAAAGTTAATCATGATTTTGATTTAATTTATTTACCTCTTTTCACTATGCAGCCATAAACCTTAAACTAAGTGATTTATGTTTTTTTCTTTTTTATCAAACTATGATCCATTTTGTTAGGTACAACAACCTATAATGTTAATTTTCCTAGCTATGGTCCATTTGTTAGGTATAACAACCTATCATTATGGATTTTCATCATGACCATGATTCACTCACTAAGTGCAATATCCCATTATTGTGAACTTTCATCATTTCATATATTTTACCCACCCACTTACATTATTCAATGGTAACCATTGATGGAGTGGTTGCCACAAATTCTCCTATAAATATGGGTCCTTAACTTAGTTTCTCATCACTTAAAACTCACACACCATCTTAAAGAGTAAGAGACAAAGGCTTAGAAGCATCCATATTCACATCAATGACAATGACTAGAGGTATGAATTTTTCACATTATTTCCTTGTTATGAGCAAGCTAATGAGTTTGAGCTCATAAACTTGATCCTCATGAAAAATTAATCAGTTTTGGCTTTTGAAACGCTAAAAATGGAGCTTTAGAATGAAAAATATGATCAAATCTCAAACTGAGTTCATTTTGGATTGAGTACAAATATTGAGAAATTGTTCTAGCCCAAATTTGAATGCATACACTCTTGATTAAGGTTGATGGATCCAACCATGTTTATAACAACTCTTTGTTGAAATGATTTGGCTAAATATTATATTTATTCTAGTTATATTTGTTTGATTTTATATTATGCTTTGGGCTTCTTCTTTTTTTTTTTTTTCATTTTTTGGTCCATTAATAAGTATTCATATTAAAATGAATAATGTTGGTCCTTGAGGGATTTGAACTCTTACCACAATATTTGCTAGACCAACCTTCACTACTAAACTAGTGGACACCTTTGTGTAAGGAATTATTTTTAAGCAAATTTAACTTGCAAAAAAAAAAAAATGAATTGCTCAAATTTTGAAAATTTTGTTTTGAACAACTTAAGTTTATTGCAAAATATTTGGTAGATATTTTATCCAATATTTAATCAAAGTTTTTTTTAATACTTAATTTCTTGAAAATTATTTTCAAGCAATATTCATATCATTTTGGTTAAATTTAATAAGGGGATAATTAATTAATTAATTGTCATATTTTCATTTTTGTTTATTAATTGATTAAAAATCCCATTATGAAAATTGTTTGTTTATGCTTTTTGCATGGTCATTTACAAGCATTTAGAAAATTTTGATATTTTGTAATTAGTATGATTTTGGCATAAGTAAAACCTAGCCACAACACCTTATTTATTCTAAAAATCATACATCAAGTTTTAAAATTACATAAAAGAAAATGATATCAAGTTGTAATTAATCATCTTCAATATGGTAATTATTATCCCATAGGAATATTATCACATTGATATGATTAATTAGGATGAGATAGTGACTTTTTCTTTTTCTTAATTTGCGGGATTGAGAAAATGTAGTATCATTTGCTAGTTTCTTAATGATTTGTACATGATCCTAATTAAATAAAACTTATCCCACAGGAAGTTTTATTTACTACTAGACTTATTTTTACTTTACATGTTTTACATTGGTAGAACCTATTATATGGATTTTTCAAAGTTGTCTCAAATATTGATACATGCATGTAATGTTTATGTAGCTTTTCAATCACTAACATTTCTAATTTTCAAGTTCTCAAACTTAATGGGGTTAATTACAAAATTTGGAAGGAGAAAATTCTTCTCAATTAGGGTGGATGAACATTGATTATGCTATTAGAAAAGATGAACGTTCTACACCTACGGATACAAGCAGCACATCTGCAATAACTCTTTATGAACGTTGGGAGCGATTTAATCATGTCAGCATGATGTATATTAAATCCAAGACATATGATAGTATAAGTGGGTCAATAGGAGAGCATAAAAAAGTCCGTGACTTGTTGAAAGCCATTGATGAACAATTTGAATTCTTTGAAAAGGCTTTAGCAAGTACCCTAATGTCAAAATTATCCATTATAAAGCTCACTGGCTTAAAGGGTGTGTGAGAGCACATCATAAAGATGAGGGATATTGCGACTTAGTTAAAGGCACTTGAGATTAGGATTCTTGATTTTTTCCTAGTGTACTCCATTCTAAATTCCCTACTGCCTCAATATGGGCCCTTAAAACCTCTTACAACACACATAAACAGAAATGGTCGATCAATGAAGTACTAAACATGTGCATTCAGGAGGAAGTGAAAATGGAAAGGTAAAATGCTCATCCAAGGTGATATTAAGAAGAAGACTACGTGTTTTTTCTATAAAAAGACAGGACATATGAAGAAGGACTGCAACAAATTCAAGGCATGACTTGAAAAGAAAGTTAACTCAATCTCATTGTTTTGTTATGAATCTAATATGGTATATGTTAATAATAACATATGGTGGATTAATTTTGGTTCTACAATCCATATTTCAAATACCTTACAGGGCTTTTTAAATCAAAGGAAGCCAACAAGAAGTGGGTAATATATCTACTCAGGAAACAAAATGGGCTTATTAGATAAGGCTATAGGAACTTACAAGCTAGTTTTAAATTCTAGTTTTGTTCTGATTTAGGGGAAGACCTTTTATGTACCAAGTTTCTCTAGAAACTTGATTTCTATTTCGAAGCTCGTACCATTGGGATATTCTTTTGAATTTTCAAATAATATGTTAAAGTTATTTTATAAATCCAATCATATTGGAAATGGTACAATTTGTTATAGTCTTTTTTGAATTTAATTACAAGACAATTCATTACATGAAACCATGCATGCTTCTAATAGAATAGGTATAAAGAGATGTATTACTAATGAAAATTTTTCTATATTATGGCATCATAGACTTGGTCATATCTCAATAGAAAGGGTAAAAATGTTAGTAAAGGAAGGAGTATTACATACTCTTAACTTCATTGACTTTGATACTTGTATAGATTGCAATAAGGGAAAGCCGACTAACAAGACCAAGAAAGGTATTAAAAGGAGTTCTACCTTATTGGAAATCATACATATGGATATATATAGTCAAAATATGGACTTAAATAGTTAGAAATACTTTACTCACGATACATGTATCTCTATCTAATTAATAACAAGAATAAGGCATTAGATACCTTTAAGGTTTTTAAAGCAGAAGTAGAGAAATAATGTGGTAAACAAATTAAAATAGTGAGATCAAACAAAAGTGGTGAGTACTATGCTAGATACACTGAAGATGAACAAGCACCTGGTCCATTTGCGAAGTTTCTTCAACTGCATGGGATTGTTGCCCAATACACTATACTTGGTTCTCCAAACCAAAATGGTGTAGCTGAAAGGAGAAACCTAACATTGTTGGAGATGGTACGGAGCATGCTTAGCAACTCCAGGCTTCCTATGTTCATGTGGAATGAAGCCCTTAAGACGACTGTGTATATACTTAACTAAGTTCCAACCAAGGTTGTTGAAAAGACACTATTTGAATTAATAAAAAGTTGGAAATTGAGTTTTTAAGGCATATGTGTGTATAGGGATACCCGTATGAGGTGCGAATTTATAATCCACAAGAGAATAAGCTAGACCCAAGGACTATCAGTGGCTACTTTATTGGGTATACCGTAAAGTCTAGGGGATATAGGTTTTATTGTCCATCATATAATACTAGGATTGTAGAGTCAAGAAATGCTAAATTTCTTGAGAATAACTTAATCAGTGGGAGTGATCAAACTCAAAACTTAGGTTCTGATAATGATCAATTGAGAACTTAAGCTCTTATATCAAGTAATAGATTGATTATAATTCATACACCTTAAGTGCAAATAAGTGTTAAAAATCCAATCATTGATGAATCACAAACTATTGACTATGACCTAGTTAATCCAGTTGTACAATAGCCACAAGAATTAGTTATGTAAATAGTTAAGGAACACGCTACCCAAGAGAATGTTGAATCAACATTAAGAAGATAGACTAAAATTAGAAGGTTAACAATTCCTAATGATTAAGTTGTATACCTACAAGAGTCTGACTATATTAGAGCTAAAAATGATCCTGTAATGTTTTCACATACCATCAACTGTAAAGAATCTAATTTGTGGCTTAATGCTATGAAGGATGAGTGGATTTTATGGCGTCTCACAAAGTCTTAGATCTCATTGAGTTGCCTAGTGGCTCAAAGGCCATTGATTGTAAATGGGTCTTTAAGACAAAAAGAGACTCATTAGGCAATATTGAGAAATAGAAAGCACAACTTGTGGCCAAAGGATTTACTCAAAAGGAAGGAATCGATTACAAGGAAATATTTTCTCCTGTATCGAAGAAAGATTCCCTCCATATTATATTAGAATTAGTTGCCCATTTTGACTTGGAATTACATCAGATGGATGTGAAAATGACATTCCTTAATAGGGGTCTAGAGGAAGAGGTATATATGAAACAACCTAAAGGATTTTTCTCTAATGTCAGTGAACATTTAGTTTGCAAGTTAAAAAATCCATATATGGATTGAAACAAGCCTTTCGCCAATAGTATCTTAAATTTCATGAAATTATCTCCTCATTTGGATTTGTGGAGAATGTCATGGATCAATGCATATACGAGAAGATCAGTGGGAGTAAAATATGTTTCCTTATATTGTATGTGGATGACATATTACATGCAACTAATGATAAAGGGTTTCTATATAAGGTGAAATAGTTTCTCTTTAAGAACTTTGATATGAAGGATATGGGTGAGGCATCTTATATCATTGGCATTAAGATCCGTAGAGATAGAACTCAATATATTTTGGGTTTAATCACAAGAAACCTATATTAATAAAGTCTTAGATAGATTTCAGATGAAAGACTGCTCACCAAGTGTAACACCTATTGTGAAGGGTGATAAGTTCAATTTAAGCAAATGTTTGAAGAACAATATGGAAAAGGAACAGATGCATAACATTTCATATGCTTCAGCGGTTAGAAGCCTTATGTATACTCAAGTTTGTGCAAGACTTGATATTGCATTTACTATTGGGATGTTAGGTAGATATAAAAATAATCCAAGGATAGATCATTGGAGAGCTGTAAAGAAGATTATGAGGTATTTCAACAATACCAAAGATTACATGGTAATGTACAAGCAAACTAAGAACCTTGAGGTAATTGGCTACTCTGATTCAGATTACGCCGGTTGCATTGACTCTCGAAACTCAACATCTGAATATATCTTTATGCTTGCCAATGGAGCAGTTTCTTGGAAGAGCACAAAATAGTCTTTTCTTGCTACTTCTATTATGGAAGTTGAGTTTGTGTCATGTTTTGAGGCAACTTCATATGGTGTATGGCTTAAGAGATTTATTTCTGGTCTTAGAATTTTAGATTCTATCTCAAGGCCATTAAGAATATACTGTGATAACTCAACTGCAGTTTTTCTGGCTAAAAATAATCAAAGTGGAAGTTGAAGTATATACATCGACATTAAGTACTTAGTCGTTCAGGAACGTGTCAAGGAAAATAAAATTTTTATTAAACAAATAAGAATTGAGTTAATGATTGCTAATCCCTTAACAAAAGGCATGTCACATATGAAATTTAAGGATCATGTAACTAGAATGGGACTTGGTTCCATATTAAGTATTTGATGTATGTTATCATCACTTGTAATAAAGCTCTTATTCATTTGAGTTATTTTTCTCATTTTGTATGCACATTTATATATAGAGAATAAACAACATTAAGAGGACTTGTAATAAGCATAGAGTTTATTCATTAAGATTATGGTGGGACGAGAAAATGCATGCATTGTGATACACAAAAGGTAATACTCACTTATAGAGGACCTACTACTGTGATTCGTGCATTCAGTCTTTCTCTTTTTTGTCAAACTATGGTCCATTTTGTTAGGTACAACAACCTATAATGTTAATTTTCCTAGCTATGGTCCATTTGTTAGGTATAACAACCTATCATTATGGATTTTCATCATGACCATGATTCACTCACTAAGTGCAATATCCCATTATTGTGAACTTTCATCATTTCATATATTTTACCCACCCACTTACATTATTCAATGGTAACCATTGATGGAGTGGTTGCCACAAATTCTCCTATAAATATGGGTCCTTAACTTAGTTTCTCATCACTTAAAACTCACACACCATCTTAAAGAGTAAGAGACAAAGGCTTAGAAGCATCCATATTCACATTAATGACAATGACTAGAGGTATGAATTTTTCACATTATTTCCTTGTTATGAGCAAGCTAATGAGTTTGAGCTCATAAACTTGATCCTCATGAAAAATTAATCAGTTTTGGCTTTTGAAACGCTAAAAATGGAGCTTTAGAATGAAAAATATGATCAAATCTCAAACTGAGTTCATTTTGGATTGAGTACAAATATTGAGAAATTGTTCTAGCCCAAATTTGAATGCATACACTCTTGATTAAGGTTGATGGATCCAACCATGTTTATAACAACTCTTTGTTGAAATGATTTGGCTAAATATTATATTTATTCTAGTTATATTTGTTTGATTTTATATTATGCTTTGGGCTTCTTCTTTTTTTTTTTTTTCATTTTTTGGTCCATTAATAAGTATTCATATTAAAATGAATAATGTTGGTCCTTGAGGGATTTGAACTCTTACCACAATATTTGCTAGACCAACCTTCACTACTAAACTAGTGGACACCTTTGTGTAAGGAATTATTTTTAAGCAAATTTAACTTGCAAAAAAAAAAAAATGAATTGCTCAAATTTTGAAAATTTTGTTTTGAACAACTTAAGTTTATTGCAAAATATTTGGTAGATATTTTATCCAATATTTAATCAAAGTTTTTTTTAATACTTAATTTCTTGAAAATTATTTTCAAGCAATATTCATATCATTTTGGTTAAATTTAATAAGGGGATAATTAATTAATTAATTGTCATATTTTCATTTTTGTTTATTAATTGATTAAAAATCCCATTATGAAAATTGTTTGTTTATGCTTTTTGCATGGTCATTTACAAGCATTTAGAAAATTTTGATATTTTGTAATTAGTATGATTTTGGCATAAGTAAAACCTAGCCACAACACCTTATTTATTCTAAAAATCATACATCAAGTTTTAAAATTACATAAAAGAAAATGATATCAAGTTGTAATTAATCATCTTCAATATGGTAATTATTATCCCATAGGAATATTATCACATTGATATGATTAATTAGGATGAGATAGTGACTTTTTCTTTTTCTTAATTTGCGGGATTGAGAAAATGTAGTATCATTTGCTAGTTTCTTAATGATTTGTACATGATCCTAATTAAATAAAACTTATCCCACAGGAAGTTTTATTTACTACTAGACTTATTTTTACTTTACATGTTTTACATTGGTAGAACCTATTATATGGATTTTTCAAAGTTGTCTCAAATATTGATACATGCATGTAATGTTTATGTAGCTTTTCAATCACTAACATTTCTAATTTTCAAGTTCTCAAACTTAATGGGGTTAATTACAAAATTTGGAAGGAGAAAATTCTTCTCAATTAGGGTGGATGAACATTGATTATGCTATTAGAAAAGATGAACGTTCTACACCTACGGATACAAGCAGCACATCTGCAATAACTCTTTATGAACGTTGGGAGCGATTTAATCATGTCAGCATGATGTATATTAAATCCAAGACATATGATAGTATAAGTGGGTCAATAGGAGAGCATAAAAAAGTCCGTGACTTGTTGAAAGCCATTGATGAACAATTTGAATTCTTTGAAAAGGCTTTAGCAAGTACCCTAATGTCAAAATTATCCATTATAAAGCTCACTGGCTTAAAGGGTGTGTGAGAGCACATCATAAAGATGAGGGATATTGCGACTTAGTTAAAGGCACTTGAGATTAGGATTCTTGATTTTTTCCTAGTGTACTCCATTCTAAATTCCCTACTGCCTCAATATGGGCCCTTAAAACCTCTTACAACACACATAAACAGAAATGGTCGATCAATGAAGTACTAAACATGTGCATTCAGGAGGAAGTGAAAATGGAAAGGTAAAATGCTCATCCAAGGTGATATTAAGAAGAAGACTACGTGTTTTTTCTATAAAAAGACAGGACATATGAAGAAGGACTGCAACAAATTCAAGGCATGACTTGAAAAGAAAGTTAACTCAATCTCATTGTTTTGTTATGAATCTAATATGGTATATGTTAATAATAACATATGGTGGATTAATTTTGGTTCTACAATCCATATTTCAAATACCTTACAGGGCTTTTTAAATCAAAGGAAGCCAACAAGAAGTGGGTAATATATCTACTCAGGAAACAAAATGGGCTTATTAGATAAGGCTATAGGAACTTACAAGCTAGTTTTAAATTCTAGTTTTGTTCTGATTTAGGGGAAGACCTTTTATGTACCAAGTTTCTCTAGAAACTTGATTTCTATTTCGAAGCTCGTACCATTGGGATATTCTTTTGAATTTTCAAATAATATGTTAAAGTTATTTTATAAATCCAATCATATTGGAAATGGTACAATTTGTTATAGTCTTTTTTGAATTTAATTACAAGACAATTCATTACATGAAACCATGCATGCTTCTAATAGAATAGGTATAAAGAGATGTATTACTAATGAAAATTTTTCTATATTATGGCATCATAGACTTGGTCATATCTCAATAGAAAGGGTAAAAATGTTAGTAAAGGAAGGAGTATTACATACTCTTAACTTCATTGACTTTGATACTTGTATAGATTGCAATAAGGGAAAGCCGACTAACAAGACCAAGAAAGGTATTAAAAGGAGTTCTACCTTATTGGAAATCATACATATGGATATATATAGTCAAAATATGGACTTAAATAGTTAGAAATACTTTACTCACGATACATGTATCTCTATCTAATTAATAACAAGAATAAGGCATTAGATACCTTTAAGGTTTTTAAAGCAGAAGTAGAGAAATAATGTGGTAAACAAATTAAAATAGTGAGATCAAACAAAAGTGGTGAGTACTATGCTAGATACACTGAAGATGAACAAGCACCTGGTCCATTTGCGAAGTTTCTTCAACTGCATGGGATTGTTGCCCAATACACTATACTTGGTTCTCCAAACCAAAATGGTGTAGCTGAAAGGAGAAACCTAACATTGTTGGAGATGGTACGGAGCATGCTTAGCAACTCCAGGCTTCCTATGTTCATGTGGAATGAAGCCCTTAAGACGACTGTGTATATACTTAACTAAGTTCCAACCAAGGTTGTTGAAAAGACACTATTTGAATTAATAAAAAGTTGGAAATTGAGTTTTTAAGGCATATGTGTGTATAGGGATACCCGTATGAGGTGCGAATTTATAATCCACAAGAGAATAAGCTAGACCCAAGGACTATCAGTGGCTACTTTATTGGGTATACCGTAAAGTCTAGGGGATATAGGTTTTATTGTCCATCATATAATACTAGGATTGTAGAGTCAAGAAATGCTAAATTTCTTGAGAATAACTTAATCAGTGGGAGTGATCAAACTCAAAACTTAGGTTCTGATAATGATCAATTGAGAACTTAAGCTCTTATATCAAGTAATAGATTGATTATAATTCATACACCTTAAGTGCAAATAAGTGTTAAAAATCCAATCATTGATGAATCACAAACTATTGACTATGACCTAGTTAATCCAGTTGTACAATAGCCACAAGAATTAGTTATGTAAATAGTTAAGGAACACGCTACCCAAGAGAATGTTGAATCAACATTAAGAAGATAGACTAAAATTAGAAGGTTAACAATTCCTAATGATTAAGTTGTATACCTACAAGAGTCTGACTATATTAGAGCTAAAAATGATCCTGTAATGTTTTCACATACCATCAACTGTAAAGAATCTAATTTGTGGCTTAATGCTATGAAGGATGAGTGGATTTTATGGCGTCTCACAAAGTCTTAGATCTCATTGAGTTGCCTAGTGGCTCAAAGGCCATTGATTGTAAATGGGTCTTTAAGACAAAAAGAGACTCATTAGGCAATATTGAGAAATAGAAAGCACAACTTGTGGCCAAAGGATTTACTCAAAAGGAAGGAATCGATTACAAGGAAATATTTTCTCCTGTATCGAAGAAAGATTCCCTCCATATTATATTAGAATTAGTTGCCCATTTTGACTTGGAATTACATCAGATGGATGTGAAAATGACATTCCTTAATAGGGGTCTAGAGGAAGAGGTATATATGAAACAACCTAAAGGATTTTTCTCTAATGTCAGTGAACATTTAGTTTGCAAGTTAAAAAATCCATATATGGATTGAAACAAGCCTTTCGCCAATAGTATCTTAAATTTCATGAAATTATCTCCTCATTTGGATTTGTGGAGAATGTCATGGATCAATGCATATACGAGAAGATCAGTGGGAGTAAAATATGTTTCCTTATATTGTATGTGGATGACATATTACATGCAACTAATGATAAAGGGTTTCTATATAAGGTGAAATAGTTTCTCTTTAAGAACTTTGATATGAAGGATATGGGTGAGGCATCTTATATCATTGGCATTAAGATCCGTAGAGATAGAACTCAATATATTTTGGGTTTAATCACAAGAAACCTATATTAATAAAGTCTTAGATAGATTTCAGATGAAAGACTGCTCACCAAGTGTAACACCTATTGTGAAGGGTGATAAGTTCAATTTAAGCAAATGTTTGAAGAACAATATGGAAAAGGAACAGATGCATAACATTTCATATGCTTCAGCGGTTAGAAGCCTTATGTATACTCAAGTTTGTGCAAGACTTGATATTGCATTTACTATTGGGATGTTAGGTAGATATAAAAATAATCCAAGGATAGATCATTGGAGAGCTGTAAAGAAGATTATGAGGTATTTCAACAATACCAAAGATTACATGGTAATGTACAAGCAAACTAAGAACCTTGAGGTAATTGGCTACTCTGATTCAGATTACGCCGGTTGCATTGACTCTCGAAACTCAACATCTGAATATATCTTTATGCTTGCCAATGGAGCAGTTTCTTGGAAGAGCACAAAATAGTCTTTTCTTGCTACTTCTATTATGGAAGTTGAGTTTGTGTCATGTTTTGAGGCAACTTCATATGGTGTATGGCTTAAGAGATTTATTTCTGGTCTTAGAATTTTAGATTCTATCTCAAGGCCATTAAGAATATACTGTGATAACTCAACTGCAGTTTTTCTGGCTAAAAATAATCAAAGTGGAAGTTGAAGTATATACATCGACATTAAGTACTTAGTCGTTCAGGAACGTGTCAAGGAAAATAAAATTTTTATTAAACAAATAAGAATTGAGTTAATGATTGCTAATCCCTTAACAAAAGGCATGTCACATATGAAATTTAAGGATCATGTAACTAGAATGGGACTTGGTTCCATATTAAGTATTTGATGTATGTTATCATCACTTGTAATAAAGCTCTTATTCATTTGAGTTATTTTTCTCATTTTGTATGCACATTTATATATAGAGAATAAACAACATTAAGAGGACTTGTAATAAGCATAGAGTTTATTCATTAAGATTATGGTGGGACGAGAAAATGCATGCATTGTGATACACAAAAGGTAATACTCACTTATAGAGGACCTACTACTGTGATTCGTGCATTCAGTCTTTCTCTTTTTTGTCAAACTATGGTCCATTTTGTTAGGTACAACAACCTATAATGTTAATTTTCTTAGCTATGGTCCATTTGTTAGGTATAACAACCTATCATTATGGATTTTCATCATCGCTATGATCCACTCACTAAGTGCAATATCCCATTATTGTGAACTTTCATCATTTCATACACTTTACCTACCCACTTACATTATTCAATGGTAATCATTGATGGAGAGGTTACCATAAATTCTCCTATAAATATGGGTTCCTAAGTTTAGTTTCTCATCATTTCAAACTCACACACTATCTTAAAAAGTGAGAGACAAATACTTAGAAGCATTCATAGTCACATCAATGGCAATGGTTGGAGGTATGAATTTTTCACATTATTTCCTTATTATAAGCAAGCTAATGAGTTTGTTTTATGTTTAAGAACTTACAAATTTAGTCATACGAATAGGATTAGCATTTACCTTGTATAACTAAATTTACCTCAAAAAAATATTAACTAATTCTAATACATTTACGTGACAGCTGATTTGATGTACCAGTTCCAATAACTCATTCAGAAAGAATAGTGGGGGCTATCAAACAAATGATTTTATTGAAACTAGTATACCAAATCAACTACCACATAAGTATATCAGAACTAACTAATATTTTCTCTTTACTTCTAGACAACCATCATAATAATTTAGGTTTAGGCTTATCTAGTTAAGTTTAGGTGCCACGTAGTTTTCCTTTTGATTGATGGTGTCCACTTTATCTAACTGAGCTCAACTAATCCTGTAATTTGGACAAGCATTTTCGACCAAAGAAACTATTTATTTTTCAGAAAAGTACTTGTTTTGAAATTTTATTGTGTTAAATGATATAAAAATAAGATTTTCTCCAAAATCTTTCAAAGCAAAAGTGAAACTAAAAATTTTCCCCCCTTATCTATTCTCTTCAGTACATGTCTAATTAGGAAATTTGACAATAAATTTTTTTGTCAAACATGATAAAGACACATGTTAGAATATTTTTAATATTATATGGATTAGCATTAATTATTTTATTAGATTAGTACCTTATTAATTCTAATTAGACAATTAATGTTATAATTTATAAACTGAGAATGGATTGGGTTTTATTTTAATATGTGTGGATAATCGGTGATGGGTTCGATTATCTACAAGCCCGCTGGGCAGAAACCCAACCCACAACCCAAGAGTATTAGTAATCATCCTGTCAGATTACTAATTCAAGATTGTTATCCAGAGAAAGATTTTATGGGTTTAATTTAAATTTAAACTTGTTTTAAAGATTCTGGAGGATTTTACTGAATAATATTGATTAATTATTTAAAGATTCTAGAGGATTTTACTGAATAATATTGATTAATTATATTATTTAATAAAATCCTATAAATAACACACTTAAGCCCTAATTTGATATATACATTAAATTTGTCACTCTTTCTCTGCGTCAAAACACTCTGAGAAACGCTCTTGGGCATTGTGGGTTGAACTTGTTTGTGGGTTGAACTTATTAGACTCAACCAATACTGAGATCAACAATGTCGTCTTCATCAGGTCAGATTGTTGATTTATTTATTCTCCTAATTTGTGATCATGTTCAATTACATGTTTTAATTCCGCTTTCAAATGGTATCAGAGCCACGGTTTGAAAGCGGAATTAAAACATGTAATTGAACATGATCACAAATTAGGAGAATAAATAAATCAACAATCTGACCTGATGAAGACGACATTGTTGATCTGAGTATTGGTTGAGTCTAATAAGTTCAACCCACAAACAAGTTCAACCCACAATGCCCAAGAGCGTTTCTCAGAGTGTTTTGACGCAGAGAGAGAGTGTGACAAATTTAATGTGTCAAAGCTAGGGCTTCAATGTGTTATTTATAGGATTTTATTTAATAATATAATTAATCAATATTATTCAGTAAAATCCTCCAGAATCTTTAAATAATTAATCAATATTATTCAGTAAAATCCTCCAGAATCTTTAAAACAAGTTTAAATTTAAATTAAACCCATAAAATCTCTCTCTGGATAACAATCTTAGATTAGTAATCTGACGGGATGATTACTAATACTTTTGGGCTGTGGGTTGGGTTTCTGCCCAGCGGGCTTGTAGATAATCGAACCCATCACCGATTATCCACACATATTAAAATAAAACTCAATCCATTCTCAGTTTATAAATTATAACATTAATTGCATAATTAGAATTAATAAGGTACTAATCTAATAAAATAATTAATGCTAATCCATATAATATTAAAAATATTCTAACAATCTCCCACTTGGATAGCATTAATTACATTATTAGGTTAATAAACAAATACATAATTAGGCAATTAATATTCACATAAACACATGAATATGTGTATATTTATAAATCATATAAAATTCATAAATGAAACTACACACAAAGATCACTGAATCCGATAGGAAAACAAGTGATATTAACATTGTTATAAATTAGTTTCAATATCTGAATAGAATGGAATACAAAATGACATTTGAAGCATCATATTATGATGCAAAAGTCACTTTTATGACTTAACTCTGAAATTTGGTGTTAAATTGCACCACAAAAGCCCTTTAAGGACTCAACTCATAAATTTGGTGTCAAATTGCACCACAAAAGCCCCTTAAGGACTCAACTCATAAATTTAGTGTTAAATTGCACCACAAAAACCCCTTAAGGACTCAACTCATACTCCCACTAGACCAAGGCTACATCAAAACTCAACAAGACCCATATGAGTTATACAATTTGAATTATTCTTATGGGTAGGCATTGG
This sequence comes from Delonix regia, assembly GCA_037074485.1. Classification (NCBI taxonomy): domain Eukaryota; kingdom Viridiplantae; phylum Streptophyta; class Magnoliopsida; order Fabales; family Fabaceae; genus Delonix; species Delonix regia. Next base: position 14,449,280 of record CM073449.1, read on the forward strand.
TCAATAGATCCGTCATCATACGCTCACTACAAATGTGAACCATGTGAGTCTGAGATAACAAAAAATTCAGAAATGAAATTATGGATCAAGGATATTAAATCCGATAAGGAAAGCATTGTTATAAATGCTAGCAAAATTTCAATTCTGAATTATATCTAAAATTTTGGCATAACCAAAACATTGAATCCGATAGGGAAACAAATGTTATAAGTGCCAAAATATGCCAAGGTGTTCCTTAAGAACACAACTCAGACTCTTACTAAAACAACACATCAAAATTCGAATATACCCAAGAGTCATATATTTCCAAAACTCTAATAGGTTTGTGTTGGTAAACGGATCACTTAAAATGAGTATGAGATATATAGATCTTCTCTCTAAAAACAGGAATTGACTATCAAAATTTGATACAACTGAAATTCCTGTAACTTTGAGAGAAGCGTATAATATAGTCATGTCACAACAAAATGGTCAAGACTTAAAATATACACATGACGGAAATTGATTTCCTTGACCATATTCCTTAACGAGTGACCATCACAAAACTAGCGACATACTCTTCATTTATATATATATATATATATATATATATATAAGGCAGTTGTAAATGTCTATTTGACACTTCTCAACAAAACAACTCCTTTAAAAAAAAAACATCATATAGATGTAATTAGAAGTGGGTTCAAGATCATCATAACTGTCTCTGTAGCTTTCTAATGATCATGCCTAAAATTACTTAAATATATCTGCCAAGCACACCAACATGGAAAAAACAATGTTCAAACATGTGCACACTTAAGTCTATATATTAGGCTATTAATAATTGATTCACATGGAACTTTGCCCATCAAAGTTCTCTCTTCATCATTTAGGATATAATGATTTAAGCAACCTATCATCTGCACAAGTGCACAAGGAGTGCAAAAATACATATCAAATTTATTGAGCACTCGTTCAATATAAGCTACCTGAGACAAACCAAGAATGCCATAAGATCTATCACGGTGAATTTGAATTCTCAAAATAAAAAATGATTCACCTAAATCTTTCATATCAAAGTGGCATGACAAAATGTGCTTTGTCTCATTTAATAAGCATACTGAGTGGGCAATAGGATGTCATCCACACATAGCACATCCTCATGCAAGTCTTCATATGTGATTACAGTGCCTACATAGCTAACTGTAATCGAACTTTCTTCCAATCTAATGATGGTTTATTGTTCTTATTGCTTTTCTTGAGTCCATACATTTTCTTGCCATAGGCATTGCCTTCACTTTTCTTTGCTTTTCAATTTCACATTTCCAGCCTTGCTGGATGAACCATGTGAAATATAGTACATTAATTATGAGAATTCACCTTATTTATTAATTCTTCCTCTTGGGTCATTTTAAACATCATATGATTAATAGACCACTCTAACTTTTGGGAATTATAAGTGGTTCTCAAGACCTCATATTCAGCAGAAAGTAATTAGGGAACTCTATAAACTAGGTTGCTCTCATCCAAGTCCACATCTAGGATTTCAGCTTGTTGTAACAGTTAACAAGCTTCATCATGTGCTCACACACTTATGACACTTCATTATAGTGAGTGTTATCTAGCAAAGAGAGATAATAGACCCTTTTAAGTCTTATCAAACTTCTTAAATTTGTTACTAACCACTTTGAGATATCAATTACGGTGTCCTTCTTAGGAATACGTTGTCTGATAGTCCTAACAATTGTATACTTAATCACAGACAGACAAATCTTATTGGACTCATACCACTGCTTATGGTAAGCCTTGTCAACAGCACTAGACTCAGCTGTGAGATTCACTTGCTTAGATTCTCTCATACCTAAACTTCCTTTGGTGATCACCAGATACATATTAAGGGACTCAATGCAATTATCGTAGTCTATTCTGTTCAGAGTTTTCACCATAAATAGTTGTAAGAACAGAGAAACTGAGGGAAAACAAATAGGAAACATATAATTATGTCCAAGACACATAATTATATATATAACAAAGTTTCCGTAACAAGACTCAGCTTCAGCAACTATGTAACAAAATACTTATCATATCCTACCTAAGGGCTCAGACTATGATAAATCAAGAAAACTCATGCATACCAGGAAAGCTCATTATCGAAAGAAATGACACAAAATGCACCCACAATCTCCATATCGATAAGATATAAGAAACCATGAATACATCAATTAGCAAATCGCCGCTAACAAGCCACAAATAAGCCTTATTAACAAAATTATATTGACAATGTCACACCGATAGGGCATGTCCATTATCAATATAATATTTACATACACTCTTTCTAGTGGACTTATCACAATATTCAGAATCATCCCTGAAAATGGTAATTAAATTATGCAAAAAAGTGTTGGAAATTAAATGACAAATATAAAATTTATAAAAGACATATCACCATGATTGGGCCCACGATAGGCGAGCACATAATCAATAGGCGTATGTGAACCAAAGTCATTACAATTTCCACACACAACATACTCCTTTTAACGCATGTGCTTAAATTAGGAATAAAATCTAATAATTAATGCAAAGAAATTAATTATAATTTATTTACACATAATCAGGGAGAGTGAACTGAACATATTGTTCCGTATTATGTCTAGTCTTTACATAAAATTTTTCATGTCAAAATTCTTATCCTAAGCTTGTTATAGCTTACACAATATTTCCCTAGATATTTCAAAATATTTATCTAACCTCAGTCTTTTCTAATTCGACCATTCTTAAACCTTAAATGGGCTCATGGAAGGTCATGGTGACAAAATTTTAAGATAAATGACCATAGACCAAAAGAGATTGGTTATACAATATTATGGTGTGTTCTAAACTCAATTATATTGTCACACCATAGCCAACCCTTTTTACCCTTACATTACCATGAATACCATTCAAAAAAAAGAAGAAGGAAAAGGAAGAAGAGAAACTAGAATATGCTAAATCATGTTACGAAGACGAGATTAAAGAAAGGAAATTTAAAAAATTTCATAGTCCATCAAACCATGACTCTGATACCATTTAAGAGCGGAATTAGAACATGATCACAAATTGGGAGAATAAATAAATTAACAATCTGACCTGATGAAGACAACATCATTGATATGAGTATTGGTTGAGTCTAACAAGTTCAACCCACAAACAAGTTCAACCCACAATGCCCAAGAGCGTTTCTCAGAGTGTTTTGATGCAGAAAGATATAATTAGGAAATTTGTCAATAAATTTTTTTGTCAAACATGATAAAGACACATACATAATGAGATCTCCTTCGTGGCCTCTAAATCATCTGAGCACATCAAATTGAAATATTGTCGTGGTTTCTACACTGCAATATACATTATAATTCATTAAATGAAAATTTAATAATCTAAATTTAAAAAAAAATTATTGCATGTGATTATATTAATTAACTTTTTGTTATTTGTAAAGTTAAATTATTAAATTAAATTTTCATTCAAGATTCGAATTCCCAGGCACATATTGCATAAGACTGCATGGAGACCACTAGGGAGGCTGAGCATTTAAAGTTGCCTATATATATACATACATATATATATATATATATATATATATTGTAAAACTAATGGAAAATATGAGAGAATAAATGGGGAAATAAATTTTGACTTATAAGTTAAAATGACATAAATAAAAATAAATTTATGCCTTTACTAAATTAATCATTTGTCGTGTAATTTTTACTTAGAATTTTAAAGCTAATTTATTTTGTTGCATTCTCTTTACTAATTTTTTCTCTATTTAATTTCTATTAACTATAGAGATTTCTACAAATTTAGAATACGTTTGGTGCAAAGGAAAGTATGACAATGGCATTGGAAAAGGCAATGGGAAGCATGTGAGAAAAAATATTAATTAGTTTTAATACACTTGCGTGATAGTTGATTTGGTGTATCAATTTTAATACAATTATTAAAAAAAATAATAATAACTATTAAAATAATGATATTATTGATACTAACATACTAAATTAACTGTTACCTAAATGTTAGAGACCAACTAATAATTTTTGAAGATTGTTGTGTTTGTTTGGTGGTACAATGATACTGGAGTTCACTCCCCAGTTTGTTCGATTAGAGAGAGTTCCCTATGCGCTCTCTATTGGAATTGCTCGGCAGCTTACAACCTTGCTCTCCTTAGGTGGCAGATGAGACTTTTCGATAGGTTGGTTATTTCTTTTGTAAACTTTCGTGCCTGTGGCTATGTTTATTTGTTTTGTGCTTTTCAACCTTTGAGTTTTGTTCTGGTTTTTAGATACTGTTTATTGGTTGAAATATATATTATGGCAAAAAATAGAAATAAAAATTTAATAACGGATAAATCAATCTTTTTATTTTATTATCATTCCTATTTTATTACTATTTCCATTGCACCAAGCAAATTTTCAAACTTTATTCACTTTCCTTTCAAATACTCAAATACCAAACATGACTTTACTTCGTGGCGAAGCCACCACTGCATTGTCTCTTCTTGATTCAAAATACAGCAATCAGTAGAGTTCTTTTAAGTTTTTCAAATGTGACTTCTAATATTTTTGGGTTACTTGTTTATGAAAAATATTGTTGTTTTTATTTTCTAGATAAAATTTTCAGCATATTAATTTTTTCCGTTCATAGTACTAATCACTTTCTTTTTTGGAAGCACACAAATGAGCAATTAACTCCTATTGTTTCGCCGCAAGAAGTGGCTCTCGTATCAACTAAATCCTATAATTGACGACATGCTTTCATAGTTTGTATGCCAGAGAGGACTTGGTTTTGTTGCACCACCATAAAAAAATTATTTTATTTTTATTTTCTATCACATAGCCACATTGTTTTTGTACAAATTTAAAATCTTAACAAATTATATAAATACTAGAATTATCTAGAAGGAGCTAATTGTAAGAACATTAATTGAGTGAATAATTTTTTTAAAAAATTCTACTGTTATAATGAAACATTAAATAATGCCGTTGAAATTGTGAAAATAATATTAAATATGATTATTATTATTATTTATGTGCTCACAAATACCGATTAAAAAAACGTAAGGTAAATTAATTCCAAGGTTATTATTTAATGTAAAAAGGATATAAATTGATTTGGCATAAATAACGATTTTAACATTGCAGCGAGACAACGTTGTCACTGCGCAAAAGGCGCATGCATTCATGATTCAACTCGGTCTTCAAGGGTGTTTTTGACTTTTCGCTCCTGCCATGAGGTACAAGAAGGCACACATTACCAGCCGTACAACAGTTGGGTTGTATTCACAGCTCGTGGCCGTGAACCCTCACTCTCATCTTGGCTCGTCCTTGACACGCTCGGAGAGTCCTTATGTTTTTTGTAAAATTCGTTTAACAAATAAACTTCAAATGCTATATGAAATATATATATATATATATATATATTAATTTAGGTGATAAAAGTAACTATTTTTTTTACAGCTTAAATTTTTATTGAAAAAAACCTTTTCAGAGTCCCTACATGTAATGATATTTTATTTTATATTTGTAATTAAAAAATAATATACTTTTTGGTCTTTCACGTATCACAAAATTATTATTTTAATTTTTTATTTATTGAAATGCTTAAAATAATTCTTTATTTAAAATAATATGTTAAAATAATTCTTCATGTGTCCAAATCTGTGAGCTCTATGCTACTCGAACCTGTCTTAATCCATTTCTTCCTCCGCATACATCTTCCCATTTGGTTGATAAAAATGTTATAGAGATAATGGGAATGGAAATATAAATGTAAGAGTTAGAGGTAGAGAGAGAGAAGTGTGTTTGGTTGACAAGAGAGAGAAATGCAAAGGAGAAGATCCCCATTATTTGATTGGCAAAATCATGCAGGGAAATGAATAGAATGGGGATAAAATTATGGAAATACCCTTAATAAAAACGTTTGTATATTATCTTAACACTACAAATATATATAATTTATGTTAATAAAATAGATAAAAATAATAATAAAGTAATATTAACTTTAGAAAAATATTAATAAAAATATAATGACATGTGCTAAATTAAAATTAATTATTATAAATTTAAGCATTTAATTGCAAATTTTTTAACTTAAGGATTAAGTTAAAAATAAAGTACAATTATAAGGCCAAAAATATCATTTTTTTTCCAAGGAAATGACTTTTGTTTGTCTAATATCTTTTAAAAGTAAAAGGATAAAATGTAAATCTTAAATTGCTTGTTACAATATGTGAAACCTATACTTTTTCTTTTGATTTACAACACTGTACGGGTAAGGGTAATTTGGCCAACAAAAATAGCTCTCCGAGAAAACCTCTCCCACGTTTGTGGGAGAGACCTCTCCCTAGGTAAAGGTATTCCATCGCTCATAAAGCAACCAAACGTGGCTAAGGGAATCTGTCTCCCTCTCCCACGCCAAAATTGTTCATCGCAGAATCCATTCATCACTTGCACATGAAATTTTCAACTCCATGAATTGCTGGAATCAAGCATCAATAAGATAAAAAAAAAAAAAAATTATATTAGCTCGAATTAGACTATATATACACTGTTGCATACAGTATAAAGTTCATTCGGGTATTCACTAAATAAAAGTATAATGTTAATTTTAAAAAGTACCCATAAACTTTAATCTCATTATATAAAGCAAATTGCTTATAGGATAAATAGATTTTTAAGTTAATGGCTCCTTATAAAAAACTAGCTGCTAGAAGGAAATTTATATCTTATAAATTATGAGATCTCTTGAATATACTATGAAAATTTCATTCAATAAGTGATTCTAATCCTTATTAAATTCAGCTTTTGCTATAAAAGAAAAATCCATAAATTTCTTTAATTTAATTGATTTAATCAAATTTTTTTCCATCATATACATATATACACTTGATACTATAAAAATTAAAAATTGATCTAAGATTTGATTCTAACCGAAGTGAAGATAAAAAATTTGAACTAATGAAGACAAAATCTTACAATACAAGAGAAGAGAGCTTTTATAAATTACAAAAATTAAATCATTAATATAAAATTTAAATTTCAAATAATAGAGTAAAATTTTTAACCAAATCCAACAAAAAAAAAAATACTTACTTAAAAAATATCTCCTCTATGTTATTCTCAAGGCTCTGTTTTAGTACCAAATTCTCAATTTTATCAGCTTCAAAATTGTTGCTGACAGGTTCTTCAACAATATTGGATTTGTTCATCAAAAGATTTTTCTTGAGGTGCATCAGTTTTTGAAATTTTCTTCATTTTTGGCTATTCATAGTCAGAAATATGCAGGAGACTTGTGAATCCTCGAGCAATTCAGTGTTGTCGTCTCTTTATGCAGCAATAGATATATATATATATATATATATATATGTTCTCACTGTGGTTAATTTTAATTTTCTTATTTGGATCAAAGTTTACCGCAGGAGAGGCATATAAATATTTGAAGATGCCTCCGAGTTATCTCTAAATGGTGTTCATGAGGTGGCTTTTGAAAACAAAAAGTCCATAATTTAATAAGTGATAATGATTCAGATAAATCATTAATGAAAAAGAAAATTTATCTTAAAAAATTTGTTAATGCAATTATAAATTAAGCAATAGAAAATATATTATGCTTTGTCCAATACTTTTCCGTTCATGAGAATTTTTTTTTTTTTAAATAGCCAATAAATTTGACGTGAGACTTAGGTTTGAAGAGTTAATACTCATTTGTAAACCATGGTGGTTTAAATAAATAAAATATTTATTTTATTTCATAAGATAATTTTTTATTTTTTCAACTACTTAAATTTTATAATTGGACAATTTACAAATTATAAATTGACTTATAAAGTTCTCTTCTTACTTTTTGTCAATAATTTAATATGATAATTATTAATAAGTTTTAAGCTATAAGTTAGAGTTTTTATGCAATCAGTTTATAAGTAATTTAACATATTATTGATAACTCACAATTAACTCAAATCTAATTCATTTTTTATTTATGTTAAAATTGGTTTTTCAATTAATTAATTAACCTAATAAATTAAACTAGTAATGAATTCATGCTAATCCATGACATTTTAATATATTATTTCAATAGCTTTGTGAGGATAAAGTGTTCTCCCTTAGCTCAAATGTAAAAGAAACTGGCTGGAAACAAATCCTCATTTTCTAGCATAGAAAGTTAAGTAAACTCTAATGAGATTAATCCAAACATGTCTACTACAGGCAAAGTTGCAAGTTTTCTCTCAATTTAATCCCAAAAAAAGAAAAAAAATATCAGCCTGCTAATTATTCATCCAAATTTATAGGCACACCTTTGATTTGCCCTAGATTTTTTCATAATTAATATTTTCCCTTAAAAAGAATAAAAAACTTACTTTACACTTTGAGTCTCCTATAGACTTTCTAGTACTTAAAAAAAAAAAAAAACAAAACTTGTTGCCTCATTTGCCAGCTTAGACATTACTAGAATTTGTATTACAAGAATAAATCATGTCAATTTTAAATAAACTTAGTGTTGTGTATAAGTTAACGTTGTTAAGAAAAAAAGACATAGAAATTTATTTTTCGAATATATAAATTGAATTACTTATTTTTTAATTTTAAAAATTAAATAATAAAATCTTCTGCTCTGAGTTACCTATAGTCTATAGACTTCAAAGACCCTATTGCGTCATTTTCCAACTGAGACTTCCTGTACTAAAATTTGCATCGAAGGAACAAATAAAATATTTATAATCTCAATTATAATTAAATCTAGGATTAGATTTAGATGTAATATAAGAAGTGTATGGTTAATCAAAATAACATAAAAATTGTGTAATTTAATTAAAACATTTTATAAGTATTTACAATACCTATATACATGTCGTAATATTATTAAAATAATTATATATTTATTATATTTTAATTAAAAATATTATAACAAAAATAAAAAAGTTGTATATAAACCTATTTAATGCTTTGTGTGAATTAATTATTGTTAAGGAAAATGTGTATATATATATATATATATATATATTACAGTGTAAAAATGAGATAAGTATTAAATCAATTTTTTAATTTTATATTTAATAACAATTTAATCTCTTACAAATTATCAGTATTAAAATAGTATTTTATAATTATTATATTATACAAAATTAATTTTTTTAATGTCTTGTCGATTTATTAATTAAGCATTAATGAAGGGCTATATATGCACAAAATAATAACTATAAATGATTAATTTAGAACAAAAAATTTGTCAATCAAATTGTCACGTGAAAGTAAGATGTCGATTTAATGCTTTTCTTTTATGCAAATTGAATGAGTTAAATTTTAATATTAAAAATTAAAAAATTATCTACAATAAAAAATAATTTTTTACTCTCATACTAATCACAAAACTATTATTTTAATTCCTTATCTATTGAAATACACAAAATAATTCTTTACTTATTAAAAAATATTACACTCTATTCTTCACTTTTTAAAAAAATTTTAAATTTAATCATTTTATCAAATCATGAATCTTAAAATACAAAAAATTAAATTTGATATTCTTTTAAAAAATGAGAGACTAAATATAAATTTTTTTAATAAATAAATTTTTTTTTAAGTATTACAATAAATAAGAAACTAAAAATATATTTTATTCTATTTATAAATGACTTAATTTTTTTGTTAACAAATTTTCTTTTTTCACTTTTCCATGAGGCTGAATTGTAACCGAAGTAAAAGAGTACTTTTGTGCTAGTTCAATCTGCGTGGCGCGTGGGGGCAATGGAAATGATAAAATACCAAAGTTCCAATAGACGACACAACACACACTCTCACCCGCAGAGGAACATACATACAGAAAAGGATCATGAGAGATAGATCAGTGCTGTGCTGTGCTGTGCCTGTGCGTTTCTCTCGTGTATGTGTGATCACGTTCCTCACTCGCTTCGCTAATGCTCATCCATAGTCTATCTGTCTGCCTCTCTGTCCTCTCTGTTTTCTTTTATTCTCCTTCCTTATTTAATTCCCCTCTCACTCCTCCTCTATAATTACTCCCTCCCTTCGTCCCTCCTCCTTCCCTTCTCCTCACATAACGTGCACCCACATCACTGCTTCATCAATTCCTCTATATATTATACTTTCTGCTGTGGAATCACCGATCGGATTTGATCGTCGGAGGACAATGCCGGAGATGACGATGACCGCTAACAATGGTAGCATTAGCAATGGCGTGAGCGGTCAATTCGGGGACACCACGCTGACCAAAGTGTTTGTGGGAGGATTGGCTTGGGAGACTCCCAAGGAGGTCATGAGAGAGCACTTTCAGAAGTACGGCGAGATCCTTGAGGCCGTCATTATCTCCGATAAGGCCACCGGCAGATCCAAGGGCTATGGCTTCGTAAGTCTGTTTACGATTGGTGGATCGCTGGATCCTCATGTGGAGGATCAGTATTCAATACTTCGCATTCACTTCGCTGTTTAATGGATAATTTAATTGTATGTTGTTGTAGGTGACGTTCAAGGAAGCTGAGGCGGCTAAGAAGGCTTGCGAGGATCCCACGCCGATCATCAATGGCCGTCGAGCCAACTGCAATCTGGCTTCGCTCGGCGCGCGCCGCCCTAGGTCCACCAACACTTCACCTCCTCGTCAACAAGGTAAGCTTGCTTGCTTGCTGCTTTTCTCTTCTCTTCTCTTCTCTTCTCCGACATTGGGCGAAAGTTCGCAGCGGAGGGAGTGGACGCTTTTGTAAATTATGAGAAATCTTATGGGCTGATTGGTCATTTCCTTGGGTCTGTTTTTGTTCTTCTAAAGCATGATTAGGAATTACTACAATCAACTCTATTTGACTGCTTTGAAATGAGAGCGAGACGTATGGGATTCACTTTTCCTTTCAACTATACGCCCGGTGACTTGGATGACTACAGAAGATTTCTTGTACTGAGCTTTTTGTTAATAAATATATATTTTTCGCGAAAAGTTTTATTTTGGTCTTTAATATATAAATGTATTTGTAATAATATTTTTTATAATTATGTTATTATGTTATTTAATATATCAATTAGTAAAATAGTTATAATATTAACCTTCATTTATTTTTCTAATTTAAAAACAAATTTAATAGTTCATTAATCTAGATATTATTTTGAGTATTTTGATAATTAATAAATTAAAATAAATAAATGATTATAAAGGATCGAAGTAAAAAGAAAATAAGAGTTTTTTTCTTGAATTTTACTAACAATCTATTCAGCATGATATTCATATTAAAATTTCAGAAATTGTGCATTTGGTATTTATAACTGAAATATAAACTTTTCAATTACTTGACACAAAAAAGAAACGTTGGTCTAAAAAATGCCGTTTTTATCTTTAATGAAAAATCCAAAGCTGGGTAAGTGTGAGACGAAATGAGATGTTTTTTCCTTTTTACAATGATGGTATTTTTGTAATTATGATCATCATGGAGGTCTGATATTTTGATGTTCATCAACGAAGGATCGAACGGCGGAGGACCAAGGAACGCCTCAAGTGCACCTCCCCCGCCAGCCAATCACGTCCAGTGGTATTATCCGGTGGGGACACCTGCTTCTCATTTCCATCATCACCACCATCAGGCCGTTCCTTTATATGGGTATATTTTAATTATTATTATTATTTTTTTACAAATATAAAATGTGATAGTGTCATTATATTTACCATAATTTACCCAACTTTTATGTTCAGGTACACCCCAACCTACATTGCAACGGACCCGAATTACAATCAGGTAAGATAAATTTATTCTTGCAGAATAATTATTGTAGTTCAAATGGCACAATTATTAAATTAAAATAACTCAAATAATTTAATTTAGCATATCATTTGGCACTATTTTAATTCTTTTTTCTTTCTGCCACTGATGAAAACATTTTTGTGGTTGTATTATGAGAATGTTGTCATTAATACAATGTGCTTAGAGATTTTTTATTCTTTAAAAATAATCTTATTATTGTTTTTATATTTTATAATTTTTATCAGCTTAATATTTCAGACCATAATCTTTTAGTTTATCTGCATGTTTATATTGGAATAATGATGTGAGGACTTTTTTATGTACTAAATTAATACTAAAATTTGTGGAATAATCTTTTTAATATCAAACCCTATTATATTCATAATTATAATACACTAATATACAATTTGGCAATAAAAAATTATATGAGCACCCCTCACACATGGGTCTGGACCATATGGTGGTTTTGCAGTCTGTCCACATGGAGAGAGAATCTGTCTTTAAACCTATTCTCTTTACTTAGCTGTTCTAATTCTAAGTTTATAATCTATTTAAAAAATTAATATAAATATGTACTAATTAATTTGTATTTATAGAACGGTTCTAATATTGAGTTTTACTTGGCTACTGCGCTGCTATACAGAAGCTAGGCTACACCGGTGGTGGGCCCTACATGAACGGTTACTACTCTCCTGTGTATCCGAGCCAGGCTATGGTGGGTGGGAACACATTGATGCCGATGTACCCTCTTTACCAGTATCATCAAACGCACACCATGGGCCTACCTGCCCACATCTTCCAGCCAACCACGCCGCGGCACGTGGCCATCATGTCGAAGCCCGCGTCCATCACTCCCAACTCAGGTGCGTCACATGGTAACATGCCCAACCAACCCCAGTCAATGTCTGTAAGCAACAACACGAATCATTGTGGTCACGTGACCTTGATATCGTGATTGAGTGTGCAGTCTAGTTGCGCCCATTGAATGAAAGAGTCTCCACGTGATATGAAATGACTATATCACCCCTCTCACAACTAGCAAATCTGATTTATTTATTTATCTAAATTATTAGCTACCAATAATTAAATAGTATCATGCATACTACCATAATGATACATAATTTTACTCAAACAAAATATGATCCGACTTGAGTCATATAATTATCAGTTACAATTACAACTAGTTGCGCCCATAATGTTAAGAATAATACTTTGTTAAGTTCATATTATTATTCACTGTTAAATGAATTTGTATGCTTTTATGTAACAAATAACATAATTATTAATTAGATAAAAAAAATTAAAACACTATAAATAAAATGAAATTTTTTTAATGTATAGAATACATAATATCAATATTCTGTTTTCTGCATGTTCTTATTCAATTAATTACATTATAATTAATTGGATAAAGGATTAGACTTAGATGTACAATGTTTTATATATTTGATATCATCTTTTTTATTAAGATATAATAAACGTAAAACTAATTATTAATAAAAATGTAAAAATTATATAATTTAGTTTAAAAATTATACATTTATTTGTAATAATTATACATTTATCATAATATAATTAAAAAAATATATTTTTCATGTTTTAATTAGAGAACAACATATCAAAAATATAAATAATTGCATGTAAGTTTTTTTTTCAATTATTAATTAGATAAAAAGATAGTAGAGCATGAAAATTAATGATAAAAATTTTATGGAAAAAATGTGTTGTATTTTTTTTTTTGTTGGGTAAGGTTTAATTGGCAAAAACTGATATTACAGAGACAGTTTGTTTGGGTGTGGAATAGGTGGAGTTAGGGGAGGAGAATGCATAAAGAAGGTTGGCTGAGAAAGAAAACAGCATAGTTGGCAAATAACTAAAGGGAGAGGAAGGTGGTGGTGCACAGAGCAAAATTATTATGATCTCATCTGTTGTGGTTCTGCCTTGCAACTCTCCAATTCTTTCTTCTTCTTCTTCTTTTTTTTTTTTTTTTCTGTTTTAATTAATTTTTTATTCTGTATTGGTTCAATTTTTAATTGTTAATCTTAGGTGTTTTTGATTGGTAAGATTCTTTCATTCTCCCTCCCTCTCTCTCTCTCTCTCTCTCTCTCTCTAACATCTCAGCATGAGCTGTGAACCATTAAACTGATCTGAATTGTTGTGCTGAAGAAATGAACATTGTGACCCAACCCCATCTCCCCATGTGTATGTTTCACCCATCACCCATTTCTTCTTGGCTTTTTTTTTTCTCTCTCTCTCTCTTTTATATAACTTTTAGTCACACAAATATATATATATATATATATATATATATATAAAATTAATAATTTAATTTTAAGGGGACAGAATTTTTTGAATAAAAAATTTAAATTAAAGAAGATAAATTTTTATAAGATGAATTTTTATAAATTAAAAATATAAGATAAAATTATATATAAATATTAAAATTTAAAAAATATATGAGGGGCAAATGCCCTTCACATGTCCGTTAGATTTATTACTGTATATGATGAGGCAATAATGTTAAATATATTCAGTAAGTTTATTTATTACTGTATATGATGAGGCAATAATGTTAAATATATTCAGTAAGTTTTTGTATAATATTAGTTATAAAATCTATGGCTGGATTGATGAATTTCATGACAAAAATTATTATCACAGAATTTAATATTGAGATAAAATTGTTTTATTTCTCATACATTTATCTAAAAATTAACCTAGACTATATATAAATCTAAAAAATTTACTGTTTAATTGTAAGTTTGTACTTATTCGATTTTTTTTTTAATTTTGACAACAATATAGTAATTAAGAATTGGAATAAAAAATTATATAATACAAATAAAATATTAGATCTATAAAATTTTCAAATATTTTAAAATAAGGTCTTGTTTTGTTCATTTTAATATTTGGAATATATGTTATCTCATGAGATACTTTTTTATGTCTAAACAAACTTCCACCTAAAAATCATAAAGAGAAATAGCTCACATGTACATGGAAAACTAAACTATTATTGTGATATCATATATTTCACTAGTCAATAGATCAAAATATAAGTGCAAAATTCTAGAGCACTCATATTAAATTAGTGTTTAATAATTAACAAGAATATTTTTTTAAATACCAAATGATACATGCATCCTTCAATTATTAACTTTTTAAATCTTAAAAGTACATGATTTACTCCCAAAATGCTTCTTATTCACTACTAATCTTGTGAGTGTGTGTGTCATTTTTTGCTCTTCTTTTTATCTAATAGAGGACTAAAGTATAACGCATTAAATTTTATAAAATTAAATTATATTTATTTAGAGTTAGACATAATTAATGTATATATTTTCAAGGACAGAAAGTATATATCTCCCCTGATAAAATGTACATATGATAAATTCAAAAATCTACATTTACCAGAATTAATAATGAAATTAAAAAATGATGTGATTTAAAATTGATATATGATTTTCTCTCTAAGGTTTTTTTTTTTCAAAGGTTGGATATCGATTTACTTATTCAAAATGGAAGGAGGAGCTATGTCGTGATAATAAAATTAAAACAGATTCTTCAATATTCAAAAGAATTCAAATCATTGACCAAATGAGAAGTGACAGGTAATAAAATAGATCGAGACGTTACAATACAATCTAATAATAAAAAAAATATTAAGAAATGAATTTAGATATGAACGATTCTACTTTTCATATACATTCCTTTTTTATTGTATTGAGAAGAGAAAGAATGAAAAAGAAAGAGGGAGGAGCCCCTAAATGGAAAAAGCTGATAGTAATGACTTCTTAGGGGCAAACAAGATAAGACGGACAAAAAAAGAGAGTTGGATAATTTGCACGAAGATGTTGTAATTTTTTAGTGCTTTAAAATAACTGCATAATCTAAAATGATAGTGCATAATCATTTTTTTTTAATTAAAAAAATCACAGCATTCTTCGTTACACTACAAGAGATTTGCTTTCACAAATAAGAGGACGATGCAATTTATGAATTTACCAAGTTTAGTGTTTTTATTTTTTAAATAAAAGCATTAATTTCTCCATAAGTTGATATATAATTTAAATTTGTCTAATTTTTCTAAATGAAAATTTTTTATCATAAATTAAAACTTAAAATTGGCTAGTAGTCATGTCTGAGTTACAGTAAGATAATATATATTAAAATTTGGCATTTAAAAAGTAATTTTCTTGGAATAATCGATTTATGACACATGAAAGAAAAATGTAGAGATACTTGTTAAAATATGTTAATTAAATATTGATATGAAATAATTTATTATATTTGTATTTAATTTTAATATTTTGAAATTTTTTTATAAACTCAAACCTCTTTCTTTTAAATTAGGTGGATTAAATGACAATTTACAAACCGAAGAATTTAAGAGTTATTAAAAAAATAAAAAATAAAATACAAATTAAGAAACAAGTGGTTTTTGGTTCAAAAACAAAACTTAAAAGTACTTGAGAATCTTGAGATTAAAATGTACATTCAGTAATTTATTTTAAATTGGTATCAAGTTGATCTATAGTCTATTTTTTAAGTATGTCATGTAATGCATTTATCGTACTTGATTATAAGGTCAAAGTTTAAAAAATTGAGCTTGAATTTGGCCTCCCAAAAAAGTTTGAGTCTATATTTCAATTGGACCTTTTTATTTAGTTTTCTATCCATATTTTTTGGACAAGACCTATCAGGCCAATCAAACATTTTCAAGTCATTATATTATTTAAGTCTTAAGATAAATAATATAATTAATTATTATTATTACTTCTATGATTATATATTAAAAAAGTTTTAATTGCAAATATGTGGTTATATTGCCGTAAATCATTTATATAAAATGTATTAGTTTTTATTTTTTTATCAAGATGTCACGTTATATTAAGTTTTTCTTTAAATAAGAAGTTTTTTTATTAAAAAATATTTATTTATGGTTTTCAAATTTGTGCCAAACTCTAAAAAAAGCTTGTGTA
Source organism: Delonix regia (assembly GCA_037074485.1). Taxonomy (NCBI): domain Eukaryota; kingdom Viridiplantae; phylum Streptophyta; class Magnoliopsida; order Fabales; family Fabaceae; genus Delonix; species Delonix regia. The sequence continues at coordinate 14,466,008 of CM073449.1, forward strand.
TAACTCATTTTATAAATTAAGTTTTTTTAATTGGGTTTTTTTGGTTCGAACTTATTTTTTTGGTCAAACTCATCAGGCCGTGCAAGCTTTTTAAGTTATGACCAAATGTAATCCTGATATAACAACTCTTGAGGATGCACAAAAAGTTTTACATTTATTTTATGGACGCATTTTTGATAATGTAAGTTCTGTTATTGGTAGGGTTAACAATATCTTCGTTACTCTAAATAGTTGGTATTTAACTAGTGCTAAACAAAAGCTTATAAAAGAAACAACAAAAATCTATTCAAACAACACATTAAGAGAACCAGGAATTTGGGCCTATTTGAACTATTTCTCACATATACTATTTTGTTTTTAAACTAAAAAAAATGATAATATTATTTTCATCCCTTGTTTTAAAAACTTAAAAATCAGAATATTGTTCTAAATTTCTGAAAATGGAGGACATCTTTTAATTGTTGAGGCTTCTAATTTTTTAGAACCAAAAGAAAACAAGAGCACCTTAAAAAAAACAATTTTTACTATTGGTATAATTGAAATTTTAACAAAAACATATAGAACTTCTTATTAGAACAATTTTCATTTAAAATTTTTTTATTTTTATATTTTCTAAACTTATTTCAAAAATAATTTGGCAAAATTGTTTTAAGAATACAAAAACATAAAATAGAATTAATCATAACACTAATTTTTTATTTTCTCAAGGCAATACATCATCAATCTTTCACAAAACCTTGAATAAAAAAACAAAACGGCTGACCACTACTAAAAAATTGTGATTTAGTTGTGGTTCAAACCGCTACTACATGTTTGATTTGTGATTGATCTAACCCAAACTAAATCCAAGGTGGTTAATGGACTTAACCGCGGTTAGGACTAATTGGGAATAAATTCAGAGTTAGCAGCGGTTTTGGCCGCCGCCAAAAGTGACGCTATTTAGCTACAATTGGCTAAAGACGCAAATGTCATGGCTACTGTTTCTTCCAAACCACAACTATTTCCCTTTACGTTATGAGCGGTTTAGGAACTGTGGCTAAACGTCCTTAGAAATTTTTTTCTTGACGCGTTATAGCAACATTTGTATGTTCCCTTTTATTTTTTCTTAAATAATACAAATTTAAATGTTTAATATTTTTTCTAGAAATGCAAATTTACAATTCAATACTTAACTTCAAGTAATATTAGAACTAAAACTCATACATCTCTAGCATTAATATCAACTAAACAAATAGTCACTACTCTGAAGAATCTCAAACGTAAACAATAATTCCCCCTACTAATCATCCAAGTTTATTAAAGATAACATGTTACTAAAATCACATCAATAATACAATATAGGGCCTGTTTGGTTGCTAGAATCAAGGCGAGGGAATAAGAATGATCATATTTGGTTAACAGATTGAGTCCTCATTCCCATTCCCTAAAGACCTTCTCTCCTTTGTATAACGGAGAGTTTTTTCACTAAGTGAAGCTATGAAATGAGATTGATCTTTTGAGAATGAAAATATACTTGACAAAAGTGTCTCCACTTATAAAAATTTTAGAAAAAAAATACCCTTGTGATACATTAAAACCCTAATTTATTATTACTTATTTTTAATTTATTATTAATATGATTAATTTATTAAATATATATTATTATATTATTAATTATATATATTAATATATAATTATATTATTAATTAATAATTTGAATATATGTCTGTCTTTTTTTAATTATTTTATGATAAAGGATAATATGATAAAATATGTACATTACTTAATTGATTAGAGGAAATAATCTAAAGTCTTTACTAACAAAGTCTAAGAATCGATTTAACTAACCAGCTCCATCTCTAGTTGGTTGACCGAGAGGGTTCCATTCTAAGGCCACAATTTCACCATGGTGAAGGTGTCATACACCATTATAAGTTAGAGCTTTGGTCTTTCTTGTGCCATCATTATCTATGAAGTCATATTTAACAAATGAATTACAATGTACATAAGTAAAACATAAAACAATTTTATGACATTTGTACCAATAACATCAACAATTCTAGCTCTCTTGCGTGAAGGTGGATGTATGGACTGGGAAGGTGCTTCAGTAGCCTTACCCTCTTCCTCAATACCAATGTCTGTAGGCCATTCATCTGGAAATAGAGTCCCTTCGCAAGTCCTCACATAAGGAGGAGTGTTCAAAGTATGAGGGACTCGCTCCAAGGAATCACATTCTAATGTTGTAAAGGGATCATCACAAGTTGTACCACGAGAATGAACTACTATAATTTTATGGCCTTGGTTAAAAAACTGTCAATGACCTATAAAACACCACTTTCGACTATACAAAAGCTGTATAGGAGATGAGTCAAAATTACAATATGGACAAGCCAGTCTAGTATGCATATTCCATCCAGATAATGTTTCAAGTTCTAGAAAGTCACTTATAGTCTACAATAAAGCTGTTCATATTAAACTCTTAATTGTTGTATGCATCAAATGTTTTAATACTAAGATCCCATAACTCTTTCAACTCATTAATTAATGATTGTAAGTAAACATCTATATCATTTCCCAGTGCTTTCTTACCTGAAATGATCATGGAAAGAAGGAACGAACTTTGTTTCAAACATATCCAAGGTGGAAGATTATAAGGCACAAACATCAATGGTCATATGTTATAACTAGTACTTAGATTTCCAAATGGGTTGAAACCATCAGTGACTAATACAAGGCATACATTTCGAGATTCTATTGCAAATTGCGGATGCACTTTGTCAAATCATTTCCATGCCTCTGAATCTCTTGGATGCTTTAACATGCCTTCATTATTAGTTTCCTCTGCATGTCATTACATATGCTCAATTATCTTAGAAGACATAAACATCCTCTGCAATCAAGGCTTTAGTGGAAAATATCATAACACTTTTATAGGTAATTGTTTTTGCTTTTTACCACCACTTGGTATACCTTTAACATTGATTTTCCATCTAGATTTATTACATTTTTTGTAAGCATCTCGATTCATATCATCTCTCAAGTATAACATACAACATTGGGACATGCATGAATTTTTGTATAGTCAAGTCTGAGTTTCATAATCGTTTTCTTGGCTTCATAGAATGTAGGTAGGATTTTAGTAATTCCAAAGTCGTTTGTCAACAACTCTATTATCAACAACATTGCCTTGTTAGTTATTTTACACAAACACTTTATGTGTTACAATTTCACCAAGAAAGACAACTTCGAATACTTCTCACACCATTCATACAAATTTTGTTGTCTATCTTTAATTAGTTCTAAGAATTCTACACTATCATTGGCCATTGTATGATTTAGTTATGGCATTTCTCCATCTTTGTCCATGCATTGATTGTTTTGATTATGCCCAAAAGTATCATTGACCATTTCTAATATGTGGTCATTGACATCTAGTGTATCTTCAACCACATATGGTATTGTACGAGTTTCAGTTGTAGTATTTACAGTACTTGTCTCTCTATGTCTAAGCCAAAAAGTGTAACCTCTTAGAAATGGTTTAATAATCAAGTAATCTTGCACTTCCTCTCTACTATGTCATTTTTTAAACTTGCATTTTGGACATGGACATACTATTCTACCCTCAACACTACTATTAGCAAATGTAAAGTTAAACAAATAATTCAATTCTTCTAAGCATTGAGGGCTATTTCTTATCTATTTCAAAAAACAATATATGTTTATCTTTAAATCTCCTAGCACAAATCTAATTTGTAAACCAACTAACATTAATTTATATTGAACATCATCTTTTACCAAAACTTATAATCATTAAATCCAAACTAAATATCATATGGGTACAATAAGAATCGCTAAGATCAATCAAACATTAATACTATTACAGAGTGAACTTCATAAGTGAATAAACAAACATACATAATTTTTACAAATTAAGCATTACAAAAAGTTCTCTTGCCACTTTTGCACATTATACAATTTACAACAAGCCAACACAATTCTTATAGGTTTGCATAAAATGGGAATGTAGAATTTTAATTCTTAGACATTATAACAACAAAATTTTTATTCACAAAAATTAAACTATAAAAATTCCATTAACAATCAAATAACAATAAGTCATAGTTACTTAAATTATATAAATTATTGCATACTACATTTGACTAAAAAAAAAAAATTAAACTACTTTCTCTCTATATTAAGCAAGCTAAGTTGAAAAGAAAATTAAACAAGTAATATTGCACTACAAAAATAAATGCAAAATTTGATATTAAGTAATTAAACAATAGCTAAACACAGTATAAAATAAATAAACAAAAAAGAAGAAAACAAAAACAAATCAAGAAAATGAAAAAAAAAAATTGAACTCGCCTCACTGGCAATGGATGACTGTTGGGACGGCAGATGACACGAGATGGTCAGGGATAGGCTGGCGAGCTCTTCTGGCGGTGGTGGGTGGCGGCAAAATGATGACTAGTGGTGAGGAGAGAATGCAGACATTATGGAAGCAATTTTTTTTTTTCCATTTTTTGTAGATGGCTTCGTGCGACTGGAAGGAAAATGAAAGAGATGAGTGGGCTAGATGAACCGCGTTAGTACTGACCGCGACTATGTAGCAGCTGTTAGTAACAAGGTTGTTAAACTCACAAGTTTAGGTAAATTTGTAAGAAAGACTTGTAACGTAAACTCGTAAGAGTTTGTTTCGATTAATAAATAGTTATCAAAATATGTAATTTTATAGTTTAAATACTATATACATTAAAAAAATTATTTAAATATAATTCAAATTATACTTAATCAAACAAAAACTATTCATATTTTATAATTTGTAATACTCAACATAAATATTTTAAGATGTTTATACGTAAATAATTATTCAATATAACTAATTAAATAATATTTATTTTTATTTTATTTAATAAGTACATATTAAATGTAATTTTATTATTTTTTATGTATATTCAAACTTGTAATAAAATAAATTATAAAGACTTTATGAAAAATAAGTTTGTCTATATCTTATTTAGTTTTAAATTTAAATTATTATATTGTTAACTTTACAAACTAATTGACATGTTAAAATTGTAAACTCAGTAGACTTGGTAAGTTAACTCATAAGTTTATCTAAGTTTGTACTATGTCTGAGTTTATAATGAATTAACTCATTTTTTTTATGTACAATTATAAACTCGTAAAATCGAATAATAAACTTGCGAGTCTGACAACTATGATTAGTAGATAATGGTTGCCAAGTAGCCGCAGTTATTTACTCACCGTAACTATATAGCCGCGGTTAGTACTAATAGAGGCTATGTAGTTGCGGGCCGCGGTTATTAGTAACTACTGCTAATTGATAGCGATTACTTAAAACAGCAACTAAATCTACTATTTTAGCCACAATTGCAAGAACCGTGGCTACGCCTTTTTTGGTAGTGTGGTCTTAAGCCTTAATTTATGGAGTCTGAAGTCCTTAACTTACTTAAAATAAATATAATCACCATGAAGAACGCCAGAAAAGCATACACGCAGCCGTCTCATTTATATCATCATGGCTTATGAATTATGGAAATTATAAATATTAAGAAAACGAAGTTGGTACAAATAAAATTATTTGTCAAAAAATTTTGAGTTTCTACTTTTTTAAATTCTAATTCTTCACTAATTGAGTGAGAGAAAAAAAGAAGAAACTAAAAATCACAAGGATATGGCCTAAAAATATTAGACCTTATAATTTAATTAATTCATTAATATTCTTGTTTCACTTTAAAGAATTCTCAAACTTTGAAGAATTTTCAATTTAAGAGATAGTGATTAATTTATTAAATATTCATTTCATTATTTTTTTCGTAGATTCCAAATAATCTAGATACTTAAAGAACGATGCATGCATGTGAAAGATGAAAAGTCATCATACAAAAAGTTAAAGATTTAATCTAATAGAGGTCTAGCTACTTTACACACACACACACACACATATATATATATATATGCAATGGTCTTCCCAAACACATATAGAGCCTGTTTGATTATTAGAATTAATATAATGAGAATGAGAATAAGAATAGGAGTGAGAGAGGGAATGAGAATATTAAAATGTTGTTTGGTCGGAAAAGAATGAGAATGAACATATCTCTCTTTATTTGTTTGATTAGTAGATTACACATGACAATCAAATTATGTATTGTATATATTTTGCTATATTATCCCTTATTATAAAACAAAACAAAAAGGAAGACATTTTTTTGAATTATTAATTAATAATATAATTATATATTAATATATATTTAATTATATATATAATACTTTTAATTAATAATATAATAATATATATTTAATAAATTAATAATAATTAATCATATTAATAAAATAATAATAATAATAATAAATTAAAAATAATTTAATAATAAATAATAATAAAGTAAATAAATAATAATAAATTAGAGTTTTAATATTTTATATGAGTATTTTTGTCCAAAAATTATTATAAGTAAGAATATTTTTATGAAGTATATTTTAATTTCTAAGAGACTAATTTCATTCCATAGCTTTAGTTAGGGAGAGAACTTTCCCTTGTATGAGGGAGAGCAGGTTCCTCAAAGAATGAAAATAAGAACCCAATTTGTCAATAAAATATGTCTTATTCTTATTCTCTCATTTTAATTTTAGTAACCAAATAGAGCCATGTAGTTAGAGTGAATAGCAATTCATATACATAACTCCAATTGAGGCAGAGTATATAGTAGCGTCTCGATGCGAATTTTGCTTCCTTCTTCTATGCTTCTTGCAACTAAAGATGAAGACAAAGTCCCTTTTACTCTTTCACCCTCTACTGTTCTTAGCAGTGGACTTGAAATCGATGGGGTAGAGCTCTATAAAAATCCCCTCCTGCTCCACGTTGTTTTCTTGTGCTTTGTTCGGCCAAAACGAACTATATTTATCTTTCTCTTTTCTTTTTCTCTTAAATTATAATTAGATAATAGATGCGGTTGTCATGTCATCATTAAAATTAACGGTATTAATATCTTAGCTGAATTCACTTAGAAGAACTTTTCATGAGATGTTCTAGAAATTTAATGAATCACTTTAAAACACTTTAAATTTAAAGGATTATTTTAAAACAATAAATAAAATTAATAGACTAAGTCATTATTCTAACCTGTTTATTATTGTAACATATCTAATGACTTACATTTAAGATTAAGTTAGTGAAATTAATAAAATGTAAAATCCATAATATGACGGTTAGAATGACTAATTCATGGATCAAATGGTCTATATAGACTGACTGCAAAATGAGCAACAAATTCAAAAAATGAATTGGAGAATGAGTAGGACAAGAAAACAAAAGTAGAGCATTATTTAAATTATAAACAATTATATTGGATAAAATGTTGTTAGTGCTAAAAAAAAAAAAGAGTTTAATTGAGATCATGAATAATTAATTGGTCCCCAAAAAAACTGAATAGTCGAATTTGTGTCTAAATGAGATTAGCATAAACTAAGGTTGCAAATAGGGATTGAGAATGTCCTACTCCAAGTGAATGGTACAACATCCCAGCTTTGCTTTACCAACAAATTTGGCCAATAATAGGAAATGATTTGATGGCTTCTTTTGAACATTAATCCGAATCGTTTACAACATGTAATGACTTGTATTTAAAATTTAGAAATAGATCGATAATTATTAGAAAAAAAAAAGATAATTTTTTAAAATTTAATTTAACAATTATAAACAATTTAAAAATTTGATCTGACAGTTACAAATAATTTATGACACTTGCTGTTGAAAATGTCCATAGCAGGAGGTCCATTTTATTTGAACATAATGCATATGCGAAGGGAATAAAACTACGCAAACCACCTTCAATTCTTTCAAAGATTTCATATGTACAATCAGTTCGCTTGACATGGCTTATAAGGTTCTAACAAATAGATTGTATAGTTGATAGTGTGGGAGACCATTACATCTCCAAAACGCTTCTCAGACAGCCTTATCATTACAAGAACATATATCGCTACATTACATCAAAAAGTGTCAAAAAGAGAAATCTTTATGGGCTATTCTTAAGGTTGACTTGCATAAGATAAAGCTTTAATAATATAATATGTATCAAGTGTGTGTTATGGCTAAACCATTAATGGGAATCAATTCGAACTTCTTTCTTATAGGGCAAGGTTGAGACAAGATGACCCTCCTTTTATCATACTTAATTATTTTGTGTGCCAAGCTTTTGTCCTGCAATATGATTAAAGCCTACGAAAAATGTTCTAATTAGAGGAATAAAGGTTATTCAACAAGCACCACACATGTGAACCATTTGCTTTATACAGATGATTTGTTAATCTTTCTCCAGGCAAAGACATAGTCGTAGTAATAAGGTGCGAGACACACTGAATCTTTTAGAAGGTTCGAAGGGCTCAAAACAAAAAACTCAAACCCTAGGAATTTGAAGAGAATATTATGATAACACTTTCCAACGTAGGACAGTTAATAGGATTAATGAAGTACCTAGGAGGATACACATATGGATTGTACACTTGTGAATTGTAGATCGTTTGAAGATATAATTGTGCTCACCTTTGAACAAAGATTGCAGAGTTAACAAACTCAGTTATTATCACTTGCAGATAGAGCCACTCTAACCCAATCAGTTCTTTCAACTATAGTTATTCAGAGATTGGATTTCGTGCATCTCTCACGGTAAATTGTGCATCTTTGATTCGCAGTCTGTTTAATAGTCAGATCAATTTCTTTCATTTTAATAACTAAAATTTATTGATTTCGATATTTCAACTTTAAATGTAAATCGATAAATTTGTTTAAATTCTTTAATATTGATGGTTGAATCTGCATATTCATCATCATCTTTCTTACACAAATATATTTTGTCGAATAAAGAGGAATTAGCTGAATGTGGCTCTTTAATGAAAAAGATTTCTCGTAAATGTGAGATGTTCAGGGATAACAAACACATTAACAAAATCTAAATACTGACAATAATGCGAAAAGACTTATCTTCATCCATTGTTTAGAAATCGAAACTCGATAAATACCCATTAAACTGCTCGTTAGTTTTCTGATCTGTACCAATGGAGGAAGCTTCTTATTGTTATTGTGATGCAGAGTTTTTGTCAATTCAATTTTCAACTCAGAAAAAATTGGTGGCTGAGGTTGTGGTTTTGCAAGTTTTATTCTTTTTGGGGTCAGTGTTTTTGCAATTGACTTTAGTGTTTAAAGACAGAATCGAGGACGAGTTAAAAGCTTCTTGGCGATTTCAAAGTATTAAAATTAGAACGTTATTGAAAAAGTAAATTTTTGGGAGAGTAAAATTTCGATCAAATTTAGAAGATGTCAAATGAGAATTTTACTTTTTGTTAATGTTGATATATTTTATAACTTATTATCATTTGTCCTCGGTTCATGAGATTCTTTGTTTTCATATACTGTACGCAACATGTTCACTTACAATTTTAAAATAATCAATCAAAGAGAAGGTAGACCTATTAGCCTGCACATTCAATTTACATCATGACACCAACAAATAAATTTTTTTTATGACCGGAAAAAAGAAAAATGTAGATCCTAATTGTGTTTAGGATTTATACAAATAAAATTTCGATATTTAATTTTTTTTGTCATTAGAAAAACTTTACGTATTGGTATGATTAAAATTTGTGGCAATTTAACAAGAACTTTTATGTACTGATGTCATTAAAAGAACATTTTATTAGAAAAAGAATATAAAACATAGCAATATATATAATTTGATTTTTAGCAAAATTTTAAATAAGAGATTTTTGCATGGCATTAAAAAATATATATATATTCTATTGTGCAACCAGTCCCAAAAAAAATTGGATACCATGAAGTAGGTGTCATTTAATGTAAGGGCTTTGTTTACCAAAGAGAATGCTCCATTGAGTAAATTATTAACTCTTTATGCGATGGCGTTTTCACATTTCTTGTACATATATTAAAAATTATTTGAAGTACATAAATTCTTTGTAGTCAACGAGAAAAATAATAAAATCATTAATTTGCATAACTTTTTTAAAATTTGAAGTAATTAATTAATAAATTAATTAACTGTTTATTAAATTGAAAATTCCTCGAAGTTTTAAATTTTTTTTTGAAGTTGATGAGAAAAATAATGAATTAATTAATTAACTGTTTTTTAAATTTTCTAATAAGAAATTATAAATATAATTTGACATGCTCCAAAATTAAAACAAAAAAAAAAACAATATATGACTAAATGATTTATAATGGTGCCCTCTTAATGAGTTCATTATTGTCACTTCTCTCTCACCAATGTCAAATAACTAATTTTATAGACTTTATCTAATTTATTATGTTTTTTATAGCATAATATATTTCTAAATTCAAATTTTTACTAATACTTACAAATACCATTAATTTAAAATATATTCACATAGAGTAGAACAAACTAATTTTTTCTAAAACTTGTGCAAAGCATAGACAAATAAACTAGTTTAATGATATGCTTGGGAGAATAATATAACCCATTGGGAGAAAGCAAAGAGTCACTAGTCACAAGGGACGGCCAAAGGCACTTTGTGCCATTTCTTTAATTTTCTCTTTTGTGGCTATGCCTATTCTCTACCTATTTCCTTATCCCTTTCTGTCATCTTATCAGTCTATCCTTCTTTCTCTTACTTTTTTTTAATGAGAGAAAAAATATAAAAAAGAAAAAAAGCAAACAAAAATTAGTTAAAATAGGAAAAGGTAGCTGACTGGAAGACTTGGTTCTTGCTTATAAGACTTCTTAACAAAGCAAAATTTAGGTCAGATGTGACCTCAATTTAGGCAAGTCTAGCCTTTTTGTATTTTTCAAGTGTAATATTATTTTGCTTAATGAAGTTTCAGATTTTTAGTTTTTTTTTGGTTATATTGGACTCAAAAAGCCACTATAAATCTTATTATATCCTTTTAGGATGACATCATGATTATTTGTGACAATAAAATTAATACCAAAAAAAATATTTGAAAGACTCAATTATATTGATTATTCTCTTATCCTCTGGCTTGCATAATATAAAAGTATTAAACCAAAATATGCATTAGTTCAAAACTCATTTGATACTTTATAGATTCTCAAAACATGCGTCATAGTAACTTAATTCAAAATAATATTTGAGTAACTAAATTAAATTAAATGCTCTCTACTCCTCTTACATGATATAGCAAAAATTAAACCACGCATTAGTACGAAACTCATTTGGTTCTTTAAAGATTACATCAGTATTGTACGTGATGGTAAATTAATACCAAACAAATATACATATGAGTGGCCTAAATAAACAAATAATTGTTTGATATTTAATTACTGTCACAAATAGTACTGATATAATCATTAAAATTCAAACGGGTATGTCATTTTTTCCTCTGTTGGATAATATTTACAAATGTCAAGTTCGCTAATGGTTGCGTCACCCTTTTGTGGCTCTATAGGCTTTGACTATTACCATGTGGTGGATACCATGGTTCTAATAAAGGCATTCGGGTGGTGAAGGGAATAAAAGAACACAATAATATAAATTTAGAGTTTGGTAGAAGACTTACATTGATCTCCTAATTTGTGGAAGCTTATTGATCTCTGGCTGAGATCACTGATCGGATGAGATACCCACAATGTATTGGGTGTATCTTGGGTTTTCACAGCCTAAATCCCTTCTCAAGTATGACTATAGAATACTCGCAGGTATTCTAGTCAAAGCGTCTCAAGTCTCACTCTCTAATGAGTTGTAGGCATCGTACACTAGTTTAGCTTTATTTGTAGAAGGCTAACTAGGGTTAGGGTTTAGTAGTAATTTTTATAATTACTATTTTACCCTTATTTCAATGAGCACCCCTTATGGGTGCACCCAGTATAATGTCTTAACAGACTTATTCCCTAGATATTATAGGGTATTCTAACATCTCCCACTAACATATAATGGGAGTGTTCATACGTTTTAAACCCAAGAAACATATTCTCGGTAAATTAAGAAAACATTTTCTCTTTATAATCTGCAGTCGTTCATACAGGGAAAGTAGGCCGTGCAACCAGCATACTATGAGAGCATTAATGCCATACATCAGTTACGAATATATAGCCTCTCGTCGAAAAATGCACCTACATGTAGATCATAAAGTATGCATGTACCCTAGATCATAAGAATCACATTCAGATATCTCTCAATGATCTCCTCTATCACAATATCTTTTACTCACAATTATGACACACAAGTCATAACTGGTATACCGATGAATACAGAATAATGAGATTCTCTTTATGATTTTCCCCTTTTCATGATCCTATTAACACAAACTTAGTTTGCTTTTCTAGATATGTCTCGCCAGACTGAATCATTACCCATAGTCGTTAGGCAACACGTTAAGATAGCAATCACTAAGCTATATCTCAAGTACCTGATCGGAGTCCAAGGGTACAAATCTAGAGCCAACATAAAGGCTCAAAGGTCTCACACAATCATGAGTTAAGATCGCACTCATGTTAGTCCAGATGGTCGGCATTTGCACATATGGTATGAAACATGTGTTACAACATTCCTCATTTTCCCGTGAAGTGTATGTCTATTTCATAAACAATGCTGTACAGATGATATTTTAGACACCACAATTCTAAAATTGAGTTCCTAAATCAACACAATGTCTTGAACTCACATATGGCAACTAAGGTAGATAGAAATGAACTTATTTCATCAAATCACTTTTAATGACCCTATGTCATCAATCAAGCGACTTATATGATTTTAAGTATAATTGCTCTCAAATTATCCTCTTGATAATTTTTCTTAAAATCTTGTCTCATCTCTAATGCCACAAAGACACTGAGGCGGTTACCTGTGTGAGAAGGCTAACCCTTTTGTCTACCTGACATACTCAATAATAAATAAGAATGTACACAACATTCAAATAAAGACATGTAAGCATGGAAATCAAGCTTTATTGATTTATTAAAGAACATCAATACATCTTTGTCTGTGAACAATGGAAAAATAAAAAATACAAATGAAGATGCTAAAGTCTATGCAATCCTAAGGACCTAGTGTGTCTTACAAACATATATATAGAAATTGGCTTGGTCAGCGGATCTGCCAGCATCTCATGCGCAAACACATACTTCACGTTCACAGTCTTGCGTGCAACCATATCCTTCACATAGTGATATTTGATATCTATGTGTTTGGTTTTGTAATGGTACTTTGGATCCTTGGTGTATGCAATCGCAGCCTTATTGTCACAGTACACTAACATTGGTTCATTGTTTTCTGCTTTGCACAATAGTTGATCCAAGAACCTCTTCAACCAAACAGCCTTCTGGGCTGCTGAAGATAAGGCCATGAACTCTGCCTCCATCGTGGACAAGGATACACAGGATTGTTTCTTACTACTCCATGATATGGCGCCATCACTGAGTAAGAAAACGTATCATGAGGTAGACTTTCGCTCATCTAAGTCTCCTCCGTGATCAACATCAGTGTATCTTTCCAATTGTAGATCTCTGTCGCCTTGATAGCAAAGTGCATAATCAACAGTCCCCTTCAGATATCTTAAGATCCTTTTTACAGCTTCTTAATGTTTAGAACTTGGGTCGGTTTGATATCTATTCACCAAGCCAACTGCTTGATAGATATCAGGTCTAGTACACATCATAGCGTACATTAGACAATTGATCGCATTCTTATATGGAGTTCAGCTTATACGCTTTTTTTCCATGGTAGTCTTAGGATGCATTTCGGTGCTTAAGGTTTGACTTGTGCTGAAAGGAGTGTCAGCAGGGTTACAACTTTCCATACTAAAACATTCCAAAACCTTTTTGATGTAATTCTCTTATGAGAGATACAAATGTTTCTTAAAACGATTTCTTGAAATCTTAACTCCAAGAATGTATGCAGTTTCACCCATATCTTTCATCTTAAAGTGAGATGACAACCAGGTCTTTACCTCGTTGATAAGCTCTATATCATTTCCAGCTATGAGTATGTCATCAACATATAATGTCATAATCACGTACTTGTCTTTAGATCTCTTGGTATATACACAATTGTCTTCACTCATTATAGTGAAACCACTAGAGATGACTATATTGTGAAAACAAATATACCACTGCCTTGAAGATTGTTTAAGGCCATAGATAGACTTCAAAAGTCTACAAACTTTTTTTTCTTGGCCTTCTTTAATGAAACCCTCAGGTTGTTCCATATAAATCTCTTCATTTAATTCTCCATTGAGAAAGACAGTTTTTACATCCATCTGATGTAATTCAAAATCCAGACAAGCCACTATAGCTAGAAGTAAGCGGATAGAGGTAAAACGTACAGTAGGAGAAAAGGTCTCCTCATAGTCAATTCCTTCCTGCTTTGTATACCCCTTTGCTACTAGTCGAACCTTAAATTTTTCAATCGTGCCATCGACTCTTTTCTTGATCTTGGGAACCTACTTGTTCTCAATAGCCTTTCATCCCTCTAAAAGATCAATAAGTTCTCAAACATTGTTGATTTTCATAGACTCAATTTTCTCTTCCATAATTTTAGTCCATTTATCTTTAGATGGGGTTAAGAGAGCTTCTTTCAAATTTCTAGGCTCATCTTCATTTTGCAGGAGCATTGTAAAAAGTTCACCACCTTCTATCTCATATCAACGACGGGAAGTCTTTTTACGTGAACCACGTCTCAGTTATGATTCATTGAATATTGTTTCATTGTTCCCATTTGGATCAATATTGCTCCCACTTAGATCTTAAATGTTGGTCTCACTCCTACCTGGAATGAGTTTCATTTGGTTACTCCCACTTGGAGCAACTAGCTCAGGAACACTTTCATTCACATCAAATGATGAAGAAGGTTGCTAATGAGAAATCAATTTATCATCTGCTATAATCCTCCTACTCGAATAAAGTGGTCCTAGTGTAGTCGGATTCTCTATTTCAAATAAGGATAGGTCTTGACCTACCTCACCTTTCTTAGGATATTCATTCTCTAAGGATATGACATCTCTAGATTCGAATTCAGCCACGCTCCTACTATCTTGCTGACCTATAAACATATAACCTTTTAAGGTTTCTAAGTATCTAATGAAGATACTTTTCTTTCTTCTTGGGCCCAATTTCCTATACTTGTGAGAGGAATCATGTGTATAGGCAGCACATCCCCAAGGTTTCAAAACACTTAGGTCAGACTTTCGCCTAGTCCATAACTCATATGGAGTGGTTGTAATTGATTTTGTAGGCACACGGTTAAGTACGTAAGCTGCAGACATTAATGCATCACCCCAATAAGTGATTGGCAAATTAGCCTGTACCATCATAGATCTAACCATTTCAAGGAGCGTTCTATTCCTTCTTTCTGCAATACCATTTTGTTGTGGAGTACTCGGAATAGTCAATTAATGAACTATCCCTTTTTTATCACATAGTTCATTGAATTGAACTGACAAATATTCTGGGCCTCAATCAGTTCGAAGAGCCTTAATATTCTTATCTAATTGATTTTCTACTAAGTTCATATAGTTTTTAAAGCAACTCAATGCTTCTGACTTATGATAAATCAAATAGACATAACTGAAACGAGTATAATCATCAATAAATGTGATGAAATAATTCACTCCATGCTGGGCCCTAACATTCATAGGCCTATAGATGTCAAAATGAACTAATTGTAGTGGAAAATTGGCTTTAGTTGCTTTACCAAAGGGTTTTCTTGCAGATTTTCTAGTTAGACAAGATTCACAAGTAGACATTCTACTCGTTCAATGCCGGGAAGCAAACCTTCTTTTGCTAATCGTTGCATTCTTTGTTGGCCAATATGACCAAGTCTAGCATGCTATATATTTACATCGTGATTATAATCATGCATGGAGGCAAACATGGAAAAACTGACATTATTATTAATATAAGATTTGTCATCTAAATCCATATAAATAAAACCTACAGTTACATAACCAAAACCAAAAAATACTAAGTTATTACTCAATTTAACACAATTGTCATGGAAATTCAACTCAAAACCTAGCCTAAGTAAAACCAAAACTGAAATAACATTTCGACGAATTTGAGGTGCATAAAGGACATCATGTAAGATTAGGTCTCGACCACCATGCAGGACTAACGTGCATGTTCTGATCCCTTTGACAGCAACCTTAGTGTTGTTGCCCATATATATCCAAAATGCTCTATTGGGAACTCGCTGGAAGTCAACAAAGGCATCACGATCATGCGCTATGTGGTCTGTGGCTCCTGAGTCTACAATCCACATAGGACAAGATTCAGTAAGCATAATTGAGCTAGAAACACAAAGTTCACTAGCATAAGCAGTGTAGTTTACCTTTTTGAAAGGCTTTGGGCAATCACTCGCATAGTGTCCCTTCTTTTGGCAATTGAAGCATTTAACTTTTGCTGTATTGACTTTTCACTGCTTCTTTTTGCCTTGTTGATTGGTCTTTGGCTTTTTCTTAGGTTGGGTTGGTTCTTTGTTCTTTCCTCAGTTCTTTCTCTTTGAACCACGTCTTTCACCTGAGGTTGCCATGTGCAACTCAGGTATCGACTTGGTTGAATCGAGCCTTTCATCCTCAAGTTTGAGGTGTCTCCAGACATCTTCTAGAGTCGTGATTTTGTCATTATGAGTGAGATGCATCTTCATATGCTCCCACGAACTAGGCAAAAAGCGAATGACTACTTGGATCTGCTACTCGTTTGTTAAGACATGTCCAGCATCTTTTAGCTTAGCGATCATATTTGACATCAGCCTTAAATGTTTCCTCATTGAATGTTCTGGGTGTTTCTTATATGAGTCAAATTTAATCGTTAAAGAATGCAATCTTGATACGGACATTGTTCCAAACCTTGTTCTCAGAGCATTTCAAAGCCTCATAGCGCTTTGGTGATCCTTGAACTCCCTTAAGATGTCATCATCCATAGTGCTCAGCAATGTAATGCTAGCAATGGAATTCTTTTTTCTTCAAGTGTTATAAGCTTCACGGTCCTGCCTATGCTGGGCCGTGTTTCCAGCTTCTAGCTCTTCTATGACATTGTTGAGAGCCTCAAGAGCCTTTTGCTCTTCCAGGAGATGCTAGACTTTCGTGCTCCAGATCTCATAATTGTCGCCGTTTAGCTTCAACCCTTTGTTGAGCTCAGTGGCAATACTTTTGGAAACCGTAGTCATTCTTTATATAAAATGAAAGACAGAATTAAATTAGGATCAAATGATTAAAAAAACATGCAAGATTCAATGTTCTACATGCTTACAAATTATGACACTAAGTATCGTATGATTAAGCTAATTAACCCATGCATAACCCGGAGTCGAAAGAGCACTAAGTGCCAATCATCGTCCTAAGGTTGTATGCAGGGTGTAATTCAATGAAATCATATCACAACTAAGTGTCCTAATCATGCTACAAACAAATTGTACATCATGACTTTTCAAATGCTAAACTGATTAACATTCGTTAACTAACGTGTTAAACTAATCAACACATTAATAAATTAATTCTATAATGCTAAACTAATTAACATTTATTAAATAAACATGTTAAACTAATTAACACATTCAATGGCATAATGTTAAGCTAATTAACATTATATGTTTAAATTTTCTATTGGAAGAAAATTTAAAAAAATGTTAAACTAATTAACATAATAAGTAATCACATATTACTTGGACTTGATATTTCTTAGGATATGTTAATTTTTTACAAAAAATTAATTGCATTTATTTGGGGCTAAAACAGAAGGTGCTGGGGGAGGGGGAAGGATCACTGGCGACCTCTGTCGCTGACGGCAGTGAAGAAGGTGAGGGAGAACTATGTAACACTGACGACAGAGTTAGATTTTTTGTTTTTGTCTTAGAGGGTGCCGGTGACATGGTCGCCAGCGGTTGCAGGCCTTCGGGGAGTGTTGGCAACCACTGTCGCCGGCGGCAGTAAGGTAATTTGGTAGTGCCAGTGGCCATATTTCTTTCTCAGGCAGGAAGAGATTTTCGGAAAAACACAGGCCACAGCAAGAATGTTTTCGAAAAACATTGTTTATGTTTTTTTTTAATCAAAATAGCCTTAAATAAAAATCTAATCCCAATAAGGTATACAATTAATCAAAAAACCAGCCTATGTGCTCTGATACCAATGAAGGGAATAAAAGAACACAAGAACATAAATTTAGAGTTGGGTAGGAGACTTATATTGATCTCCTAATTTGCGGAAGCTTACTGATCTCTGGCTGGGATCACTGATTGGATGAAATACCCACAATGTATTAGGTGTATCTCGGGTTTTTACAGCCTAAATCCCCTTTCAAGTATGACTACAAAATACTCGCAGGTATTCTAGTCAGAGCGTCTCAAGTCTCACTCTCTAATAAGTTGTGCTCATCGTACACTAGTCTAGCCCTATTTATAGAAGGCTAGCTAAGGTTAGGGTTTAGTAGTAATTCTTATAATTACTATTTTTCCCTTATTTCAATGAGCACCCCTTATGGGTGCACCCAGTATAATATCTTAACAGACTTATTCCCTAGATATTATAGGATATTCTAACAGGTGGTATATGGTTTTTGTGGGATTCAAGTAAGACGATTGTTCATGTCCATCTTTCTTGAGCTCCAATGTTCATTGCTAGGTTTGCTTGACTTAGTTTTCTTAATTTTATGTTTGTTGTTGTTAAGCCTTCATGCTTTCTTTACCAACTTTGTAATTTGGATGTTGAGCTATTATTTGCTATTTACTACAAGTTATGGCTTGAAAATATTGTATTTTGTTTAACTTTTCTTTGAGATTTTTATGTTGTTTAGGTATGCATGTGTATCTTTTTCCTTTCCTTTTGTCATGGCCGAGTGAGGAAGATGATGGACATGGAGACTAAAGTAAATCTCATCTTCGTAAGTCGTATAAATTTGACAACTTAATTTATATAATGAAGACATGAACTTTATTCAATCTAATTTTCTATACCTTACAATAATTTAAAAAAAAAAAAACTAGAATCTTGCTATTGACAATAAGAGCTTCTAGAGTACAACAAAGATATTACAATGTTTAACAATTAAATAAATTGAACTCATCAACCTTATGCAATGTAAGGCTCACCAACAAGTCTCTCAATCAACTTTTAGCTATAAAAGGATGACTAGGAGATTAATACTACTCTTTGGAAAAAAAAAAGAAAAGAAAAGAGATCATGGGTGAGTGATATCACTTAGGAAGTAAATATCATTAACTATTCCAAGAAGGGGATAGACGAGGGCATTAGAGTTTTTCACAACTTATCATTTTCTAATTTAAACCACATCTGCTTACATATTCCAAATTATTCCAAATAGGAAGATTATAAGTCACATAATAGAAGTCATAAAACTTATGCCAATATGGAGATATATACTTTGCAAACCAAATGTTGCTAGTAAGCATTTGAAATTCTTGAATGTAAGAAACAAGAATTGGAAAGCATCTCATAAAAACTACCATAATATATAAACAAACACTAGTTTTAGGCTTGCAATAATGATACAATATAGTTGTCAAAGTTAAGCAATATGACTCATGAACAGTTAAAGACTAAGGCATAACGCCTTAATATTGTAAAACAAATATATTACACTAGGGTTAATGTTTATTGTCATTAGCTATAGGGTCCTGTGTTAGATAAATTTCTACAAAAACAATTTTCCCATATTAGTATAAATAATTGAGAGTATATCTAAAGAGTAAATTTTTAAGTTTTAAGAAATCCATACGGTAACAAAATCATTTAGAACTTTTAAGGAGCAACAATGACAAGATTAATGAATCAATAAAATTGTCAAATAGGACAAAGTCTGTAACATTAAGCAACTTGAATCTGAGAGTTTGAGACAACCATCCATCACCATGTACAATGACCAAATAGAAGACTTGTTCCAAGAAAGTTGCTCAGCCATTTCATTATAAGGGATACCTATATGAGAGCAAGAGCATATATTCGGTTAGTCACACATGACTTCATTAAGATTTCACTCATTCTTCCCATCTTCCTTTACTAAAATAATAAGTATTATGTTCCTTTTACAAATTATGTAGTATATAATAAGGATTTCAATGTTTGGTTTAGTCCTATTTGAAATTTGTTTACAAAAAAATTATAATAAGAATTAAATTGACAAAAGAAGCATTTTTAAAAAATATATATATGGGGCAAATACAAAATTAATAAGCAAATAAAGACATAGAATTTTGAATGGCTAAAACTACTTCCCTTTATATAAGTATAAACATAAACATCTTGCAATAAAATAACTCAAATACAAGCAGTTGAATTTTAACCAAAAAAATACATACCACTGAAACCAAGCTGAGTGCTTTTAGGGTCTAAACCACGGTAAAGGGCACTGATATCCATCTCAGTGCTCAAGGCTGCTAGAGTTGCTGTTATATCATCAGCACTCTCGTATGTATTTTGCCAACCAAGAACTACATATACTAACATATGTAAGATAAAGGCCCAAGAAGGCATACCCAAAAAAAAAAAAAATTCAACATTCTACAAGTAAAAACAGAGCCACCTGTCATAAAAACATGAGGTGGTCTTGAAAGAAAGTGATGGATGTAGTTTAGCTTGCCACAGCCGCCAACTTCTGGATCACAAGCCAACTGATGATTCATCTCCACTAAATTCAAAAGCTCATCAAAGGAGCTTTTATTACACGTTACTTGCAAAATGAGGAAAGGGATCATGCTAAGGTCTTAACAAGCATAATTGTCTACCAATGTTTCCAACAGGAGGAAAGAGAGAAAACAAAAACAAAACCTTCATAGATGATTATAGGTCTATAGATACCTTCATAGTTCAGAGGGAGTTGGCATTTATATTGTGAAAGAAGGAAGTGTACATTAGATGTTTGGACTCAAGACCACAATGATAACAGTTCATTCGTTAAAAAATGTACATTCCAAAGAGTGAATGTGCTATGCAACTACTGTTTGCACAATCCCAATATCCCATGGAATTGCTTTCCACTGATTCTATATCCAAAACACTTGAACCACGGGTAAATGATTGATGAAGGTAGTCAAATATCATTGCTAGAACTTCAGCAGCATCATTCATTTGAGCCTGTGCAAAGTCAGGCTTTTACATTGTATTTCTTTTACATCATGCTTGAATACTAGGAACTTATAAGGCAAGGGGTATAATCATAATTTGGTGGAGTTACCTCCTAGAATAAGTTACTATTTGGACATAGGTTGCTTAAAGTTATCCTCAGATAAGTAGGTGCTATTGCTTCTCCCCTACAATATTTTGATGCAATGTCCATAGTAAAAAAGATTTCATACAATGCATAGACAACACAAGGATTACCCATATGATCATGCTTTGATCTTGATCTGCTAAGAAATTCCTCCCAAAAAGGTCAAAAATGCCACAAAGACTGAGCTCATACAGGGAAGGGAAAAAGTTTCAAATTGTAGAAAATGTCACATCATTAATTAAATAAGATATTATTACTAATTGAAAAAACTGACTAGTTAAGGACCTATTTGTATTATAACATTGAGAAAGCAATTATATTCACCCATTTCATTCTTCAGCCCAGTACCAAGCAAAGTGCCTCCATTCACATTCTCAATTGTGTTTTCCTCTTGCGTAACACCCAAATTATCTACTTGTGAAGGAGGTATCTTTGGCATTCTCAATCTAGAAACTGAAGGCAATTTTTGAAAAGCTTGATATGTGTTTGTTAATACTCAAAAATCCATGTTAATCTGCCATCTAATGAAACTAGGAAGAACAGAATGAAAGGAAAGAAAATGGATTAATTATTTTAGAGAAATTGTTTTCATTTACACGAACAAGAAGGTTATAAACATAGTAGATGCCTATAAGAAATAACATACATTAAGAAATATACTGCTAGGGTCCATTATAAATAATTAATTAGTCATATACTGCAAATATAAAAAACACTAAACACTAATAATTGTTCATAACATCCCGTGTGATGCTTGAATCTCCAAAAACATATGTAGAAATAAGAAAACATGATATTAATTTTTAAAACTTGACAATGAAAAGAGAACTTTAGATATTAACTCATTTAGAGCTTACTCGATGCAGTACTTTTAAATTCTTCAAATTGGTCAAAGTCACAATCATTAAATTTGGACTTTCGAGGGGTTAGCTAATTTTAGGCACACATGAGTGCCTCAATCATCTTGGGTGACAGTGAACTCCTAAACACATCAAGTACTTGTCCATTAGTGCTGAATACTGATTCAGAAGCGACAATAGACACTGACACAACTAAGACATTGTGTACAATCTGAGATATTACATTATATTTTGAGGAATTTTCTTTCCACCATGCTAAGATATTAAATGGAGATTCATCATCAAGTACTTCAGTTTCCAGATACTTTTCTAACTCTGATTTCTTGCCTACACCAACCTTTACCCTCTTTAAAGACTTCCATTTATCCCATAGACCAAATGGAAAAAAGTATGGGTCGTCTAAACCTCTAGAATCTATAGTGTTTGAAGTCACACTTGAATCTCTAAGGGTTTTAACTGATTCTGGAACAACTGCATCAGAATATTGGTTATATAGGCAATACAAACTATCTTTGACCTTCTTCTTTATGCTCTTACATACTTCAGGATCAGGGTACATGTCTTCAAATGTGGCATTCACATATGCAAGCTTGTACCTAGGGTCTAATACTACCCCTATTACAAGCAACATGTTAAGGTTTTATGAGTGACCCCAATATTTTTTGTACTTACTTTTCATATCATTAGCCATTTCCCCAATAACTGGATTCTAATGCATAGAACTCGTAAGTAACAAGGTCTGAACATGTGCAATTTCATGGAAGCAGGCATTTGCTGTCACATGCAATGATCCAGATAACTTCAATGTCATGTCGTAAAACACCCTAAAAAAATTCACAAATACAACTGTATTACTCCAATCAAAAGTATTGGGTGGACCTTTTCGATGCATATCTTCTTTAAAGTGTGCATTAAACCCCTTATATTCGTCCTCCATTCTATCTAATACCCTCTGGAACTTTACGACATACTTCAACATCAAGTAAGTAGAGTTCCATTTGGTTAGAACATCCAAGCACACTAAAGTTTTTGACTATATTTTTTTCGTCTCCACAAAATTTTTAAACCTTTTCAATCTCACAGGAGAAGACCTAACGTATCTCACTGCATTTTGAATGACAGCAATAGAATCATGCAAATCTTTCAACCTATCATTTACCACTAAGTTTAAAATATGAGTGCAACACCTTACATGTAAAAAATCTCCCCTATATACCAACCCATTCTAACTTTTCAAACGTTTCTCTAAATAAGTAACTGTTGTGTCATTGGAGCTTGCATTATCAACTATCAATGTAAACACCTTTTCAATCCTCTACCCAAGCAGACACTTCTCCATGGCTTTTGCTATGGTGTCACCCCTATGATTTTCAATAGGACAACCTCTAATGCTCATCAATGAAATGAGATGTGAAACACATATAGTTGAAGTTTTACATTGATGTCTAACAATCAGTTGTCAAACAAACACGATTACATGAGTTCTTCAAGAAAGCCTTAAGATCTTTACCTTCTTCAAGATAGATTTTGTAACAATAGAATTTTAAACCCATACTTCTCCACGGCTCGAAATGGCACTTTGTCACATATCACATATTTAGCTATAGCTTTTCGGCATACATCTGCATTATATGTGTGTGGGACCAATATTCTTGGCTGAGATGAACTTGGTGGGGTCAGATAGGCTAACATAGATTGGGATGTCTCATAAGCCCTATTAGGATGCTTCTGACATCTTCCTAAGTGTTTTCTTAAGGAGTTCGTGCCATGTTTGTTAGGGTCACAAGCGTATAAAGCCCTACAGTAATTATAGGCAGCTCAAACCTCCCCGTTGGTCTCTTTTAATGGGAGCTTTGTAAAATGCTCCCATACGCTAGACTTTCATAGAGGAAATTTTCTCTTCTCACTTACCACAGTAGACTCTGCAACAGATGCAGATGAAGATGCAGATGCTGAAGCTATGGTATTGTCGTCAGGTCTTATAGCTACTAGGTTCAGGTTGGAAGAAGGCATGTTGTTGGCATGAGATTGGCCTTTTCTTGGGGATTGTTGACTATTAGAATCCATCTAGCCAATTAGTAAGACAATGAAACAGTTAACAACATATTAAACTAGAAGTTTGCACAAAATTATATCAAGTTCTGGATTAAGACAGATTAAAAGGAAAAAGACAGCCAACATCATGCACAAAACTATAGTAGAATCCATCTAGACAATTTATAAGACAACATAATAGTTAACAACATATAAATTGGAAGTTTGCATAAAATTATATCAAGTTCAAGATTAAGATAAATTAAAAGGAAAAGGACAACCAACATCATGCACAAAACTATACTAGAATCCATCTTGCCAATCAGTAAGACAATGGAACAGTTAACAATATATTAAACTGGAAGTTTGCATGAAATTATATCAAGTTCAAGATTAAGACAAATTAAAAGGAAAAGGACAACTAACATCATGCACAAAACTATACTAGAATCCATCTAGCCAATTAGTAAGATAATGGAACAGTTAACAACATATTAAACTGGAAGTTCGCAGAAAATATCAAGTTCAAGATTAAGACAGATTAAAAGGAAAAGGACAGCTAACATCATGTACAAAACTATACTAGAATCCATCTAGCCAATTAGTAAGATAATGGAACAGTTAACAACATATTAAATTGGAAGTTCGCAGAAAATATCAAGTTCAAGATTAAGATAGATTAAAAGGAAAGGGACAGCTAACATCATGCACAAAACTATACTAGAATCCATCTAGCCAATTAGTAAGATAATGGAATAGTTAACAACATATTTAATTGGAAGGGTGCACAAAATTATATCAAGTTCAAGATTAAGACAGATTAAAAGGAAAAGGACAGCCAACATCATGCACAAAACTATACTAGAATCAAGATTAAAGTAACATTAAAACAAGATGACAACATTCATCGCTTTGAACTAGAGTTTTGTACATTTAATACAGGTTGAACAAGCAGTCTTAAAAATACAAATACAAACAGTAGAAGCAAATACTCCTAAGGATCATTATACCAAAGTCAACATAGGAACATTCAAAACACTTCTTTAGTATAGCAAATTAAGCTACATTATAATAATGGTTTGAAAACATAGCAAAATATATAAACATCTACTACATAAAACCGGCAGAAATTTCATCTTCAAGACCAAGGTTTATTATTTGCCAATCATTCAGGTATGAGATCAGACATAAAGTTTAAATTATATGCACTACTTATTCTTTTAGGCAAGCGCATTAAAATGAATTAGAATTGATGATCAATTTTCGTTTTCTTGACAACATATATTGCTTAAACAATTCTTTTAGGACAAACTACACTTATGATTGGCATAAAATCAAGTTCGATAGCAAGGTTTAATTATGTTTCAAACAAAGGGACATACATGAGGAAGCATTGTATTAACTTAGAGGCTCAGACTAAAATTTGAACATACACACTCCTGACATTGAAATAAGATATAATGAGATGATTACATCTGTAGTGGAGTAATAAGTATAACTTTTTGTCATATTTGGAAAATTAACAAAGCCTTACTGTTTGGGGATTTCGGCCCGAGAGCAAGAAGTAGCAGAGCCAAAGTGAGCAATTGATCTGCTAGAGATTGAGCAACAATGGTGGGCGATGACAATGACTAGCAGGGGCTAGGCTGGTAGAGACTGAGATCATGGATTGACAAACACTGAGCTGAAAGCATAGTTGTGTGTTAGGGTTACAGATTTCTATCTCAAGCTTTCACCTGTGTGTCCTATGGCTACGAGTCTGCGACTGTGAGTGTGAGTAAGTATTAAACAATTATAAGAAAATATATAAAAAAATTGAAGATATTTGAGTCGGGCCCGATAAATGACCCTATCCTGTGATCCAGACCTACCTCGGCCCGGATCAAGTCCACTCTTTTTCCTTCCCTTGTTGCCTCGCCTCCCTTGTTTGAACCTGGCCCAGCCCGGCCTAAATAAGTTAGGCTAAGCCGGGTCTACTGGGTTAACGGGTTTTTGTGCAACCTTAAGCTACACCCACAAATTTATACTCTTGACCTATAGAAAATGACTATGGGTATATGATATTTTTCTTGTAATGTCTTCGTCACTCAAATCATATAACTAACTCTGCTGTAAATTCATCTCACACATGAATATGGTCATTAGAGTTTAGAGATACAACAAACCAAAAGAAAATGACTGACATGAAAAATCAAAACTCATCTTCATTCCTCATAAGGACTTGGCCACTTGGTTTTTGCTCTTAGTTGGGTAATATGGTCCCTTTTTCTAACACTCTTGAGTTTGTAAAGTGTGTAATCGACAACGATACACGCATTTCTTCACAATCCTTTGCATTAAGTTCTCTTTCACTCCCTTTTCAAATTCCTACATTAAATCAATCTTAGCCTCACAATCTCAAATCCAACTCATTGATCTCCTTGAAGTAAATGCACCTCCCATAGCTACTAAAATTTTTAGAAAACTACATCTATGTCTTTATGAAAAGCCTTGTTCCCTTTGTTTTGGCAGCATAGGAAGCTTAATCTTATCTCAAACAAGAGAATTAACGAAAGGACTTTAGCATAGTTGGTTTAGGTTTTTGTGGGCTATTGGCTCACCACCAACTAAAGACAATGTAGATAGAACCTTGCCAAATAGTTCTTAAAATCCATGAATGACTTGGGAATAATATGTGGGTGGGTACCACCAGTGGAGGTTCTATCTCACAAGGCCATTAGTGGCTTTGCATCTCATTGAAGGTGGAGCTCTATTTGGAAAGCATGTGGTTTGGGGTACCAATTTTGAGAAGGCCAAAAAAGCACGCTTGCATATCACCTGACAGTAGGAATATTCTACTATAGAATCTGCAATAAAATTATGAATAATTAGATTTTGATCAAATGACTCATATTTTATTTTATATTTTAAATAAATAAATAAAATATGAGTCATCAATTTTAAAATATAGTAACTCACATCTTACTTCATATTATGTAATAAAAACATCTTAATGTAGATGATCTAGGTTTAGAAAAGCACGCTTGATGGATAGAGAAAGTGAGGTGTATAAGAAGGTCTAGAAAAAAGAAAGAAAAAGCTAAAAAAGTTGTGATGAGTGGCGGATGGTCATTCGCTTCTATAAGATGATGTTGTTTATTTTGCTGAAATTTATAAAATAAATACCATGAACAACGTGGCAGCAACGTAAGTGTTGGATGAAATGGATGGCCCAGATGTCATGTACAGCATAATATGCTATAAGCTTATAGCTATGGATCTGCTCCCTTAAACTGGTGGTGAGACTACTTGGCTTATTTTGCCAACTTATCTAATAATAAAAGTGAACTTGATTAATTTTCTAATTATACTTAGCGTCATTACCACTAGTATCTAAATATACGTATTATCTTTTTTATGGATATTTTTTAAATGGAAAAAAATATAAATACTTGTTTAAATTTAAATTATATGCAAATATCTCCTAAATTTTGAAAGGAAAAAAAACACCTCCCTAATTTTCAACATTCAAGATTTCAATTTTTCTATTCATTTTTTACATTAGACTCTTATATAAATCCTTGTTATTAGTAATGTGCCATTTTTGGATGAATAAGAAAGTGCTAGGTCACAAAGTGATAGAGGTTCACATGGCATTGTCATTCAATTTTGAAACGTGATAGTGGAAGGGACATATACTTTTAATTTTGAATATTGAGATAATATTTACATGTAACTCAAAGTTAAAGAAGGATATATATTTAAATTGTTCAAATAAGATTGTTCAAAAATAAAGTAACGTAAATTTAGCAATATATTTTTGAATGATCTTAACTACATGGAATAAATATAATAAACATTAGCCTTATTAGGTGAAAATAAGTGTGATGCCAAATATTCAAATACAATTTTAACTACACTATTAAATATTAATAGTGTCATTATATATATTGTATTTTTGGTCATAAAAAATAACTCAAATTATAAACCAAATTACATAGGACAACAATAAAAGTATTTTGTTAATGGAAAAATTTATATAAAGTTTCTTATATTATTGTTGTACTGCTTTATAATTACAACATAATAAATGTTTGATTGTCTAATAATATTATAACATGTATATGGTTATTGTAAATAATTATTTAATTTTTAAATTAAATTATACATTATTATTAATTGATTCAACATTTGTCATATTATAATTAAATAATAGTATATAAAAAAATATAAGAAATTATATATAAGTTTAGTCTTTTTGCTAATAACCTTCCAATCAATAATTGCCAAAATTATAAGACAATGTTTTAATGTCGAATCAAAACATTGTAAAAAATAAAATGAAAAAAAAGAACTTTGGTGGTCATTGGGATTTCTATGCAAGAAATTTAGAGCATGGGAACTATAATTTGATGTTAACAATCATATATTCTTTAAACTTATTATTTATTATTAACTTAGTAAAATAATAGAAAGCATAAATATAAAAAATACTGTGATATTAATAATATAAAAATAACAAAATTCTCTGAGGAAGCTCTCTGTTGCTGACACGGATCACAAAAGAAGTGAAAAGGACAAAAGCGCATTATATTTAGATGTTAGAATTTCATTTTTATTTTACATTTTTTGCAATTCACTCGAAAGTCGCAACCCCACCTTATGCCAATACACGCGCGCACAGGCTCGCTTTGTAGTCTTCTCTCTTTCTCTCTCTAAACTCCAAACCATCCCTGAGCTTTCACTTCCAGAAGATCTAACCTGGTACTGAACTCTTCTTTACTCCTTTGTTTTCTCACGTTCATTTTTCTTTGTTAAGTATAGAAGTTTGAATCTTATTTTTTTTTCCCCTCATGCTTTTTGAATCTGTTTACGGCACGGGAAATTTTACGCAGTTTCCTGATTTAGGTTTTCGTTAACTTTCTTCAAAAACTGGGTGAAGGGGAGATTCTCTTATTTATGTTTTTTTGACAGTTTTGCACTTTACTCAGATACAACTTTTTATGGAAAAATCGAAGGAGGAGGTCTCTGTATGTAGAATTTCAGAATCCACTGTGACCCTTAATGAGAACGTAGCTCGTGAAACCCTAGAGGAGTCTGTAGACTGTTCTAGTCAGGGTCAGATTGAGGGATTGATTGCTGAAGATGCTGGAGGGTGTAGTGGGAAGGACATAATGGTGGAGGTATTGGGTTCTGATGTGTACATAGATGGTGTTTGCACTCGGGGGAATGAGGCAGAGTTGAACGATGAAGCGGCATGTAGCGGATCAGTTGAGGTTGATAAAGACGTGAAACCTTCAGGTGGAGCCTTTGGGGCGGGTAACAAGGCTGGGGCCAGCTTTCAGGGTTTGCCGGTTGTGCTATCCTCAGAAGCTAAAAGTGAGAAGTCCACAGCCCAGCTGGATGGATCAGCAGTGGATAGTGAAGAGGCTTCAGTGGGACCATTTAAGGATCGTGATGTTGAGAGAGGTGAAGCAGCTGTTCGTTCTGATGAAATTGATGTAGCAAATATGGAGGGAGCACCTATTTTGGACAATGGAGCTGAGAAAGAAGAAGTGGGAACTGGAGTAAGTGACACTTTGACAGTTTTCAATTCCACACCAGAAGAAACAGACGTTCTCACTGTGGAAGATGTTGGGCTTGAGCGCATGGATGCACAGGAAGATGCGGTTCCAGATGACAAGTTGACAAATCCTTCATTTGGTAATGCTTTAGGAGGTTTCACAGCAGTTAGTTCTGTAGATGGAGATAATGTGCATAGTGAACCAGTTGAAAAGGATAATCAGCAGCAGAGGAACTTGGTAGATCAAAGAGCAACAGAAGGGGGAAACGACGTGGCCTTACCATCATTGGATGAACAGAAGAAAATTTCTAATGGGGAGGATGATAAAATATCAGACGATGAAGCCAGTCTCTTTCACAAAGATGTAAGTGCGAAAACTAATGCTATTGACGAGAAGTTAGATTCAGCTGGAGAGCAGCCAATAGGTATTGATAGAGTTGGTGAAACCACAAATAGTCTGCTCAAAGAGGTAGTTGCTGGAGCTGAAGCTTCTGATGACAAGTATCTTTTGAATTCTGAAGAAAAGTGTTTTAGGATTGAAAAATGCAAAGAGAAGAAAATGATTCCTGATACTGCACAGGTTAGTTCAGATACAGGGCAGAGGATGGAGGTTGACAATCACATCCATGCAGAAGATTTTACTTTACTTGGCGGAGAACAAAATTCAGAAAAATATGAGACAGCTGTTGCAAGTGCAAATAGAGATACTCAGGTTTATAACATTGGAGAAATTTCTTTGGTTAATAGAGAGGGAACAGTAAATTTTGATAATGAAGTTTCAAGGTGTGCTTCATATGAACAACCACAAAATTCTGAACGTTGCCTAGAAAAGGATATGGGTGGTGATCTTGCCCCGGATGATTCTGGTTCAAGGACACAAGTGAAATTAAATGAGAGTGTTTCTGATGCCGAACATGTTAGTTTGCATAAAGGGAAGGAGGAGGAAGTTGATGATCAATCTGCAAGTATGAAAAGTGGGAACCACAATGATAATATTCAAGGTAAAATCTTTGGCTGTGCCATAACTAGTGTTGAATGGTTGGGTTGATGCTGCACATAATTGTTGCTGGTGGGTTCAAATTTCTTCAATCTATACCATGCAGTTCAGTTGAAGGGATTTTAGCCAGGCCCCAACCAGAATTCCCCCCCCCCCCCCCCTCCTTTTTTTAATAAGTTTTTCTTAGGTGCTTACATTGATACTTTTTTATTTGTTTCCCTTAGTCTTGCAGTTATGTAAATAAAATAGTAATACATATTATTTTTTAATATATTATATAGAAGTATACTTAGGTGCAGCTTCTTATATTTTATTATGAGGTTCTCCAGTAAAATAATGTGTAAAAAATCCTTTAAAAACTCAATTTTTGCAATGCTGAGTTGTAAAAATTGTATATTTGTAATGTTTTAATTGTGGAACCTAATAGCAAAGACATAAAAACTGCATATAAGTTTTTCCCATTACATATGATAGTGTTACTTGTTGGAGATTAGTTGCTATTGAAGATGGAACATTTAATATAAGCATAGAAGATGATTTAATTCTTTTATATGATGTTAACTAGTTTATTCATGTTACAATTAATGTATTTTTGTGTTACAAAAAGGTTTAAAATCTTGTCTTTTGTTGACTTGAATAATTTTAATTGCTAAATTCTTGTTTTAAGAAATTAGATTTAAAGATAATTATAACCCATGAACCCTTATCTACCTGCATCAATGAGCAGTTGGGTTGAAAATTCCCTCTATCCTGATCCAACCTGACCCTCAAACACCACTAGCCATAACTGCAAATATTTCATTGTGGT
This sequence comes from Delonix regia, assembly GCA_037074485.1. NCBI lineage: Eukaryota > Viridiplantae > Streptophyta > Magnoliopsida > Fabales > Fabaceae > Delonix > Delonix regia. The sequence goes on from CM073449.1 coordinate 14,497,467, forward strand.
TGAAAGTGAAATTTCAGCTGTAAATTAAAATATTCTTTTGAGTTCAGATAGTGAAGCTTGTAATTCTGTGAATGCAGGTACATCGGTATCTTATAGTGATGTTGAGAATAATTTACCAGCTAATACATTCTCCAGGAGCGTAGAAAATAATCAAACTGCTGATGGGGGGATTTTTTCATCTATGGGTGCTGAAGTGGAGAAAACCAATGAGGAGGTACCATTATCTGCAGATGATCAGAAGTTGACGTACTGGAAGCGTGCCAATCAGAGTGTGACAACTAATGTTGATCAGGTGGAGTCAAATGTTAGGCAAACTGTTGAAGGACAACCAGGTGGTATTTCTGAGCAGGTAGATTCACATGGAAGGCAAGACATGGAAGTTGAACATTATAATGCTGACCATCACAGATTAACGGATGAGAAAGTTATAAAGCACACAACTACGAAGACTGGAGGTTCAGGAAGATGTTATCAGGCTAACTATATGCTGCCACCTGAAAAGGAAGGTGAGTTTTCTGTGTCTGATATGGTTTGGGGTAAAGTGAGAAGCCATCCATGGTGGCCTGGACAGATATTTGATCCCTCAGATTCATCTGAGAAGGCTATGAAGCATTACAAAAAGGACTGTTTTTTGGTAGCTTATTTTGGTGATCGAACATTTGCTTGGAATGAAGCATCTCAGCTGAAGCCCTTTAGGGCACATTTCTCTAATATTGAAAAGCAGAGCAATTCAGAATCTTTCCAGAATGCTGTAGATTGTGCTATGGATGAAGTCTCAAGACGAGTAGAGTTTGGGCTGGCATGTTCTTGCATACCAAAAAATACTTATGACAAGATTAAATTCCAGAAAGTTGAAAACACTGGGATTCGAGAAAAAATAAGTTTAAGATATGGGATGGACGAATCTGTGAATGCCAGCTCCTTTTCACCTGATAAACTAATAGAGTACTTGAAAATTCTATCTCAGTGCCCAATTGGTGGCTTCGATCGATTGGAGCTTGTGATTGCTAAGGCTCAGTTGCTTGCATTCTATCGTTTAAAGGGTTACTCTTGCTTGCCTGAATTACAATATTGTGAAGGTTTGGACAATGATGTCGACAGCTCAATTGATGATGCTGAGAATAATTTGGATAAGGATATTCAACATGCAACTCCTCTAAGTAAGAATGCTGATCAAGCTTCTGCTGGCCATAGGGTTTCAAAAGGCCAAAACAGTTCATACCACAAACGTAAACATAATTTGAAGGATGGTATGTATCCTAAAAAGAAGGAGAAAAGTTTGTCCGAACTAATTGGTGGGGCATCAAATTCTCCAGATGGTGATTATTGGTCTGATGAGAAGGCCTTTGATAGTCTAGTTTCCCCTACCCTTTCCAAGAAAAGGAGGACTGTTGATCCATATGCTGATGACTCTGGGATGCAAGATGACAGAAAAACAATTTCCCTTGCAAAAGTTTCTGGTTCCTCAAAACCATCATTTAAAATTGGAGAGTGTATCCGTAGGGTTGCTAGTCAACTTACTGGGTCTCCTTCTACAGTGAAGAGTACTGGTGACAGGTCTCAGAAGCCAGATGAAAGCACTGATGTACTTTTGGGAGATGTATCTGATGTTTCTGTCCAGAATCTTGAGGAGTCTAAGAGGTCGAGCTTGATTGACCTGACGGAATACTCTTCTCTTTATGATTTGCTATCTTTACTTCAGTGGGTGGCTCAAGATCCACTAGGAAATTGTAATTTCTTGAGTGTTATTGTGAGTTTCTTCTCTGATTTCAGGAATTCAATAGTTGTGGGCAATTATTCTGGAAGAGAAATCTGCCCTACAAATAAAGTTGGTGCTAAAAGGAAGAAACAGTCCATGGCTGGATCACCTGAAACATTTGAATTTGAGGACATGAGCGACACATATTGGACAGATAGGGTCATCCAGAATGGTTCTGAGGAACAGCCACCAAAAAGAAGCAGGAAAAGAGACAACCAACTTGTCCCTGCTGATCCAGAGAAACCTGCTCAAGTGAGTCGTAGGCCCTACTCCAGGAAACGATTTTCGGATAGCAATAATGCTGAGGCTCTTGAAAAACCTACTGGTTATATAGATGATAAGTCACCTGCTGAACTCGTTATGAACTTTGCTGAGTTGGATTCTGTTCCCTCAGAAACAAACCTTAATAGGATGTTTAGGCGTTTTGGACCTCTTAAAGAATCTGAAACAGAAGTAGATACAATGAGCAGCCGTGCCAGAGTGGTTTTCAAGAAGTGTGCTGATGCAGAGGTTGCTTTCAGTAGTGCTAAAAAGTTCAATATATTTGGACCAATACTTGTAAATTACCAGCTTAACTATACTCCAAGTGCACTTTTTAAGGCTTCCACTGTTCACGACCAGGAGATGCATCTTGATCTCTCCAATTTCGAAGTTAATATGGTCTGAATTTTTTGGTAAGTGACTTTGAACTTTATGTACTCTATGCAATCTTCTTAATCATTGCTTAACTTTTGTAGGTGCACTAATGGCCCATGGTTGGTGCTGTAGTAATTATGCTCCATTCACCTGCTTAAATATGTGGCATTATAATTTGAAAGTGTCACTCAGGCCAGGGGTGGTAGTCTGTAGAAATTTGGATAGACGTAGCCTGTCTTTTAGTTGGATATTGGCTTGAAACTGATGATTAATTGATTTGGTTTTCATCGGAAGTAGTAGAAATAAGACTTTGTTTTCCTTTGGACTTCTAACTGCTTTTGTTACTAGGGACTACCAAGACCTGATAATCTTTCTTTCTATCAATTTTATATTCTGTTAAGAACTGAAAACTGTTTATTGGAGTTCATATTATACAATTATGTATACACCATATATCAAGTGTGTGGTCTGGCATAATTTTAACAGTTGCTTTAAATGCCGTCTATTAAAAATAAATGACTTCTGTCATCCTGATTCCAGGGATGATTTCGTAGATATACTGAAAATGATCTGGCGGAATCCATTTAACTGAATGAACCTCTGAAGGTGACTGTTAATTGAATTGGTTTTCCACTGAAAGGCTGCTGAAGGAGGTAACCGGAATGTTAATTCATCTGGTCATCCATTCTGTTTCAGAATTTTACTTGTGTAGTAGCTAGCCAGGATGCATCATTTTGTTGTTCCTTAGTTTTTCTCCTTTGCCCACTTTTCTGTACCCTTTTTCAGTAGTTGCCATCTCTAACTTCTACTGCGTTCATGATGAATTCTGTAGTCTGTAGTCTGATTACTGTTTATGTATGATTTTCTATATTATATATGAGATAGTCTTCGGTAGTATGCTCTTATGCTGGAGGCCTAGCAGTTAATGTTGCTCATATGAGTCTCTACTCTCTAAGCCTCAGTAATCTAATATGTGCAGAATTATGTTAACTATTCTTTCCTCTTTGTTTGCTTTAGGTTTTATATAAAAGGCTTAGATGCACTTTTTGTCCCTTTTAGTTTCATAATAGTCTTAATTAAATTACTCTAGTATAAAAGTAGGCAATGTTGCCCTCCTGTATATAATAACGATTTAATTTTTCTCCTCTCTCACATTTCATCCAAAATTTAACATCAAATCTATTAAATTGCTAACTTAGATGCCAAATCTGAGCTAATTATGTCTGGTATTTAAATAATCTTCAAGTCACGAGACTATTTTAGTTTGACTCAAAAGTTTGGATGAATGATGTGATGAGGGCCAAAATTGGATTGTTCTAAAAAATAGAAGGGTAACATTGCTTTTTTCGAAATGAGGGGACTAAATTGAGGCACTTACAGGACTAGAGCAACCAAAAGTATATTTAAGGTCTATGTAAAATGTTATACTTTTACATTATTGACTATATACTCCGTCAATTGTTATTTAATCCTACATTTCTTTTGGTCATTTTTATTTAATTCTACATTACTTTGTGTTTTGGTGGCATTTTGTTGCTTAAATATTTTGTGCCATTTCTTGGCCTGCCAGGTAATCTCATGGTTGGTTCATGTGTTCATGACTTGACCTTCTCGTTGCAAAATCTTCAAAGGCTGTGTTTGGACCAGTGGCCAATTTGTATAATAAAATGGTCAAAATTAATGAGATCGTCTTTGTTAAATTCATCATCACACGTTTAATTGATTTTGTACATCTAGGCTTATTAGAGAAATGACCAGTGCTTAAAAAAAAAAAAAGATATTATGTCAAATATGGTGAAGGCAGCCTTGAATACGTGAAATGTGATATGTTTTTGTTGATGGTTTTTGTGATTAATTAAATAGTTAATTTATATTTATTGTTGCAGCTCATTATGAGGGTATGAATCGTGTTAGTGCTCCATTATAATATGAAATCTGTGAGATTTCTTTGGGCCACTTGTGAACCGAGTTGATGCTCCATAGTAATTTTAAAAATTAAATTGTATTGGAATTTTAGGAATGAGTGATGTTAACACGGACTGGGGTCTGCCCCCCACGTGTGAACATCTAAATGGCCAAATAATACACTTGAAACAAAAAACAAAATGGAGTAATTGAAGACTGAACTCCTAGTTTTTAGCACTACATGATTTTATTTTTGTTTATGTGGTGGTAGCAATAATATAATGATATTGCAAATCAATAAGCACAATAATTTCATTTGGCTATATTGTAATAATCTAAAAAAATTACAATTCTTATCCAATGAAATACAAAATTTTTTGAGCAAAACTATTTCATATGATATTTCCTTTATCACTTGCGTCCAATACATTGTCGTAACAGTATACTTTTAAGTCTTGATCCAACACTAGGTTATATACCTCTCTTTTACAACTTGAAAACGAGGAGCATTCCAACAATTTTTTTCTAGTAGTTTTTTAAAGAAAAAATATCAATTGACTCTGCAACTTAGATAATAGTAATATCGTGATTTCAACTATTGTACGTTGTATAGTTAGAGAAAAAAAAGTTATAAATTCAACTTTTTTGGCTGGATGAAGTGCCAAAGAGAGACTAGAGAGTTACAAAATTACAGTATCGTAGAATATTACAGTTTGTTGAAATTAGCAATCCTATTGGTCACAAAGGTTGTCCAGGGCACTTACTAGTTTTTGTTAATGAATCCATTGAGGAGTCTATGAATGGCTTTTCTAATAATCTGCAGAAGGTGATCTTGTTGATAGTGTTGAGTCATCGAGTATGGCAAGACCTACCCAATGGATTTGTTAACAAAAACTAGTGGGTCACTGAGTATGGCAAGACCTATCTGAAGGCCTCCATTTGTTGAAGAAGGAGAATTTGATTGTGATGATGCAAATTCCATGAGAAATAGAAGAAAGGAGGTAAGAATTTAAAGGAATATAACAATCTCAATGCTATTAAGATGAGTATTCTTCCATTTAAATGTAAGAACGATGCTAATACTTATCTTGAATGAGAGAGGAAGGTTGATATATTATTTGTATGCCATAATTTGGAGGAGAAGAAGGTCAAATTAGCTGCGGTTGAATTTTCATATTACGCTTAAGTTTGGTAGGGTGAACTTGTAAAGTCTAAAAGGAGAAATATGAAGGATCCAATTGAGACATGGGCTGAGATGATAAGAGTGATGAGAAAGTAATTTGTGTCTTCTTCTTACTGTAAAGAAATACATTACAAGCTATAAAGGCTTATTCAAGGATCAAAGTCGGTAGAGGATTACCACAAGGAGATGAAGATGTTAATGATAAAAGCTAATATGATGAAGAAGTGACAATATCTAGATTTCTTGCTAGTTTGAATAAAGAAATTACTGATGTGGTAGACTTGCACCCTTATATAGAGATAGAGAATCTAGTCAGCCTAGCCATAAAAGTGGAGAGGCAACAAAAACAAAAGAGTTTAGCAAGATCATTTCCAAATTCTAGCAATAAATGAAGTTTAAAATGGAGTAAAGATGACAATAAAAAGAAATGACCAAGTTTGGATTCAAGAGTAAAGGCCAATGAAGCAAACAAGGGCAAAGGGAATAGTACTTCAAATAAAAATGGTACTTCTAATCCACCTTTTAAGCATTAAGAAATTAAATGTTTTAAGTGCCAAGGGCGTGGTCATTACGCATCTGAATGTCCTAATCAAAAGACTATGCCTGTTCGGGGAAATAAAATTGTTTCTGAATTTGATAATGACAGTGATCTTAATGATAACTTGAGTATGCCATCTTTAGATTATCATTTAGATGTTGATAAGGAAGTTGAATACGCTATGCAAGGAGAATCCCTAGTGATTAGGTGTGCATTAAATTTAACTGTTAAGGAAGAAAGCTTAGAACAAAGGGAAAAATATATTTCATACCAAATGCTTAGTAAGTGGAAAAGTATGTAGCATAGTCATAGATGGTGGTAGTTGTACTAATGTGGCTAGTATATACTTGGTAGAGAAATTGTGACTAGAGTGTGAAAAACACCTTAAATCGTATAGGCTTCAATGGTTGAATGATAGTAGAGAGTGCAAAGTAACTATGTATGTTATTGTGTCATTTTCCATTAGGAAATATATTGATGAAGTGAGGTGTGATGCTACCTATGCAAGTTGGACATGTTTTATTAGGTAGGTCTTGACAATTTAATAGAAGGGCAATTCATGATGGATTCACAAATAGATACATGTTTGAGATAAATAGCCACAAGATTACACTTGCACCTATGACACCATCTAAAATTTATCAAGACTAGCTCAAAACAAAGTCTTCGACAAATGAAGGCAAGGATTGTGAGGGTTCCAAAAGAAAAGAGAGAAAAGAGGCCAAAAGTTTAAAGAATAAAGAAAAAGACTCAATAGTTAGTGACTACATAAGTGAGGAAAAGAAAGTGAGTTATATAGGAGAGAAGAAGTTAGTGATTGAAAGCAAGAAAAGAATGCAAAGAGTAAGGAAAAAGAAATTGAGAGAGATGTAAGAGTTAGGACCTAACATTGTTATTATGCAAAAGAAAGAGAATTAAAAAATGTATACTTAGGCAAAAGAGCTTTAATCCTGATACGATTCAAAGAAACTTTGCTTACTAACACTGACCTTGATTCAAATTTATCTAGTGTGTTTATAGGTTTATTGCAAGAGTATGATGATGTGTTTTCTGAAAAGGAACCTCACACGTTACTACCATTTAGATGGAACGAACATCAGATTAATTTTATGCTCGAAACACAAATTCCTAATAGGCTAGATTACCGAAGCAATCCTGTGGAAACAAAGGAGTTGCAAAGGCAAGTAGATGAGTTGTTAGCAAAAGGGTACATGAGGGAAAGTATGAGTCCTTGTGTTGTTCATGTCCTCTTGGTACCAAAGAAAGATGGAATTTGGAAGATCTGCGTGGATTGTAGGGCGATTAACAAAATCACTGTAAAATATCATCACCCTATTCCTAGATTAGATGATATGTTGGATGAATTGCATAATGCATGTTTTCTCTAAATATTAATTTGAAATGTAGCTATCTTTAGATTAGGATGAAAGAAGGTGATGAATGGAAAACTACATGTAAGATAAAATATGGATTGTATGAATAGTTAATGATGTCTTTTAGGTTATTTAACACGCCTAGTACATTCAAAACGAGTTGAGGTTGACTCTGACAAGGTGAACGCTATCCATAAATAGCCAACTCCTAAGTCTGTTAGTGAGGTTAGGAGTTTCCATGGTTTGGCAAGTTTCTATAGGCAATTTATTAGAGATTTTTCTACTATCGCCACCCTACTAAATAAAATTGTTAAAAAGAGTGTTGGATTTAAATGCAAAAAGGAACAAGAAGATGCATTTAACACTTTGAAGAAAAAAATTATGTTCTGTACTTGTTTTGCGTCTACCTGATTTCTCTAAAACATTTGAGATTGAATGTGTTGCTTCTGGGATTGGTATAAGGCTGTTTTGATGCAAGAAAACTAACCCATAGCATATTTTAATGAAAAGTTGAGTAGACCGACTTTGAATTACTCCACTTATGATGAAGAGTTCTATGCCTTGATGAAGGCTCTTGGAGTATGAGAACATTACTTGTTGCCTAAGGAGTTTATCATCCATAGTGATCACCAATCACTAAAATACTTGAGGGGCATGGAAAGTTGAGCAAGAGGCATGCGAAATGGATGGAACATCAGGAAACATTTCCTTACATGATCAAATACAAGCAAGGGAGAGACAATGTGGTAGTTGATGCACTTTCAAGAAGGTATGTTTTGATTTCTATGCTTAGCTCAAAGCTACTCAAATATAAGCATTTGAAAGAATTGTATTGCAATGATTCTAACTTTGGTGATGTGTATCAAGCTTTTGAACATGCTACATTTAACAAATTTCTATAGGCATGAGGGATTTCTCTTAAAAAATAGATAACTATGCATTCCTACATGTTCAATTAGAGAATTGCTTGTAAAGGAATCGCATGGTGGTGGGCTAATCAGATATTTTAGGGTACAAAAGACTTTGGATATGCTTAGTGAACATTTTCATTAGCCAAATATGAAAAAGATGTAAAAAGGGTTTGTGCTAAGTGTATCACATGCAAACAAGCTAAGTCTAAGTTTAAATCACATGACTTGTATACACCTTTACCTATTCCTACTAAACCTTGGAGTAATATATCAATAAATTTTGTTTAGGGACTACCTAGGACTAAAAGGGGCAGAGACATCATATTTGTTGTAGTTAATAGATTTAATAAAATAACTCATTTTATTGCTTACCATAAAATATATGATGCAACAAACATTGTTGATTTTTTCTTTAGGGAAGTAGTTAGACTTCATAGTGTGCTAAGAACTATAGTTTCAGATAGGGATGCTAAGTTCCTCAGTCATTTTTGGAGAGTCATGTAGGAAAAGTTAGGTACTAAGCTTTTATTCTTAACTGCAAGTCACCCACAGCCTGATGGCTAAATTGAAGTGATAAATAGGACATTAAGAACCACATTGTGTGCTATTGTAAGGAAGAATTTAAAAACTTTGGAAGATTGTTTGCCATTTATTAAGTTTGCATACATTCAAGTTGTACATTATTTCATAAGTTTTTCATCGTTTGAAATTATGTATGGTTTTAATTCATTAACTGTGTTAGATTTGATGCTTTTGCCATCAAGTGAAATTGCTAACCTAGATGGAAAAAAAAAGGTTGAAATGGTTAAAACAATGCACGAGAAAGCACGTGAATAGATTGAAAGGAGGAACCACATGTATGCTCAAAGAGCTAATAAGGGTCGAAAGCAAGTTGCCTTTCAATCAATAGATTAGGTTTGGGTGCACTTGCGAAAGGAGAGCTTTCCGCAACTAAGAAAATCCATACATAATGCCAAGGGTGATACACTATTTCAAGTGCTGGAAAGAATCAACAACAATGCATACAAAACAGATTTGTCAGGTGAGTACAATGTAAGTGCTACTTTCAATGTTTCTAATCTTTCTTCATTTGATTTTAATTCAGATTTGAGGACGAATCTTTTTTAGGAAGGATGGAATGATGTGAGCACAAATGACAAGAAGTGTGATCGCTTGAATGATCTAAATTTTCCTCCAGGTCCAATTACAAGACTGAGATCCAAGAAGTTCAAGGAATCACCGTAAATTTATGTGGGAAAATTCTTAGTGCTGAAGAAAGTCACTTAGACGGCTTAACCTTTGAGAAAGGAACTCAAGTGTTTAATCTGAGTCATTTAGGTTATATCATCTAGAAATGTTGCTACTGAAATAAGTGTTTTGGACCACATTGTAATTAATTTGGGCGTAGGATGTATATGGTTATATATTGGGTTTCGATTTTAATGTCTAAAGTTATTTTTAGCATCATTTGACACGCTTTATTGGGTTCAAAGTAGGGTTTCCTAGGTGGTTTGAAGTATATAAAAAGATTTGAGCCTAAACCTTGTAAGACAACAAGTTTCATTATATCAAAAAAAACATTTTAGTTTCCTTCTTGGCTTAGCCAAAGTTTTATAGGAGAGGATAACTTGTCTTCTTCTATTGCAGCAAGAATTAATTATTAGCAAGGTGATCTCTTGAGGTGAATTTATTCTTGTTTCTAATCAACCTATCATTGCATTTCTATTTACATCTATCGTTTAAGGGTTATAAGTTGGGGGTTCGTTCCATTTCATGTTCTTGCCATGGTGTGTGTTCTAAGAGTTTTAAGTTCTTTATAACCTTAGGGTTCTGCATCAAAACATCCAGAATAACTCCATATTTTTTTGATTAGTTAACAACCCAACTCAAAGAGACAAATTAAAAGATGAATAAAATACTCAGTGCTTGCCACATTCAAGGTGAAGCCATCTTGGGCCATAACAATCAATTCCCACTAACTATAAAGGCCATAGTAGTAATGGAAAGGTTAGAGATATCATTTCTTCAAATGGTATGAGTGTAAACTTTTAGTGGTATAATATCTATAACAACAAGAAGAAGAAGGCATTATGCTAGAAAGGAACCAAGAGCATGTGCAAAGTTATCATTTGATTTGATGATATAAGGCTCTTCAAATAACTGAAAGTATTTCTAGCTCACCTTGTTCATTGGTATTTATGTCATAGCCACAATCATTATAAACTAGAATAAAGTCATTCAAAGTTGGGTTTTGCTACACTAAAGCATTCATATGAGTATTCATAAGAGATTGGCTAAAGAGAAAGCAATCAACAAAAGAAGAATCCTCATAATCAAATTTATTAGAAAAGGGTTGATATTGTTAGGTACTCGTAACCTTATGCTAAGTAGTCTTATTTGTCCTATTCCTTAAACTGTTGCGCTAATTTTGATTTTTAAAAAATCATTAGAAGCAAAGTCCCAGTTATCCTTGTTGATGTCCACGTGCATGTCTCTAGAATAAGGTTTTTTAACTTTAACAAGGGACCACCACTCTTATCTTTCATACTTAATTGACTATTTGCACTTTTCTCACCTTGCATGTCAGGTCAATCAACTAGCAAATCCCTTATTGTCAGCTTTTAAGGCCATTTGATGAAAACTTAATGGCCCATATATAAAGATCTTAATAAATATTTTTTAAAAAAGTGTAATTTTAATAAATATTAATTTTTAAAAAAATTATCACGAGAAATATTAATATTATAGATATATATATATATATATATATATATTATACAAGATGACATCATGCTAAGAGGATGGAATAAATTGTAGCTATTTAAAATGTTCATTTTTTCTCTCTTCAATAGGATACCATCTTGTACAAGAAATGATCTAAAATATTAATACATCATATGATATATGTTTTAAAAATTAATATTTATTAAAATTAAATTATATTTTAATTTGTATTTAGATCTTTAAAAGTAAATTATTCATCCAATGGCAAAAGTGGACAACATCCTATTGTCCAAGGAAAGAAAGATACTCAGCCATAGCGAAAACTACTAGAATGTATACGTGACTTCTCTCAACATAGGATATTCTCGCAAGAGAGGATTGATTCATGTTATTGCCTAATTTATCAGTTGGCTGTAATTTAACTTCACGGTATTAAATTCATCTTATATAGGACTCATTCAATTTCTTTTTTTCTAGCTACATAATACCTTATAGATAATTCAAATTAACACACAATGTCATTTACTACTATAAGGGCTTGTTAATGAAAATATTTATTTACAAGAAAATCCAATTGCATTTAATTGGAGGAATAATTAGCATAGAATATAAGATTAATTTTAATTTTGTCACTTTTTGAACTGGGATATTTACTTATGTAATAGTTCTATTTATTGTACGAAACATTGTATTAAAAATTTTAGCAAAATTTCTTTTAAGAATTAGACTATTCCAAATTTCAAAACAACCTAAATTTCTAAAAAAAGATATAGCATAACATATTTATTGAGTATTTCTTTCTAATTTTTAACACTACAACACTTAATATGCGAATTGAATTTTACACTTAAGGGGATACCATAATTTAGAAGTCATAATCTATATTATAATGATTATATTTACAAAAATATAAAACACATAATGAGATCCATGCAAAATAAGGGTTGAGCTTATCATACAATCATAGCCCAAACTTTGCTATAAATGACAGATTAGACTTTACATTACTGCTAGAAACGTGTAAATTCAAGGAAGTTGATGACTCAACAAACAAATAATATATACCATAATAGAAAAATAAGACAAACAATTGTACGAGTGTTTTTATAAAATAAAAAATAAATAAAATAATATGTTTTTAAGAAAGTTCAACAAAATTACCATGATGTAAAAAATAATTTGCATGAAAAATATGCAATTAATAAATTAGGAGAAAAAATTGATATATATATATATATATATATATATATATAAATAAAAGCATTGCTTTATTAGAACAAAACATATATGCAAGAAAAACTCAAGATAGCTAAGGAAATGAATTTGGACTACAAGATTGATTTATTCCGTCATAAAAAAATGAATTTATGTATTCATTTTAAAGCATAACTAGTGGAGGAACCCTTTAATAGAACCAGCTACAAACATGACATGTAGATTATGAGGGTAACTAACCAGATGCAGGCATAGAGTTTACAAAAACAATGATTGAATGTGAGCACACAGCCCATAAAACAACTAACCAGTATGATCATTCTTCTCAATTTGATTCCCAGTAATATCATTTAACCAATCCATGTGTATTGGCCTTTACTTAGGCTAGCATCCCATTTCCTCAGCTAGTTGAGATTTTGACCTATTTGCATCAAAGGGTAACAAGTAATTGCTAGCTATAGTGTTTTAAACAAGATTCCTCTCAATAAAATAGTTATTTGCAATATAGTTAAAATGTAAAAAGTGAACTCTAGGATGAAAAACAAAAATAGAAAATGTAATCAATAACTTCCAACCTATGTAATATTCTTATCATTTCCATTATCAACATAGACATAACCTGTACATTTCCTTTTCATTATATGGTTTCAATTCAAATTTCTATTATAAGCCTACCATGAGAGCAACGTTAAAGCTTTGAATAAATTAACCATATAAACTAATGTAAAGATCCTAATGAATGTTTCTTTTGAAAGCAAACTCCATTCAGGCAATTGACAAACTTAAATACACTCTACATTTTTCAAGTTACTTGTTTCAATTGAGAGTAACAATGAAAGTGCGTACTAGAGATAATTATTTGAAATATGCAATTAGATAATTTTATTTAGAAACCTTAACAATACTTATAAACATAATTAGCATGCAATCAATATTTTGACAATTCATTTTACAACTAATGTTATCAAACTAGCTAAATACACCTTCTCATATCAAAAGCTCTTATTATAGCTCTAATCAATGATTGAGCTTAAATTCATCTTAGGAAGCTTTGAAGCTCATGTTTATGGCAAAGCACATCCTCCATTGATGGTGCAAGACAAGGAAAAGGTGGTGGAGTGACTCCACACTTGAAGTGTAGTTTCCCAAGCTCCTTTCATAACATCTAATGCTTTAGAATGGAAAGAGAAATCTTTTAGGGGAGTTGATGGCAACAATGATCATGGTAGTAGATGCCAAGGTAGCATAAGGGGATGTGATAATGTCAATCAGGCAAGGGACCATGCTAGTTCTCAGGACCAATTTGGTTATCTAGTTATTGCTATGGAGTGTTGTTATGGTCTTTTTATATGCCTGATCCTTCTATGATCCTTTCTTTGGGAAATCCTATTGGTTATATGACTTCTTTTAGTTCTCAGAACTATACTTTAGAGAATTGTTATCCTCTATCATTCTTCCTAGTTTTATCAACCTTGCTTTAGAGAATTATCATGGTTCTCTCAAGATTGTTATGGACGAATATGTAAAATTAACCAAATGTATGCATGTCATCAAGTTTCTTATGATGAATCATACTTTGCCTTGTTTACAATTGGCTATAATTTTAAACCCATATGCAAAGAACTCATTATTCTCTACCTAAAAGAATTGCAAATAAACCTTTACCACCTAATTAATGAAGTAGCTTAAGTTATAAAAAAGTAGTTCTATGAAACTTGGTAAAGAAAAAAAATCCAATAGGTAAGAAGCAAGGTATTTCTTTAGCATAAGAGAGATAAGGTATCCAAAGGGAAGGCAACCAGATTTATATGCATTAAAAGGCTACTAGAAGTTTTAAAGAAAAGATAAACTTGTGCTATCTCAAGGTGTCAAAGTCAGACATAAGAGAACATTGAATTTCTATCATGCAAGTGCTTCTGATACCAAGACAAATTAGATCATGCATGAATATTGGGTTGATAATCCCTCTATGGAGATATAGCATTGGTCCCAATGACATGAGACTTGAATGTGTTATGTGCATGATATACAACATGATAGGTAAGCTTTCTTCCAAGTAGACAAAACTTATCTTTCAAAAAGAGAATTCCATTTATGAGAAGAAAATGCTTGTCTCTGAAAAGATGAGTGATGCTGGTGAGGAAGCCTTCAGAAAACCAAAGAGAAAATGAAATGGTCCAATTGATTTTGGACATCACGACGTGGCAGACAAATTTTGTTTTAAAAAGATCAAAATGATATAATAGTATTGTGGCTAGACCTAGACTTTATAGTGCTAGAATAAAATACCATCATAAATGCATATGATGATGGTATTGTTAACTTTATAAAATTTAATAATCATGAATACAACTAAATGGATGATATGGTAAACTCTGCAACATTGTCATAGTTGCTAGAACAAAATGTCATAAAAAAATTTTCATAATAGTGTTACTGAGAATATTTCATTGTTTGTCTAAGATGCCATTGGAAATTCATTTAATAATGTTGCTAAGAAAGTTGCTTTGTTCATATGAAAAAATGGTGTGTCTTGGCAGTGACTCTTAAAAGATTACATATGGTAGATTTCATGCTCTCAAGGACAACTTTGTATGAATAATATGTATACACATCCTCAAGGAATACATGGTAAACAAGTTAGGGGAAGGATCATCATTTCAATGCTACTTCATGGAATTTTCATTAATTCACTTAGGGTCTTAAAGTATAACTTTCATAATTTTTAAAGCAAGTAGATTTTGTGAAGTGTAATTAAGGAAAAGTAGATTATGGAGCAACTAATCCATGTCTCATACAACTTATTTATGTTAGGTTTTATGTATAGTAGTTTAGCTAGTCAATGCCTAATGGCATGAGTCATTGTGTTAGGCTCAGTATGGTGTAGTCATGTTATAGTCTTTCCAAATGAGTCTTGATGTACTTAGTGTAACATCCCAACCTTGATACCAAGTTAAGAATTCATAATTTGATTGTGTAAAATTTTTTAATTATGCATAGGGTTATAAGTATATATATGCAAACTTTAGGGGTAGAATAGAAATATTTACCAAAAAGGAAAGGATAAGGGCTAATATATAAAGAAACAATGATTGGGTGAGAGAAGGAAAAGAATTAAGGAAAAATATTCCCCTTATGCACATAACAACTTATGCATGAGGCATATATGATAATTTTCACTATAAAAGTGTTAGAGTTTGGGGGCCAAAATACAATTTTAGTTAAAAGAAAATTTGAAAAACAAGCTTATAATTGGTGGAAACACGGAGAGCAATTAATGGCAACTTTACATGTGGGGTCATCTTCACTTGCTAAGAGAAGGCTTTAAAAGAAAATTTGAAAAACAAGCTTATGATTGGTGGAAACACGGAGAGCAATTAATGGCAACTTTACATGTGGGGTCATCTTCACTTGCTAAGAGAAGGCTTTAAATGAGGCCATCTAATTTAGTCATGATAAGGAAGAGAGTGAACCTGGTGCCTATGAATAGTGGAAGAAAAATTGAGTGTGTCATGCAATAAGAGAGAAAGAGAAAGGAAGAGTGAGAGAGAATGAGCTTGAGTTAAAGTGAGAGAAACCTACAAAGAAAAAGGAAGAAACACTAAAAGGTTGAAAAGAAGAAAGTGATTTTGGAAGACTAAGGTAAGGATTTTCTTATTAAATCTCCATGAAACTTATTTTACTCCTTTATCTTCATAGTCCTAGAAGAGTTTATGATGGAATATTTCTTTTTTTTGATGTTAAAATCACATAGTATAATGTTATATAGGATAGAGGACCAAAGGTTTACTTGTCCCAGATCTTATGCTGAAACTTGTTGTAGCCGAAATTCATACAAGGTAATTATTGGGTTTTTTGTTCAATATCTACTTCATATTTTTGTATGGATGCTTGCATGTGTTGTGACACCTTTGGTGTGAGTGATGAGTAAGGGTATGGCATATGGTTGTCGACAATGTACATGCACCCCTTTGGATCCTTTTATTTGCATCCTAGCTTGTAATTCTTACTTTTTTCTTATTATGTTTTGAGAACATTATCTTGTATCACATGAATGTATGCGGGAAATGGCCTAACTATTGAGATTTACAAAAACCTCACCATTCTATCATCTATTTTAGGATCAAAAGATGTTGGTGTTGATTGATTTATTCAGTTTTGTCCAAAACTATGAAGGCATTGCACTTGTTTTCACCATTTTCGTGTATGTCGATGAAGAAAAAGTTTACACTAAATTTATGGTGCATAGTGTTGAACTTGAGAGCATCTCTTCGTGTCAAACCCTATGGCAAGATTGACATATTACCTAGTCCATAGACATACTTGAATATTTGCACTATGTCTTTTCTTTTTTTTTTTTAGTAGCTTTTGGACATGAGTGTTATAATAGTCTTTTATTGATTGTAATGGTACTTTTGGTATGGATATTTACCATATAATGATCTCCTTATGGCACATTCACTTGTTGAAGGATATGGCAACCTTGTACTAAACTTTTTGGGTAGTTTTATGAGCCTATCCTGCTATGGCTGAAGCACCTTGGATATTGTACTTTTTGCTCTATATGATTATCTTATTCTATAGACTTGTTGGATGTATGAGAAGATTAAAGTGATGACTTCTTATTTGAAGTAAAAGTGCATATTAATAGGTAAAAGAACCATGCTTAATGAGGTTTTTTATGCTTGAATTGTAATATGGATATCTAGGTTAATAATTAGCAAACCTAAGTTTAGGAAGTAAGGGAAAAGACATCGCCTTTTCACTTGTGGTTTTTAAGTTGTATATGAACTACGTGGACTAACCAAAGTTGATTCCTAGTTGCTTTCGGAAAGTAGGTCGAGAACTAGTATGCTTTATGTTATTAGTTAATTTCTTATGGTATTGACAAAAAGAAAAAGAAAGAAAGTTCTATCTTATGGCTTTCATTTACTTGTATAGTGTATTGTTTCCTTAAGTTTTCACACGTCTTAATAAGTTTCATTACGTAGGTAAGTTCATATATGTATAAATGATGATCAGAAAGTGTAATGATGTTTCTTGAAGCAGCTAAACTAGGTACTTTGATGATGCATGCATAGGGAAATGGCAAACGCTTTAATGGCTAAAAGTCATGCTTCACGAAAAATAGAGTGGCTGAGAAGGTATAAGCTTTCATTGGAAGTCTATTTCATATCTAATAGTAGGAAAAGACTTGGCAATGAATAAGGGATCTTCATATTAAAGATAAATGTAATGTTGTGAATGGAGGGACAACGATGAAAAGTGGTTTATTTTATCGGAAATTATCATAAATAAAGTTATCAAGGGGTTGAAACATTAGAACTTACAACTTTTATAGTATCGGTTTATTAAAAATAAAGTATAGTTTGCTCTCCACATGTAAGGATTAAAGTGAAAGAAATCTTCATATGGTGAATCATAGAGAAATTTGGATAAGGAAGACAAGAAGCCAAGCCCAAAACCCTCATCATTAGTATTAAATAAGATGTAACTTGGATTAAAAATTTGATAAGGTCGCTTAGCTATTGTAATGACTAAGCATTAAATGAGATATGAAAGGTTAGCTAGTTAGTTAAGATGAGTCTATGGTTTTTTGTGAAATGTGTGCAAGAGACAAATATTAATAATTAGGCTCATATGGGGAAATGGTACGTTAAATGGAAAGAAACTAGCGTCTATAAACTTAGTCCCTATTTCTTTGGAGAGTTAACACTAAAAAACCCATCATGAGTTGGGACCCACCCGGAAAGAGAGAGAAAGTGACATCATAAGTATAAAAGACTAAGGCACAAATGAAACTTTAGGTTCTAAATGCCAAATATGTAATTTTTTGCTAAATTAAGATCCATGTGCCAATTTGAAGTATGTTAAAACAAGAAGAATGATGTGTGGGCCTTATTAACTATAATCTTTAAATTATAATTGGTAAAAGTGAACTCTAAATAAGGTCTAGTTCTTTAGGGTTTATACTTGTGGGCCTTGGTAATTCAATATAATATATGAATCTTATAGGGCCTAACCATTGTAACACTAATATATATGGTGGTCCAAGAAATATAATAAAAGACACACTTAGACACAATTGTGGAATTAACGGAAACACTTATAATCTAGTAAGCTTGACAATATAATTTGGGTATCAAATAATGGTGAGACATATTCTAGCATAGTTTAAGTTTGTTGGGCCAAAATGATAAGATACTAGGATGAGCCCAAATTGTCTCTTAGAACTTATTTGAAGCTTTTACATTTGCTTAAGTCGAAATAGAATTAAATGAATAATTCTTTTTGGAATAACAAGAAATAAATTACTAAATGACATGTTAGTATTTGGTTATGTTAGTATGTAGCATTTGAAAATAATCTTTGTTTAGGATTCCATGTTATCTTAATCACATGATTAAAAGCTTACTGGGTTAGCGATTTTTGTAGTTGGAAATTGTAATGGGATCTTCAAGGTTTTGATTCACTCTTTTCTATAAAAGACTTCATGCTTAGAGTCAATAGATAGAGTATAAAAATGATAGGCCTTGGTCCATGTTAGAATAAAATATTTATTAGGCCTTTCTTGAAGTGTTGGTAGTCAAGCCTTTTATCTAAAATGGCCAAGGCAATTTGGTAGGTAAATTCCAACACTTATATGGCCTTTTTTCCTTTAAACTTTCCTATGTAGGACTTCTTTTTTTTGTCTTTTCTATCTCAACACCCCTTCAAGTCCTTAATGTGGCTTAGTTGTGACTTGCCTTCATTTTCATCATCAGTTTGGGTTTCATGAGTCTCAAATCTTTAGTTCCCTGCGTTATTTTTTTATGTTCCTTGGGTTTGTATTCTTTTGAACCTCAAAGGCCATATATAGCTAGAGTCTTCCTCATTGTACCTTCATTATTAAGCTTCAGGTCTTAGGCCTCATGTTAAGTTGTCTAGGTCATCCTTGATAAGGAAACTTGTTGTATTGACCTTACTTCATGACTTGTGAAACCATTAAGCAATGATACCATTTGTTAGACATTATAGGTTGTGGTCCATGTCGGAGAGTTGTTAGGCCTTTTTATAAGTGTTAATAGTCAACCTTTATCCAAAACACCTAAAGCAGTTTGGTAGTGTAACACTCATGAAATTCTTATGTTATATAAGTTATGTTAGGGGGGAAATTTTTTATTTTGAAAATAAATTTATGAGTAAGAAAAGGAAGGAAATGCACTTAAGGAAGAATAAATTAAAAATAATTGGGGGAATGTTGAAAAAAAAGAAAGAGAACAAGATTTAAGAAGATTTAAATATTAAATGAAGTAATATTATATCTAAGCTTGAGACTAACATAAGTGATTGAACCTCATCCGATGCATCCAACGGTACTTAGGTTCAAATCCTCCCATGTACAACTCTATCGCAAAACCCATCTTTTTTTTTTTATATTGTGCCAATTGTCTCCTATAGAAGTTACCAACATACCCCTACCATTTTCTTCTTTTCCACATCACTTCTTTGTCAAACAAGTAGAATTACATTACCTACCATTCCTCCTCTTTCCCCTTTGATTTGAGATTGTCCCCCTTCCTTCAACGTTGTTGCCCTTAGTTCTGCCATTGTCACTCACTAAGCCAGCATCTTCTAGGCGATATTGAGTTGTTAAGGTTCCAACAAACAGTGAAGTGAGTTTTCCTCCAAATTCAATGTGATTTAAAGCATTCTTCTAGAAATTTCACTATGTTGTGAGGTGAATTTCGACTCCTTCTCCATTGTTTCTATTGTGAAACCCCCTTTTCTAACATTGGTGAAGGACAAAATTCAAATTTTGGGCTTGATTCGGTGAGATTACATTAAAATTGAGTTGGGGCTTCACATTCAAAGTGAATATTGAAACTTTCGTCCTATAATCAGTTATTAATTTCATGTTTTAGCCCCAAGATTTAAAAAACCCAATTTAGCTGTGTGTTCGCATTTGTAAGGAGATGAAATCTAAAAGTTTTGGGCTCCTTTAGTATTATTAAGCATTTAGGAAAAGGATTATAACTACTAGAAGTTTTCATTTTCAATTGTAAGTTAATTTGATTATTTTCCTCAATTTTTTTGAATTTTCCATAGATAAGAAGGTGGGAAAATGAATGGAAAACATTATTAGAGTTGGTTAAGTGACTTTAGGTAATTATCTCAAGTTAATGACTAATTTTTCAATTTGGCTGGTTAATTTCTAAGCTATATTGATGAAATTGATCAATTAATTTCTTTAGAAAAGTGTATAAGTAAACCATGTTGGAGAAGATTTCATGGTCTTGGACATTAATTAATATAATGATTTAGAGTTGAATTAGGATTGTACAATTTTCAAAGCTGTTGGTTAGGTTAGATAACTCTTGGTCATGGAGAAGGAAGCCAAGAAAAAATTTCGTTGATAATGCCATAAACAGTATTAGGTGACCACACCTTAAATGAATCAAATTGAAGCTAGAAAAGCTACTAAGAAGTCTTATAATTAAGTTAAGCATGTATCATGATTAATTTAAGGTGGTAATTAAATGAAGTTTGGCTACAAAATTTGAAGGATTAAACCTTGCAACTAGAAGCAAAGCAACTAAATTAAGTAACCAAAGCTAGTAGCTCATCGCTTTTAGCGAAGCAAATGATTCTTAATATTAAAGTTCACTAGTAATTTATTAAGTTAATTGATAAATAGAAAGATAGAGCTAGTTGGAACATTTTCTAACATTAGAGTTTATGATCGTTATTTGATCATATAGGTCCTTAGGTCTAAGGGTGCTCAAGTGATTGTGGAAGCGTTAAATAAACACTTGTATACTCCTATTTAAGTGAGTAGATATTTTTAACTATGCTTATTTATGTATTTCAATTCTTCCTTTAGAAAGTAGCGTATTTGTCCACTCTAGTGTCATGGGAACAAACTTCCTAAAATAAATCATTTTCTTCTTAAGATTTTTTTTTTATCTGAACACTATGAAAAATTTAGAGAATTTTGTTATAAAATTCTTTTACACTTGGTTTGGCTTTATATGATGATTTATATAATATAAGACTTCTGAGAACCTCCTAATGATGGTATATCATATTAATTTCTGAGAATTTTCTAAATAAATTGGTTATACTGAATGATTTTGATTATTGTTTAATTTCAAGAAATGTTTGAATGAAATTTATTCTGTGTGGTTTTTTGGAAGATTTCTACTTAAATGTTATGTAATATTTCTAGGGATTGTCAGAGTGAATTCCTTATTGTATGACTTTAAGGAAAAGCAGAAAGTTGCTATATGTTCAAAAATTTATTTTACTATTATGGGAAATTGTTTTCCTAGAAATTCATCTAACAGAACCTTTTGTGCTCACTATTGATATTATACTTTCATTGTTAGGAGATGCTAGCACATAATTAATGATGTACTATTGATTCTGTGGGATGTTTTCCATCCTCATATCTTAACTATTTGAGTTAACTTGATTCCTTTTTTCCTATTGTTATTCTATCTAGTTGATAGCAGGATCATTAATCAAGATGTATCAATCTAATGGTTTATATCATAATTTAAACTCAATAAATATTCTTTACACCATTATACAAGTTAGCGATCTTTTTAACTTTTTCCGGGTAAATTAATAATTCAGTTTTTGGAAGATTACTTTTTTCAATTTCAGTTTCCAAAATAAAATCCCTTAATTTAACTCTTTAAGGATATTTTCTCTATTAAAATAGTATATATCTAGTTGACAGCATTATTGATCATTAATCAAGATATATCAATCTAAACGGTTAATAATATTGGTAATTTAAACTCAATAGATATTTTTTACATCATTATATAAGTTAGCATTTTTTTTAATTAGTTTCTTTTGGTTAAATTAGTAATTTAGTTTTTGGAAGTTTACTTTTTTTAATTTTTGTTTCTAAAATAAATCTCTTAATTTACATCTTTAAGGATATTTTCTCAATTAAAATGGTAACTACAATAAGCAAAACTCATTGTTATTTAACAAATTTGCCAATATAACATAAATAGAAGATCGTTGTCTCATAAATTGAATTAACTTAGTTGGCATTTTCTCCACAAAGTAGAATGTCAAAACAACGTCATCTTGAGGAAAAATGCCAATTGGACATATTTAAGTTATTATTTAACGATATTATAAACTTTTGTTTTTGCTACACAAACAAATTTGTTAAGTAACCCTGAGTTTTGTCTAATGAAATTAAATATGACTAGGATAAAATATTTGAGGGACCAAATTAAAAATATATATTTTAAATGATCAATTAAAACGTAAAATTTTTTTAAAAATAATCATTATTTTTTTTCTCATTCTTATAAAGAAAATATTATTAAATGAGCTCAATTATCTATCCCACAACTAATAGAACTGAAGCCTTGAAACTTACCTATTGCACTGATGCTATATACCCCCCAGTCATTGCTTTTCAAAGGGCATGATTGTTATTAATTAATACTAAGCTCGAAGATTCAGACATGTTAAATAGAATTTCATTTTATTTAGATATATTATGGAGTTCGTGCTGGGTTAATTTTTTATTTTAATATTTGTCTGTGTTCACTTGACGCATTTCAAATTTGTATCCAAATGTTCTAAAGTTTTTTCGGTAAATTATTATTTTGTGAAATTAGAAAAATAAATAGAAAAATCTAACTTTGGTCCATCACTTTTGGTTAAAGTATCAATTTAGTTCTCCAAAGATAGAAAATATCAAAATGGTCCTCTAAAAATGAAAAAGTAAAATAATTTGATATTTTGAGGGAACTAAATTGATCTTTGAAGGATCTTGATTATGTGAACAATTTCTTCTTTGGAGAATTATTGTGATACTTTCTATCTTTAATGACCAAATTGATTTCAAGACTAAAAGTGGGACTAAAAGTGGGGGGCTAAAATTGTATGTTTTTTGAAAAATAAGCATAGAAGTGAGTAAAAAAAAAAAAGAAAAAAAAAGGAAAAAGTGTATGTGATATCTTAGAGAAAAATATTATTTAATCCCTAACTTATACTAAATTATCATTTTGGTCCCTCACTTGTTTTATTTCCCAAAATAATTTTTCACCTATTAAAAATGTTCACTTTTGGTCTCTTAATTTTGAAATTATTATCATATGTAGTCCTTTGATCTAAATCTTGTCATTTCATGTGAAATAAACAAAAGTGAAAATTTTCAATTAGTAAAAAATCATTTTAAAAAATAAAATATGTAAAGGACCATAATGACAATTCAATAAAAAATCAGTGACCAAAATAACTTTTTTCTCCTTCCTTTATCTTTTCAAATATCTTACACGCTGGGTTAATATCAACCTCCCCTCCCCCCTCCCAAAATCGGATTTGAATTTTTTGCATTTGATAATTTAAATTTAGTACATTAAGAGAATCTGAAATATTAAAATTTTATTTTATGGTTCAAATTTTAATAGATATTAAACAATTTCTAACACATTTTTTAAATCAAATCTATTAAATTTTATTAAATTTACTGACATTTGAATTTCTAATTTCACCAAATTCATTTCCCCCAAACTCAATAATGGAGTTGCAGCCCATGGAACGATGGGTCCCACTCTTATCAAGGAACATTATATATAGGAAACGCTTTCTTTAATTGCAGTCCACTCACTTGCAAGTAAAAATGTGTTGTGAATACTACTAATGTACATGTGGAAATATATAGATTGTGAATGATTGACTCAATTGGTAGAACTGTTATGAATTTAATTATAACTATTATGTTATATATTATTTGAACGATTTAACTTTTTTCTTCATCATGGATCAGGTTAAATTTTACCCAATTGGATTTCGACAAAATTATTTTCTTCCCCATAAATTGATAATGATTATCATGTTTATCAGGACATGTAACAGTTCAATGTAAAACACCAATTCAAAAACTTGCTATTGGCAGAGGTATTTCCTGTTTTGGTTTTAACGCCTTTTCACCATTCAACACAATCCTTTTCCAGATGGGCTGCAAAAGGCTAAAGTATATGAAATATGCATGATCATGCTAGAGGAAGCATTGATCTACTTCCTCTGGTTTAAATCTGTTTCGTGTTGCTCCTTCCCCGGAATCATTTTTATCACTCATACAAATTTCACCTAATTGCCAAAAGACTAATTATGGTGAAAAATCAGTAAAAACCAGAAAACGATTTCTATCAGTAAGGAAAAGGAAAAGGAAGCAAGAACATATTACCTGGATGGGTGTTTCAATATAAATCGTATCCTCCTTCTCATGTTCAGTGCAAGGATTTGCACGCAGTGCTCGGGAATATAAGTTACTTATCATATATGAGGACACCGATTACACGCAGGATCCAGGTTTCATCACTTGGGTGGCATTTGTTACAGTATTATAAAATTTTTGGGCATGAAATACATTTAAAAGAAACAGTATTCATATATTAGTCAGATCATATACAATACATACATTTTACAATTTTCATACTTCCTAAGCCAAAGAATTTTCCTAATAGAATTTCAACGTAACCAACGCCAGCACTATACCTTTAGAATTAATAATTAGCTAACCAAAGTGAGGCAAAGAAGGTTACTAGTGGACATATACAAGGGGCACAGATCATGCATAAGATCCATATTTGACCACTTTTGGCGCTTCAAAAGGCTTTAGATGTTTTTATCTTCCTTGAAACTGACGTTTTCGGACACTTCAGAAACTTCCACATCATTTTCTTCTTTTTCTTCCTTAAATCTTTCACTTTCTTGCGTCTCCATCCTCGGTATTTCTCACGGTCCTTCAACCAGCTGTGATAGTCTTTCCCTTTCTTGCACTCAATAAAGTCTACAAGATCAGAATAATCAGATGATCCATTTGATATTCCAAGTATGCTTTCAAGGAATATCTCACCATTGCATGTTTCATCTTCCAAGTCATAGGAAGAAAAAGAATCCAGAATAGGCACAGTCCTTATATTCTCTGTTTGATTGTCTTGGATTTCTCGTTGAAAGCTTGAAAAAGTATTCATGCTGTGAGATAAAAGGAAACAAGATACTTTAGGAATCAAGCAAGTATCAAAAAAGGTAATGGGATTAAAATTGAACAATCAACTCTCAAGACATATTGTGTTTACTTGTTGAAATAAAATGGCTTTCATCCACACTTGTTTCAAATGAGGTACATAGAAAAATATATAAGGAGAAAAACCTGAAATTAAGCAATAAAATAAGGCCTTTAACTTTAATGATGGCCTTCAACAACCCACTACACCTAAAGGAATGAAACAAAATAATTTAGTCAACAACCAACCACACCTAAAGGAGGAAAACAACATAATTTACTCGACAAATTAAGACCCATGTTAGCAACACTTTCAACACTCTCCCTTAAGCTGGAGAATAAATATTAATCATTCCTAGCTTGACTCCAACTTCTTCAAACCATACTTTGGCTAATCCTTTGTAAGTATATCAGCTACTTGAAATTAAGGAGTATAAACGAGATCAAAGACACCTAATTCCACCTCATCAATTTCCACATGCTTAATGATATCGTGTTGTGTAGGATTTTTTACAGTACTTAGGGTAGCTTGGTTATCACAAAGTCTTGTCATAGGTCTCTTAGTGTCAACTTTTAAGTGCAAGTAACCTTTTTAACCACAGTCCTTCACATATACCCCGGGCTCGATATTCAACTTATACACTACTCTTAGCTACCACAAATTGTTTCTTGCTATGCCAAGTTACCATATTTCCCCACACATAAAAGCAATAACCTAAGGTGAAGCTTCAATCTGTTATAGATCCAACCTAATTAGCATCACAACATATTTTAACTGTATGATCATCATTCCTTTTAAAGTGAATACACTTTCTTGGACTCATCTTCAAGTATCTTAAAATTCTATAGGTTGCCTCCATATGAGCTTCAGTGGATTTACTCATAAATTGACTAATGACACTTATTGGAAAGCTAATGTCAGGTCGTGTGTAAGTTAGATATATGAGTTTTCTCATAAGCCTTTGATATCTTTCTATATCCTTCATCCATCTATATCCACAGGGGGTTTCTCCAAGGTAAATTTAAACTTGTAATCCTCTTCCATGGGAGTATTAGCACACTTGCACCCTATCATCCATGTTTCATTAAGAAGGTCAACAGTATATTTTTTCTGAGTGATCACTATTCCCTCTTTAGATCTTTGCTACCTCCATTCCCAAGAAGTACTTTAAGGAACCCAATTTTTTATTTCAAATTCCTTGGCTAGGGCCTTCTTAAGATTCTCAATTTCTTCTATATAATTGTCTGTAACAATGATCTCATCAACATAAACAATAAGTATTACAATTTTTCCATTATCAGTAGATTTAGTGAAAAGTGTGACCAGTTTCCCCTTAAGAGTAACCTTGTTCTTTTACTATCATGGTTAATTTCTCAAACCATGTCCTTGGTGACTGTTTAAAAACATATAGAGCCTTTTTAAGCTTACACACCATGCCTTGGCAATGTTATTGTTGTTCATATTTGGGAGGAATTGACATATACACTTCCTCTTCTAGGTCTTCATTGAGAAATGCATTTTTAACATTGAGTTAGTGAAGTGGCCATTCTAAGTTAGTTGCAAGATATAGAAGAATTTTTATAGAGTTGAATTTAGCCACAAGAGCAAAGTTCTCCTGGAAGTCAACTCCATAGGTTTGGGTGAATCCCTTTGCAACAAGTCTTGCTTTGTATCCGTCTATACTGCCATCAAAATTGTATTTGATGCGGAATACCCACTTACATCCAACTATCTTCTTTCCTTTGGTTAGGTTCACTAACTCCCATGTGTTGTTCTTTCCCAATGCCTTCATTTCCTCATTCATTGCCTCTTTCTATTTATCTTGCTTTAGAGCTTCATAAATATTTTAAGGTATACTTTCATTGCTCACATTGGCCACAAAATATAGGTAATTATATGACAATTTGTCATAAGAGATAAATTGACTAATGGGATGCTTGGTACAAGATATGATACCTTTTCTTAGAGTAATAGGCATGTTCAGATCTTCAATCTCTTCTTGATCTATTCTAAGACTCAAGTTAGAGGTTTGATCTTGTTGTAGAGGTGGCCTGACCTTTATCTCTTGACTTTTCTTCTTCCTAGAGTAAACAAGAAACTCTTTCTGTTGAGTATTCTCAAGATTATTTAGTTCCAGTGGCATTCTTTTAGGTTCTTTTTCAGGTTCAATCTCTTAGATATTAGATTTTATGATAGGTACATAAGGCAAAGGTATAGGGTCACAAGTAGGTGGGAGTTGCTCAAATTCATCAATAAAAAAGCTTAATTCACCTTCACCTTGCTTAACCTCCCCTTAAATTGAGGTTTTGGGGTAATAAGGCTGCTCCTCAAAAAAGGTAACATCCACGGACACAAAAAACTTCCGCTGGGAAGGAGAATAGCATCTATACCCTTTTAGGGATAAGGAATATACAAGAAACACGTATTTATCTGCCTTAGGATCAAGTTTGTTATTGGAATGAAGGTGAACAAATGTCATGCAACCAAAGACCTTGAAGGGAAGAATGGAGATAAGATGTGTTTTGGGAAAGAATTTTAGGAATGCATCAAGAGGAGTTTGGAAGTTGAGTGCTTTGGTGGGCTTCCTATTTATAAGATAGGTTGAAGTTAGGATTGCTTCTCCCCGAAAGTTCTTCGAAACATTCATAGTGAACACAAGGGATCCTGCCACTTCTAATAGGTGTCTATTCTTTCTCTCAACAATCCCATTTTGTTGGGGGGTGTTTATGCAAGAACTTTGGTGATGGATTCCGTAATGAGATAGATAACTTGCAAGATGGTGGTTCATATATTCCTTGCCATTGTCACTGCGAAGAATTTTGATGGGTGTTTGGAATTGAGTTTGAATGAAGTTGTGAAAATTCTAAAAGATGGTAAAGACTTCAGATTTTTCTTTCATTAGGTATACCCACTTGATTCTAGTATGATCATCAACAAAGGTAATAAACCATCTAGATCCTATAACACCTTGACCTTAAGTCCCCAAACATCACTATGGATTAGTTGGAACGGGTAGGTTGATTTATATGGTTGAGTGGGATAGGTGCTCCAAGTGTGTTTAGCTAGTTGACAAGTTTCACATTGAACAGAAACATCATTTTTACTAGTAAACAACTAAGGGTACATCCTTTTCATATATTGGAAATTAGGATGGCCAAATTCATAATGCCACATTAAAATTTTAGAATTATTGCTAGTTGAAAGAGCTCTTTTATCGATACTGGTAGGGTTCAAGAAATATAGTCCAACCTACTCTTTAGCATTGCCAATCATCCTCCTAGATGCCAAGTCCTAGAAAACACAACTATCATTAGTGAAATAAGCTATACAATTATTGTCTTTAACCACCTTACTAATTGACAACAAATTGCAAGTGAGTTTAGGCACAAGTAAGACATTCTTCAGCACCATTTCATCTGATAATGTGATTGTCCCACAACCAATGATAGGAGCTAAACTCCCATCTGCAATTTTTACTTTTAATGTTTCAATAAATGAGCACGAAGTATCAAACAAATCAATATTGTTGGTCATATGATCAGTTGCACCTGAATCAACCACCCAAGTTTGATTTTAAGCCATTTGTGAGATCAAATCTGTAGGGAATATACCTGATTGAGCTATATTACACATTATAGTCGGAGTTGCATCATTTTTGACTATTATTTGTGTGGCAATCAGTTTTTTTAACAATTTAATTTGCTCTTGGGTAAATAGAGAAGAGTCAGATGTTGTAAAAGAGTTTCAGCCACATTGTAGCCTTTGGATTCTTTCTTGTATCAAGACTTCCAATTTGCTGGTTTGCCATAGATCTTCCAACATTTCTCTTTTGGACGTCTAACTTTATTACAGTGATCACACCATCCTTTTCTTTGCTTTTTGCTTTCTCCTTCTTGTAAAACTGGTCCTTTAATAATGAGTGATGTATATTTTAGTAGTGATGTGGCTGTGTGGATATCTCAAAACAACTTTCTTCTTGGTTTCTTGTTGCGTTATAAAAATACTTCTGTCAGTGACAAAAATGAGTTTCTAGCCAAAACACACCCCCTAACATCATCAAATTTAGCATTAAAACCTATAAGAAATTGATAGATTCTTCTCTTTTCTACCAATTTCTTGTAAGTAACAACATCCTCCATGCATTTCCATGTAGCATTTTCCAACTCATCAACTTGTTGCCAATACTTAGTGAGAGTATTAAAGTATTGGTTAACCATCATTTCCCCTTGTTTTAATTCCTATAACAAGCTTTATATTTCATAGGATTTAGCAACACTTTCTCAACTAGAGTAAGCTTCTCGTGCAGCTTCCAAAATTTCATAGGTTATCCTATAAAAGAAAAACTCTCAATTTCAATAACCATTGAGCTAATAAGCCATGTTTTAACAAGGCTATTTTCTGCATGCCATACTTCGTATTTAGTGTCACATTTTTCTGGCTTAACTGCATAACCATTTAAGTAGTCTTCTTTTCCATGACCACAAATAAACATCAACACAGACTAGCTCCAATGAAAGTAATTCATCTCATTCAGTTTATGACCTGGGATAATCATGGGTGTAACATCGTACAAATTCATAGATTGTGATGCTACCCCTTGTGATGATGGCACACTTTGCATAGACACTTCAGAGGTGGATTCAACACCTTCAATTTGAGAAGATGAATTATAACCGTATTTGGACACCAAGATAACTTTGAGAGAAGAAAAATTTGAGAAGATGAATTATAGCCGTATTTGGACATCAAGACAACTTTGAGAGAAGAAAGACCAGTGTCTAGAAAGAAAAAACTATGGAAAAGATTAGTAAAGGAATAACCTGACAATTTGTTCAGGGCAGAAGGAAGAGTTTCAACTACACTAATACTTAAATAGTGATCAGCATTAGTGAAAGTATATAACTATCTTCAAAAGGCTGATGAAATAAGCTTAGAATAACCAGAACACAACTCAAAAAATAAACCTCTACTCAAATGATTTTAAGTTCTGATACCATGAAATAAAATCGCTTTTATTCACACTTGTTTCAAATGAGGTACATAGGCAAATATATAAGGAGATAAAAAGACAATTTCCTAAAATTAAGCAATAAAATAAGGCCTTTAACTTTAATGATGGCATTCAACAACCCACTAAACCTAAAGGAAGGAAACATACTAATTTAACCAACAACCCAGTACACCTAAAGGAGTAAAACAACATAAGTTCGTCGACAAATTAGGACCAATGTTATCAACACTTTCAACACTTGTAAACCAAAGCAGCACCCTATCACAAGTTTTTCCCATAGGTTTTCATTATAGCTCCACAAGGTTAAAAATTATTTCACTAATTGAACAATTTAATTCTTATATGGGCATGGTTTACTCAAAATTTACTGCACTGAAACTACTAAGCTTTGTGTTCCAACCACAAAATCAACTTGCCACAAATTAATGGGATTAATTTCTTTCAATTTAGAAAAGGTAGTTACAACCAATCAACTTTTCATCATGTAAAACATTTTAAGGGAAAATATAATGAAAAAATAGACTTCCAAGCTAACATTAGAATAAATTGTGTACTTCTAATGACCTCATTCTTGGTGTGCATTATAGAGAAATACACAGAACTAATTATTTATATTTGTACAAAAGAAAGATGCTTTGCAGCTTGGATTTGGACCTCCCCTTTGCATAATATTCAGGATACAATTGATTTCATACTTTGTGCAGCACTGCCAAATCTGCCAGTCTACAAAATGAGACCAACAGAAAATGAAGTGCTTAGGAGGCAGGCGCAACACTTACTAGATAAAGGTTCCTTGGGGATAATTGTCTCAATTTATGTGTAGTTCTGGCATTATTGCTCCTAAAAAGGATGAGAACCAGAGAACATTCATTGATAGTCAAGTAATCAATAAATTAACCTTGAAGTTCCAGTTTCCTATCTGAGGACTTGATAACAAAAACAGAAGCATCCAAGATTGATCCTAGAAGTGACTCTTGCCAAATCAAAATTCAATTGAGGGATGAATGGAAAATAACATTTAAGACAAAGAGCATTACAAATGGTTGGTAATTCCATAGGGCTTACCAATGCTCCTAGTACCTTTATGTTGGTGATGAATCACATTCTATAGCCATATTGTACAATGCAAGTTCTTAAGTAATTGAGTAAATTTAGTGGTTTCATTGGCCTCTCAAGGAGTATTGAAACTGAACCACACTAGAAGAAATGAGTAACTGAATGGCCCATATCTAGCAGGTTAGGTCATATTTGGTTGCCAGAATGAATGAGAATGAATTTTGATAGAATGGAATTGTATGTGAACCCAAAATTGAGTTTGGTATGACATTGAAAAAATAAATTAAGAATGGAAAGGAAGATTAAACAAATAAACATAATATCCTTATTAAAAATTAAAATATTAATTATGAGTATTAAATTTCACAAAAATAATTATTATTAAAATAAAAAAATTAACTCTCTTCTGTGACAATCTATCTTTTCAGTAACATGCACAAAAAATCCAAGAATCCAGAATTCTCAAATTCTCATTCAATATCAATCAATATATATCTAAGAACATATATCTTCCAGTCCATTATTAATTTTGGACAAATTCTCGATCACTATCAACATTTTATAACCATCAGGTAGAAATCCAAGAACATTTTCTTTCCATTTCTCATCCACAAGAACATGCACAAGGAGAATGAAGGATATGGAGGACAACATCCTCGTCCTTGCACCAGAAGTACTTGTCCAAGACGATGACATTTGGGGAACCCTGAAGGATCTACAAGGCCTCAATTTCTCGAAAGGCATATTGTAAGTCGTGAACTTCTTTGAGGACAACAATACATGTAAATATCAAAGTATGCTCCGAAGCCAACCAGCTCCAATCCTTCTGGTAAATTGATTCATCCAGAAACCATTCTTCCCTCCGGCGACAACAAGGATTGGAACAAAGGGAAGAGAGAGTAGTTACAATGAATTAGGGCATTGTGGTAAATTGACTCTCATTCCTAGGAATGGAATGAATTTTCTTGAAGGGATTCCCTCATTAGGAATGAGGATTCCCAAGGGAATGGGATTGTGTTTACAAAATTCAAAGCAAACATGGAAATCCCTTTCCCTCCCTGAAGTCCAACAACAGAACAAATCCTAAGTGAAGCTAGAAGCTTCCATGGGCTAGCTAGTATTTGAAGATCTTTGATTTCACAATTTTAGGCTCCATTATGGCATTCAATTATTGAGAACCTTAATAAGGACATCTTTGTTTGGTACAAGCGACAGATATAAAAAGCTATCAAAAGAAACTAAGATGATGGCTGAAATACCAGTCCTCAGATCCCCAAATTTTGGCAAAGGGCTTGAGCCATCTTGATGCACACGATATAGGAATTGGTTCATTTCTAAGCTATGAAAAGCATCTGCTATCTGAAGTAAGAAATTGATTGCCACAAAAAAAAAAAAAAAAAAAAACTACTAAAGCAAACCATTAAGAAATTATTTTCCCCAACAAAGAGCGTGTTCTTTACTCAAACCATGAGGCTTCAAAGTCACTCAAGCTTCTGGAAACAATCGAATGCAAAGCATGCTAGATTGATGGAATGCATATATACAACAAATTTGTTGAGGTGCAGAAAATAAGGTAGTTGATGTTCTCAACAGAAGCCAAAAGGGCAATGTTACTGACAGTAACATCAGCAAAGGTGAGTACTTCTCAAGAGTAAAAGGAATTCTCAAGTTATTCATATTTTGGGCCAATCTATGCAGATTCGCAATCCAAATAACACAGCAAACATCCTTACTTTATTTTAGTATCAAAGATAGTTATTTGTTCTATAAAAATTGGTTCCACTTGCCAAATATACCAATTGTTGTGAGTAAACTACATTTGGAAGGAATTATGCACCTACAAAAGGGATAAAACTGCTAATGAGGCAGAAGATTGAATCCATTGACAATCAGTAAGCCGAAATGTTGATAAAAATTTAAACCACCATTGCATATGCCAAATTTTATGGGAAAGAAGCAAAATTCAGACCTTATATGCTTCTAGCCTTTAATGAGCCTTGGGAGGACTTACCTATGGATTTTGTTCCAAGACTCCAAACAAAAATCAAGGTTTGACTCCATTTTCATTGTGGGCAGCTTTTCCAAAATGGTACACTTTAAATCATGTAAAAAAACACACTTCCAGGATTGCTTAAATATTCTTCTGTGCAGTAGAGATGTTGCATAGTCTTGCAAAAAGTATAGCTTCTAATCATGATGTTGAGTTTGTATCCTACTTTTGGAGGATCTTGAGGACACTCATGGGAACCATGGGACCTCATTCTGCCTAAAGCAGGATTTTCCTGTGAGTTTTGTAAACAGTAGCACTTGAAGCCATGACAATATGTTGCTCATGCACCCTTTCCTATTGACACTAAATCTGGCCAACAGGCAGAGGAATGCTAGATACAGAGACGATCTTCATGAAGAAATTCTATAGAAAATTGCAATCACCAACAAAATTACAAATCTAATGCAACTATGTGTATTAGTGTTTTACTGAGAGGTAGATCAAATTACAATAAGGTTAAGGCCCAAACTCTTTCCAAAAGGAACATTACTGAAAGCTGTATTCAAGAAAACCTGGGCAACAGGTAATTTCAAACATTTCTGAAGCAATTCCTCTGAATATTCTCTTGCATTTGAAATTAAACCCTTATAGAGCAGGACCAAATTTCTGAACCATCAGAATACTGTCCATCCAATTAGTGGACTCGTACTTTTAACCTAATTTATTTTCTCTTTTGTCTATGTTATAGACATGAATAAATCAAATAATAGGTTTTCAACTAATAGCTTAAGCTTTTGGGTTAAAATTATCCTTGACATGGTATTAGAAACTATATGACCAAGCTGTCAAGAGTTTAATCTTTAACACCTGCCCATTCTCTTAAATATAATTAAGTTTCCTTTTTTTTTTCGGCCATTAATTAAGTTTCAACACAAAGGTATGGGTGGGATACTTTGTCCACACTTCAAGTTCAAAGGGCTTTTGTGTCAGTGAGTGAGCTAGAGATATTAATGAAACCAATTATGGGCCTTAGCTTAAGAGCTTTATCTATTGGTTGAAAGCCTTTGACAGTCTTATCTCTGGGTTGCACCATGAGATAATATTTAACAAATGGAAGACATTGAGATATGGTAAGAAAATAAGTTAAAATAAAAAAAAAAAGTTTCTCAAGAATCCTATTGATATGCCCAGTCAATATGGATGTCCAATATCTAAAATTTAGCATATACTTATTTTGAAAGAAGTCAAAAGTACCAAAAAAAGTTAAATATTTTATAAGAAATAACTCCCAAAGATGTGTCACTTTCTATATTGACTTCTACTCTGTTATTTTATTATTACTATTATTATATTCATAAAAACAATTAGATTATGTCCTTCATAGTTTTAGCCTTTGGTCAACCGCTATAGAAAAACACTTTCATCTTGTCAGGAACTTGGTCTGCAAAATTTGCTAACCATCATACACATATTACTATAAATCACAAGAGTTTGATTTCATCTCACACTAAGAAAGTGAGAAAAGAAATAATTTGGGTTTTATTTAACAAGGTCTGATTCTGATGCACCTTCACAATCACTTCCCACCTTCCCCAGAAGGATTTGTCACAGCTGTCAAATCATGAACTTTTTCTAACACTTCCATCCTTATCAAAGTTTGCAATAATAATGCATGTCCATCATGAAAACATTTATCATATAAACATAATGTTGACAAACATGAAAATCAAATGAAACCCAAATAAGTGGTGCATAAAAGGAAGCTATGCCACTGATCAGATTGGATTTTTCACAATTTCCAACTTCCAGTTAATAAGCCCAATGCTCAAACCGACCTGTTACTCCTTTGTTATTATAATCCATGCAACCAAACAAGCTTGCAAAAATTATAATATCCCCATCAACAGAAAAAATTAGTGAGGATACCCAAATTCCCAATAACTCTATCTTTAGTTGTTATAAGCAAGTCCAGATCTGGGCTTTCTTGTTAAGTGCAAATATTCTCATCTTTTAATGAGTCAATGAGATCAAGACATTGTTGAAAACGATCATGACTTACGTCGCTAGAATCAGATTGGCAAACACCAATATTACTAAATCAGGCAGATCCATGGACATTTCTAATCCTTAACAGAGTCCTTTCTGCTGCACTTAAAGGCTATCTACCCAAGCATTTCTCCCATCCCAATTTGCACCAAAGACGGATGGAACTGGTAAAATGCACTGCAATGGGTTGCTTACTGCAACAAATATGGACATAATGAGGTGAGAAAGATGGACTACTTAAGCAAGCCATGGTTCAACACTGGACCGAATTTTACTTTCAAAAGGATGATTGATGACTGATTCACTCTAACAGATTTACTTTTATGCAAAGTTTGATTATAATTCTTATTAGTAGTACTTCTGGTCTATGTTTCTGTTAATACAAGTTAGGTCTGCCTTTGAATTTTGGGAATCAACGAAGACAATCAACATATAGGTAAAATTGGAAAAGAATGAAAAAACCGAAAACCATCAGTCTGAGGGAGTGCAAGTAATTATTGAAATAGAGGGAAATGAATGTAAAAGATCACAATTATGTATAGCAGAGGTAATAGATTTTACAAGCAGTGAAGATTAAAATTAAGTGTCAGTTCATAGCTGAAATAGCCTTGTTATATGATCAAATGGACAATAAAAATCCAATAATTGTGAGTAAAGTAATTGAATTTACTTAATTTAGTAATAGCACCACATACCTGGAATGACGTGCCCAAATTTTATGAAATTCTGATGCAACTTTGTAGCCATTTTTACTCCCAGCACCCTACAACATTGCCAATGATTTTAAGCCTGAAATACAAACTCTACATCAAGTTTATGAGAACTGAAGGCAAACTTTACCTGTCCAGATTTATCCAATGGCATTTCAGATGACAAAGATTGCAACGGTAGATCCCTCAATGATTCTAATGCAATTAAATCACCCTCTTCAAATATGAATAGATACATCAGTGCCATAATGACAGATATGCATGCCTTTGCCAAGATATCAAATCGCTGAATGAAACTTGAAGATAGCAAGCCTGAAAAGTGAAGAAGCATTGTCTTGGACTGTCTATGCCTTGTATCATGCCTCTTCATCACATCAGACAAAAAGGTTTGAATGGGCAAACATATATTAGACTGTTGGAAACAGCTAACAATGCTGATCAAGAACTCATATCTTTTACACAAAGAGACATTGTCCAAGGATTTCAGACAACCTGAATTACCACCATTACTTAGACACCAAATGGCTTGAATCAATGAAATACTCATTAACTTCAATATTGATGCAAGAAGACATATATCCTGGGCACTAGTATTTTCCTTTGTATATGATACCTCTCTAGCAGCATCCCCAGAGAAAGTTCTAAGAATAATGCATTCTACAATGGAGACAATTGAGTCCCTGCATGAATAAGCAAATAAGTATTGGCTCTCTTTCATAAATGTAATATATTCAGTCAAAAGGTCAGCCTTTGTTTTTGATGACATTTTACATAGATAAGAGTCCCATGAACTATCCAGTTTTGATATTACACGATTTAGTTTGTTCCTTGTGACTTGCCGAATGCAGGTTCCAAAAGTTGCCTGACTTCTTCCAAGCAGATAAGAATCATTGGAACATTTAAATTCTATGCAAGAACCATCCATTTGCAAACTAGACACATGCATAGAGTACAGAATGACAGATCTTTCAAATACCATTAGGTAGTAGTCCATAAGGCTATCTGGAGCCAAGTTCTTTGAAGATAAGCCATAACCAATTGCTTCAGAAACCAATGAATTTACATGTGCCTGGAACATCTTTGGTGCAGAAAGCAAAATGGGATTAAGCAGCAACGATATGGAACATGCCAGACTTAGTTCAAAATCTCTTGAATCCTTGCTATAAAGCAAAAGTAATTCACTGATGAAATTCTCCATTGCTTGCTCATCAGAAACTGATAGAACAAAATGGGTAGATATTACCTCTAGGACACTTGCAATACAACCATGGCCGAAGGGACACACAAATAACTTTTCACTGACGGAAGAAGATGATTCAACAATCATAAGATACTTTCTTAAAGATGGATGCTTTAAAAACTCATCTACAAATACCTGAGATGACATTATCATACTTAGTCAGTTTAAAACTAATATAACCTAAACTCATCATGCTATTAAATTATACTGATAAATAAATCCAGAAACAGACATAAATCATTTGGTAAGCCCTTGTTACGCTCCTCGAAGAGGAAATTAAAAGCAGAAAGAGGAGAGGAAAACACAAGAAAAGGAAATGTTTACGTGTATTACCTTAAGCTATAAATAAATCAAAAGAGCAATGAAGAACAGACAAAAAAACTTTTCAGTGAAATTACAGACATAATACTAGTCTGATGTACAAACACCCATGCAGACAGACTGATGGATGATATAGGCCTGTATGAAACCTTAGCATTTCGAGACAAGTAAATTTAATTAGGGAGAATATAGAAGTACAACAGGGTAAAAAAGTCTTTGCTTGAAGATGTCGTGACTTCTGGTTCTGGTGTTTTTTCAAAAAAACCACAGGATCTTTAGACCACCTTGGGGGAAGATTTATAAAGCTGTTCTGGTTGAAAAAAATTGGAATCATTTTACAAACCTTCATCTCATAAAATCTAACTATACCTAAGGGTCGATTAAACCCTAATAAGAAAATTTTTCAGCATCCATGACTGAACTAGTACATTTCATAACTAAGAAAGAAGATGCTCGCAGATTACTACGGGTTCCCAAGAAAAAAGAAAAAAAAAAAACCAAAGGAATTAAAAGAAACAAAATCTAATTGCACATTAAGCTTCATGAAAGTTAAACGATAAAAAAGGCGCATACTGTAGCAAAGTAGAACGGAAGGCATTATCACAACAAAAGCCCAGAATGGAACAAATTGCTAGCTAGCATTACCTCCAGCACTGCACGTAGAAATGGACGGCAAAGATCAGATAGTTCCAAAGAAACGGATGCAACATGTTCGACACTGCTATGAGTGCATTCACCGGAGACCAAATTCTCAAATGTTACCAGGGTTCTCTCATTTCTCTCATCCATATCGATAGAAACCAAAACCTTCAACATCTGAAAAATATAGCGGCATCTTTTAAGCAGGGACTTCTGTTCAGACTCGAGCAATGTCAGAAGAATCAGACAGGATCTCAGAACCAACGTTAGATCGTTAACAATGTTCCACAAATTTGAATGCAATTCGGGCATCTGACGAGACCCACTTTCAGATACATCCCGCAAAGCAGAGGAAAAAAGTTCAAATTTGACATTAAGATGTTCGAAGAGATTATCAGAGAGAACACAGAGGTCTTTGGATTTCACTTTCAGACCACAGATATCGAAGTCGTTGTAAGTAGCAGCTCCTTCGCTATGGGAACGATGCAGATGAAGTAGTAAGTCATACAATTTCGACATGGCATGAAGCTTTACATTTCCTGAAGCTAGATAGAGGAGATTTACACCCGAGAAGTGAGATTGTTGATTAGGGCTCGTTAGCACCGAGGAGAGAAGAACAGAGACCGCCAACGCGAAAGGTCACATCAAGAAATAGACACATCCCGCTCACTATTTTGAAAACTTTTACGGTTGGGTTCGTGAAAGAAGAGCTGCTACCTCTACAAGAGCTGTTTTTATGGAATATGGATTCATCGCTATTTTTACTCACCACTCTTTTTTCTTTCGGTCTCTTCTTATTTTAAAGATATTTTATAGATTTTATATTTTAAAGAATCTAAATTGGCGAAGAATTAGATTCCAGCCCAATCTTAATTCAAACAAATAAATAAAAAAAGTGGTTTGGCATTAGCATGTATAGGTATAGATTGGATGTCAATTTTTTAAATTAAAAATTAATTTTCTATACTTCAAACAGTAAATAAAAATTAATGAAAAGCTATTCTTATTTCATACCAATAACTATAGAATTTTCTTTTTCTTTATCTATACTTATGTATAGGTTATAAAATCAAATATTAGAATGCCACAAAAACATATACATATATATATATATATATAATTCAAAAATAATTTTATTTTTTGATAAAACTTATTTTGGTTATCCTAAATTCAACATTATTATTTATCGTGCATATATGTAAATATAGTTTTTAACATTTTAAAAATAATAACAAGTTGAATAGATTAATTAATCTTGTAAAACTTGGCTGAATCCAGCTTTGACATTTCTCATATATCACAAGAATTTCACAATAATGATTAGTTAAGTTTAGATTTTTGAAGATTAAAATCATTAATAGTTGTATTTTAAATATAAGATGTGTGTGAGAGAGAGAGAGAGGTAGAGAGTAAGAGAATAATTTTACATTTATTTTGAATCATATAATCACATGTGCTGAAAATTTAATTGGTAAAGTAAAAAATTCAAATGTACGTAAATTTAATAAAATTTGAATTATTAGATGAAAGATTAATTGTTTAGATTTTATAAAACTGTTAAAATTGTAATATTTATTAAAACCTAAACTAATAATTATTTAATAATCTAAATCTCCTTAAATGTAATAAATTTAAATTTTTAAATGAAAAAAATCCAAATTCTTTATCCCTCATCATCTTGTGTTGCCTGCTAACACTAAACATTTATAGCAACAGTGTACCACACGTCATAAACAACTATGCTCCCTCCTTTGGAGATGGTGTGCAACTTCATTTGTACCAAAGAGAATGAGAAAGTGGGAGGCTGTAAAGAGAGAAACATCTGAGTAGTAGCTATTTATCAATGACTTTACAAAGGTCTTCCACCCCGTTGATGCAACTTCTAAACCGACTACACAACCGAATTACAACAACTTTAACAAGCTATTAACCAATAATGAGCATTTTTCTTCTTATCATCTAATCTAGCTTTCTTAATACCATTACAGACGGCCAGTAGTCTAATTACACCTCATCATAAAATTTTCCGTGTATCAGCTTCCCACTTACTATGGCCACTAATATCTCACATAGCAATAGATGCAGCATTTTGTCAATACATCATATAACCATATGAACGTTGTTATGGGAAACATAGGATCTTCACTCTTCATAAAAGTTACTGCTTGAATACACTTCCCGAACTGCTTTCTCCATAATCAGTTCCTGGCCAAGATAAAAAGTACAACTAGGTTTTGTAATTCCATTGCTGCTAAATATAATTCAGAAAAAGGAAGGCAAGTGGGGAAAGATCATATCTCATGTCTGTGTGCACGTGCGTGTACCAAAAATTAATAACATCATACAAGTCAAGACATAACAAAGCTTGTGCAGTATACATAGGTACGTCATATAATTGCATCCCAGGTTCCCCCTGGATTAAAGTTACCTGAATTAAAGTTGTGATCATCCCAGGTCCCCCCTGCAGTTATTCGAACTATAAGAATCTGAGTAAAACTGTAACGTAGTTTCAGCATCACTAGAAAATTACCACCTGAAATTGCTTCTTTGCCCATGATATATCCTTCCACGTCTTAGAATGGACTGACTGCCAGTCTATTGGAACCTGAACGCTATCCACGTGCTGCAAAAGCCTCAAGCTATCTGCAATATTATTTGGTCTGAAGTGAATGTTTGAATATAGAGTCCACAAATCAACATTACTTTGCATAGAATACATAATAAATATTCAAGATCAGAAGAAGCACTTTGTCCTTGACTAGGATTAATTACCAAAATCAAGAATTATTTAAAAGAAAGACAAAAAATACTTGTGATGAATGCTTCCTCCCAGATATCACGTTCTGACCATGATGGTGCAACTTCTCGAAATGGGATTCCTTTGCTCCTACATACTCTGCACACGTTGAGAACCAGTGCTAAGTCAGACAAGTAACCAGTCAATGCTTCTTACTCTCTTTCCCATACAGACATGGTATTGCCATATCTCTGACAAAATAATCTTTCTAGTTTCTTTTAACCTTGAAATCATCATTTCTAAGTGAGTAAGTGGCCAAA
This sequence comes from Delonix regia, assembly GCA_037074485.1. Lineage (NCBI taxonomy): Eukaryota > Viridiplantae > Streptophyta > Magnoliopsida > Fabales > Fabaceae > Delonix > Delonix regia. Next base: position 14,538,809 of record CM073449.1, read on the forward strand.
ATGATCTTCTTTTATTGGAGAAAGTAAGGTTCCCTTTTGGATCTAACTGGTTTTAAAATTTACAAACCCTAATAATCATTCAAACACTAAAATGTAGAAACAAAAAAAATTAAAAAGTGCCTGAAGCATTCTTATGGTATTACCACTAAGAGATGAAGCCACAATTTCTAGTCAACAAATTTTGAATGCAAAAGCATAGCCCCTTTATGGTTCGAAGGCAAGGAAGGCACAATAGCAAAGAATTCAAAGGTTCATAACAAAAAATCATACTCAAACACTACTTGACGAATAATTCCTGGAAGGACACCATCACTGATAGGAGCTGTCTGTACTTCAAAAGAGTTTCCATTTCCATAACTGTGCATGGCTTTCCCATTGTCTGTATCTGTATCCTATCAACATGTCATGCATAGGGGGCCCATGAATTAAGACAGAAAATAGGAAATGAATGCCAAAAGTCATAAATGCATGTGTTCCACCATCATATTTTCAGAGTCACTAACCTTGCGGCAAACAACAAAAAAGTTTGTCACACAACCTTCAAGTACTTGATCACCATCATTTGACAGCAATAGTTCTGTCACTGAAGGAGGCCTGCGCATTTCCAGAGTCTTCCTGATCCTACAATGTAGTCAAATTTTCATATAACAATTCTAAGGAACATAAGCATTACAGGCAACAAAAAACTAGGAGACAAATTGCCCTTAGACAACTCTGATTAAAGCATTTTCAGCAAAAGAGCTATGGCTTTATGTGCACATTTATTCATTAATATCTATTCATCTTAAAATGATTTTTGACTTAGGGATAAACCTAGGAAGCATGGACATGCACACTGGATATGACACTGACATGGGCACAGTAACACAATAAAATATGAAGTGCTGTAGTGTCACTGTGTCCAATGCAAACATGACTCCATTTTTTAAATATATGTGCTTTGTAGGAATAAACTCACCTTACCCAATCTGAATACTTTGCAGCTGCAACATTCCTCCCATGGCCCACCAAAGCCAAATGTACACCATTTCCTCTTATACCAAATGAAGGAGGCACATAAGTCTCAACATGCACATGCACAGCAAGAGTCTTACATAGTCTCTCCTCATATTCCAAAGTCTCCCGTGCATTAAGTTCGTCCAAATTACCACTAACAAGAGTTGTAATAGCCAATTCTTCACAATCATTCCTCTCTTTCAAAGCAATTGGTAAGATCTTGCGCAATGAATTATTAACAAACATCTGGACTGTGGGTTGCCGTATTGGTAAGTTTACTGATGATGGTAACGAACTTGTAGATTTATCAGATTCAAATAGAAATTGTGGAGCCAAAGTTGATAAAGTTTGTATGGATTCTGAAAGTCTTTTCATGTGTCTTTCCCAAAATAACAAGTAGGAACCATTGTGGTGAGTACGTGATGTTGTGTAAGCACCTGGATCAGAAGTAAGCTGTAAGATCAATCATATTTAAAATAAACCAGAAGAGAGAAAAATAAATGTTTGATATATTGTTTTTGTTCTTTAAGATTAAACTTTTACTCATTTTGCATGTACCCGGATGAGCCTCAAGGAGGACTTTGACAGGAGGAGCATCTGGGGTGTGCAAAAGGATGCCGTTACTGAAGAGAAACCTTGAAACTGACATTACTGTTACTGCCAAGGAAGTAAAAGAGAAATTGCACCAAGCAATTATCGAAGGATGAAATCCTCTTGAGCCTCCCTGTGTTTAGAAGCAATAAAAATCCATGTGTACTGCAAATAATTATTATGTGCATTACGTGAGATGGCATTTTTAAGCAGCTTGTGCAGAGAATTGTTACACACCATATGAAAATATCATATTTTGCTTCTAGCTGTCATAAAAGAATAAAATTGAACACTCTAAAAGCGATCGTATCCATACAAGTAGAGATACTCAATCAATAATTAATTCATCGGAGTAAGAATTGGACGGCACAAAAGGTCATCCAAATTAGCAGCTCCATATAGTTCTACACAGAGTGAATTTATAGTAAATTATGCAATCGGAGACTGTTAAAGAAACATAAATAAGTTCAAGGAAAAGAGAATACCACATGTGCCCACTGAAATATACTGGAATGAAATCATTTTCAGTACTAGTGTAGTACTACTTAGCACTCCGCACTCTTCCATTTGTATAATGCCATGTAACAAATCATAATTGAATTAGAAACTACTAAATTTCACGTGAAAATTGCTTATTTGTATATATTAGGATTCAATTTCAGTACTGTAAAAAAAATATTCCCCATTGAAACAATCACTCTGCAACCAAATTCCAAAAACAGAGAAAGCATAATTATGCTAAATAAGCATCAAGGACATTACCCCTATTCTTCGAAGCTTTTCTCGGTAAGAGCCCCCTTGTTCCTTGAATTTTGCCTAATTGCACCTCCATCCTTCAGATGAGAGCAGACTTAGTGGCCAGGCTCCGTAGCTCAACGACGATAGAGGCCTTCGTGACCCCAGTGGGAAGTCTTTTGACTGCAAAACAAACCCAAGATTATAAATCGACCAATTCGAGGAACGACTATGGCGACGTAGGGGACAGCGAACTAAAATTGATTATAGGTCCTCGATTTGGTAAACAGCGAAAATGAGAATTTGTGAGTGCGAGAAAAAGACGGGAGGAATGGAGAAACGGCGCGGGAACGGAGAGCCTTTGAGCCCCTCCGTCAACTCAACCACGCAGAAGCGTTTTTCTTATTTCTCCTTCAACTTCTTTCTTCTTTTTTTTTTTTTTTGGTCCAATTTTTTTTGTTTAATTTATTTTATATTTTGTGTATTTCTAAGTTTTTATATAATCTATTATGTATATGTTTAAAGTAAACTCTATTTAATATGAGTATTTCTGTGTAAGCTCTCTTTTAATCATTCTTCCATCTCTTTGTGCTTTAACTTTTAATATTTTGTATGCATACATCAAAAATTAAGATAAATTAGTCAAATATTTTTTAGTATAATCCATGATCATTTGACTCATTTCAATCCATTGGTACCTTCAATGAATTTAGTTTAATCAAGCCTATCTAAATATATATTTACTCAAAAATGCAAAAACCTCCTGTTCATTCATGTGAATTAATTAATTTAATAAATTTCCCAAATCAATTTTTTCTCCCAAAACTCATACGCATGGAATGAAATATTCAAAAAGTTCTCATTAATTAATGTAATTATCAACTTCTCTCCGTTTAAGTATTAAACACATTCTATATTAGTATCATGACTCCTCCAATAACGCAACCTCAATACTATTTAAAGTAGAAAAGTTCAAATCACCGTTGCATAAAACATAGGTCTTCAACATCAAGAATTTCAAAGTTATGCCAGCAAACGACAATTACAATTAAGTTGTTGGGATGCTGAAAACATTATTTAGTCTCACGCCGTTGAATTCTTTAGATTTCATAATATCATTAAAATTTATCTGGACAATAACTAGACTATCCTACTCTTATATCATTTCTTTTATGAAATATGACTGAGAAAAATATTATTTTAATCTTTGATTTATTTTTAAATTGTTATTTTGATCCAACGTTTAATTTTTTTGAAAATGGTGTTTTATATTAATTGAAAATTGTCATTTTTAATTTTTTAACTTGAGTTAATGGGACTTAAATCAAAAAGCTACATATTGTAACAATTTCAAAGTGAGAAACAAAAAGTAACAATTTTCAATAAGTATAAAACTAAAAGTGATAATTTCGAATTAATAAAGAATCATTTTGAAAAATAAAATGAGTAAGGGGTTAAATGACAATTCAATAATAAATCAAGTAATAAAATATTTTTTTTTTTTGCTATAGGATGATTATATGTAAATTCGTCATCATGCAATAGTCTCTGTCAGATAATTTGTGTATTATCCTATATTTTACCTTGATTGTATCAATTCTTATTTCAATTCTCACTTTTTAAGTTCAAATTGCATAATGTTATAATAGGGTTCAAGTTGAAAAGCAGCATAGTACCTCTAATTGATCAACTACTTAATTTAATACTCATACAAGTTTATTGCCTGCATTAAGTTACCTTTTAATATGTTATTTTCTCTCTAATAATTCTTACTAGGTATCCTAAGCAATTCATATTTAGTTGACCCATAACCTAATTTAGTTTTATTTTAGTTAGTTGTTGCCTAATCAGATTTCCTCGTTTTAATATACTTAAAGTTATTTTACTCCTCAACTTGTAACAAAAACTAGGTCTAAAGAGTTCAAAAACTATAGCAACCAAGCTTAAATTCTATTTTGTTAAAATTTGCTACTAAACCCTTTTTTTTCATTTCTTAGTTACTAATTTAGCATAGTGAACATTTCTCATGGGTTTTCCCTACACCGAGATCACTAATATATTATCAACTTATCGAAGTGTCTTTACTCTAGGGATTTCTTCATTAAGGGACATAAGCAAAGGCCTAATATGTCTTAGACTATGTTTAAAAGTTTAGGGGAGGATAGAATGAAGTAGTCATTAATGGAATAACATAGAATAGAATGGAATGACTTGATTAAATATGTTGTTTGGAAATTTTAATGAAGAAAGGGAGGGACTCTTAAACTTTTCGTTCGGAAGTTATAATTAAAGTAATGGAATGGAATGACTAATTGATTACTTTTTCCAATATTACCCCTTATAACACAATCACATAACCAATAATTTTTATTTTTGTTGAATACATGAAATAAGAATTTGAATCATTCTCTTGTCCATTTTTTTTACTTTCTTTATTAATTATCTTATTTTCTCTTTCTTTTGATTTCTCAACTCACAAAATGCAACATAATTATGAAATAAAATTAAAATATATATCTTATGTAAACAACTTATAATATGTAAAAATTACTTATTTTAAAATTGTTTTAAATAAATAAATAATGTGATCATATATAACAACTATACACTAATCACCACTACCTTCATATGGAAACCATTCCGTGGGAAGAAGCATTCTGGAGAAGATGATGCAAAACCCTTGTAGTTATTAAATTAAAAAGGGTATAATAGTAATCTTAATAATTGAGTCACTCCCTTCCACTCTTGACCCTCCAATTTGGAAAGACAGAAAAAATGCTATTTTGGATGGTCAGGGAAGGCCTTGGAGACCTTTCCTTGCCATTCCACTCCCTTTAAAAAAAAACATCCAAATATACATTTTACTTAAATTGATCATTCCCCTCCTTGCTGTTATATCAGTAACCTTCAATCCAAACACAGCCTTAAGCTAAACCACCTATTTGAGGGCTTTTAGTGGTAACTAATTCACTAGTTTTTTTTTCTGAAGTAAAATTGAATAGACCTTTCCTCTTTGTAGTAAACGATCTTTTTTCTTTTTGCTCAATGGGAATAAGAAACTTCATGATTCATTTGTCATTCTACATTGATTTACTAATTCATATTGGCTAGCTAATGCTTCTTTCCACTTCTTCTATTCAAAACCTTTGACATTCGTGTTGGTTAGAGTCTTTTTAATTGGCTTTTTTTGTAAATAAGTTTCATATACTCTGACCTCTGAACTATCAACTTTTTTATTGTCTTTTCTTGTAGTATTTTTATCACTACTTGAATTTTGTTCTCTTAACCCTTTTCTTCTTCATCTCTTAGCTTTAAATTTGCCTAAAAGTGTGGCTTCCTCCTTATAATTTCCATATTCTTGCTTCATTCAATGTAGTTCCAGCATTTTCTGCCAAGTCAGGGGCTTAATTATGTGACAACTCTATTTTATAGAGTTATTCTAATCTTAATCTTGGTAGATTTTGAGTCATTTTACCTTAACTTTAGTTTATTTAAGAATTAAAGTCATGTTTTGTTCTAATTCTAGTTTTAATTTTATTTCATCTTATTTTGTTGTTTTACATGTTTAATTTTAGGCTAGTCTTCTTCAAGATAAATATGAGGATCATATTAGTATTGTACATAACTTTGAAATGGATTAAAAAGTGAAGAAAACAAAAAACGGGATGTTCAAGTTAGAATGATAGTTGTCTAGGCAGTAAAATTTCATGCCTAAACAACCAAGTAAACCAAACTCTCCATCGTTGGCAAAAAGATTGTTGCTTAGGCAACAAGTTTTATGGTCTGGGTGGCAATGTCAAATACCAAAAGTCACAACTTTGTTAAAATATGTAGTTTCACCCTTTATAAACCTAATTTTGGCCAATGAAACATTCATAATAGAGGATTTACAACAGAGAGGGACTAAAGAAGTTCCAAAGCTTCTTGAGAGCAAGAATTGAAGAATTTCCACCAGGGGATTGAAGATAGTAAACGCTAGAAGATTGTTGTTATTGAATTTTTCTTTTTACATGTTCTCTTTTGCTTTCTTTATGCTTATGTTTAGTTCTTGTATTAATTTTTATATGTTTGTTGACATTATGATGAGCTATGCTCTTTTTCTAAGATTATAATGGATTCTATTGTTAGTTAATTGAAGTTTTTATTTTTATACTATTTTATTTCTAATTGAGAATTGGTTATTTATTCATTTTTGTTCTTGAATGTTAATAGTTTGGCCAACTATTAATTTAACAAAATCTAAAAGAATTAGAATGTCTAGAATGAATAGCCTTTATTCTAATTAATTAATTACAATGAGTTAATTTGATTCATAATTAAATAGGAATATACCTCATTACCTTAAGTAGCCAAATTAGGGTTGAACTTAGGCAATTTAATTTACTTTCATGGGCATAAGTATATAGTTCCTTGGGTAGATTAAATTAGTTCCTTAGTTACTTGGAAGAAAATTAAAGAAATTTTAGTTCCTTAGGTTAATATGTAAGCTCATTTGGAATAGATAGGAAGGGAATAATTCAATTAACTTGGCATTAGATGAAATTGTAATCGTAGGCTCATTATATTAACAACTTCATTCATCTTAATTGCTTTGTAATTTAATTTCGATTTATTTTATTTTTCTAAGTTCCATTATCATTAATTTAGATAGGATAAAGAATGATAGTTGGTGATCAACGCTAAAATTAGTAGTAGCTTTTTGTGAGAACTATCTTCTACTTTACTACTTGTGTCAATACATATACTTGCGTATGCAATACTCAAGCAACACTAAGGTCACATTTGATTGAAAGAACTTGACCTATGAAATAGGAATGACATTCCTTTACCTTATTGTGTTTGATTGACAGATAAGAAGCCTATTAGATTCCATCATATAAGTGATAGAATCAAGACCATTCCTAGGAATTAGTAACTTGAATACCAAAATTCCTTTTTTCAAATTACTTAGATGGATGGTGCATAATAGAGAGGGAGGGAGGATCAATGGTTTGTGCTACCCACAAGAGCTCAACTCTGACCCTATTTCTAATCATCAGCTACGAATAAGAAGGGGAAGGCATTTTCGATCACTGGAAAACCCCTTCTATTTATGTTTCTCTCATTCTTCCCCCTATGTTTACATTTCCAATGTCAAAGGAGTGAGATATCGACACCCCTAATCGCTGTCCTCACCATTAGAAGGCTTCAAGTTTGATGCCATACATCTTCTCCTTCCATCAAGGGCATCAAGGATCAATAGTTCTATGCTTTGTCCATCTCCTTCCATGGCTACTCCATTTGTTCTTCACTTAATTTGCAGCGTGCTAAACAATGAAGGAAGAAACTGAAAAGGGTGAATTTGGAGGAAGAAGATGAATGAAGGAAAAAGAGAAAATCTAACAAGAAGAAAAATGGTTGTAGAGAACAAAGGAGGAGAAGGGGCAGGAAGAAGAACGACAATAATGTAGAGGAGAAATCTAAAAAGATTATAAAATTAAAAAAAATAATTACTATGATAATAATAAATTTTTTTAAATTTTCATGATAAAGTTATTTTTTAATAATAAAAATTTTATTATTTTTATATAATATTAATTTTTAAATAATTGTTTTAATTAAAAATAATAATTAAATTTATTATAAAAATATTATAGTCATTTAATTAATATTTTTTCTCATTTCTATTCTTTTTTACAATATTATACCAAACATAATATATAGGTTTAAAATTCTATTGCATTAAAACTCATTCTTATTTTTAAACTCATTTCTATTTTCATTCCCAAACATTTTAACAACCAAGCGTATGGTAAAGCTTCTTTAGGTGTTAATGTTATTGTTTTTACCATTGTCAGGCTTACTCATAAGAATGGTAGCAGCACCGACCTCTGGCAACACCCATAGTGGAAATTGATGTTTACTCCTACGATCAAAAGTAATTCAAAATTAAATCTTTCTTTTCCTATATCATCTCTATAGTATGATTATTACACATTCCTACCGATTGTTAACCAATTTGTACCTCAAGAAAAACTCCAATGCAGCTTCAAAGGAACACAACTCAAAGTGATTAGAAGTTGTAAAGAAACACAAGAACAATGATGCTACATGCTTGAGCTCCCATGCCACAAAAACACAACAGAACAGAAGGAAAAAAGAGTTCTAGACAAAAGGAAGAGGATACCAAGAAAGTGTTGTGGGATGGGGGGAGTTGTCTTCCTTCATAGTAAGTAATCAAATAGACGAAATCGAAGAAGCGAGGAAGTGCTTTGTAGCAATAGAATAAGAGAAGGAATTTATTTTTTTTTCTCCATTTTTCGATTTGGAATAAAGATGAAGTTACAAGAAAAAGATAACAAAGAATGGGGCAAAAGGGTCTTTTCACATGCTAAAATATATGGAAGAAGTGATGAAGGCAAAAAATAGAACCAATGGGAGGGAGCTTTGGTACGAACACGAGACCTAAGGGAGGAAGAGTGCACTCGAGGTTATATTCCAATTTCTTTTAGTTTTTACATTTATTTTTAACACATTTTTTAAGCCTTTTTTATTTATTCTTACCTGTCTTATTGTTCCCCCTTTTTGGTGTTACAGTGAATCCTACAATGGAAGTTGTAAGCATCGTTAAAAGGTTTGGCAATAGTTGTCCCCAATAACCATTGTTGAGATAATATTCTTGCCTAATTAACCCGATGCATGTACATATATATGAAAGACAAAGTATTTATAAAAAATAATTTTAAATTTAATTTTATATGATTAAGATTTATTTCATATATATGCATCAATCTCTAGAGCCATTTCTTATTTAGTGTAATAAAACCTTTTCAAAATTGTAAGTAACATTTAAGTGAAGAGTGATCTTATGCATGCTTTTTATTTTTTTCCCCCTTTCTTTCTTTCTAGCCAATATATGCAACTCGGATACCATTAATGTATTCTAAAATTATATATTACATTAATTTCAAAATTTTCATTACAGTGAATATGTTATGCTTATTAGACTCATTATGATAAATCAACTATAGCCACTTACAGTATCATCATAAATTGTGCCAAAACTTCTCCCCTTTGTGATCATTCTATTTTCTTCCTCCAACCAATGCTAATTGTTGCAACATCAAATTCATACAAAGATTAGTTGTACATCATCTAAGAGTTTGTGATTCCTCTTAGTATTCACTTATAAAAAAATTGAATGCCACCAGATAGAATTCTTTGAATATAGAATCTCCAAAGGGTCCTATTAATATTCTTCTATTCATGACTCTAACGATCTTAAGAAATAAAGAAGAAAGAACAAAAATGATGAAATGGAATATATATATATATATATATATATATATATATATATATATATATCAGGAAATAAAGATTATCATGCTAATATGATCAAATGGAAATTACAAATAGCAAATGAAAAGAAATCAATACCCTTCCAAAAAAGGATAAAAACTCCTTTACCCAATCAATGATATCTCATAATTCTCATTACCTTTGGAATTCCTATCCTATTGCCTTTATACTTATAAAACATGGCACACCATTACTGTTGTAGTCTATCAAAATAACAATTACAATTTAGTTTTTGTGCTTCAATGTTCCTTTTCCTTTAGCATATTCCTCTCAAAGAGAAACCATTATAGTATTTCCTTGTATAGTATTTCCTTAGCATATTGGATGGTATATTTATTTCTTCTTGCCCTGTATGTTACTTCCTTTTAAAATGACTTTTGCAATACTCTCCTATTTCAAGAATTATAATAACATGTACCACACAGAATCATAAATATGTTAATAATTATTCTCATACTTCAAAATTCACACCTTTTGCACATTCTCTCATATATTTATTATATATAAGTAAAGTAGGTTCTCTCTAACGTGGGAGCTTTATTGACCGATGAAAAATTTTCATTGAGTAAACATTCAATTTTTCATACAATGACTTTTTGCGTTATATATATATATATATAAAGAATTTTTTGAAGTGTGTAAATTTTTTGTAGTTAACGAGAAAAATAATAAAGTAATTAATTAATCGTCTCTTAAATCAAGAATTTTCAAATTGTTAGAATTTTTTAAAATGAATGAGAAAATTAATAAATTAATTAACTAGCTCTTAAATTAGATTTTTTTTTAATTTTGGACTTTTTAAAGTCAACAAAAAAAATAAATTTATTAACTATTTCTTAAATTTTCTAATAAGGGATTACAAATATAATTTGACATGATCCAAAATTAAATATATATATATATATATATATGATTAAATGGTTTATGATGGTTCCTTATCAATGAGCCCATCATCGTCACTTCTATCTCACCAATCTCACATAACCAATTTTATAAAATTTTTCTAATTTATTAAGTTTTCTTTATATCACAATGTATTACTAAATTTAATTTTTTTTACTAATACTTACAAATACCATTGATTCAAAATGTATTAACATATAGTAAAACAAATCAATTTTTTCAAAGGTTCGTGCAACACATGGACAAATAAACTAGTTACATTTTAGTACAAAAACTAACTTCCATAATAATTATTTTAAAATAAAATAATATATGTTAATATAGTAAATATAAATGAATACCATTTCTTATAAGAAATATGGCTGAGCCAGCCCATTTTGTGTTAATGTAAATAGAAGAACAATAACATTTTCTCCATAAGGAAATAATGAAAACCCACACTTTTTTCCTTCTAAAGGTCACCATTGGCACTCCCAATTAATCATCTCTTTTATATAACAAACCATAGCTAGCTAGCAAGCATCTCATTAACAATGTCTTCCTCTTCCACTGCCGTAGAGCTAGGTTCCAATGTGATCATCACCCAAGAAGAGTTCAAACACTTTCACAACATTGACCGGAAGCTCTTCCTCCGATTGGTCGTCGGTGTCGGCTGCGAACCTACACAAGCGACGCAAGTCATGGCCTTCTTCATGTGGCTCGAGAAGATAGGCAGCGATTTCACATTGGTCTCCAAGTTGCTCAATTGGCCAGACACTTTGCTCAGTGATCTCACAAAAGAAGCTATCTTGGTCTTTACTTACATTGACAATGATCTTTCGCCACCCATCAATGTTAACAGCAAATATTATAACTTGCCTTTGACTCAAAAAATCACCAGGAGTGGCGTCACCCTCCATTTCTTCCATGAGAACCGAATCAACATAAAAGGGGCAGTCTCAGGTTTAATCAGCAACGTTTGCATCAAAGCATTTGAAGACATTGTACAACATTTGTTGCACAAAACGACTGGGAAAGAACAAATGTTGTTGTACTATAATCCCATGATGCAGCAAGTGATGTATGACAGTAATGCTGGCTATCGTGTTGCAGTTTTACACTCACCACAAGGGAATGAAGAGAGCTCTAACTGGGGAAACGACAGTGGTGTGGATGCTTTTAATCTTGCATGTTCGAAAGAGTTTCAAAGTGACGAAGTATGTGAGATTTTGAGGAGGATAGAGTTAGGTGGTAATGGTGGTGGTGGCGGTAGTACCAGTGGTGGTGACGAGAGAAGAAGAGATGTGCCTGTAGAAGATAGGACAATCTTCTTAACATTCTCTAAAGGATACCCTATTTCTGAGCCTGAAATTCATGACTTCTTCTCCAGGTTCTCTCTAGATTTCCATTCAATCTTTCTTTCTTTCTTCCCTCAAAGGAAAAAACTTTATTTAGTTCTCCACATATAATTATTTAATTTACTTCTTCATATGATTCAAATACTTATAAAATTTCCTTAAACTCAATTTCCATAAAAAGATAAGTTACATTCAAGTCAAATAATTATAACTTTTTTAATAAAACTCTATCTTGATCCTCACTAATAGAGTATTTCTCAAATTAGTTCTTCAAAAAAATTACTTGTACATGAAAATAAGATTAAAAGAATAATATAATAAGTATTTTAATAATTAATAAACCAAGTTAAAAGCAATAATTTGTGTGAGGATCAATTTAAAATTTTATCCATATATATAAATATACTAAACACACGACTCTAATATTAAATTATCAAAGTTTTGTTATTTCATATTCACATGTATATACACACACAAGCACACAGTGCGTGTACACACATATATGTTGTATGTATACACAATTATTTATATTTTTGTTATATTATTAATTAAAAAATGGCAAGCATTTGATTTTTCATTAACTTCACGACTTGAGTAAAGTTTTTATATATAATTGTATAATATTTTAATTAAATTATACACTTTTATGTTAATATCAATTAACCATACACTTGTCATATGTTATTTGAAAAACTTGATAAAAAGATATAATAGATTGTACCTAAGACTAATATATATATATATATATATATATATATATATATATATATATATTGTCCAAGTATGATTTTATTACCACTCTGTGCCCAATATAATAAACTCTATTATTAAATAATTGGCTGTTATATTTGTAATCTTTTTCTTTTTTTGTGGTTCATTTTACATGCTTTCCTTTTCAAAAGCAGAAGGTATGGAGATATTATTGAAGCAATTTATATACAAGAAGTGCAAGTAGAGTTGGAGCAACCATTGTATGCTCGCCTTGTTCTTCGTTCTGACTGCATAAGTATGATTGGAGTTATTCTTGAAGGCACACGCAAAGCAAAATTCTCCATCAATGGGAAGCATGTTTGGGCCAGAAAATATGTTCGTAAAAGCACCAAGTCACCAGTGATCATATCCCCAGCTACTTCCCTACCAGATTCTCCAGCAGCAACATCATTATCAGCGTCTGCATTTATGAGTTTCTTGGAATGATTAATTTCTTATGATACTTTCCGAAGAGCATTTTATTTAAGTATTTGCTTTCAATCCTAGTCCTGCTTTTTAGTTTTGTAGGTTGATCGACAAATAATTACACTTAGGTTGGATTTGAGTTTATGAGACTAACTTTGAGTGGTAGATTTTACTGAGGGCTCCACACAGTGTTTTGTTCTCTCTTTGAAATTTGACACTCAAATTTTTTAGGAATTTAAAATATTCAAATCCATTTGATTCCGTGTCTATGGTTTTAGTGGGTTTTAAAACATCCAGGATTTATATATATATATATATATATATATATATATATATATATATATGCATGTGTGCGAAATGTTGGACTAAGCAATCACTATTAGAAATTGTGATTTTGCAACGAAAATTAGTAGTCGAAATGAAACCCATTTTTGAAATACTAATTAGCAACAGAATTATCAACAAAGGATAAAATTGTCCCATTCTTTCATATAAATTTCAAATTTAATGGTTATTGTGTCTATTGCTAAAATCTAGCAATTGATGGACATCACGAAATGGTTGCAAAAAATAATTTACTTGTTTATTTTGAGAGAGATTTGGCAACGTTATATTCATCTCTAAAAAATCTACTCATTCTTTTATTGTTAGCTTCACAAATTTGGGTCACCGTAAGTATGCAACTGTTCTTTTCATGAAGTTAATCCTTATAAGCACAAGCCTTGACCTAATCGCATTGAACAGCTCACATTGCTCACCTAGGCAAGTATTTTGGTTACCATCCCAACAATGCATCCAAGTCATACCAGGATCTACCAAAGATTTAGGGTTAGCATTACATGTTGGTTAATGTATAAGATTGGATTGAAAGTTCTATTTAAGAGATTACAATATTTTGGAAGACAACTAGGATATATGATAATACAAATTATAATATTGTATGGTAAATTTTTATATATTGAATTATTTGATATATTTGGATTGATATATAGTATATTAAAACAAGTTTTAATTATGATATAACAATAACATGTTACAAAATGAATTTTTTAACTTAACAAAGTTTTAGCTACAAATGTAGCAATGATGATATCCCATCAAAAATTAGTAATGGATTTAGTAATGAATTTAGAATCCTTTTAAATTCACATTTAGCAATAAATTTAGCAATTGAATGTTAGTTTGAAATTTGGCGATTAAAATAAGTGATATGAATATACACATACATATATATAGACACACACACTTAGTAACAAGAAAGTATGTCACAGTCACTAACGATGAACATAACTTAGTACAACCTAGTCAACCTGTCCCTCCAAGATTATGATAGGTCGAGTTAGGCAGGTTATACTTATAATATGGGTCGAAACTCCCTTTCATGTGAGACCAACTATTGGGCTGGGTCAACTCTTGTAACAGTGCAAAGACTCGGCATAGCCATCAATTTTATAGTTTTTATGTTTTTCAAAATAATTACTTTTATATATCCTACTTTTAAGATAATTATTTTTTGTGTATGTTGAATGTAGGTCATTTTTACTAATATGAGATACGTAATTTGTTAAATATTAACCATAATTCATTTTTAAAAAAAATTACAAATTTAAATTTAAAAAAAAAATTGGCCTTGTGTAACTCAACCCAATCACAAATTAGACCTCACCAAGTCAAGTCTAGGATTGGCTAAAAGTATTGGTTCATATAAATACCAAGTCAGGTCTCAAGTTGAACAAAAATTTGACTCGATTTGAATTTTATTTACCCCTAACTATTGCTAAAGTAGCTAGAAAGATATTGCCATAGTTAAAAGTCAAACCTCTATAAATTGTTAACTAATATTAGCAAGTTCAATATATGTAAAGGTGAACACATCCAAGTTAGGTCAAGTTTGCACAAGACCCAAGACTTGACCTAGTTTATGCCCAATCCTTTCATAAATATTCAAACCTAGCCTTATTTAGGTCCAATCAGTGATTGGGCAAAGGCTATTATTTTTTTAAAAAATTTAAAATTTATAGAAAAATATTTTTAATTAATAAAATAAATTTTCTTGAATAAAAATAAAAAATTTAAGATTTTAAATGAAAAATGAAATGAAAAAAGATAATATTTGGAATAAAAAAATTAATATTTAAAAGGAATTAAGATTTTTAAAAATTGTCACAATTTATTTTAAATAAAATAAAAATATATTATAAAATAAAATTTTTAAAAATGAAATCAGGCTTAACTAGGCCAAGTTCTAAGTAAACTCGAAACCTAGATGGACTTGACCAATTTTAAATTTTTTTTTTTTTGTTATTTTAGCTAGGCCTACCATGTTCATGACACCGCTAATATAAAATTAATGACAAAAAATTCTATCACTACTTTGACAACAAATCGGAGTGGATGTCAATAAAATTTAGTGACATAATGTTTAGTAAAGGAGTTATAATGGAACCCAATTTTTTATTAGCGACCAAATTTTGTC
Organism: Delonix regia; assembly: GCA_037074485.1. NCBI lineage: Eukaryota > Viridiplantae > Streptophyta > Magnoliopsida > Fabales > Fabaceae > Delonix > Delonix regia. The sequence continues at coordinate 14,554,361 of CM073449.1, forward strand.
ACATATTAGTCATTAATGATTTTTTTCTAGTAATGACCACATTTAATTAATTGATTATTGTGTCTAAAAGAGACTTACTAGATCATTGCATCTATGCATAAAATTCTCTATACAATTTAAATATTATATATACATCCACAGGACTTCTTTTAATTGTACTTTATCTTTAAAAATGTCTTTCTAATCTACATAAAAGAATATAATTAAATTTATTAGTTTTATTATAGAATTATACTATTTAAATTCATAAATTTTAATTATATAAGTTATTAAACCACCCTTCCCATGTTCCTAGTTAATTTATCCATGGTCAATGGCTAACATTTTATAGGTAAGGCATATTATGATTAGGAACTTCTTATGCAAAACCCCAAGGTTATGACGAATCTAAAATTCCTAGAACACACACTATGACAAGAATATGAAATGGAATGAATCTTCAACCTATTGAACCCTTAAATGACATATGCAAATGGAAATGCAAATGATAGTTTGATTAGAAACAAGAATAAATTCACCTCAAGAGATCACCTTGCTAAGAATTAATTTTTATTGTAATTGAAGAGGACAAGTTATCCTTCCCTAGAGAACTTTGGCCAAGCCAAGAAGGGAACTAAAATGTTTCTTTGATAGAATGAAACTTGATGTCTTATAAAGTATAGGCTCAAGCCTTTTTATAAGCTTCAGACCCCCTAAGAAACCCTAATTCGTAATGTAACCTTGGGTCCCTAATAAGTTTGGTTAAATAATGCTAAAAATGACTTCAAACATTAAAATAAAAGCCCAATATATAACCATATACATCTTAGGCCCAAATTAATTGCAATGTAGTCCAAAACTCTTATTTTAATAGTAGTATTTCTGGATAATATAACCCAAACGAATGGGGCCTTCATTTGGGTTGGACATGACTCAAATGAATGACTTGAGGTTTCTTTCTCCAAGCCTAAGTCATCCAAGTGAATTTCTTTTGCATTCTCTAAGAATTTTTCCACATAAATTTGCAACGATTCCTTGAACTTCTTGGCTCTTAGTCTTGTAATTGGACCCAGAGGAAATTTTATTTCATCATTCAAGCCATCAAGCCTCTTGTCACCTGTGCTCACATCATTCCCTCCTTCCTCAAAAAGATTCATCCTTGAATTTGAATCAGAATCAAATGGAGAAAGATCAGAAACATTGAAAGTGGCACTTACATTGTACTCACCTGGCAAATCTATTTTGTATGCATTGTCATAGCTCCTTTCTAGCACTTGAAATGGTTCATCACCCCTTTCATTAAGTTTTGATTTTTTTTGTCATGGAAACCTCTCCTTTCGCAAGTGCACCCAAACCTAATTGCCTGGTTGAAAGATAACTTGCTTTCGACCCTTATTAGCTCTTTAAGCATATAAGTGGTTCCTCTTTTCAATCTGCTCATGTACTTTCTCGTGCATTGCTTTAACCATTTCAGCCTTCTTTTTTCCATCAAAGTTAGCAACTTCACTCGAAGGCAAAGGCATTAAATCTAACATAGTTAATGGATTAAAACTATACACAATTTCAAATGGTGTAAAACCTGTGGAAGAATGTACAGCTCGATTATATACAAACTCACTAAATGGCAAGTAATCTTCCTATATTTTTAAATTCTTTCGCACAATAGCACGCAACATGGTTCCTAATGTCCTATTTACCACTTCAATTTGGTCATCAGTCTAAGGGTGACATACAGTTGAGAATAAAAGCTTAGTACTTAACTTTCCCCACAAGACTTTCCAAAAATGACTAATGAACTTAGCATCCGTATCTGAAACTATGATTCTTGGATAGAAACTTGTTAAACCATAGAAACTCCTAACTCACTAACAGACTTAAGCGTTGGCCATTCTTGGATAGCCTTCACCTTTTCAGAGTCAACCTCAACTCTTTTCGAACTTACAACAAAACCTAAGAATATAACTTTATCTACATAAAAAGCACATTTCTTAATATTCGCATATAATTTTTTCCTTCCTAAGCACATCTAAAACAACTCAAACATGCAAGGTATGTTCATCTAAGCTCTTATTGTAAATCAAAATGTTATCAAAATAGATGACAATAAATTTTCTGAGAAATTCTCACAGGATATGGTTCATTAAGCGCATGAATGTACTAGGTGCATTAGATAACCTAAAAGGCATTACTAACCACTCATACAATCCATATTTTGTCTTAAAAGCAGTTTTCCATTCATCACCTTCATTCATCTTAATCTGATGATAGCCACTTTTCAAATCAATTTTAAAGAAAACACATGCACCATGCAATTCATCTTGCATATCATCTAATCAAGGAATAGGGTGACGATACTTTACAGTGATTTGTTGACCACCTGTCAATCCACGCATATCCTTCAAGTTCCATATTTCTTTGGTACTAAGAGGAAAGGAACAGCACAAGGACTAATGCTTTCCCTCACGTATCCTTTAGCCATCATCTAATTTATTTACCTTTGCAACTCCTTTGTTTCCTCGAGATTGCTTCGACAAGCTAACCTGTTAAGGATTTGTTCTCTGGGGATGAAATCAATCAGATGTTCAATCCTTATGAATGGCGGTAACCCATGAGATTCCTCTTCAAAAAACACATCATCATACTCCTGCAATAAACTCACAAAAACGCTAGATAAATTTGAATCAAGGTTAGTGTTAGTGAACAAAGTCTCCTTGAATGTATCAAGACTAAAGCTCTTTTGTCTAAGTATGCACTTTTTAATTCTCTTTCTTTTGAATAATAACAATTATGTGTCTTGACTCCTTCACCCCTCTTAATTTCTTTTTTCTTATTTGTTGTATTCTTTTATACCTTTTCACTCACTAACTTCTCTCTTGCACATCTCCCATTCTTTTCCTCACTTATGTAGTCAGTCACTATTAGGTCTTTTTCTTTATTCTTTAAACTCTTAGCCTCTTTTCTCTCTTTTCTTTTGGAACCCTCATAATCCTTGCCCTTATTTTTCAAAGACTTCATTTTAAGCTGGTTTTGATAAATTTCAGATAGTGTCATAGGAGCAAGTGTAATCTTGCAGCCATTCATCTCAAACGTGTACCTGTTTGTGAATCTATCATGAATTACCAAGGCCTACCTAATAAAACATATCTAGCTCGCATAGGTACCACATCACACCTCACTTTACTAATATATTTTTTAATGGAAAATGGCATAACAACTTGCTTAGTTACTTTGCACTCTCCACTATCATTCAACCATTAAAGCCTATACGGTTTGGGTGTTTTTCACACTCTAGCTCGAACTTCTCTACCAAGCATATACTTACCACATTAGTACAAATACCACCATCTATTATCATATTAAAAACTTTCCTACTTACCAAGCATTTGGTATGAAATATATTTTTTCATTGTTCTAAGCTTTCTTCCTTAATAGTCAAATTTAATGCACACCAAGTTACTAGGGATTCTCCTTGCACAGCATATTCAACTTCCTCATCAACATTTGAACAATCATCTAAAGATGTCATGCTCAGGTTATCATCAAGATCACTAACATGCTCAGATTTAGAAACAATTTCATTACCCTTAACAAGCATAGTCTTTAAATTAGGACAATCAGATGTGTAATGACCATGCCCTTGGCACTTAAAACACTTAATTTCAGTATGTTTAGAAAGTGGATTAAAAGTGCCTTTTTAATTTAAAGTGTTGTTCACCTTGCTCGACTGCTTCATGGCTTTCACTCTCAAATTCAAACTTAATCCTTTCCTTTTGTTGTCATCTTTACTTCATTTTAAGCTCCATTTATTGCTAGAATTTGAAATGATCTTGTTGAACTTTTTTGTTTTCGTTGTCTCTCCACTTTCATGGCTAAACTAATTAGATCCTCCATCTTTATATAAGGGTGTAAGTTAACCACATTAGCAATTTTTTCATTCAAGCTAGCAAGAAATCTAGACATTGTTACTTCTTCATCTTCCTCAATATTAGCTTTTATCATTAGCATCTCCATCACCTTATGGTAATCCTTGACTGACTTTGATCCTTGAATAAACCTTTATAACTTCTTATGTATTTTTTTTATAGTAATAAGAAGGCATAAACTGCTTTCTTATCACTCTCTTTATCTCAGCCTATGTCTCAATTGGATCTTTCTTATTTCTTCTTCTAGACTTTACAAGTTTACCCCACCAAACTAAAGCATAATTTGAAAATTCAACTGCAACCAATTTGACCTCCTGCTCCTCCGAATAATTATGGCATTTAAATATCATCTCAACCTTCCTCTCCCATTCAAGATAAGTTTTAGCATCATTCTTACCTTTAAGTGGAGGAATGCTCATCTTGATAGCATTGAGATTGTTATCATTCCTTCCAATTCGTACCTCCCTTCTTCTATTTCTTATGGAATTTGCATCATCACGATTTGAACCTCCTTCTTCTTCAACAAATAGAGGCCTTTAGGTAAGTCTTATCATACTCGATGACTCTAAATTATTTAATCTTATGTTTAAAGCCTTGAATTGGTCTTATATAGTCTTTATAAATAGCTTTATATCACTTCATTATTTTTTCCAGAACAAATAATAGTTTTCAATCTAAAAAAGAACTCTGTCAAGCACACTAACATTCAAGCCCTTTACCATTCAAGCTTGTTGTCCTCAATTGCACTTCAGAATAGATTTTCACATAAGATAAACCACTTTCACAAATTAAAATAATGGAAGGGAATAGATGGGATTAAAGACATAACAAATAGTGGAACGACATCATAATAACAAAAATCAAACTGTAGAAGGCATGTGAAAGAAAAAATGAAGATAAACTTATGGCAAAGTCTGATTGTTTGTACAGTACACTTGGCCAATTTTTTTTTAAATAATGCAACCTCTTTTTTTTTTTTTTTTAGCTTCTAATTTTTTTAAGGTAAAAAAATGAAATAGTAACCCTTGGATTCCTGTGTTAGATTGCTACTCTAAAGTGCATTCAAAATTCTTAGATTCTTGTGGTAGGCTACCAACTTCAACATTCACTCATTAGAAGTCTTTAAAAAATGCTTTTACTTTTGACTTCTGTATAATACACTCAACACTTTTAAACACTTTTTTTTATAATTTTCATTTTCCCAAAGAAGATATGAATATTGAACAAGATTAAAGGAAAATTCACTAATGAACAAAAAATGATAACGGATGAAAAAAAAAAATTAATAGCAGAAAGATCAATTAGGGCAAGATTGAATTAAAACAGAATGAGCAAAGACTGACTCTTTTTTTTTTTCCCACAAACTCTCTAAGATAGGATCATGATAGTAAGAATACAATAGCAAGATCAGATGAAAATACACTGATAAACAAAAATTAGCAACAAATGAAACAATCTAGGCAAGATCAAGACCGCAAGAGAATGAACAAAGACTACTTTTTTTTTTAAATTATGGAACAAACAAGAAGGTTAAGAACAACAATCAACAAATAGGACAAATAAGAATTTATCTCAATCCAAGCTCTGATACCAAATGATGCAGAACCCCAAGGTTATAAAGAATCTAAAATTCCTAGAACATACACTATGACAAGAACATGAAATGAAATGAACCCCCAAATGACAGATGCAAATGGAAACATAAATATTAGGTTGATTAAAAACAAGAATAAATTTACCTCAAGAGATCATCTCGCTAAGATCAATTCTTGTTGTAATTAAAGAAGACAAGCTATCCTCCCTTAGAAAACTTTGGCTAAGTCAAGAAGGAAACTAAAATGTTTCTTTGATATAATGAAACTTGATGTCTTATAAGGTTTATCCTCAAGCCTTTTTATAAGCTTCAAACCCTCTGAGAAACCCTAATTCAAAATACAACCTTGGGCCCGCAATAAGTTCGATCAAATAATGCTAAAATTGACTTCAGACATTAAAATATAAGCCCAACATATAACCATATACATCCTAAGCCCAAATTAATTGCAATGTGGTCCCAAACACTTATTTTAGTAGCAACATTTCTGGATGATATAACCCAAACAAATTAGCCTTTCATTTGGGCTGGACATGACTTAGATGAATGACTTTGATTTCCTTCACCAAGCCCGAGCCGTCCAAGTGACTTTCTTCTACATTCTCTAAAAATTTTCCCACATAAATTTGCAACAATTCCTTGAACTTCTTAGCTCTCAGTCTTGTAATTTAACCTAGAGGAAAATTCATATCATCATTCAAGCCATCAAACCCCTTGTCATCTGTGCTCACATCAACTTCATAATTAAAAGAATTGAAATTAACAACAAAAAGATTTTTCCAGATTGAAATTATTCTTGAAAAATGGCATCCTAATGTCATACTTAGAAATATCACAGTCAAAAGAAATTTGCTCTAGGTTCAATTTTGAGACCTCCTCTGGACATAAGTCCTAAGCCATTTCATTAGAGAACTGAAAGATGTTAATGGATCCCTATAATTCACTAAGAATCCTCGATTGATAAGAACTCATGTTTCAATTAATCCTTCCTTACCCTTGTAGATGAGTATTTCAATTAAACTTGACAATGGTAAGTTAATATAGGTAGATCGTCATTATGAGAAGGCTTTTTACCGAAGCAAATAATGTAACAAGTTGGGTCGTATAGCAAGAGATCGCAATTAGACTCTTCCTTAAGTGTTGATATCTCAGTACCCATTGATACTGAAAATCAAAGGTAAGTTTATTATCAACTTTGTTATTGACTTCAGGTTAAAAGACAAGAAAGTACTTCCTATTATATACATGGGAAAAATAAAACTCCTTTTAAGCTCGCCATGCAAACACTCAACAACCTTGTAATCTTATAATTGCAATAGATGATTCTTTTTCCTAGAAAACTTACCCTTATAATGATTCGAAGATTGTAGAAGATGGTCTCTCTTCACAGCAAGGTCAAAATGGTTATTATGTGAATCATAATGCTTCCTAAGATCATGTCAGGAACGTTTCTTATGTTCTATAGCAACATTTTAACCCTGTGGCAAATTCTCATGGTCATTGATAACAATAGAGTGGTTAGGCTGTGATACAAGCATGGATCACCATAGTAATAGGCTTAAAAGAGCATTACAAAAGGCTGAGAACCTTATACTTCTAGCAGACCAATTACAAGGCTACAAAAAAATATTCAAATCTACCTTGCAAAGATATGTAAACCACTTGATGAAGACATATTTTGTGGATCTCATTTTAAGGCATGGGAATTAAAGGAGCAGGTAGCCTTGTTTCATTATGCCATATGTGTGGGCCTAATTTAGAAGCCTATATTATGTGGGCTTATTTCATATTTAACTTTGCTTTGTCCTTAAGCATTAAATAGTTTCCATATTTGTTAATACCTAATGCATTGATTAGTTTCCTTATTTGTTATTACCTTAGGCATTAGGTAACCACCTAATGTGCTATTTCCTTATAGATTAATAAGTTGCCTTACTTGTTATTTTACGATAGGCATTAATTTAGTTACCTTATTTGTTCTTTCCTCTAACACTAAGTTGTTGTTAGGCTATAAATATTATTCTTTGGCACAACAAGACTTGGATAATTTTAAAGGATTGAATAATATTGAGTTTTCTCTTTTCTTTGCAAGTGAAGTATGCTTACATTCCTTGTTGAACAAAGAATTTGATATCTTATCAAAGTAATTTTTACTTTGTGGCAATTTCAGTTCTTGTTTTCTAAGCTTTATCATTTGTGTTTCCAGAAACAAGTATCTTAAAGGTTTAGTGGAGTGAGAGTTTAGATTTGGTCGTTCCCTAAATCAATTTTGTGTTGTCATTTTTGTCTCTTTACGCTAGGGTTCCATATCATGCTATTAAAGTGTGAGTGTGAATAATTAAACAATTTGTGTTCTATTATTAGCTAATGTATTCATTGGTGTGTATATATATGATCCATTAATGTACATTACAAATATGTGTGAAAATGTACAAGTTGAATTCATTTCTTATTACTTTAGTTTATCTATCTACTTCTTGAGTTTCATTTTTATAGCATAAGAGCCTGTAGATTTAATCATGGCTTCTTCAACATTTTCAACATCCATGCTTTCCTTTGCTATGAAGTCTAATGTTATTGCCTTTAATCATGCAATAGAAATCAAACACAACGAGGAAAACTTACTTTTCTAGCGTCAATAGATACTTACAGCCATTAAAGGCCACGATCTATGTAATTACATTTCTAATTCAAATATGGTTCCTTAAAAATTTGTATTTGAATCCAATGTTGCTCAAGGCAATCTTTCTACTGAATATCTCACTTGGGAACATCAGGAACAATTATTTTTCTCCTAACTACAATCTTAAATGTTTGAAAGCATGCTTATACATCTTTTTAGTTCTTGCACATCTTATGCAGCTTGGCATTGCATTCTAAATTTTTTTTATTCATATACAAAAGCTAAAGCACACTAGGATAAGGAAAAGCTAAGTAATAATAATGAGAGAACTAAAACCAATATTGAATATATGTTATGGATTAAGGCTCTTATTGGTGCACTTGCAATGATTGAAGATCCTATATATGAAATAGCAAATATTTAAATTGTGCTTGAAGGTCTTGAGATTGAATCTTTGCTCCTCACTCTGGAGATTAAGATTGAAAAGAATCTTAAGCTAGTCATGTCTAAGGATCATATTTAAATGAATCAAACTAAAGTAAAAACAAGTTCTAAACAACCTGATATACAACAGGTTTACTCTCTAGTAAAACAAACATCTTCTCCTTAAAATCTACACAATCACGTACCAAGAGGCTATAGTTATAAAGAAGGTCATGCTAGAGGAAGAATAAGAGGTGGATAACATTTAGTGGAGGTGGACTATCTATTAAGTTTGTCACAAGCCTAGTGATCCATCTTCTTTATGCTATTATTAGTTTCATTACAACTTTTAACCGTCATCGAATACATATTTTCAACCATAACATCTTAGTAATTAGTATTTTTCACCACAATCTTATAATAAATCACAAATGCATTTTCAAGCTAATAATTAGCTACAAATGCATTATCAAGCTAATGTTACTTTAATTCCAATATCTCCAACTTCATGCCTCCCTTAGTTATCTTCCTTTCATGTTAAATATGCAACTAATTCTACTGTGACACTAGGATTTGTCTATAATAACATATGGTATCCAAATTAAAGTGTCGCTATCCATATAACAAAAATTGAAGGCAATCTTGCCAACAATAGCAAATATCAAGGTTCAAATCAAGTGTTTATATGTAATGATGCAAGATTATATATTAAACATTTTAGGAGTTATGTTATTTCTTCTCTATTTACACCATCAGTTTCTCTTCAACTTAATAATTTGTTTCATGTGCCCTTTATTGCTAAAAACCTCATTAATGTCTAAAAATTTGCTCAAAATGACAATGTATTCTTTAAATTCCATCCTTATTTTTGTTGTGTTAAGTCGCAAGCCACCAAACAAATTATGTTGAAAGAAACACTTAAGCAAGATGAACTTTAGTACTTTGAGAATCTTCAACTTTTACTAGCTAGATCTAATTGTACAAAGTCTTACACCACTTATGTATCTTTATCAATACTTTTGTCAACTTCTTGTTTTAATGAATTAGTTATCAATTCAACTGCGTCTAGCCAAAATCTTTGTAATTTTGTTGTTTCTGCTTATACATTAGGAATTTCTAATAATAAAGAGTTCTCTATTTGGCGTTATAGGCTTGGTCATGCTACAAATCTATAATGTAACAAGTACTCGACTCTCATTATATTGCTCTTTCAAATAAAGAGAAATCTATCTTTTGTGTTGCATCTTGTGAGGGTAAATCGGATAAACTTCCTTTTCTACCTTCTCTAACAACTTATCCTACTCCATTACAATTGATTTTACTGATGTTTGGCTCCAGCCCCTTGTTCTTCTACTCAATGATCAATATAGTATATAGCCTTTGTTAATGCATACACAACACATACATGGTTATATCCTTTCTAAAAGAAATATGATGTTGTAGCTACTTTTTTAAATTTCAAAGTCATGATAAAACTACAATTTAATTAAAAAATTAATGTTGCTCAATCTTAAGGAGGAGGTGAATTTTTTCCTTTCACAATTTCCTAACCCAACATGGCATTTTACATAGGTTTGTCTATCTTTATTCTCATCAACAAAAATGGCACCCTAGAGAGAAAGCATCACCATATTGTAAAAAATGGTCTAGCGTTACTCTCTCATTCTAGTTTTACCATTTTCTTATTAGGATGATGCATTTACAACCTTAGCACATATTATAAATAAATTTTCTTCACGTGTACTTAACAATAACACTCCTTTTCGTAAGCTCTTTAAAATCTTCCCTGATTATTCTTTTCTTTGAGTCTTTAGGTGTACATGATATCCACTTCTGTGTTACTATAATAATCATAAGCGCTCTTTTCGAACTAAAGAGTATGTGTTTCTTGGATATAGTATCAATCACTAAGGATATAAGTGTCTTGCTCCCTCAGGTCGTGTATACATTGCTTGTGATGCTAAATTCAATGAAATGGTTTTCCCTTACCAATAAAAGACAACTTTAATAGTTATATCTTCTATGTCAGCAACTTCTTCAACCATTGCTAGTTCAATTCCTTTTCTATCCTTTTCTTCTATGCCACAACAAAATTTCCTAAATTGTCATTTATCAGTATTTCATAATAATCTAACTATGCTCATACATGTTGTTGTTACTCATGCTACAAAAATATGTGGGCTTGTTCTAATAATGTTGTTATATTAAAGTCTCAGGAAAATGTTTCCTCTAACACCAATAATAATTTTGCACATCCAAGCTCAAATAGATTAGCCACAACCTTAGCTCCCACTCATCCTATGGCTACTTAGGCCAATGAGGTAATTTTTAAACCAATAGTTTTTCTTACTTCAACTATATTGACTAGTCCTCTTGAAGCATTGTAAGAAGACAATTGGCATGATGCTATGCAAAGTGAGTGTGAAGCTTTGTAGTGAAATAACAAATGGAATATAGTCCCATTGCCACCTGGTAGGAAAGCAATACCATGCAAGTGGGTCTTTCGCATAAAAGAGAATCCAGACGGTTCAATAGCCAAGTACAAATCTAGGGTAGTGGCTAAAAGCTTCCATTAAGAAATAGGATCCAATTACACTATAACATTTTCTCCAGTTGTTAAACCTCCTACCATTATAGCTATTTTACAATTGCTTTGTCAAAAGGATGGATAATACATCAAATAGATGTAAACAATGCATTTCTAAATGGTGATCTTGAGAAGGAGGTGTACATGACTAAACCACAAGGCTCTAAGCATTCTAACAAGCACTTGGTATGCAAACTTCAAAAAAACTCTTTGTGGCCTTAAACAAGCTCCAAGAGCTTGATTTGAGAAGCTTACAACAATATTACATTAATATGGTTTTATTTTCAGCAAGTGTGACCCTTCCCTATTCATTTAAGGAAATTATTAACATTGCACTTATGTTCTTGTCTATATGGATGACATATTGATTACTTGGAGCTCTACTAATTATATCAATGAACTCAAACACAAGCCTAATGATGAATTTGCACATAAAGATCTTGACTGATTGAGCTACTTCCTAGATATTGAAGTTTTAAACATCAGAGATGGAAAATTGTGTTGTCATAAAGAAAGTACATAACAGATATGTTGACTAAAGCTCAAATGATGAATTCCAAGAGCTCACCTATGCCTATGGCTACTGATATAATGTTGTCAAAACAAGGCTTTTCACCCATGACTAAGCTACACTTATATAGATCTATAGTAAGGGTCTACAATTTGCTGCAATTACTAGACCTGAGATTGCTTTTGGTGTCAATTTATGCATCAACCCCTTGAGTGTCATTGGAATGATGTTAAAAGGATACTGTGGTATTTGAAAGGCACACTGACACATGGATTGACATAATCTAAATCTGAGCATGAGTCTCTTAAAGCATTTAGTGATGCAAACTAGGGAAATGATCCTGATGATCAGAAATCAACCTTTGGGATTTGTATCTATTTAGGTGACAACTTGGTTTTATGGGGAGCAAAGAAGCAGAGGGTGGCAGCAAGATCTGGTATTAAGGCTGGGTACAGGAGCCTAGCAAATAAGGTTATTAAACTTACTAAGGTACGATCATTACTACATGAATTAAAGATTTCTTATCATGCACTGCATGTTCGTTACTGTGATAACATGAGCATTGTGATGTTAACACATAATCCAATATTGCACAATAGGACAAACATATGGAATTAAATATCTTCTTTGTAAGGGAGAAAGTTGCAAGCAAGGAAATAATTGTCTGTCATATTCCATCAGATGACCAAGGTTGCAAATGTGTTCACCAAGCCACTTACAAAGTCATGGTTTGAGTTTCTGAAGGATAAACTTAGAGTGAGTGAGTGTCACTCTACCTAAGTTTATGAGGGAATGGTAACAGTAAAGTGGTTAGGCTGTTAAATTGTAAGTGTGAAACACGTGAGCTTCAGTTAAGAAAGTTGTATTTTGTTATGCATGTTGTGATTAGCCAATGTATTCATCAGAATATATATATATATATATATATATATATATATATATGATCCGCTGATGTACACAGTTGTATGTGAATACAAGATTTCATTTCTCATTGCTTCAGTTTATCTCTCAAGTGCTTGAGTTTTGTTTTCAGTCAAGCTCCACGAATGCAATCTTCTAAGAACCAGAACTTTAACCTCATCTCACTGATCAACCTCCTCCCAATTTCTTCTTGACCCAGTCATCTCCCATCATCTGCCCAATTTCCTTTTTGATCCAGTCATCTCCCATCATCTGCAACTTACTGGCCATATAATCTCACTACATAACTTCTCCAATATATTATCAGCTGCAAGAACATTATATAACTGGTGGGGATGTGTCCTTTTTCAACAGGAAGAATTTACATACAATTCTGGGCTCTTAAGGTTCAAGAAAATCAGTTTATTATGTGTTAGGTTTAGCCATGTAGCTTCCCTCTTACGGATCAAATACGTTGAATTCCTCATGTGTTTCATTCCTTTGAAGGTCAAGGACGCAATCTCGTCTCCTTTAATGCATTCTTTAAATTCAGGCACTATCTGTCATGGCATTGCAAATCGTCGTTCTCCTGTGAAGCACTGCTCATTTTTATCGTTGATCGAAGAGATTCCACGTCTAAATCAAAACTATGCGTGCAAAATACCAGTGGAACTGCACAAGGACACAAGAGAAAGTGCAACACTGATCCAATGTGGATATCATATACCTCTTCTAGTTCTTCTGCATTAATCCTCGACTTAGCAAAAGTTTTATTCAACTCTCTCTGTTTTTCTGGCTTTTCTGTGTTGGAATAATTTTTAAATTATTTATGGATTAGCATTAATTATTTTATTTGATTAGTACCTAATTAGGCAATTAATGTTACAATTTATAAACTGAGAATGGACTGGGTTTTTTATTTTAATATGTGTGGATAATCGGGGTTGGGTTCGATTATCCACAAGCCCGCTGGGCGAAAAACCCAACCCACAGCCCGAGAGTATTAATAATCATCCTGTCAGATTACTAATCCAAGATCGTTATCCAGACAGAGAGATTTTATGGGCTTAATTTTAAATCTAAATTTATTTTAAAGATTCTGGAGGATGTTTCTGAATAATATTGATTAATTATATTAATTAATAAAATCCTATAAATAATAGAATGAAGCCTTAGTTTCAAATACACACAAAATTTTTATAACTCTCTCTCTCTGCCGTCAAGACGTTCTGAGAAACACTCTTAGGTATTGTGGGTTGAACTCATTGGACTCAACCAACATTCGGAGTAACGATGTCGTCTCCATCAGGTCAGATAGTTGATTTATTCTCCCAAATTATATTTTGAATTACATGTTTTGATTTCGCTAAATCCAGTTCCGCTTTCAAATGGTATCAAAGCCCAAGGTTTTCTGATTATAAAATTTATGATATTTTCTTTTCGTCAAACAAATGTTAATTTTCTGGATTATGAAATTGTCAGTACGCAGAAACATTACTGCATATGTCCAATTTTGGGTTATAATTATCAAACAAAAAAAAAATTTTCTTTGACGTGTTCACTTGTAAAACGTCCCAATTTGCAAACTCAGGCACCGGTGAGATTTTCATCGGTTGCTAGCAAAACTTGACTTCACTACTATGTTTATTGGCGTTGCCAGCGAGTCTTGACCATGAAAACACACCGACGGTGAATCACGTTCAAGCCGAGGAACCAACCAACTGAAACCCAAATTTTTCCATTCAATTTTCATAAAACTTGGGACAGATTCGTTCGATATACACACCGGAATCCTGTAGATCGCTGAACGACAAACAAAAGGGCCAAATTTGAAGCCCTAAAACCATGAAAACCGACAGGTCAGAGATGGTACCCGTCGGGTCTCTGGTGGGTCAAAACGACCCACCAGAGGTTGAAGAAGAAGCACGTGGGCAAGGCCTACGCGCTCCTCTGGTGCGTGGTGGCGTGTGTGGCCACACCGTCAATCGGATCAACTCCAAAATTTTGGATTCGCCTCTACTCGCCCCGATCTAAATTATGGTGAATTTTGTAGAATTTTTGGAGCCCTGTGAATAGGAGTTTTGAAATTTTACAAAATTAAAGGGCTCAAAAATAATATTTAAATAAGGTATTTCGATCCGAGAAAATTTGTACCTAGACTAGATGTAATATGGGACCATATGTTAAACTCACTCTCCCTAATTATGTGCAATTAAATCATAATTAATATTTTTATATTAATTATTATGTTTTATTCCTATTTAAGTGTGTGCCTTGACTGGGAATAAACCATTGGAGAAATCTATCCTAACTTTAGATCACATACACCTAATGATTGCGTGTTCGCCTATCGTGGGCCCAATCATGGTGATATGTCTGATTATGAATAAATTTCCTATAATTCTGGATAGTTTAGTTGGCTTCATCAGGGAAGAGTCTGAAAATTGCGATAAGCCCATAAGAAAGTATATGTATATACATATATACATTAATATATGTTATATCGATGATGGATATACCCTATCGGTGTGATGTTATCAATATAATCATAAGAAAAAAATTCATTTATGAATCGTTGGCAGCATCCCAATCTAATGTCTTCATTGTTTCTTATATCCTATCAATGTGGAAACGATGGGTACATTTTGTTATTTCCTTTTATGGCCAAATCAATAGGGCATATGAGTTTTCTTTCATAATCTGTTATAATCCGAGACTTTAAATAGGATTATAAACCACAACTTGATAATACAGTTGTATAAGCTGATTTTGTAAAGGAAATCTTATTTTATGATTATGTTTCCGGGACATAATTAATATTTCCTTGTTTTGCTTTATCAGCTTCTGTGTTTCAGCAACTGTCTGTGGTGAAAACTCTGAACGGGACGAACTATGATGACTGGTATGAGTCCCTTAATATGTACCTGATCATCTCCAAGGAGGATTTAGCCATAAGAGATCCAAAACCAGCAGATCTCACTGCTGGGTCTAGTGCTGCTGATAAAGCTTATCACAAGCAGTGGTAAGATTCCAACAGGATCTGTTTGACGGTCATAAAATACACTATAGAGAAGACTATCAGGCAGAGCATTCCTGAGAAGGACACCGCTGTGGAATACCTTAAAGCTATGGGTGAAAAGTTTAAAAAGTTCGATAAGACGCAAAAGGCGTATTATCTTTCATTACTAGATAACACTCATTATGATGGAGTGTCTGGTGTATGCAAGCACATGATGAAGCTAGTGAATTATTTCAACAAGCTGAAATCTTTAAATGTGGACCTGGGCGAGAGTTATCTTGTCTACAAAGTCCTACAGTCTCTTCCAGCAGAATATGGGGTTCTCAGAACCACATATAACTCACAGGAAGCTGAGTGGACCATCGATCGGATGATGTCTATTATGACTCAAGAGGAGGAGTCATTAAAGAAATCAAATTCACGTGGTCATTCAGTGAACTACGTCTCCCATGCTTCATCAAGTAAGACTGGAAATGAGAAACTTAAAGGAAAGAAATTTGAGGGCAAGCCTAGTGGTAAAAGGTTCTTTGAGATCAAGAAAAACAATAAGAAGAACAAGGGTCAGAAGAACAGATTTAAGGGCAATTGTAATTACTGTAAGAAGCCTGGCCATAAAATCTCAGATTGCCTTAAACTGAAGTACAAGCGTGAGAATGAAGGTATCTTTCCTGAAACTGCCCCCTTAGCTCTAGTTTGTCTTGAATCCAATAACTTTAAAACCTCTATGGATACTTGGTGGTTAGATTCTGGAGCGACTGTTCACGTAACTAATTCCTTGCAGGGGCTCAAAGACAGGAGGAGCCTAAATGAGAGAGAAAAGACCATTCTGGGAGTGGAAGGAAGTTCAGCTGCAGTGGATTGCGTAGGAACTGTAGTTTTAAACTTGTACTCTGGACATACTTTAACTTTAAATAATGTTGTCTGTGTACCTTCTTTAAGAAGAAATCTAGTTTCAAGTTCTGTGTTAGACAAAGATGGATATTCATTTTGGCAAGGAAATGGCAGAATTGACGTTTATTTTAATTCAATCATTGTTGAAACTGCTAGATTACTGAATGGCTTATATTGCTTAAATGCGAACATTTGTTCAAATCCCACTCCTATGGCATCAATTAATACTGTCATAAGACATAAACGTCGAAGAATTGATGAGAACTCTTCCATGTTGTGGCATCGGCGTTTGGGTCATATCTCAAAAGAGAGATTGGAGAGAATGGTTAGACAAGACATTTTGCATGACTTAAACTTTCCTAATTTTGAATCTTGTATTGACTGCATTAAGGGAAAACTTCCCGCTAGAGCTAGGAAGAAAGGGGCAGATAGGTCTGAAGCTATTTTGGAATTGATCCACACAGACATTAGTGGACCAATTACTCCATGCGCTATGGGCAATTACAAATATTTCATAACCTTCATAGACGACTATTCCAGATTTGGCTGGGTTGATCTGTTGCATGAAAAATCTAACTCGCTAGATGCCTTTAAAGCATTTAAGGCTGTCGTTGAATTAAAGTCTGGAAAAGTAATCAAAAGTGTAAGATCAGATAGAGGTGGAGAATATTATGGCAGATATACTGAAACAGGGAGAAACCCTGGACCGTTTGCTCTATTCTTACAAGAGCAAGGGATTGAAGCTCAGTATACTATGCCTGGCACTCCACAACAAAATGGAGTTGCTGAGAGGCGTAATCGCACCTTGATGGACATGGTCAGAAGCATGATCAGTCACTCTTCGTTACCAGAATTTCTGTGGGGTGATGCCCTCAAGACAGCAGCCTATGTCCTGAATCAAGTTCCAAGTAAGTCTGTTGAAAAAACACCGTATGAGCTTTTCACCGGTAAGAAGCCTAGTATGAGGCACTTTCGTGTGTGGGGTTGTAAAGCAGAAGTGAGACCCTATAATCCGCAGCTCAAGAAACTTGATTCTAGAACTTTTAGCGGATTTTTTATTGGGTATTGTTCAGGATCCAGATGATGCAGATTTTATTGTCCCAGTCACACTACCAGGGTCATTGAATTTGACAGGGCCTTCTATTTTGAGGACGATTTGGATAGTGGGAGTGGTGTCCCTAAAATTATTAACCTGCATTGTGTGGATAACATCTTACCCATGCCATCATCGTCATCTCAACCAGTAGAACATGATATTGGAGATGACATCCTTGTTGAGAACCTGATTAATCCTATTGTAAAAGCTCCTGTCACTGATATAGAAGAGCCAGCTCTTAATTTGAGGCGATCACAAAGGATTTGTAGACCTGCAATTTCATATGACTATATAGTATACTTGTAGGAGTTCGAATCAGACACCATTGATGGCACAGATCCAATTACTTATAACGAGGCTGTAATAGGATCTCATTCATCTGAATGGTTGGAGGCTATGAATGATGAGATGTCCTCTACGTCTCGCAATCATGTATGGGAATTAACTGAGTTGTCAGATGGTTGTAAACCCGTTGGTTGCAAATGGGTCTTTAAAACTAAGAGAGGGGCAATGGTGAAGTTGAAAGATTCAAAGCCAGGCTTGTAGCTAAAGGCTATAATCAGAAAGAAGGGATCGATTATACGGAAACGTTCTCATCCGTATCTACTAAAGATGCCTTTAGAGTAGTAATGGCTCTTGTTGCACAGTTGAATCTTGAACTTCACCAGATGGATGTCAAAACTGCATTCTTAAATGGTGATTTACTTGAGGATGTTTATATGACACAACCTGATGGATTCACTGAGGCAGGGAAAGAACACTTAGTGTGCAAGCTGAAAAGATCCATTTATGGACTTAAACAGGCCTCAAGACAGTGGTATTTGAAATTTGATCAGAAAATTACCTCACTTGGTTTTACAGAGAACATTGCTGATCAATGTATCTATCAGAAATTCGATAAAGATAACTTTATGATACTCGTTATGTATGTTGACGACATACTCCTGGCTAGCAACTCAGTAGCCATGTTGAATGAGGTTAAACACATTTTGTCATGCCACTTTAACATGAAAGATCTTGGTGAAGCCTCTTTAGTCCTAGGAATTCAAATTCACCGTAATAGATCTTGTGGCACTCTTAGTTTATCTCTGACAACCTATATAGAACGAGTACTGAAGAAATTCAACATGCATACTTGCGCTCCTTGTGCAGCACCTGTACAGAAAGGTGAAAAGCTATCTAGATCATCTTGTCCCAATGATGACAATTCGAAAATTAAGATGAATAAGGTTCTGTATGCATCCGCTGTTGGCAGCCTTATGTATGCTCAGGTGTGCACACGACTTGACATTGCTTTCGCTGTCAGTGTGCTTGGTAGATACCTGAATAATCCTGGTCCTGATCATTGGAGGGCTGCTAAGAAAGTCATGAGGTACTTACAAAGTACAAAGCATCACATTCTTACTTTTAGAAGATCTGAGCCACTTGAAATTGTGGGTTATTCAGATTCCAATTATGCATCTTGTGTAGATGACTGCAAATCCACTTCTGGATACATCTTTATGATGTCTGGAGGAGCTGTATCGTGGAAGAGTTGCAAGCATTCAGTCACAGCTACCTTGACTATTGAAGCAGAGTATATCGCTTGTTATGAGGCTACCCGACAGGCCATATGGTTGAGGAAACTGATATCTGGCATGCATCTAGTTGATTCTATATCACGACCTCTAACCATATACTGCGATAGTTCATCTGCTGTAAGTTTTTGTCAGAATTATAGGAACTCCAGTCGTACTAAACACTTTGATGTTAAGTTCCTATTCGTCAGAGAAAAGATTGCTGAATCTCAGACTCATTTGGTTCACATTCCTGGTGAACACATGATGGTGGATCCGTTGACCAAAGGCTTGCCCATAGGAGTCTTTAAGAATCATGTGACTCACATGGGCGTTGTTAAAGAAATTTTGATGTAGCCTTGGTTTAGTGGGAGTCTAGATTAAAAATTTTTAAGGGATTTTGAATTGTTATTTGACAATTTTGAATATTATTTTGTGTTCCATTCAATTCAGTTGATGAAACTTATTTATGGAAATGTTAACATCACTTGAATCCCTATCGGTTTCAGTGATTTTGTGTATGGTTTCTCCACTGAATCTTGTATGGTTTATAAATATACACACATCCATGTGTCTATGTGAACATTATTATGCCTGATTAACTATTCGTCTATTGATCCAATAATTTAATTAATGTTATCCAAGTGGGAGATTGTTGGAATAATTTTTAAATTATTTATGAATTAGCATTAATTATTTTATTTGATTAGTACCTAATTAGGCAATTAATGTTACAATTTATAAACTGAGAATGGACTGGGTTTTTTATTTTAATATGTGTGGATAATCGATGATGGGTTCGATTATCCACAAGCCCGCTGGGCAAAAAACCCAACCCACAGCCCGAGAGTATTAGTAGTCATCCCGTCAGATTACTAATCCAAGATCGTTATCCAGACAGAGAGATTTTATGGGCTTAATTTTAAATTTAAATTTATTTTAAAGATTCTGGAGGATTTTACTAAATAATATTGATTAATTATATTAATTAATAAAATCCTATAAATAATAGAATGAAGCCTTAGTTTCAAATACACACAAAATTTTTATAACTCTCTCTCTCTGCCGTCAAGACGTTCTGAGAAACACTCTTAGGTATTGTGGGTTGAACTCATTGGACTCAACCAACATTCAGAGTAACGATGTCGTCTCCATCAGGTCAGACAGTTGATTTATTCTCCCAAATTATATTTTGAATTACATGTTTTGATTTCGCTAAATCCAGTTCCGCTTTCATTCTAGCCTTCTATTCTTTTTTCCTTTAGTTCATTCCCTTACTTTCTGGGGTCATTTGTGCCAAAGTTACGTTCAGCTCGGGTCTGAGTGACTAGTAGTCTTTGGTATGTATCCAAGTTGGTTTTTATACGTTTGAACAAAATAAATTAATTTTTCCAATTTGATACATTCTTATCTACATCAAATGTGTGTCAAATAGGTAACGTAGCAACACTAAGTATTAGACACATACTAAACCTAAACTTTAGTTTCCATGCTTTCTCTACTCATCAATAGTATCGC
Organism: Delonix regia; assembly: GCA_037074485.1. NCBI lineage: Eukaryota > Viridiplantae > Streptophyta > Magnoliopsida > Fabales > Fabaceae > Delonix > Delonix regia. The sequence continues at coordinate 14,574,981 of CM073449.1, forward strand.
CAAAGTAAAAACCTTAAGTTAGAATGACAGAATGTGCCTAAGTCATTCCTTACAAAGAAAAGATTCTGACTTCCATTCCATCCCCAAATTCCTTCTATCCACTTCCAATTTTGTACTTTCATTGTAGTGAGTCGATTAGGAAATTCTTAAATATAAGTATATCAATTAATTTTGTTTTCTTTTTCCAACATTATCAATTTAGGTTTAGTGAAATGCGCAAAATTCACTCAGGCTTTTAAAACACATCTTTGAGTAAAGAATTGTTTTGCAAGTCCTGTTGGTTCAGTTGGATTTCAAACACTTTAGAATTGATTAAAATTCCAGTTAATCACCAAACCAAGCTTGCAATCATTTTCTCTTTACCCTTTCAGATTGAATAATATAATTACTTTCTGGAAAAAATTAATTATTTGGTCCCTATACTTTATATGAGTTTTGATTAGTCTCTATATTTTTTTCAAATCAGTTCTCACATCTTTAAAAACCTGCAAATATAGCCCTATCGTTAGCTTTTTTACTAACAATGTTAGAGTCTTTGCTGACATGGAAAATTTTAAGAGACATCAGCTCATCTTTTAAGTCATATCAGATTCTAATAAAGTGTTATATTAACTGGAAAAAAAAAAAAACCCATCGCCAATATCACACACCGAGGGAACCCCATCGCAACCACCTGAAGGAACTTCGCAGCACATCAGCACATCAGGCTACTGAATGCGATTGTTTCTCCTGCATGTTCTTCCTTGATGATTTTTTGAGGGAAGAAAGGTAGTCTTATATCCATGAGAAACTTTATATCTCATTTCCTGTAGCTCCAAAATGACAATGTCTACTAATTAATATATAGTTCTAAAATTAGAGCCAAAGAAAATGTCCATAGCCTGGACATGTTCTTCTTCATTTACTGACTCTGTCACAAGACAAATTATTCAGAATCTTATTGTAGATTCATATTAGCTAATAACTCTTATGGTATCAATTGTCTTGGTTTGTATATTCTAGCCCAACAAAAATAAGAAAGAAAACAACATTGAAAATAAAGTGATTTATGAGAGTTCTAAATTACAACACCAATAAAGAAGGTCATAGCCAATTCACAAATATGATCAACTTCAATCTTCACTCATTAAGAGCGGCGCCGCCGAACTCCGCTGGCAAGAAGTCTATCAAGGGTGCCGGCAGGTTCAAGTTAACCCCGCGGTGGCTGTGGGTGGCGGCGGAGTTATTTCCCTCAGACGAGGTTATAACAATAGTTCAGATGAAGATTGAAGATCTGATGTGCTGCTTCCTTCAGTTGATGTGCGATAGGGTCCCTTCGGTGGGCAAGCGTTTAGAGTGTTTTTTTTTTTCATATTAGTATTTGATGCGACTTAAAAATGATCTGATTAGCTTAAAATTTTCCATGTCAGCAAAGACTTGAACGGAGTTAACGAAGAAATTAATGGTAAGGATATATTAGTATGTTTTAAAACATGTAGGAATTAATTTTACAAAAAAAAAAGTATAAGAACTAATTTTAATACTTATATAAAGTATAAGGACAAAATAATTAATTTTTTTTATTTTTTATGACAAATATGTATCAGTCATATTCAAATTTTGCCGCCTTACAAGGTGTTTGAGAGAATGGAGATTTAATTCAATAATTGCAAGTTCAATCCTCTTATAACGAAAATAAAAATATGAAAAATTAAAATATTACGCTTTACAAATTCAATCATAATAATTGAAAACATGCCATATTGGTAATAATGAGTTGCCAAGAACTGACCTGAAAAATTCATAGATAGAAACTATGACAATTCTACGACCCGATTTATGGCATGTCCCACCAAAACATACTAATACAAAACTTTGCCACGTAAATCACGACACATACCATAAGTGATACCATAAAATAATCTAGTTTATATAGTACAACATATAAAGCGGGTACAGTTTGTGACAAACATTTTTCACATATTTGAGAAAGTTATATTACACAGTGAATGGTACAATTGAAACAAACAAAAAATGCTTCAAGAGATATATACAATATGCAAAATTGCATTCCTTTAGAAAGCACTGCTACACCCCTTTAGAAAGCATGCCATACTTCATGCCACCCTAATGAATAAGGCTAGAGATTCATGGCGGAGCGATGGACAATGTCGTAGAGAGAGAGAAGAATTTCGGCACCAATCAATGCAATAATGAGCCACTCTAGAAAATCTGATTTCCTATTTTGAAGAATTTCTTGAAGAAATCGAATATTGTGCTGCAAAATAAAAAATGGAGGGTCTAGTTAAATTGCAAATTGAAAGGGGGGAGAGAGAGAGAGAGAGAGAGAGAGATAATGCACTGCAGCATCCAGATATGAAAACAAAATGAGAAAGTACACAGATTTTCGAGACAGAAATTTCACCTCCACAAATTTCAACTTAAAATCAAGACTTGCAAATCTCTGAGTTAATTCAAATTCATCCCTGAGGTACTCCCATATCTGAGCATATTTGGCATCTTTCCAAGCAATATCAGATCTGTTGAAATTATTCACATAACTCTTAGTTGAATTAATACACCTTGACAATTTACTCTAATGTAAAGCATTCTCATAAGTTCTAGAGTAAGAGTCATAATAATGCTCTTAATATAGTCTTATAAAATGATAATCATAAAGAAGACCAACACAATTAAAGATAACATATATTGCAAAATGTCATTCCGTGAAGCTTAGGCAGAAATATAGGCATTCGAATTTATTTGTTTAATTTTTATCATATCTGAAGAAAAAATCAATCACTAAAAAGAGATGCATAGACCAATTGTAACATAAAATCTAAAAGTTTTCTTTAAGCTAATGATGTAACCCCCAGCATTATGAGCAATATATGGATATGGGTCACCCTAGGCAGAAAACCCAGAAGAGAAACACCTCCGTACAAGGATTACTGGACTTGGAAGAAAACAGAAAAGATAACAAGGACGCCTCTAGCTTTTGAGAGGCTAGAGTCACTTCCTTCCTCCAAAACTTACCTACTTCACCCCAGTGCCACCCTCTCCGATTAAGCTCCTAACAGACCTCTCTCTCCCTTTTCCAGCCAACTCACAGCATCTAGTTAGTTATCCACGTCATAAGCTGCATTAGTCCCATCTGGTACCTCCTCACATCCTGAGCTACTCTCACCCTTTTCCTTCGTAACAGTGGGCCTCCTAGGTCTCCACTCACCCTCCTTAAACTGCCCTGCTCTTCGCCATGACTTCATGAAATCCTGAGCCCTCCTAAAATTCTCTTTAAGCTCAGTAAGAATGGCACTACGGTCCTGTAACTGAATGTTGACTTCCTCCACATTAGATGGTTCCTCATTCCACTGAAAAAAGTAGGTGGATCTCTCCCATAAAGAGCTTTTAAGGACCAGGAGAACGATTATAGGCAGTGTTAAACCAAAATTCTGCCCCAACTAACCACTTACTCCAAGAAAGAGATTTATGTCCAGCAAAACAGCATAAATATGTCTCCAAACTTCTATTAACAACCTCAGTTTGGCCATCTGACTCCGAATGATATCTGGAGCTATAGTTTAAAGTAGTACCTGCCAACTTGAATAATGCATGCCAAAATTGACAAACAAAAACTTGATACACGCTGACATTTGGGGACCCTCTAAACTTAAAACATCTCGGGCAAAATGATTTGTTACATTTGTTGATGATCACACCAAACACACCTGGGTTTATCATGTAACAGAAAAAATATAAGGTTACCAAATTCTTCACATATTACAACGTTGTTTAATATCAATTCCAAACCCAAATAGCAGTTCTAAGTAGGAAATGCCAAGAATATTTCAATTCTATTCTTGGAGATTACCTAAACAACCATATAATTTTTCATCAAAGCTCTTGTATAGACACCCACAACAAAATGGGATACTAAAAGGAAAAATAGGCACCTTTTGGAGAATGCACAGTCCATAATGATAACCACCAATGTTGCCAAAAGTCTCTAATGGGAGATTGTGCTCATACCACTAGAACAACAAAATGCCTTCTAGAAACCATAAATTTCCACACACCTTGCTAAAAACTCCTTCAAACCTACCCTGATCCTCAAACTCAGTCCACTATACCTCAAAAGATTTTTGGCTATACCACATTTGTTCACATATGTGATAGGGGTAAACTTGATCCCAACTCTCTTAAGTGTATCTTTGTTGGCAATTCTATAACCAAAAAGGGATATAAATACTTTTCTCCTATTACCAAGAATTTTTACATCACATGTGTAACACTTGCCACATCTAATACAAAATTTTTGTTCTTAGCAAGAGTAAAAGCATAAATATTTATAGTGTATGTTATAATCTACTTGGTAATGAATTTCCATGAATTTCCATGATGTATAATTTACAGTTCAGTTAAGAAAATATCGTGTTAGGCTTACAGAAATAGGTTATTCCCATTATCTGTGCCGATTGCACTCCAGAAGTTGGAGTGTGACAACATGGATGTAACCTTCATTGAAAATCAACCTTATCATGGTCATCGAACATGAATCATGAGGCTGCTATTTGAATCATGAATTATAAATCGTATCTAATTATAAGATTCAGAAACACAATAAAAAATTACTTTATATATGATATACCACAAATAAAATAATATTATAAACCATATATATATATATATATATATATATATAATATCCGTCATCTTTTTATATTAAAATAAATGTCATCTGTTTGTATATACTAAAATAAATCTATATATATCTGTTTATTTTAAAATAGAACCTTTTATCTTAATATAAACAAACATATAATGTTGTCACTGTGGCGAGGCTTCACTTTCAAAAAGGAACCTCAAATCGCGTGCTTCACACTCCTTGATAAAGGAAGCACATGCATTAAATTAAGAGCTGAAATGTTGCTTCATTTTTAAATGAAAAGTGTGTGACCCAACACTGCAGCTCTTCAGAAATCGCCAGGTCACTGTGAATCACTGTTTCTGGCACAAATTATGCAATTCCAGCAACTAAGACATGCGATTCCGGCAATTCTGCGATTTCCATTTGCAAATTGAATAGTTCAGGAGCTGAATTGAGATGTTTCGCATGATTATCGATTTGATGACCATAAACTTTATTATCCCAAAACACCCATTCAGGGGAAGAATCAATAGACTCAAGAGGAATGGGGTTTTCTCTATGATGTTACATCTATCCCTAATCTTGGAAACAATGTCAGCCACAATTTTAGATCTTAACGTTTGGCAATCTAACACTATCTTCCTGCCCTTAATCTGAACCAGGGAGCTCAAAGCTATAGAAGAGTTACCTGCCTATGCAACTATTCCAGCCCTTACAATGTTCTCAAAGGAAGATAGTTCTAGATTGCCAAACGTTCTTTGTAGCACTTCCATTTGCTCCTTGCTAAAAAGGGTGGATTTCGGCAGAGGTTTCTCTTCAGCCTCTGCCTTTATTCCTTTGCTTGAATTTCCGGTTGGCTGGTCTGCTATGGATCTTCCAAGTTCCAACACAAGTCCTCTATTTCCTGCCTTATGAAAGTGATGACACCATGCCTGATTCATTTCTTCAGTTTATAACCTACTCCTAGATTTTGCGCCTCTTGAACAAACAGTGTTGATGACTCAGAGATCATTTGAGAGTTATCCTCTAGTCAACTTTTTCCTGCTTTCTTCACGTCTAACTTCAGAGAAGGCCTCCCTAAGTGTATGAGAGGTCTAGTTCCCATAATCCTTCATCAGACCTCAGAAGTATTAAAAACTAAGAATTTAAAAATTCTCTTTCTTTCAACTATTTTATTGTAGTTGGCAGCATCTGCATTTCATGATAATTATATGTTTCAAATACATTCAACCATTGCCCGTGTCTTATAAGTTGTAAGGACCGTGAAGTTTTGAGTCACTGCCATTTCTCCTTGCCTAAAGCCATGAAGAATTCCTTAAATTTCAAACGACTCTGTTGCATCGTCAGTTGATGAATATGTATCACAAGCTGCCACCCATATTTTTTTGGTTGTATCAAAAAAGAGAAAGTTCTCTCCAATTTTATTGTTCATGGAATTGATGAGCCGTAGTGATCATATTGTTTTCAGCCTTCCAAATTTTAAATTTTGGATCACCCCTATCAGGGGTATGGCAAAATCAGATAGGTAATTAATTATCCTTTCCTTCACCACAAGTGTACATGTTGAGCCCAATACCACAGGGCCCAATCTTACTAAGACTTATTAGAGGAAGAATAGGCAGGAGAAGGGAGGTCAGAAGGCATGAGTTAGTTAGAGGAGAGAGAACGGAGAATAACGAACATGTATTTAGCTAGAGAGCTACGTTGAGGGAAGGGGGGGTTATGGAAAATTTTCCTTTCTTGCATCATTTTCTGCTTCTAAAACATAGTTTGAATGCTACAGCAATGGAGGGAGCTTCAGAGGGTCTGACAGAACGAGATACTGGAAGATTTAGGAGATTGGAGTTGCCTCTGTTTTCTGAAGCGGATCCACTGGCGTGGGTTTTCAAGGTAGAGGTATTTTTCTCTGAATTCTGTCTCAGAGGAGGAAAAAATGGAAGTTGTAGCTGTTTGTATGGAAGGAAAGGCCCTCAACTGCTGCAGTGGGTGGAGACACATGACCCAGTGCACTCATGGCCAGAATTCAAGAAGGCAATGATGAGGAGATTCAACCAACGGCAACTGGGCAATGACCATGAAGTTTTGATGGCGTTGAAGCAAGAATCAACGGTGCCGGACTTTAGGGAGAGGTTCAGACTTGTTACAACTCCAATGAAGGACGCACTAGAGGAGGTGTTAATTAGGGCATTTAAGAACAGACTCAAGGAGGAAATACGAGCAGAAGTGCAGATGATGCAGCCTCAGTCTCTGCAACAGCTTATGGATATGGCTACTAGTGTGAAGGTAAGATATACAGTGCTGGATAAGCTTAAGGAAAAGAAGTTCTCTAGAGTGATGAAGCCATTCACAGAAACCCGATGGGCTGGGTTCAAACCAAGTCCACCCAAGTGGACAACCCAACAGAAGGCCTCGAAGCAGACATCAATAGGAAGCAAAGGGAATGACGAGAAGGGTGGAGGTAGTGTCAGTGCAGAAAGAAAAAATTCTACTGGTTCTAGTAGTTCAAAAGGAGGAACTAAGAGGCTCTCTGAGGCATAAGTTAATAGAAGAAGGGGGCAGGGCCTATGCTTCAAATGTGAAGAAAAGTTCAGTCTGGGTCACAAATGCAAGAACAAAGCCTTGCAACTGTTGATTCGCTTAGAAGAAGTTGACGGTGAAAACATAGAAAAGAAGGAAGAATGTCCTCTACAGAGAAGGAAGAAGGTGCATTAATGGCCTTATCCATGAATTCGATAGTAGGAATTACCAACCATCAAACTATGAAGATGAAGGGCAAGATTAATGGAGAGTTTGTGTTAATTCTAATTGACAACGGAGCCTCACACAACTTTGTGTCAGCAGCAGTGGTGGGCAGATTAAATTTACCTATACAGGAGACCAGCAGATACTCAATTACAGATGGAAATGGGTATAAGGTAGAAGGTCGAGGGGTGTGTAAAAATATTGAAGTTGAGGTACAAGGTGTGAAGATTGTACAACCATTCTATTCCTTTGAGCTAGGTGGGGATGACGTTGTGTTAGGAATTGAATGGCTTTAATCCCTGGGTGAAGCACAAATCAATTGGAGGCACTCAACACTGAAATCTAGAAAAGGTAAGGAATGGGTGTGTTTACAGGGAGATCCATCCCTTACCAAGACCTTGGTGTCTCTAAAGACTACTAAGATCGGTTAGAGGAGAGGAGCAAGGCTTTCTTATAGAGTTTGGTGAAATTTCACTCACTAAGGAACCACCACTCACTGACCCACAGGTGCAGAAGATACTTACTGAATTTACTGATGTTTGTCAAGATCCCATAAGGTTGCCTCCACATCACTGTAGGGACCATTCTATAGTGATTAAAGAAGGGAAGGATCCTCCTAGCATCAGACCCTATAGGTATGGGCATGCACAAAAGGCAGAAATAGAATAGATGGTGAACGAGATGTTGGTGGCTGACATTATTAGACCCAGTAGTAGCACTTACTCTAGTCCAGTCCTTTTAGTTAAAAAAAAAAAAAAGACAGGAGTTGGCATTTTCGTGTAGATTATAGGGCTCTAAATAAGATAACTGTACCGGACAGATATCCCATACCTATGACTGTTGAGTTGTTGGATGAGTTGGGGGGTGCTACGATTTTTTGAAGCTGGATTTGAAGTCAGGCTACCACCAGATACGCATCAAACCAGGTGATGAGGAAAAGACAGCCTTCCAGACCCATGAAGGACATTATGAGTTAATGGTTATGCCATTTGGACTCACTAATGCTCCTTCTACATTTCAATTCCTTATGAATGATATTTTCAAACCTTATTTGTGCAAGTTTATATTGGTCATTTTTTTTTTATATTAATGTACAGTACTGACTTTTCTACTCATATGGAGCATCTTAGGACTGCCTTGGAGATTCTTAAGGAGCAGAAACTGGTGATTCATATGAAGTGTATTTTTGCACAGCAGAAATTGGAGTATTTGGGACACCTCATCTCTGCCCAAGTAGTGGAGGCTGATAAGAGTAAGATTGAGGCTATGGTGACATGACCACCCAAAGACCTGAAGGCTCTTAGGGGGTTTCTCAGGTTGACGGGTTACTACAGGAAATTCATCAGAAAATATGGTAAAATAGCTGCACCATTGACTAACCTATTGAAGAAAGGATGCCTTAAGCAAACTGATTAGGCACAAAGGGCATTTGAAGCGATGAAAACAGCCATCTTGACAATCCCCATGCTAGCTTTACTAGTCTTCACCAAGCCCTTTATAGTAGAAATGGATGCATCGGGGAAGGTTTGGGATCTGTACTCATGCAAGAAGGAAGGCCCATTGCTTATTTTAGTCAAGTATTACCCATAAGAGCTAGACACTGCTCCATATACGAAAGGGAGCTGATGGTAATTGTTTATGCAGTAAAAAAATGAAGTCATTACATGCAGGGCAATCCTTTTATTATAAGAACAGACCAGAAGGCTTTGAAATTTCTGCTGGAACAAAGGGAGGTGGAACCAGACTATCCGAAGTGGGTTTATCGATTGATGAGTTATAAGTTTGAAATCCAGTATAAACCAGGGAGTGAGAACAAGACTATAGATGCACTATCAAGAAGGGGTGAAATGGTGGAATTGAAGGCTTACTCATTATAAAATTACGAGGGAATGGAAACTTTAGATGAATAGGTGAAAAAGGATGAGAAACTGGCAAATATAGTACAACAAATAAAAGCTAGACAGCAACCACCAGAGGGGTATAGCTTAAAGAATGGGTGTCAGTTATACAAGGGAAGGATGGTCATTCTAAAAAATTCTCCACAAATTGAGTTGTTGATGAAGGAATTCCATGATTGACCTATCAAGGGCCATTTGGGGTATTTGAGAACCTACAAAAGGGTGGCCGAGATGGTGTACTAGGATGGCTTGAAAGAACAGATCCAAAATTATGTTGCTAAATGTCACATATGTCAAAGAAATAAGTATCAAGCTCTTCATCCAGCAGGCTCCTCCAGCCTTTACCTATTCAAGCAAATTTGGGAAGATTTGAGCACGGATTTTATTTCTAAGCTCCCAAAGTCAAGGGGATTTGACACTGCATTGGTAGTAGTTGATAGGATGACCAAATATGCTCACTTTGTTAGGTTGAAGCACCCTTTTACAGCAAAGGAGGTGGCCAATATCTTCACTCAAGCAATTATTCGATTACATGGATTTCCTAAATCTATTGTGTCGGACAGAGACCGGGTATTCATTAGCCAATTCTGGAAGGAGATCTTCAAATTGGCAGGCACTCAACTTAAGTATAGCTCAGGATATCACGCGAAGACTGACGGGCAAACAGAGGTAGTCGACAGAAGCATGGAGATGTACCTAAGATGCTTCACAGGGGAGACCCAAGCAATGGCAGACTGGATGAATTGGGCGGAATATTCGTTCAACACCTCTTACAATAGATCAGCGGGATTGTCGCCCTTTAAAGCTGTCTATGGTAGAGATCCCCCAGCTTTACTGAGGTTGGAGGATGTGAACCCACTGATTAGAGAAAGAAAAGCTATCCTAGTCCAACTTAAGGAGAATTTAGAAAGATCAGAGGAGTATATGAAACTTTGGGCTGATTAAAAGAGGAGGCATGTAGATTTTGCAGTGCGGCACATGGTTTATCTATACATCAGAACTTAAAAGCTTAGGAACTTAGGAAAGAGGGCTAATGAAAAGTTGAGGCCGAGGTATTATGGGCCCTATAAAGTGCTAGAGAAGGTGGGACCAGTGGCCTATCGTTTGGAGCTACTAGTTGCTACAAAAAATCCACCCCATGTTTCATGCATCTCAGCTGAATAAGTCACTGCAGGCTACTTGCACAGCTCAGGAGATACCAGTAGAGTTAACAGAGGACTTGGAGCTTCAAGTCCAGCCAAAAGAAGTCAAGCGAGCTAGGAAGATGATGGATGGGAGGGTGGAGATATTGATGAGTTGTAAGGGACTACCTGAGTCAGAAAGCACATGGGAACACTATGATGCAGTGCAGAAGCAATTCCAGAATTCCTCCTTGAGGACAAGGGCAAACTCATAGGGGGGCTAATGTTGAGCCCAATACCACAGAGCCCAATATCAGAGGAAGAATAGGCGGGCAAGGGGAGGCAAAAGGTGTGAGTTAGTTAGAGGAGAGAGAAAGGAGAATAACGAACATGTGTTTAGCTAGAGGGCTGCATTGAGGGGAGGGGGTTATGGAAATTGTGGAATCTGGTGGGAGAGACTCAGACCTCTCGAAAGTCTGAGTTTTTTTTTCCTTTCTTGCGTCATTTTCTGCTTGTAACTCAAGAGTTCGAACACCAGTTCATCTCTGCAATTTCAACTCTGGTTCATTTCTTAATACTATCAGAAGTTCTTTTTCAGGTCCCATCAGTACATCATCACTGACTGCAACTACTGAAGGAAATTATGGCTATTTAGTTGCTGCACTATGATAAGGAAAGGCAAAGTTTAGCTCACTCCATGGCTGCTTCAAGTGGCTATTTTAAACATGGAACCACTCTTTTCAGCATTCAGGGCCATGGTATTTCTGTACTTAGTCATATGAAATTGTCAAGCCTACGTGATCTCTGATGCCATGAAGAAAAATCAGAGTGTGATGCCTCTGATTACTTGACTATTCAGGGTTAAGGAAGACATAAATAAATGAGAAGACACGGCCATCAAATCAGCCATTAAATCCCAGGAAACCAGCAAAATAATTTGAAATTAAAAATATATGATAAGGAACAAAATTAGACAAAAACATTAACAATAATTACAATGAAATCAGACCTAATCACATGATTTGCCAATATAAGGGCCAATATCATTTTCATTGAGCACTATAGCAGTTTTGAAATCTTTATATATTTTATCATCTTTGTAACTCGGTAATGTAGGTCCCGTAAGTCATTCAAGGTAAAAGGGTTCTTGTATTGAAGGTTCAGAGTAACTTAAGGTTTAGGGTTATTAATACTTCAGCATTATTAAAACAAGACAAGGAACTAGAATTATTTTGAGCTTCTGTATTAAAAGGGCCCATTTTAATCAATTGTGACGCATCACCAACTCTTGGTTTATCAGATAATAAGTTATTAAAGTATCAACATTTTTGTTCTTCCTAAAGCTACTCCACTGCTTGTCTCCTTACCCATATTTACCCCTTCTTTCTATTCTTTCCATCTCCAAGATCCTACAACCCAATAATAACCTACCCATTATAACATTAGTGTTTGCTTTAAAATAAATTGACTTCTGTAAAATTATTGACAAATTACAAATTCCGTCTAACATGTACGCCATTTACGTGTACTAAAACCAACCATGTTAACTAGAGCTGCATTTGGGAAACCCAGGACTTGTTTGTCTACTATTTGAAAATAGTAAACACAAGTTCTATAATTCTTTCCAACTTTAATATTTTGGTCCCATGAACAAAAGCATTACCTCTCAAATAGTCCAAGCTTAAGAATTACATCAGCAAGATTTGAATTTGCCTTTCCCACCAACTGAAATAGCTTTTTCCTCTGCATTTTAAATTTTCCTGTCAATTCCATCTCACGGTTTATGTCAGTAAATTCTGCAACCATTCCGTCAACCTGGCAAATAAGGTTTTGGGGCTGGGGTTAGAGTAATGTCAACAGCATATCATGCATCAGAAAAATGTAGAACATACCTGTCGTCCATAGTAGTCAAGCGCAATACTTTGACCAAGAACACTACCAATAGTACGGATTCCATCAATATTCAGGTACTGTAATGTTATGTAATCCAGCCCACCTTGCATCCAAGTGCTTAAAGCAGGTTTTTCTCTTACTTCATACTCTACAAATTTTTTTATCAAAAAAGTAAAATAAAAGATAATGTAAAAACATAACATTAATCCTGTAAGACATCCTCTAAAAAACATGAACTTTACAAACCTAAAATTATAGTAAATAAATGTTGTCACAATACAATGACATCTCCAGAAAAAATAAATTAACAAACAAGAAAATTAAAAAAATAAAATAAAATGAAAGAATTATATATTTTCTTTTCTAAAGAAATATGCTAGGGTGCAGAAATATTCATTATTCTTAATTAAATTTTCTGATGTGCCTTATATACGTGAAAACTTTTATGCATACAAGGGGAAGAACAAAGATAGTTACTCTGTGTAGCAGAAGAAAGATGAAGCTTGTACATCACCAGGGATGAAGATTATCCTATACTTCTGGCTTTTTCTGCAAGCAGCTACACCATGGTATACTCCAGAAAATTATTAGATAATATAATGTTGATTGAAAATACAGTTTTAAGGTTGCCATACAACCATTGTAGAAGACAGATTGAGTTACTAATAAGAGAACTAATGGTTTCAAGGGGAATGCTGCCCCATAAAATGCACAGCTTTTAACAGAAAAGATTTAAGTACGGTATCTCCATTTACTCATCTGAATGCTTCTACAAATACAGTAAGCCTAGTTCAAAGAAGAGTGGAAGCACATGATGGCATGACAGAATCTAGAGTTTAACATCCCAAGGTGCTGTTTGAAGTGTCATGTTGTGCCATAGATGAATGTCCAACACATGTCAAATATGGACTTGACTCCTTATATGAAGGGTCACTGTTTTATAAGTCTAGCTGCTCATCACTCTCACAATTTTTCACAACCGTGTAGTGTGTCAGCCTTTTATTTGTAAGCTACTGAGCTCACATACACAGACAACTATATAGTTGTTACACAGCACAGGCGTGAGTTGTGTCCAAACGGTATGCAGCCAAGTTAATTATTTCCAAAATATCCTCAACAAGGTCAAAAGGAACATAAAATTCAACATGTTAAAGTCTCATAATTCTTTTCAAGTAAAAATGAGAATGCATTTAAAATATCACAAATATTTATGTACAGAGTAAGTGATATATCTGAGTGCAACTACTGATGACAGGAAAGATAGACTCAAACCAACAAATAGTCTAGCTCTACTATTTTGCTCTTATCAAGTTCAAAAAACCTGGACCCTGGACCCCAAGGCCCCCTCCCTTTGGACCTGTCATTTAGTATAATCAAGAATACCACTAATGAATCACACGAAGGTTGTGAAGGCCAGTGATGAAGAATGGGAAGGGAACAAAATAAAAGGAATAAAATTCTCAATATTGAAAATCAATTCAATATATCAATAATAAATGGGCAACAACTATAACTGACTAGAGGCATCTCTAAAGAAACAATATGTATTAACATAACCCTAGGCCCAAAAGCCTAACATAATCCAAAGCCTAAAAGGCTTTATCCATATGCCTAATTAAAACTTAAGTTACCCCCATTGCCTATATTATTAAACCTAATTTCCAAAAAATGATTACATTGCTACATAATAAAATAAATAATAGTTCTATCATTTCATACTGCATTACTCAGCCAAGCTATTGGAGCTCAATTTTTTCATGGAAGAAATTTTGTTTGAGAGAAAAGAAAATACAACTTTGAGGATATTTTTCACCCATATATCCTCCCAAAATCTTATTTTTTAATCACCATTCAGCGTCAAAGAGACTAGAGGCCTAAAAGACAAATATCCTTGTTGCAGGAGTAATAATTACTGCTTTGTTGCCATTGCATGACATATACCATGTTCCAGTTCCATAAATTACAATTTCTTGCAGATATTTAAAACATCATTCAAACGGTTGACCTTAAAACATAGAAATATAGCATACAGTTTAGAGAATTTTATAAAAAAATCAAAGAATTTTACGGTAAATGTTTATTGGATATAAGAGCTCACCATCCTTTCTCATTTCAGGAAGCAAACCAGAAGCATGTCTTTCTACAATTTTAAGATAGCCATCAACTTCATCCTCAGGGACATTAAACAAGACAATAGAACCATACTGGAAAACAACCATGTAATAGTAATTGCTACCACTCAAGCAGGAAGCACTTGAACCCTGAAACAAAATGTAGTTTATATTTATTGCTGCCAGTATTATGACTTCCAAAGTATTGACAAAAAATTCTGGCAGGCTAAAATCAGAAGAGCCCAAGATACACGATTATCTGAATCATCCTATTGAGTGTATATAATAAAATTAATTATTCTTTCAATGAGTAGCAGTATATTTTCACAAGCAGATGGGAATCTCTTCTCACATATAATAAACTACCAAGATAATGAAATGAAAAATGAAAGTGATAAAAATTATGAGCAATGCCAGAACATTGGTTTCTAAATTTAAAAAGAAATTGTACTAAGCCTTATTAACCAAATCTTGCTATCCAAGAATTGCAATTCAGATTATCTGAATCTGTTTTAAATTGATCATACTATATACTTCTATATTAATATTATTTTTGTCATTATTGCTGGGATTATAGTTTCAGAAACACCTAAAGCAGAAGTTTGGTGGCACAACTTCAATAATATCTTCCATTTATGCAAGATTTATTTGCAACTTTGAAGGGATTTTTCAACGATGACTTGTTTGATGGAACAATCATAACCATCTAAATGCACTATCCCTATATTCGATTAAACAACATTTCATATACTACAACAAATAGTTCAGTCAATTATGCCAATCTAGAATATTAGTCATCAAGCTAACTAAATAACTAATGCACAACAAAAATGATATGCAGAAAACCACCCGACACAAGCCAAAAGCTCAAACAAGTAAGATATTAAAATAAAAATCCATTGTCAACATTCCTTAAAAAATATGTAAGTCAAAACTGCCAACTGATAGCATAACAGAGTTTCTGATAAAAGCAACTAGGTCAGACCAATTTAACTACTTGAATTAAAAATTTCTTGCAAAGAAAATCATCATAATCACCATTTCGTTCAACAAATTCCAAGCTCAAAGCTACCGAAATCAACATTTTTAACAAGCCAACATAATGCAAAATGAATCCATCTAACAAATATTATTCTTTCTTGACCAGAAAACAAAAAATAATAATAATGATATTCTTTCAATCCCAACATTATACAGAGCCCTATATCTTTCGCACTTCCTTTAGTTCTTTAAGTAGCACAATTTTAATATCCCCACCTATAAACAACATGCACATGGCACAAGCACAAAAGGAAGACTGATTAAGTACAGCATACAATACTTTTATATTATCAGTAGCTGGGTATTCACTAATTGGTGCCTTTGTCCTGTAAGAACAATAAGTACCAGCAAAATTATTTCTCTAACTTCTACCCATTCCTAACCTCACTCTAAAATGAGGCTTATAGAATAGGTCCTCAAAACTTCTGCAGCATTCTTAATGACTTTCTGCATAAAGTAACAAAAGCATGCCTATATATATTGATACATAAATGATGAAATTTAGAATAAGTTAGTTAGGACTTAGGAGGTACACAAGAAAAGTCATTTGACTAACAATTTCCTGCTCCTACATAAAGGAAAAGTTTTTATTAATACAAATACTCTTTCCTACATACCATATTATGTTACAATAAACCCAAAACTTTTTGCAATTAAATATACTGCAAGAGCATAGCTGGACTTATACATACCTTGGAATCCAAAAGATTGCCGAACTTGAGAACGACATAATTAGTCATTCGTGATGATGGCGGGACAAAATTTGGTTTGTTCTGTTCCACCAAGCTTTTTAAATCAACACTACATCCGTAGAAAGGCTTGTGAGATATGTATAAATCAACATGCTATTACTTTGTCCAATCACTCGTGAATTCCCTAACTACTCGAAGAACAAGAACTATATAAAACTATTTCTCAAATGAGTTCGCTTAACAAATTTTGTCCATTTTAACCATAACAGTTAAGCATTCAAGAAATGTTCTATGTTGCTCTACATTTTCTTGAACCATTCAAAAATTAAAAACGAAACCATAGGCTATTCGATTGTTCACTGTTTACTTTTCAATTAAATATAATAAATATACAAATTCCAAAATGACAACATCAATTTCATCCCTTCCCAAAAAAGAAAATTTCACACCTCGTTGAAAAAAAATAGGCCCTAACAGGAATATGGAGTTTTGCGCCTTCCTCCGCGCTTCCATCATTCCCGTCGCCAACCTCAGAGCAAGAGACGGAGTCATTCCACTCCAAGGTATGAACGGAAGAGACTGAAGAAACGCACCGTACAGCCACCAAACCAAAGCTGGACCCGATTTCGTGGTTCCCACGAATACAGGAAACCAGGGTGTCAGCGAAACAAACGTGGGTTTGACGAAGAGAAGAAGAAGGTTGAGGCTTGGGAGGAACGAGAATTTGAGGCTTGAGCCTGCGCGAATGAGTGATAATTGTACAAAAATAGGATGAAGAACGAGGAGAATTCAATGTTAGAGAAGTGAGGGAGGAAGCAACTCGCAGGGCCCTGAGGTGGGCGTCCAACGTGCGCCACATCTTGGTGTGAGGGGACGATACGCTGAGCGAGAGGGCTTGCCAATTTTGTTCAAAGGCACCTGGTATACGGTACCGTTTTGAGCACATGTGGTTGCTCACGTGAGAAAACGGAATGCAGTTCGGTAGTTGAGACTGTCAATTGTCAAATTAGTTACGTCGCTATAATTATAATATAATTATTATATAATACGATAAAGGCTGTGATACTGATATTTTAAAATATGATAATTTTATGTTAATATAAAATAATTTATTATATTTATATTTTAATTTTATTTATAAATTTACAAATTTTAAAAAAAAAATTAATTTATCATTAAAATAAAAAAGGGATTAATTGAAAATTTTTAAAAATTTTTTGGATTTATAAATAAAATCTAAAAATAATGAGGTCAAAATAAAAATACAATAAATTATATTTATTGACATATTAAAATATGTTGATTATATATCAACTCAAAATAACTTATTGTATTTATATTTTAACTTTAATACTTTTTTATTTGTGAACCAAAAACTTTTTAAAAAGCTTTCAAGTTTCCCCTTCTATTTTTTATTTTTTGGTAACTCCACAAAATTAATCATTAGTTCAAAAATATGAATAAAATTAAAAAGTTGTGAGGTTATTGGGGAAAAAAAAATATAGGTGTGAGTTAATAAAGTTATAAACTAATACTTCTATGTGGACTACTAAAAAATAAAGGAAATAAATTGAAAATTTTAAAAGAAGTTTGGGTTCATAAATAAAATTTAAAAATAATAATGTCAAAATACAAATATAATAAGTTAGTTCAAGTTGTTATACAATCAACATAATAAAATACGTTATTATCTCATGTATTTCTCTTAGTGCAACATATAGTGATTATACTTATGCAAGCAATTTTATAATTACACAGAAAAATTTACCTAAAGTTATACATATAATAAGAATATTATTTAATTAGCCTTTATAATTTATCTATTTTTTTAATTTAATTATTGTACTTTATTTATTGAATTCATTTTTATACTTTTTTAAAGGTATAAGATTTAATTCTTACCGTCAACCATAAACAAATAAAGTTACATTAAAGGGCCAAATCATAAATCTTTGAAAAACATAGGGACCAATGTGGAAAGGAAAATATAAACTATAGGATCCAAATTAAATAATAAAGTAAATTATAGAGATCAAATAATTAAAATTTTAAGAAAATATTTATATTTTCTTTACAAATTATAAACACATGTTTTTAACATTTAAAAGTGTAGGAAGCCATATATGTCAATACTTAGTTTGTTTTACATTAAATAATGTGTCAGCGTTTTAAATTATAAGTTAAATAATTTTTCACTCTTCTATTATTTTAATAATGACCTATTCATTAGTTCACATTTATTCAAATGCATTTCATTTTATTTTATAAATATATTATTTTGAATTAAGAAACTAAAAGGTCTTAAAATCATAGCTAGATAGAAAACCTATTTATGGTCAAATTCTTCAAATCGAGATTTGCATGATCACAATAATCTTATCTTAAATCATAAACATCAGATTCTAAACCCTAACCTCAATCTTGGACCGTATCATTGTTATTGAAAATGAAGCATTGCATTTCATTTTTCTTCTAATAAAATTATTTTGATCTTTCAATTATTAATTAATTCTTATTTTAATCTTTCACTAATTATAAAGTTAATACATTTAATTCATTAATCTTAACTAAATAAAATAGACCAAATTTAAAATTGAAATTAATAAGAGATTAAATTAAGAATAAACTGATAAATAAAAGATTAAATTAATAAAAAAACAAATTAATAATTAATTAATAAATAAAAATTAAAATCAAAATAAAAATAAAATAGAGACTAAATTAAAAATTAAATAATAAATGATAAGCTAAAATAATATTTTATTCTTTTTTTTTCCCTCCTCCATGAGGACACGAGCCAAAAACGAACCGTTTGACTCGAAGCCTCACGCCTTCCCCCAAAGACGGTCCTTCCTCTTGCCAATGTAATGTTTTGTTCTTATTCCCTCTGTCTTGTCATATATATAATCGATTTTTAACGCAAACAGAATTTATTTTATTACAATATACATTATCATTTTTATATCATATATATAATCACTTTCGTATATTATATTATATATGTATTGTATAATGATTATAATTTTTTGTGAAAAATATTATATATTATTGGTATGTTAAGCCCTAAAAAATTTCTAGCTTTGCCCCTTCAAAACAATATGATAAAACAAAAGTTAAGAATAATTATCTCTTTCTCTCCACATTAATTTTACACATAAAATTGTGTCATCAGCTTCTTGCATTTTGATTATTGTAAAAAAAAGATCCTACATAGTAATTATTAAATTTTTTCTGAAATATAATTTTAATCCCTTAATTTCTTATTTTTCTTTTTCGGTCTATCGACGCCACTCAAACTAAACTAATCAAAGTTACCATGTTCATCCCACAAGCTAACACTGTTAGACTTACTAACAAACAGCACTAACGTGGCATTCCAACCTGGTGACAAGAGGATTAATAAGTATATATTTTTTATAACATCATATTAAATAATATTTCGTTAAAGATTTATATGCGGTAATTAATAAGTTTAATGATCATAATAAATTATTAAAATAAATAAATCGTTACATTATATTTTATAAAATTTAATAGTTAATTACATTATAACTGAAAAATATATTATTACTAAGATATATAATCATAGCACAAAGGATTCCAATTTAAGAAGAATAATAATGGGCCGGGCCCAGGAGGCCACTTGTATTGAATTGGGCAATAGAATAAGTTTTGAATTTCGTGATAGAATAGTGGGCTTCAGAAGCCCAAAAAAATATGGACCTAACCTGGATGGAGGCAAGGGTCTTATTTATCAGATGAAGGTTTATCTTGGCAACAATAGGTTGGAAAAATATTAAATACAATTTTTTATATTTTTGTTGTATTATTTTTTTAATTAAAATATATCAATAAAATATTTTTTATAATAACATTATAGTATGTGTATAATTTTTGCAGCTGTAAAACTTTGTTGAATTAAATTAAGATAAATTTTTTAGTACAAGCTATAAAAATTATTATATCTGTGCAATCATTACATGATATATTAAGAAAAAAATATATAATAATAACATGTCAAATATACTAATTGTATAAAAATTTAAAATAACTTATTATATTTATATTTTGAATTCATTATTTTTAAATTTTATGTATGAATTCAAATTCTTTTTAAATTTTTCAAATTTACTTTTTATTTTAGTAACTCAGTTTATAAATTTATTAACTTATTTCTATTTTTTTTTATTTTTTTAATAACTCTCCAACCCCTAATTTTATTTTTATTTTTTATTTATAAACTAATATTTTATGAATTTACTAAAAATTAAAAGTAAAGAAGGCAAAATTAAAATTTTATAAAAAAAAATAGATTTATAAATAAAATCTAAAACTATTAGAATTAAAATATAAATACAATAATATGTCATTACCTGTAAATCATCACATACCTATAGAAAGCAACAATGACATGCCTATATATGTGATTACTAGTACGTAATTGTTGGTCACATAATCATAGGGCCACGATGGTTGCATTCATAATAAATCTATCAATCTACAAAACTTAAAAAGAAAAGAAACTCATCCTTTGCTAAATAGGTCTTATCAATTTAGTTTTTTCTTGATTTTATTTTTTAAAATAGTCTCTTAATAATTAAAAATATTTACTTTTGATATTTTTATGTTAGTTAATTGAGTTTAATTTAAAATGACTACATATAGTACCGATCTTAAAAGTGATAGGGTCTATCAATTTTTAATCAAAATAAAGTTATTTTTATAAATAAATAAGTGAAGAATTAAAATGATAATTTAATAATAAGTTTTAAATTAAAATAATATTTTTTTTACCAAAAAAAATGAAAGGGAGATTATTGCTTCCAGAATACTCATTGCCTCGGTGAGGGACTTTCAGTATCATATTCTATCCCCCCAATAATTAAAAACTCTTATGGACATTGATCCAAAAGTTTTTACAATTTAGCAAGAAAATACAATACACTGCACCTTGAAAAAGTTAATATAGAGGAAAATGATTATTGTTGATAATGCTATTCACACAATGTGATAGACTAATCAATACATGATTTTAATGTAATGGAGGATAGATCTATAATTTGATTTTAAAGGACATGAAAGTTTTCATGTTAAAAATTTAAATTAAAGGAAATAAATTATTATGATCTAAGAGAGTAAGTTCCTATAAATTTTAAAAAATTAAATTAAGAATATGAGATAAAATTATATATATAATTAAAATTTTAAAAGTTTAAGAGAGGCAATTGCCCCCATACCCTCTTAAATCCATCCAAAAATGCAATAAAACAGATACAATTAGTATGTAGTAAACCTTTTTTTTGTACCAAAATGAAATACTCAAAATAGTAAAAACTAATTTCGTGGGTTATGGAATAAGCATTATCATAAATATAGTTTATCTATTGTTAAGTTTTAGCATATTTATAGCAAATACAAGTTAAGGTAAGAAAATTGTTGAATTATAAGAAAACATGGATGAAACAGTACACCAGACAAACAAGCTAAGTAAAAGAATTATGAAAATAATTTACATGTGTCAGTTATTTCCTTGGATAAGACACCCAATAAAAGGCTTTGGAATTAGAGAATTGGAGTGGCTAGGGACTTCTTTGTTGAATGTTGAATTTCCATTTGCATTGAGATTTATAGGTTGACATTTATGATAGAATCTGAATTCTTTTGATTTTTATATTTAGATGGCAAAATGAAAATTATATATTTAATGTTAGCACTTCAAGGTTTGTTGAAGAACAAGAGTTCCCAAATGACCAAATCATTGCAGATATGTGTTATATGAAAGGAAAAAGGAGGAACATTGAGAGACATAAAAAAATTGTTGAGGAAAAATTAGAATGTTTCAATTATGAAATATTTTAATTATGTCAAAAATTAAAATTGAAATAAACGTAAAAAATTCACAAAAAGCTCAATTCTTTAAAACAAAAAAGGCCTAAAACATGACTGTCTGGTCCAATTCTGTCTTATGAAATTGTTGACAAACCCAATTAATCTACCAACCATTACTTGTTTACTTGGTTATTTAATTTAAATTTTTTACATTTGAGAGAATATGGGTCATTAAATTTCCATGATTCATATTTTAGCAAATATTAAACACCTTCTAACTATTTTTTAAAATCAGGATCATTCAATTTTTATCTAACAATTCAGATTTTATTAAATTCACTTCCATTTGAATTTTCAAATACAAGGAATTTATTTCAGTATGGTAGTAAAAGACATTGCCGCAAGATCAGCCATTGAATCCAAGGAAATCAACAACATAATTTGAAATTAAAAAAATTATTTGCAGTAAAAAGCAAGGAATAATATCAAATATAATAACATCAACAATAAATACAACATCTCAGTCCCAAAAAAAAAACAGTAAATACAATATAATCAGCTCTGATCTGCCAAGGTAAGGGTTCAGTCAGTTCAAGAATTATTGATTCATGCTGCTCCTTGATGAAATGCCCATTAAATTCCATCTTCTTAGTTCTATCACGGTGCACAATTTTCCTAGTCATGTTAATAGTAGCCAAGTTATTGCATAAAAGATTATTCTTCCATAATAATTTTCAACCATTCAAGTTGTCTTTTAAGCCATAAACCTCCTTCAAATTCCTTGAGAATGTGTACACTTCAATCCCTCTATTTGTTCCACTTTTATAGAAAATGCCTAGCCTGATATCATTTTAACATATCACAAAATCCTTTTACTTTGAAAGGACAGTAGGACATAATAAAAAAGAAAAAGAAAAAGCAAACTAACAAAAAAAAAAAAGAGTAAATATCTTATAAAGTGAAAGAATCAGGGAAGGAAAAGAAAATAAATAAAAAAGATTGAGGGGTCATAAGTAATTTTATGAAAAATTATATGCAAACATTATTTTTTAGGGGCCAAGGCAGTGCCAGTTCTGAGGTCGACCACTGTTCTTTATTTTCTTTTTTTAACTTATTTTGTATTAGTTTGAAATTCATGATCTTCCATAGTATTAAGAAAGTATAATTAAAAATAACTTTAAACTTTCAATTTTCACATAATCAAAAAATATATAAAAAAAAATAGCCAACTCATACAAAATATGAAATTTGTGGAGTCATATAATATAAGAGGCAAAAGATCTTGATAAAAAAAAAAATGTAAATATCATATGGAGTGACATAAAAATACGGAGGGAAGAAAAACAAAATAATAAACAAAAAGATATTGCACTTTTAAATATAAAAGAGCCAACTCATACAAAATAGACCCTATGTACCTAACAATTATCTCTTATACATAAAGGCTACTTAAAAGTAAATTCTGAAATTTATCATTATCAATAACATGGAATGCGCCTGTAAAGATGCAATTAATTTCTCACAAAGCCTGAGAGCAAATCATGACATTTAAAAATACAAAATTAAAAAATTAAAGGCCTCATACGATGAAATAAGGTCCATATCGCAATTTAGAGTAAATATTCAAAGTGTGGCTGTTGCAATTAATGCTGGATGTTGTACATTACAATCATAACTTGGTCTTGCTGAACTCAATAGAGAACCTACTACTATTTATAGTGAAGCATTCTTGGTCACCAAATCTTTATAGATAAGCTTTAATGCTCACCAAATCATTCATACATCAAATAGAGAATAAGCTGAGTTTATGGTTCATTCAGCTACTCTGACTCTGGCAACTTGGAGAGTTATTAATGGTGGATGTTGTGGTTGAACTGAAGCTCAAATTGTAGATAGATTTGTTATGAGGGTTGACTGGAAGTGGGGCTGATAAAGCATGGTTGCTAGAAGAATTGAATTTTGATGATGCTGCACTGGAAAGCACCGGCACCGGCACCAGCACCGGGGCGATGCTGCCGTTGCTATGAAGTTGCCAAGCCAAATTGGAGAATCTGGACAAAGGAACAGCTTCCATTCTCTGCTCCATGGCCTTCTCCTGCCATTAATACATTGTCAAAAATTAGAATATGTAAATCCAATGAGCTTCATCATGTTTAATGCATGCTATGGCAAGGTATAGCAGTTAAGAATTTTACTAGATCAACAGATTATATTGTTGTAATTGTCAAGGCCTCCAAGCTAGTACTTACTTAAGAAGGCCAAGACTTGAGATCAGTACTTACATAGAAAAACAGATTCAAAATATGCATAATGAAAAAAATCCAAGTTTGGTCCTTTACTTTTGGCCTTAATATCAATTTGGTCCTTCAAAGGTGGAATGTGTCAAAATGATTCTCCAAAGATAAAATCCTTCAAAAAAATAAATAACCCCAAAGAAGGACCAAATTGATAATTTAGCTAAAAATAAGAGATCAAAATTACATTTCTCTCCATGCATAACTTTGACTTGGATTTTTTACGACTCAGTTTTCATATGCTCAGTAACTTGAGAATATAAACTCAGAGTAAACAAGAGAAGAGAAGCACCTCATAGTTTCGTACATAACCAGGATATAAGCCAGAGCAAATCTGATCATATTTAGATGTCATTGCTACATCATAAATGGCTTGTCCCCTTATTAATGCAGGACCAGTGCTATCAGCCTGCAAAATGATCCAGAGATTATCAAGAGAAGCAACACTCAACAGCAATATATCTCTCTTTCATTTTATATATATATATATATATATATATATATAATGAGCAAGTCAGGCTAAGAGTGATACCATTGGTCCTCCTCTGTTGGGTATGCTACAAGCTGTATAAGGATAAGGTAAGTCTCTCCCATCGTCATTCTTCTTGGATTCTCTGGAAGGTGGAGAAATTCCAAGGCTCAAATCAAGATTGTGACAATTCCCTGCATTAATTGCAATATCAAGTTTGCTTTATGAATTATTGTTAATGGGACAGTTTTTCACCGATGTGGAGACAAAGAAAATGGATGAAGGAGCCAAACATATTATCATGTCTTCATAGTTCATACCTCCTCTGCTAGACTCAGTAGTTCCTTCTCCCTTACTGGGCTCAAAGCTGGTTATCAGTTCTCTTCCATCACACTTTATGGGTAGCTTGTCATAAATCCTACTGCAAAAATGGAAATTGCCAATTTGTGTTGAATTAAACGAAAAGTAAACCATCGCTCATATAACTTACCTCAGTTGGTAAGAAGAGATCATATCTCTTCTTATTAACCTGAGTTTGATTCTTCTGAAAAACACTTTGTTTGGAATAACCAAGACAAATTCTAAAGATACCAAAAATAGCATTTTGGTCCGTGAATTATAAGTGAAATGCCATTTTGACCCCTCACTCATTTTGTTACTTAAAATGGTCCCCTAATAATTGAAAATTGTCACATTTCGTCTATTACTTTTGAAATTGTTACCATATGTAATCCCTTGAGTTGAACCCAATTAACTTACATAGAGGGATCAAAAATGATAATTTTTAAAAAGTGAAACATCATTTTAAGTAATAAAATGAGTGAGGAATTAAAATAATAATTGAGTGATAAGTTAAGGACCAAAATATATTTGTCACATACCCTAACCATAATAACAAATAAAAACTGAAATAGTTTGCTTGAAAGAGGAATTCTCACCTCTTGCCAAGCACAGGGCTCATTTGTGCTTCCCAGTGACCCCATTTGTGGAGAGAAATACCTCGATATTTTGAGGTCCCTCTTGGGATACCAGAGCATTGGCGACGAAGGACTTGGACAAACTCCTCTTTACTCAAATCCCTCATCTGCGTCCCAATAAAAATTGTTTAAGGAAACAGGATATGAAAACAGAATAAGTCATCTAACTCATTCGGCTACTACCTGCTTCATGTCTTCCTCATAATCACTTAAACTAAAATTTATATCAGCATCAACTCCTCTGAACTTAATTGCAGCCCTATCGTATGCTCTACATAGAGAATATTGATGTTGAGAATAATGGGGAATCACAAATAACATGAATTACTCAGAACTCTGCAGAATAATATAATTCTCACCTTGCTGCAGCATGTGCAGTGTCAAATCCACCTAACCAAAAGCCAACAAGCCAAATTCAGCAAAAGAAGAAACTGTAGAACCAAATGAAATCTCCACTTAACCAAAACGTAATACCAGGCCATTATCCACTTACCTAAATAGACCTGCTTCCCACAATCCCTGCGCTCACAGAAAGAATGAACTCAGTGAACTGAGACCACCAAACAACTTATAATGCCCTAAACACCAACTGGGTATTAAATACACTTTCAATCCCTCTAATTTCAAAAAAGAAATTTCAGTTGTCTTCTAGTTCCAAAGTAACCCATTTTATTTTCTTGGTATCATTAACTAATACTTCACGTTCAAAGTCAGTTCATTATTAGACTGTATTAAATTTTAACTAAAAGTGTGATAGTGGATTTATTAGAAGGACTAAATAAAAATTTTAGTAACCTTGAAGAATACATGTAATTGAAAAACCCTAATATCCCAAAATTTCAATTGTATACCATATATGGGATTCCCATCGACCAGTCCTACGGTAGAAGGTAACACCTCTGTACTGGGAGCTGCGAGACCTGGGTCCTCTTCTACTTTTCCTGCTTTGTGGTTGCTTTTGTTGTAACAGTCTCAACTCATCATGCCCACCAGCACCACCCTCAGCGAAGGATAGGCTCAGCCACTGACTACTTCTCGAGCACGGTCCCAATCTGAAATCACTCTCTCTGCCTCCTCCTTTGTCTCCGCCACTCACAGGGAAAAGCGGCTTCGTCCTGATTTCTGGAGTTGCCTTCTCTTCTTCCTCTTTGACCCCACCGTCTGTTTCTCTCTTCAATATGTCGAAAACGAAGGCGGAAGAATCTTCGTCTCGAGATTCTTCGAAATTCAGCACGGAGGAGTTGGAGGTCCCGGAATCTTCTTCCATTTGGGTCTGAAAACCTTCCACATCGACGTTGAGATCCAACATAGCTATATCTTGTCCTGTGCTCTCTTCTACCTTCAGCCACTGATCTTCAAAGCAAAATGGGTTTGAATTATGGAATACAATACCCCATTAACGAAACAAGAATCTCCTGCAAGAAAGCTGAATTGTGAAGAAGGAAACTCGTCTCTGAGTGGGGAAATTGATAGGTGGGTATCTCTGAAACGATTTGAAATAGCAGAAGAAACGACAGAGTGATCAGTTGGTGAAGGAGGATACAAAAATGAAAAAAGCAGAAAAAGAAAGAGCAATATGTGTGAAAGCAGTAGAGTGAAAGGAAAATTCAAGTATAATTGGTGAAAGATGAGAGGGAATTAAGGCATAAGGAGATAGCCGGAGAGAGAGAGAGAATCAGGGAGTCTGAAGAGAGGAGAAGAGGCCTGCAGAAGGGGAGGAAAATGGGACGCGACGCGCGAAGTGTGAGGAGGACAGTGGACAGAGGATTCTTAGTACACTTGGCCTTTATCTTCAGAGATGGGTCAGATAACATTTTGCATATGCTTCACTCTTTTACGTATATATTTTTCATACACACTATTAGTTTCCTATGCTGCTCCGGCACCAATTCTTACTAGCCTACACATTTAGTCTTTTTCTTAATTTGGCTAAATTATATTGGATTTTTTATTTGTTTTCAAAGTATTACCTGACTTTATTAATACTATATAAAAAGCAAATTTTTTAGCATAACTCTACAAGTGATTATACTGGTACAATTAAGGATTTAATTTGTATGTAATTTTTTATATTTTTATTATGTTGCTATCTAATTAAAATATGATAAGTGTTGGGTTAATTAATAATAATATATAATTTAATTTAAAAATAAAATAATTATTTGTAACAATTATTTATATGTCATGTCATGATATTATTAGATAATTAAACATTTGTCATGTTATAATAGAAAATAGTGTAACAAAGATATAAAGAAGTTTATATAACTTTCTTTTTCAATTATTAATGGTGTACTAATAGTTTATTTGGTTTCATATTTGAGAAGTTCAAAAGTCAACTTGCACGGGATTTTCCTTACTATTGTTGTTTATTTTTTTTTCCCTAAAATCAATTACCTTCCAAATCCTAGTTTACATAGAAATGAAAAATTAATTGTTTTTGTATTGAATGAAATGTATTAGTGATAAAAATCAATTTTCAAATAAAAATTTCTAAACATAAATCATAGTAATGCAAAATCACATTTGATCAAAATTAATTTTAAATATTAAGTTAGTGTAAAATCACGTTAACCCAATGTTAATCTAAATATACACTAACAATGTGTTTAGTTTAGGGTTTAAGAGGCTAAAAAGCCGATTTGTCCATTTAAATAGGAGTCTGTCTTGTAAATATTATTGTTGTATTTGTGTTTAATTTTTTGCAAAATCAATTTTACCCTTCAAATTTTTATTTGCACATAAATGCAAAATAGTTACTTTTGCATTGACTAAACTGATAAATAGCAAAAATTAATTTTCAAACATAAATCAAAATAAAACAAAATTATATTTGACCAAAATTAATTTTTAAAATTAAGTTAACTCAAAATTACATTAATTCAATACCAATCTAAACATACACTAAGAAAAAAGACAAAAAAAAATTATCGATTTTGCATCATCTTAAAACAATTTATTGCATTTATATTTGACTCAAATGTTTTTCACTTTCTCGCAGCAGCTAAATAAATAATCGAAGACTCTTTAATTCTTATTAGTATTCATTTATTCATTACTAAATCTCCCTTCTCCTAAATTTTTTATTTAAAAAAAATGAAAAAAAGAATATATACTTAAAATCTACTCACAACCGCACCGCACCTGCAGTCTAAGATTCTTATAAAAGCTAGAATGTTAAAACTAGCTTAGTTGACTACATGATTAGTAAATTATTGGCACTGAAGTTACTAATTCAGTATAAGTGAGAGAACTATTTGACAAGGGAATTATCGTCACTCAAGTCAATTAAAGGTCACAAGAAGGTGCATTTTGTCTTTAGTGCAAATTTTTAATATTTTGCCCCAAAAGGATTAGTTATTTGGTAAAAGCGGTTTGGTTCAAAACTGAAATCATAACAGGCCGTAGCACATTCTCATGCTTCTAGAAGACTCAAACCTGTCTAGCATTTTCAGTAATGGAGCGCCTCCGGTCCACACAATTGAAAGAGTTACATGTTCCAAATTGTGGATTTGGATCTTTTCCAATAAAAAATTACGATTATTTAATAGATCTAATAGTTTTAAATTTTTTTAAAATATATTTTATAAAAAATTTAAAATCATTATATATAAATCCAATAACCCTTGTCTTTTATTAAAAAAAGATTTCTTCCAATAAAACTGGAGAAAATTCAAACTTCCAAATTGTAAACCATTATATGTTAAAAATTATTTATTCACAATATATATATATATATATATATATATACATTATTTAAATAAAAAATTGAGCTCAAGTCTGACTTGACTTATTTGATCAAGTTCTCTTTTAATTTGGAATTTTTTTAATATTTTTTTAATACTGCACAAATTCAATAGTTAAGCGTGAAATAAATGCACAGATTTAACAATCAACATTTAATATTGAGAAATTGAATTCGATAACTTTTGATGACTAAAATTGATAAAATTTGAAATTTTGATATGATAATTAGCATTAATTTAATTGGATAATACAATGATACATAATTTATGTAGAGAATTGTAGAAAATCTCAATTTGTTTGCTTCTAGTTTAGCTCCATCTAGTAGTGACATGCTTATACCACCAAGACATTTTTTTAAGCATACATGTTGAATACAACGTAAATAATACCAAGAAAGAAAAATTGTTATTGGATACACCTTTTCAATATGTAAATGGAGCTAAGTCGAAATTTATTTTCTAAAATTTACTTTCTTTAGTTCATAAGCTAACGAAACAAATTTTAATTGAGTCCAACAAACCTTTTAGTTTCTTACGAAAGATGAGTATTAAGAATGAATTATTTGCAATGCAACACTGTAATGCATTGCAAATTTTAAAAAACTCCAAACCCTAAATCCAACGCAAGATTGACGGTATATCACAACTTTTAGTGCCACAAAGAATTTGTATTCGATGAGCTTGTCAAAGGAGATAGGTGTTGCCCAAAGTTTTTTCCTTGTTTGGTGACCAAACCAAACCAACAATTGAAAAGTAAAAGTTAATTTTTTGTGATTACAATTTAGTACTTGAAAAATTACGTTAAAGCCTCTCATCATTCCTTATAAATTGAGCTTCAAAACCCCATTTCTCACTACTAAAAAAGGAGCAATCTTATATATATATATAGAGAGAGAGATAGAGAGTTGTGAGATATATAAAGAGTTGTGACATTAGTATTCTCCTATTAGCAAGATATATAAAAATATTGTATTATCATTGTGTAAATCAAGTGTAACACACATTGTTAATACCTCTCAAATTGCTATGAGTTGAACCACCAAGGAAAATATCTCATTGTAATCAATGCCTTCTTTCTGAGCAAATCACTATATAATCTCAAACAGGCGCCAAGATGTTGGTATAAGAGATTTGATTCCTTCATTATGAGCCTTGGATACAACAAATTTAATGCAAACTCTTGTACATACGTCAAGAGGTTTGGTGGAAATGATTTTATTATCTTGTTGTTATATTTAGACGACATGTTGATAGCAGGCCCTAACAAATATTGCATCAATGAATTAAAGGCACAATTGACTAGGGAATTTGATATGAAGGACTTAGAACTGACAAACAAGATTCTAACGATGCAAATTCACCGAGAAAGAAATAACATGAACATTTAGCTTTCTCAAAAGAATTATTTAAAGAAAATCTTGCGACGCTTTAATATGCATGATTGTAAGCTAATCTCTACCCCACTTCCTGTTAATTTCAAGTTATCCTCAAGCATGAGTCTTAGCAGTGAAGAAAAGAGGAAGGAAATGTTTCGTGTATCGTACGCATTAGCAGTGGGTAGTCTAATGTTTGCTATAATTTGCATAAGACTAGACATTGCACAAGTAGTGGAAATGGTTAGTCAATATATGATGAATCCTAACCAAAAGCATTGGAATGCTGTAAAAAGAGTTCTAAGATACATTAAAGGGACTACGGATGTTGTATTGAGTTATAGAGGATCAAATTTCACCATAAGAGGTTATACGAATTCACATTTTATAGGTGATCTTGATAATAGCAAATCTATCAGTGGTTATATGTTTACTTTTGCAGGCGAAGCTGTAAGCTAGGTTTCAAAATTGCAAGCTATTATGGACACTTCAACGATAGAGGCAGAATATATTACAACTACACAAGCTAGCAAAAAAGCAATATGACTGTAGATATTGTTGGAAGAACTCATGTACAATCATAGAAATATTATACTATTATGTGATAATCAAAGTGCTCTCCACTTTACGAAGAATCTGGCATTCCATTTTAAAACTAAACATATACAAGTTCAATATCACTTTATCTGAGAAAAGGAGAAAGAAAGAAGTGTGGATATACATAAAATTCATACTAAAGATAACCTAGCAGATACACTGACAAAGCTAGTGAACACTAATAAGTTCATATGGTGTAGATCTTCTATTGGCCTAATAGAGACGGGAGCAATAGAAGATGACAAGAAAGGAAGAGTGATATGAACATTGATTAATTCCAAATCAAATCTTCAAGTGAGAGATTATTAAAGGAGGTAGGTGCCGCATAAAGTTTTTTCCTTGTTTTGTGACTAAACCAAATCAACCATTGAAAAGTGAAAGTTAATTTTTTTTAATTGCAATTTAATCTTTGGAAAATTGCATTGAAGCAAAGTTTTTTCCTTGTTTGGTGACCAAACTAAACTAACCATTGAAAAGTAAAAGTTGATTTTTTGTGATTGCAATTTAATCCTTAGAAAATTGTATTGAAGGAACATATTGCACAAAATTAAAGAGTTTAGGAGATTTTTATGTCATTTTTTTGGACTATGGCTTTTTGTCATCTTTTAAACTCGAAGAAGATACTGCATAATCATAATAGCACTTGTTAGGATCTTTTTGCTAATGTTAAGGAGTGCTTCTAGGTTTTGGATAATTGCACAATGTTAATTCTTATCTAGAGAAAATAAACTCCAAGTACATTATGATTCTGACTTCCTTACATTTAGGAGAATCATCTGTAGTCATTGGATTGCATAATTTATTTAATGTATAATGTTGGATTAAAATTTAGGTCTCTATGGGCTCGTTTGATTTACAGAAATGTCTATGAAGAAATGAAAATGAGAATAAGAATAGGAAAGAGAAAATTTATAAATGTGTTTGATTGTTTATAGAAATAAGTAATATTGTCATGTTTGGTAGAAAGATTTTAGAATGGAAAGGAAAAATAAATAAATAAATTTACTGTAACATCCATGTTATGTAATAATATATATTATATATATAATTTACATTTAAATATTAAATGATATATTATATATACAATAATATATTTTATACATGATATATCTTTAAATATTTAATTAAAATTAACTAAAATTAAAAATTTATTAATTAATATTTAAAATTTTAAAACTAAAATAATAAATAAATTAAATATATAATAATAATAGCATTCCCTATATGCTAGCTCATGCTCCTCCACCATTTCATATGTGAGGGTGATAATTATGTTTTTTATTTTTTGCCCTTTTTTTTTTTTTTTCCTAATTTCACATTTTTTTCACTTTCTTAGCAAACCACCAAATAGGACAACAAAAGAATGCTCAAATGAAGGTCAAATGCAGAAGAAGAGGGAGAGATGGGTTGATATGATGTAGCTAACAAGTGAGATGTATGACATCATGGCACAAGGTCAAAGTTGTCCAAAATTCAGCATTCTTGAGAGACTGACTAATTTCCTTAGCTTTTTGGGAGGAATGCCCATTCCCACACTTGTAGGATGGGAATAGGCATTCTTATGGGAGAGTGATTCCAGGGCCAAAGTGTGAACTAAACATGGGAATAAAATTTTCATTCCCATTCCCTTATGGTTTTTCTTGCAACCAAACAACTACTATGTGATTTTAATATTCAAGCCATTAATCGCATGTGGTCACACAATTTTAATTCAAATCATCAAATTTGTGCAGCTCATTCAATATAATTAACTATTAGATCCATGTGTTCTTTTTTTTTTTTTTTTTAAATATAAGGAATCCAAATTCTCTAAATTCAATGATCTTTATAGAAATGTTAACTTCTTTGTTGACAAAATCACTAGTCTTTGGAAGGCACACAAAGTTAGAGAATATTTTCCAAACCCTAAAGATAATCCATTTATCAAAGAGAATACATATTGATCTAAGACTTCATACTTAACTGTGTAATCTAGATATTTTCCCTTCTATCAATTTCTTTTTTTGCTAATTTTGAAAAGAGATAATCACGTTACTAGAGATGACAATTTTACGATACTCATAATCAATTATATCCAGAGATTTTTCTTTATCCTCATTCTCTGAGAGGATGAGGATCCTCATCGATACCCATAGAGACTTTATATATTTTTTATAAAAATTAGAAAAATAATATTAATATATATTTTAAAAAATTAGATTTGATGTTTAAACTCTTATTTATGTTATTTTACAAGGTCTAATTAACCACATAAAAACTATGAATATTCAAATAACAAGTTTTATAACAAGTTCTATAAATTATAACAGATAACACTTAATAAAGTAAGTTAATTCAGAAAGGAAAAATAAGTTCAACAAAAAAAATAAATTTAAATAAAACCATTTAAATAATTATAATTCCTATTAAATAATTATAATTCTTATGTTATTTTTAATCCTAATTGACGAATAATTAATATTATTTTTTTTAATATTCACTTCTCAATCTCTATTACAATGACTGCTCTAAAGTATTTTAAAAATAATCTTATTATATCGTCCAAATCTCAAATAAATTAAATACTAATATGTAATTAATGGAATCATTTTTTTAAGTTAAATTGGTTTTTTTAAATTATTATAAATAGAAATAACAAGTGAAATAATTAAAAATATAAAAATTAGTGTGTATATATATATATATATATATATAATTGATAAAGGCAAGAATCTCACATAATTTTCTCTTATTCTTATCCTCATGAGTAAAAATTCTTCAAATACGAATCTCAAAATGCATAAAAATATCTAAATTTGTAAACTTTTTATTATCCTTGCATGTAATAAATACGATCTACTTTGAGTGATGAGTCAAACACAGAAGATAAATTATAAGAGTCCAGACTCAATGAAGAATTTGGATCCCGTGCTATACAATAAAGAATACTGTGATATTTTATAATTATAAAATGACTAGATACAATATTTTTTAAAATTAAAAAAATCATAACATCATGGGATCTGCTTCGCGCGTTGAGGGCGAGCCTTTCGTTAAATGATTTGATTGGATACGCGTGTCAGGCAGTGAGAGAATCAAAACATGCAAATAATGTGACAGTAAAATCAACAAGATGGGCAGATATGGCAAGCTGGACAACGTTGACGATACCATAAATATAGCAATCTCTTGCGTGCACCACAAGTGACAATACCTTCCCTTCCCAACCAATTTCTTTCCACCACAATGCAAGACTATTTTTCTCAAAAATAAAAAACAAATTAAATGTTTTTCTTTAATTTTTGATATTTTAAATCTCCCAACTTTCTCAATGACAAGTATATATTTAATGAACTAATTTAGTTGCAACTACTTTCAACAACATATTCAGGGTGCTTTTGGAAAAATAGTGAATTATATTAATTTTTTTAGATTTGATTTAATTATACCTTTATTTCCTTTTGTTTTAAAAAAAATTATACACGGTTCTCCTTTAATTTATGTTTTGTCAGTAAAATTTATTTCTATATGATATGTATTTCTTCAAAAATAAAAAATAAAATTACTTAACTATATTTTGCTGTTTTATTAAGAATAAAATTAAAGATTTATTTGGAGCTTTTATCAAGTTATTGTTTTAAATATCATATTAAAACTAACATTATTGTCTCATATTGTTCAAGAAATTAATCTCAAAAGAATTGAGTATGATTTTTTTACAAAATAATTGTAAATTTAACCAAATTTGAGAAAAAAAAATTAACATGATTTACTCTTAAAATATGAACTATGTCTTTATATATAATTTTCAACTTCTCTCGAATTAATATTATTTTTGTAATATATTAATTACTCACAACTATTTAATAATAACTATTTTGTTCATAAAATAAAATTCACTATAAACTATTTTAATTTTGTTAAACAAAGTTTTGGATTTTTTCTATAAAATTTTGCCATAATACCAACAGTTTGAATTGATTTGAATTTCTAGTAGTTTTTAGAAACTAACAACTCTTTAAACTTAAATCATTAGATAAAAAAGTTTGAACCAAGTGGTAAAATTTTAAAATTTTTTATTGCACGGTCACCAATTTAATATCAACCGTCAAATTTATATATTTTTTAATATTAATAGTTGAATTTATATATTTTTAAATAAATGTATGGAATTCAAATTGCAATATAAATTTTGTACCATTAAAATAAATACAAATCACTACTCTTCTGCCATTTTACATGTTCATACACACAAATATGGTTGATGTACATGTGTGTCATGTATAATTATGTCAACTAACTAAATCGAACTTCTATATATTTAAAAAATCTCTTATAAAAAAGCTAAAAAGAATAATTTAATACGTGTATGATATATATAAGTGTGTGGAAGTGGGAATGCCTTTATAGTAACACCAAAAGCCAAAACTTTGGAGTTTGGCCCACTTTCCAAATTTAATTTCTCGCTATATTCCAACTACCCTCTTTCCCTAAAATGCCCTTGCTTCTTCCATTGCCTTCCATCTCAGCCCCTTATTCTCCATGTACTAATGCTACTTTTATTTTATGAAAACATTAATATTTCTTATCAATTTAATTAAATGATTGTTTAAATGTTAAATTGGTGATAGCATTGGGTAATTGGATCATTTATTCAGAGACGAAGTCCTATATTTAGAGGAAAATATGTGAATTTATTACTTAATATTAAAAGAATTACATAGATATGATAATTTGAATTAAAATTAAAAAAACTACATGCGATTAAATTTAAATATTGACTACAATTTTAAATTTTAATTAAATGATCTATAATGAATAAAATATACAATCCAACAGTTATGGTTCATTTCTTCAGTTATATGGAATCCAAATCCCATTTATTCTTTTATGGGATCGCTAATTAAATTGGTGAAATTAATTAATAGTTAAATATTTTTAAAAAAATATACTCATAATGACTTCTTATATAAAGCAGGTGAATTTAATAAATTTTGAATCATTAAATAAAAATTCAATTGTTTAAATTGTATAGAGTTTGTTAAAAATTATTTAATATTTATTAAAATTTTAAATTATTAGATAAAAGTTTAATAACTCATATATTCTTAGATGCAGAGAATTAATATAACATATTCTTAAAGTTTATTGGAGCTTTGAAAAAATATTAATACAATATACTTTATTTCAATAAATTAATAAATACATAAAACTAAAATATTATCTACTTACAGAAACGTGGAGCCAATTCGATCAATTATGCAACGTCCTGTGCTTCACTCTTGCCCAGATCATATTATTATAATATTTTCTCCTTTTCCATCTATCAATTCCATTCAATAATTAAGAAAATTATTAATTAGCGATAAGATGTGCATGGATGTACTTATATCAATCTGGAAAATGTATTTTAAATTGTAACCAATCTAGAGAAACCTGAAAATTAACCTAAAGACAACAGTATCAAATCGTGTCCCTATTTTTATATTTTGTAATAATTTAGTTTTAAAAGTTAACCAAGTTATTCATAATTTTTATTTTATATAAAGCCAATCTCTTATTAATTTAAATAAAAGGATTAATTTTATATAAATATAAATTTGTGAAGAATTAATTTTATACAAATTTAAATTTGTAATCCCATATTAATCTAAATATAATAATTAATTTTATACAAATATGAGGTTTTATACAAATTTGAATTTGTAAGGAATTGATTTGTCACGATTAATTTGTGAGGGACTAAATTATCACAAAATATAAAAGTAAGGAATTAAGTTTGTACTTTTCTTTTGACCTAAATGACCATTTAATTTACATTACAAATAATTATCATAAAAAATTTACATATTATGCTATAATTCAAACTAGCTATTTTGTGAATTAAGATAATTCATTTCATGAGTATACTTGGGTCAGTATGGTAATTTGAACTTAAGTCTAACATTTTTAATCTTTTAATAGTTGCATTATAGTTATTATTATTTTTTCACTTTATATGTTCTCCATCATATTATGTGTCACTTTATTATTTTTCATTTTATTTTTCAATTTTAAATAAATAAAAAATTATGAAAATGTGACTAGCTACTTGAACAAAAATGCTTTTAATATATAAAAGTGCTGCTAAATTGACAGCAAACTATTTTAAAAGAATAACTTAAACCGGTATTTATCAAATTTGAAAAGAATTATATATATGAGATTATTCATGGACTTAATTAGGGCTTTGTTCATTAGCTTAAGTAATTATCTAGTCTAAGAGCATATTTAGCCTAATTGTTGTGAAAATAAAA
This sequence comes from Delonix regia, assembly GCA_037074485.1. NCBI lineage: Eukaryota > Viridiplantae > Streptophyta > Magnoliopsida > Fabales > Fabaceae > Delonix > Delonix regia. Next base: position 14,612,666 of record CM073449.1, read on the forward strand.
TAAATAAATAAATTGTTATTTGTAAGATACTTTTTTTATAGTTTTCAAGTTGCTTTTAAGTGTGAGCAAAATATATACTTTTTGCATGTGCTTTAATTTTTTTTATTTTAAAATTATTCTACAAAATTCAAATGAGTTTCTAAAACATTTAAAAAGTAATTTGTATTTGTCCAAATCATTTTATAAGTATTTTTTTATCAGTATCAATACTATTACAAAATGAAATTGAATATATATATATATATATATATATATATGATGACCAATTATTGGTAGGTAGCATAAATTTGTTATCAAAAATATTATTTGGATAATTAAGAAGGCTGTGGGATTGAGAGTAAAATCAAATTTGGCTCTTTTTATTGCTTTCCAATTTATAAACAGTTTAATTTTATTTTAATTTTATCTTTTACGAGATTCTATAATAAAATTTCAAGGAGAAAATTTTTAAATTAAAAGAAATCAAACTTTTAATAGTGAAATAATAAAAAAAAATCAAATAATACCAAATTTATTTTTGAAGGATGAAATTAAAAATTTAATCAATTAAATAATGGCAAGGAAATTTTTCTTCGTATCCCAACGTGTCTTTTCACCATATTAATTAAAATTACTTTATAATTAGCTCAAAAATGTAAAAGAGTTTATTTATAGAAAACTGAAAGGACACATATTTTAAAATAACTTCATAAATATCCTCGTCTTTGTTTGATTGCGTCGTATATGTATATACATATATAGTTACCTTGATTGCAAATGACTGTAATTAGATTCGACGTCAAATCAAGTTAAGATAAATAATAATAATAATAATAATAATAATAATAATAATTTTGAGACAAAATTATTTGATAATTTTTTATTTTTGTATTTATATTTTGCTTATTGGATTAGACTGATTAGACGGAATTAGATAATTTAAACTAATAGATTAAAAGTTTTAACTAAGAATATTATATTCAGAATATTTTACTTCAATCAAACATTCGATATACTACATAATCAATATATTATAAAATTATATTATACTATATTGATTAGAGGTAAATTTAGGATTAAACTACTGGAGGGGGGGGGGGGAATAAAAAAATGTTCTCTGGACTTTTTAAATAAAAAAATATTAGTTTCTTCCTTTTCAACCTTTCATATTTTTATCGGATTTCACCAATTTAAGAATTTTAAAATGCTTTTCTTTTAAAAAATTTATTAATAGGGCTATGATTTCCCACGTAAAAATTTTTCTATATGAACACAAATAAAATTCTACAAGTTGACCGTTTCCATTTCCCTCAATTTCATTAAAATAATTTTCACCCAAAATAAACCTAATAATTAATATCTATAATGAATCTTCCTTAGGTACAAACTCATCAAAATTTATAAAACAATATAAAACGCAATTTCTAACATGAATATAAGGAAGAGCGTGGACGGCGATCACTTTTATTGAATTTTTTAAATTTATAATTAGTTTTATTTTACATTTATAATTTAATATTTTAATTAATATGAACTCATTTCTTATGAGGTAAAAATTTATTCTCTTGAGTCAAATTCTAAATACAAAAACTTTTATCTATTGGAATCATGTAGCAAATAATTCTAAAATTTCACTGAGAAACAATATATTCAGTAATAATTACTTATATAAAATATGAATAAATGGATATTAAATAATGTGACCCTAATTATTTTGAATTATAAAAATTAGTAATAATGGTTGAAAAGGGTATATAAGGAAGAGAATATTGTGTGAAATGGACAAATGAAGAACAAGTTGGGGTGTGGGGAGGAGAGAGAAACCTTAATGGAGACAGAGGGTCTTTTCAGTAGTCAATGAAACCAACTAACCAAAGTCATAAATCTCACCCAAACAATGTGAATCATAAAGGACAAGCAAATGTAAACCTTTCATTCTTCTATTTTTATTTTTATTTTGAAATTTTGGTGTTGATTGGACACAAGATAAGACAGCAACATCAACCCCTCCCTCCTCTCTCTCTCTCTCTCTCCAATAATTATCCTAAAAAAATCCAATGTAGTATTCTTTCCTATTTGGGCTAATAATCTCTCAGCAACCTTAAAACTTGAAATCTTTTCCTATTACTATTCCATTTTGGGCTAACGTCTGTAGCCATTTTCTGTGCCACCAAACATGGCTTTTGCACCACCTTCTTGGCTCTTCTTTCGGAATATTACACCCTCCAAATGAAAGTTTGACACTAAATCACCTAAATAATTTTTTATTATAAAAATAAATATGTTTTAAAAATAAAATATCATTTTAATTTCTCGTTAATAACAATATTATTAGAGCATAACAAGACTGAATGGCAGCTCAAATTTTCATAAAAATAAATATTATAAAATATGATGTAATAAATAGTGAAAAACAGAAAATGGTTGCTATTTTTAGCTTTTCATTAATATGAACATCAAAGCAAGTAGTCTACATTCAATTAGGATAAGGACTAAATTAATAATAGAAATAAGTGAAAGATTAAATTAAAATAAATTGATAGATGATGTATTAAATTAAAAATAAAATTAATAATAGATAAAATTAAAAAATAATTGATAAATAAATGAATAAAATAATATTTTTTCCTATCTTTAAAAACTAAGTAGAAAGTTGAAAGAAATAGCTTAATAATTAATGGGGTTGGGTATTTTAATTTTAAGAACTCGATATTCCAATTTCCACCACACATAAATAGTTTAATAATCGCAACAAGTGAGTGGGAAACACCTACCACCTCACTCCTCATTACTAAGCGATTGAGACATTTTCATTTGTTTATATTTATAAAAACCTTTTTATGAATAAATATTAATATTTTTATGTCACCTTATTATGGATAATATATATTAATTAATGTCGATTAAAATACTGAAATTAGATGCATCAGAATTAACTGATGACTTGCTCAATACTTGTAGGCAGTATTTAAAGACCGTATAAGCCACTGTTTTAAGAAAAATGGAGTGAACTGAGAAAGAAAAAAAAATATTCCCCATTTTGTTTGTGTTTTCTTGTTCGCTTTCCAACAAAAAAAAAAATTAAGTATGTTAAGCAAAATTTTTAGTTGACTCTTTATATTTAATATACTTATGTATTTTTTAATTATTAATTTGATTTACAACCTTTTTATAAACTGAATCAAACAATATATATATATATATATATATATATGTATTAAAGAACACAATCAAACAAAATCACTTAATTGAGCTACTGTCTTTAACTGTATATGTTTATAGATTCACACACATTCACGTTGTATCAAACATTATTTATACAGATGAGTGCCAATAACTATTATATATATATATATATATATATTTGTGTGTGTTTGTGTATTATTGTAATATTTGATACAACAAGTTGGCAAAGTGTAAAAATTGAAGGTTGCAATTTACGATTTGAAAAGGAGAAAAGTATAAAATTAGTTATTTATTTTTGTATTTTGTAATAATTTAGTTCATCATAAATTTATATTTGTACAAAACTAGTTATTTCATTTATATTAATGAGAGACTAATTTTGTATAAAATAAGATTTTTAAAGAATTGATTTGTTACAGTAATTTATGAATGATCAAATTATTACAAAAATGTAAAAGTAAAGACCGATTTGGTACATTTCTTATTGGAAAAGTTTAGTAAAATTTTTAAAAGTAACTCAATTTTAGGAAAAAATTTTGCATTTTTATTATTATTTTTGGCTAAAGTATTAATTTGGTCATTTAAAGATAGAAAGGATCAAAATGATCGTCTAAAGATGAAAATGTGAATGGATTTGGTCCTTGTGAAGGACTAAATTAATCTTTGGAGGATCTATATTTTTTGAAGGAGGGCCAAATTGATCTTAAGCCCAAACTTGAAGGACCAAAACTGTATATTTTTCAATGATTAATATTATTTTAATATATTCACTATTGTAACTAAACTCATTAATTATTGCACATAAAATTTTTAATAAAATATTATTTAATATCTTATAATTAATTGAAGTGTAATTAAAAAACATAGAATTCTCATCACTCAATTTTGGGCTAATTTGATTTTGCTGAGATTAAATTAAAATCCTCCAATGTCATGTCTCTTACACTAAAAATGTGCTTGCGAAGGTTTAATTTCTTTTTAAAATAATTTTGCTTTAAAATTGAAAACCAATATTTCTTTTTTTTTTTTTTTCCTTGCATCTTCCCCATCATATTTTAGGTGTGAAATATGCACTTATTGAGTCAAACTAAATCTAATTAATTAATTTAGTAGCAGCCAACAACGACTTGAAACTGCATGCCTGACATTTTGAAGTGTTTTAACTTATAATTAAATTCATAGAATTGATCAAAGTAGTCCTCATCATGAAATGGTTCTACTCCCAAATCCACATTATCATCCTCGACTCTTTCATCAATTGCATCTCCCATCACAAGATATTACTCCATTGTTGAAAGGCAACGAAATCTTTATCACTAACAAAGTAACAGTGGGTCACTAATTAAGGACGAAAGGAATTCATTATTAACCTAGAATGAGTCACTAATCAAAGTTTTTTTTTTTTATAAATATAATTTTAGTTTCTTAATTTTTTTACTAAAGTATCAATTTGATCATTCAAAAATACAAAAAAATATCAAATTGATAAATAAGATACGCCGAAAGAGCCAAAATAATTTATTCTTTTAATCTTTAAATGATTATTTTAATACTTTTTATTTTTAAAAGACTCAATTGATACTTTAGCCAAAAATAAAAAGACCAAAATTATATATATATATTGTAATTTATTTTCAAAACAATCAAAAGTAGCAAGAGAATTTCCATAAAAATTTCTTGAGGGATTTGAATAAATCCCTTGCTAATATAATGTGGTTAATAACTAATTAATAAATATCGTCCTAAGTATTTTCTTATTAATCCACTTGTAGTCCCTTACTAATATGGTCATTCCCTTGTAAACTTGTAGCTAATGTAATGCAGATCCTTTGCTATAAAATTTATACAGCAGTGCATGCTGTAGAGGAGGGGAACATATATATATATATATATATATATATATATATTTTAGGTTACATTACCTCTGCTGTAATCTTTTTACAGCAGGAATCTGCTACGTAGCTATCACAGTATCAATTTGTTGAATCAAAGGCCCCAATTGATATAATTTATGTCAAACATGAAAACAGATTTTAATGAGGAAAATTTGGAAAATCATAATCTTATTCAATTGGGCCAAATTCAAGGGGAAAGTTTTTTTTACAAAAAAACCATTGGGCTTAAGTTTTCTTTTCCGGGTGGAACCGTGGAAGGAAACAGAATGGAAGATCAAATAGTCTGGGTCCAGAAGATAACACAAGTTGTTTATCTATCTTGAAGTAACGTGGCCCACATTTCTCAAAATGCTATGATTAATGGGCCTGGGCCTATAGTTCTTAAGATACCAAGAGTAGACTTTATAGGGAAACCTGTTTTGGTGTCATGCATAGTAATTCTCAATTTAAGTATTTCATTAAAATTTTTTCTTAATTTAGTCCCGTATAAATAAAATATCACTTGATCTAGTTTTTCAAAAATAAAATTATTTTTAAAAAAATTTTTGATTTCAAAAAATATGAAAAATATTGTTGATAGTAATTTTATGTGAGGGATGATATTGAAATATATAGACATGTAAGGGACCAAATTGAGAAATAAATTTTATGAGGGATTAAATTGATAAATATCATATTTTTGAAGGATCAAAGTAAAAAAATTTTTATGAACGACGAAATTGAAAAATATCTTATATACAAGGAATTGAAATAAAATTTTTCTTTCCTTTAGAAACTGTGATATCTCTTTAAACACTTCAAAGATCAAACACTCAAGAAAAGAAGTCATGAATGAAATGCCCACATTTGATAAAACAAAGATGAACGTTAGAAAAATTGGCATTTTGAATGATTTTTTATTAAATGATATTAAGAAATACTATTTTGAGTTAAAATTTGCAAAGTAGAAGATCATTTAAAAATTTTTAATTTGTGGAGGACTAAAATGAGACTATATTTAAAGTAAAAGATTATTTTAAGATTTCAATTTATAAAAAATTAAAATAACACAAAATTCAAAATAATATTTTTCTCAATCAAAGGCGCGCTTACTGAGCTTACTTTATTATTGCTTCTTTTTGTGACATTTGAGCTTCTTATTTTGTAGTGCTTATACTGATTAAAAATTCTATTATTGAATGCTTGAGGAATATATATACATAGTATCATCTTGATCTGAATTATCATAAATTTTTTTTTGTCTAATTTTCTCTTTCCCATTAAACAAGAAAAGTCCAGAACAGAGGAAATTTCTGATTGGAATAAATTCTCAACTCTTTGGACAGTTTAAATGCCCAGAAATTAGGTGGTAATTAATACAGCTCTTCTTCTCCAAGTAAGGAAAAAGTAAAAAATTGAAAAAATGTATATTATTGCACATCCGCTAGATTATTTTCTTCACAAGTCTAAATTTGAGGGTTCTCTTGCAATTTCTTTTGTAGTAATTTATCCTGTGTATGTAGATCTTTAACTATTATTTTAGATTAATGTGATTTATAAATTTTATTTCGATTTAAAACAATTTTGAAATTTAAAAATAAATTTTATTATCAATATAATTCATTTAATATAAATTTTTTATTTATACGAATAAAAATATAGAAAATAAATATAATTTAAAAATTTTAACGTCAAATTAAATAAAATTAGACAAAATTTTGTTTTAGTGTATAAATAAGTTTTTAACACTCTCTAACCAAACATATTATTTAATTCTTAGTGAATGTTTTGAATGTGATCCAAAATTGAGTAAAATTTTAAATATTTACTATCATGTTTTATTAATAAATATCTAATATGTAAAAATTTTGGTGAAAAATATCCAATCATATAATGTTGAATTATGAAAAATTCTTATTGTTATAATTATTTTCAATTATTTGAGATTTTTATCAAAACAAAAATTAGTGTTGCGAATAATTTATTTGCACGTGGTTGCCAGTTCATGAAATAATAATAAAAAATCTATTTGATTATGTTGATTTTTTTTTGGCCAAAAAAAGAAAAACGATCGGTTGGGTGGTGGACGGCGAAGGTAGTGTGATAAGTCATGTTTAATTATCATTGCAAACGACAATTGGAAAGAAAAACAAAAGGGGGAAAAAAACAAATAATAATAATAATAATAATTCTGGAAGCGACAATTTTGGAGGCGCCAAAATACTGTTCCTGGGTCACGCTGCCCTGTGTAGAGTATTTTTTTTGTCAGAAAAAAATCATTGCTTTATAAAATATCAAATGGCATTGAAAATGAAATGTGAAAGGTTTTCCGGCCAAAAAAAAAAAAGAGAAATGTGAAAGGTTTGAAAATCGTAATTTATTTTTTTTGTATTATTATTATTTTTGGCCAAAATACTTTTTATATTATGCTGATACAAAATAAAGCAAAGTGTGTCGCGGATGATGGGTCTGGGAAGGTGTTAGTCAACTTTGGTTAGAGCTTTCATGATTCAACAGTGGACCAAGATATTTGATGGTCATGTTGAATCTTTCTTATCATTGTTGAAAACTGATTTTTTAAAACTTGTAAAAATAATTTTCCTAATTTACTTTTTTACGTCTTTGGATTGGTATTCATTTATTTATATATATATATATATATATATAATGACTTAGAATAAGTAAAATATTTGATATATCAAAAAAGAATATAGTCCGACGATGCAATATATAAATCAAATTTGATAATTCATCAAGCATTGCTCCTTCACTTCTTAAATTGTGCTCAATGATGTTTTATAGTGTAGAATTCATCAATTATTACATTTATAATAATCTTCTTTTCAATGTAAATAATTACATAAACCATAAAAAAATCATTTTTGTTGGTGTGAAGTTTTGTTTTAATAATTTTTATTGTTGAAAAAGCTCAGAAGAGTCAAAATGAGTTAGATTAATCTGTCAATCAAAGGATAAAAAATTGACTTATCAGTCTCTACTAATTTTTAACATAAGTTAGAAACAGTAGATAAATTCTAAAAATTTGGGTCTTTGAGTATGTTAAGCTTATAATATTGCAATTTATATTGTAACTGAATTTTTTCTTGCTCAAAAAAATTCAAAGGATAAAATTTCTTCACAAGGATACATATATTGCTACCATTAAATGAATTGTAAGCACCTTTAGAATCTAGAGATGTGCTTAATATATGAAACTCAGTTACTTGCTCACTGAATCTACTATTCAACTATTTCAACTTATTATAAATTACATTAGTAAAAAATATCTATATGATCATGATGCTCAATTGTTATGGTATCTCTTTTATGTCGAGATTGAATTATGTCAAAAAAAGGAACACTCATATCAATAGTTTGAATAGCTTGTTTGTTACAAAATAAACAAACTTCTACTAAGAGAGCTTCCCAACCATATTTTCTTAACTTCGGAACTAATGACTTTGTATTAGATACCAAGTTCATGACATTTAAAATATTTTGAGATTTTAGTTACAATGCGACACAAAGCTTGTTAGCAATTCTCATAATTTCTTTTGTCATGTGTAAAATGAAAACAAAATCAAATGACATTAATAATTTCAAAGCATAAGTAGTTTCACCTCATTGTGAGTAAGTTGATCCATTAATAGCTATATCTTCAAGAGTTGAACTAGTTGTAGTAAACACTTGCAAAAGACACAAATTTAATTGAAATGAGAACTCCATCTAGTGTCTCTAGGTCTCTATGATGTGCGAATTTGATTGATTGTTTTTCCTGTTACAATCTCATTATTTGCAATTAAATGAGCAATATTAGTTGCATAAGTGGATTGTAATTTATCATTACGTTTGTAAGAAGAACCACAATACTAACAATAGTAGTTAAGTTTTGAGACAAAAAAAAAAAAGAACATTTACTGCTTCTTTTGATGCAGCAACAAGAGCCAACTATAATTGATGAGTTAAGCAATGTATGTAATAAGCATAAGAACATTTTTTGAGAATTAAAGCTTGTAAGCCATTCTACTCTCTACATATATTACTAGCTCTATCATATCCTTGACCTTGAATATTTTGAACGTTAAGATTATAATTTGATAATACTACATAAATTTCTAATTTAAAAGTAATTGTGGTTGTATCTCTCATATGTACCACATCCATAAAGTTCTCATTGACAAATCCTTACTTATCAACAAATCTAAGAATGAGAGTTATTTGTTCTTTTCTAGATTAATCTCTAGCTTCATCAATAATTAAACAAAATTTTGCATCACCAATTTCATTACGAATTCATTCTACACCTTTCTAGCAAATATATTTAAAATTTCTTTTTGAATAGTATGTGATGTGTCTCTTGCATTTTGAGGGGCATTTTCTAAGATAATATCATCCACTCTTTTATTATAAGAAGCTAAAAACTTTATCTTTTCAACAAAATTACCCTGATTTCTAGATTCCAAACTTTCATCATGTCCTATGGAAGTGTAAGCTTAAAAATATAACCATCTAATAACATCCACATAAGCTTTAAGGCTTGCGAAGTTTTCTTTACACAACCCTTTGTCAATATGGCATGATTGATTTTTTAAATCTTTATAACATCTAATTGCAACATTATGAGGTAAATTGAGACTTTTTTTTTCCATACGAGATAAAAATGCACAATCTTTTCCACAATTCATCTTTTTCCAATTTTTAAATCCTTTCATCGTAACGTAAATCGTAAGAGTTTATAATAATGACTATTAAACATAATTATAACATATAAATACATAAAATTTCATACATAAATATTCATTTAGATCCATAATCTATATTCTATACTTTTTATTCAAGTCAACATATAAATTTCAATAAGCTTCATAATTTATTATTAATAAAAAATAATATTCATTTAACATAATTAAGTCTCAAATAAAAACAATAAATATATTCACATTAGCTAAAGAGAAATCTTAATTTCCTGACTATTATAAAAAGGAAATGAAAAAAATATAAATTGATCTTTATAACAAATTAGTTAAAGAGAAATTATAATTTCCTAAGTATATATTTATCAAATTTCAACAATTTATGTTAACAATATATAGATTCTTCATTATTTTTAGGTAACTATATTAAATAATTAATCTTTAAATTTTTTTGCTATGTTAAAAATTGATGGGTTTAAATTGAGACTCCAAAATTGTTGAGTATTCAACATATCAAATTAATTCAATCATAACTTAAAAAAAAAAAGTCAAGCATTACATATTATAGTAATTATATATAAGGTTTTGCATATAAACAGCAAGAACAACTTTACATCAGTATCTACTATTAGCTTTGTTGTTTCCTTCCTTCTACTCCTTTCTTGCCTTTTCAATCATTCAACATTTAAGTATTAAATGAATATTGCAAAATATATTTCAGAATATTGTTAGAGTCCAAAAAATTTCAAGATGTATCAAAGTTCTTTTTCACGCTCCACCAAAATAAACACTCACTTGTTGCAGAGCAATTCCTTCTACTCTCTTTGATGATTCTTTTCTGTATTTTCTATCATTCTCTCCTTCACCCTAATTTTCTCTCAAATTTGAATGTTCTCCCTTCTCTCTTCTCTTTTGTTCCTTGGTTCACTTTTCTCTCTTCTTTTCGCCATGCTCTGTTTTCGTTTCGCCAAGCTCTCTCTTCTCTTACTACACTGGAGGTGTGAACATTGGGTAGTGCAATAGAGTGGCTCCTTTCATCATATTCAGATTTTTTACCTTTTTCTTTCATGGTTTCAGAGGGGTATGGCTAACACTATGGAAAGGAGAAGAAAAAGATAAGACAAAAATGGAAATTTGACTTTGTTTGTTCTGCTTGAAAAGTAACAGGGATTAAACTAAATTTTTTTCTTTTAAGGGGGCAAAATTAATTTCCACATGCGTATATATATATATGTATATATATATAAGTGAGAAATTTGGGGGGACCATGGCATACGCCAGCGCCCTCCCTCGGCCACTATATTTATGTTTCTGAGTGTATATCTATATATATATATATATATATATATATATATATATATATATTATGAATAATTGAGTTATTTTTTGTTGGTTAAACATATTACACATTCATCTTATATATTGTAAAGGTAAAGTCTTGTGTGTGATTCCTGCGTGAGATCCTGCTTGTAGACTCATGTCTGATCAGATTATCTCTTTGTTTGAGAAATGATATTATAAATATTAATTTTGATTTCAGATTTGTGTTTTGCATTTCTGAGTTGGCATGGAAGCAGATGTCATGAATTTCTTCTCATTTTTGCATGGGGTAATTTGCTTTATATTCATGTCTCATGTTTCAAAAGTAAATGATATAGCCTGTGACCAGAAAAAAAAAAAAAAAAAAACTCTATTGGAGCTCTTTGCCCTTTCTATGATTAATATTATCATATTACTAAAATTTTACTCACTCTTGTTATTGTTTGATTCCAAATAGTCGCGCTAACTTAGATCACCTATATAAAGGCTTAGGACCATAGCAAGGGTTTTTCTGGGTGAACCTTATATTGTTTGCATGGGCGATGCTATTTTTATTTTGTAAAATTTATATTTTATACTTTAGTTGCTTTTAAGTATAGATGCAGGATCCTACCTTGTATTTGATGTACAATGATATTTGGTTGTTTTGTTCACTCTCTTTTAATTGAATATCATATATATTTTTTTTTTGTAAAAATTTTGAGAGGGCAATAATTTAAGAAACAATTTACCAACATTTCTACATAGAGTCATAATTCAACTCTTTTGAATCTATCACTTAAGCCCTTTGAACTTAAACTTAAGTTGTCCTTTAATGGTTATCTGTATGATAGTTGCAAATATGTCATATTTACAAAAGCAAAATTTGCCTCATCCTCTGTGAAAGTCACCCTCTAATTAGGGGTGATGACAGAAGTTTTGCTGTGAAGAAGTAAAAAGTAAAACTTTTATGATGAAAAGTTCAAAGTGAAACAACATAAGGAATTCTATATATTTTATCAAGTAAATTGAAACAAAGCAAGAGTCATATACAACATGTTCTAAGAATCCATTCCATACTTTTAGAAATTTACTAGTAATGGGACCTACTCAACTTTCTCTCTGAATAATGACCATGTTCCATTTAATTTTCTGTTAAAATTTATGCTTAATTGTATTTTAGTCTTGTAGTAGCAGAACCAGACAAATAAAAGTTACATCTCTCCATTGAGTTTCATAGTTTTGTCTGATTGTAAGAATTTCATTAGACAAGGCAGACAGGAAAAATGATTTCAAAATATAGTTATAATTGTAATTTTGTAATTTCTTATTACTGGTTTGGGATTTCTTCTAGTGAGTATAATTTTTGAATTGGTTAGTCCTTCAGATTACTCAGAAGAAATTTAGTATCATCTAGTTTCAATTAGAGTAATATTTTCTTTTTAGTTTATACGATAGAACGAATTAATTCCTAATTTCAATTAGATTAAGCTTGCATTTGTTATTATTTTTTCAGAAAACGTTACTGACAACAAATTTGAATTTCTTTTGTGATAATGGAATTTTGCTATTGTACTATCTAATTTAATTTAATAGGTTTAGAAAAAAATTTAAATTAAATCTAGCTAGGTCGATATAGATGTGGGTAGATCCTTTTAGCTTTATTAAAATAGAAAATTACTATATTGATGCCTTATGTTTTAATTTAGTGTTAATTTAGTCATCTACAAATTTTAAGTGACAAAATAATCTTTTAAGAATTTATCAGTAAACAAAATAAGTCTCTTTATCATCTTCCCATCAAAAAAATGTTGAGATAGAATTTTTTTTTGGTTGATATTGAGGCTAGATAGACACGTGGAATAAGTTTTTTCTTGCACCATCACTAATACCTCACCAAGTGTAAAACATTTTTAGGGTTTCTTCGATCAAATTTATAGCATATTTATGGCTTCATCTTTGAATTTTGATTTAAAAAACCTAGAAAGTGATTCACACCTGGTGAGGTGTTGATGATAGTAGATAAAAAATTATTCCACATATTCATCTTGCCTCCAAGTCTGCAGAAAATAATCTGTCTTAGTTTTTTCAATAGGAAGATGATGGAGGGACTTATTTGGTTTGTTAATGTGAAGGACTATTTTGTCATTCTAAATTCATAGAAGACCAAATTATTACTAAGTTAATACCTAAAAGACCAAAATAGTAATTTTCTCCTCATTAAAAGATAAAGTAGACTTGTAAAGTATAAGCCCATTTCAAAATAGGGTTTTTTAGGTTGACCAATTTAGTCTTATGGCTAAATCAGGTTGAGTCAATCCTTAGGGTTAAACTGCAACTTTTTAAAATAAGTTAATATTTTTTAGGCCAATTAATTTTTTTTATGAAATATGTCATTAACATTTTATAGTATTATTAAAAAAGTAAAATGTGTACTTAATTATAATATAATGATATAATTGTAATATTATTATTTTTTATGTTGATATTATTACAATTATATTTTTACATTATATCTGGGTGTATTAGTGTACTCAAAATTATGAATGCACCAAAGATGACATCTATAAAAATTGTGACTAATTAACCATTAAATTATACTTTATATTATAAATTTGAATATTTTGAAGGCTGACTTGGGAATTGTAGATTAATCTATAAAGTTAGTTCATTGCCTTGAAAGCAAGGTTCCAACTTAACCATAACATACCTTGGGCCTTGAAGGGCTTAGTTGGGCTAATTGATCCTAGAGATCGAATCCTAGTCTGTAGGCAAGTTGTGAGGTTTGCACCATTCGATGATTATGTTGTTATTATTAAAAGGTTTGAGCTATTAAATTTTAATCTAATAATTTATATGTCACATCTTGCCTATCTGATTCTTATTTAAATTGAAAAGAATGCAAATTTGTGGATCCTAATTGATAGCTATAGTTGCAAAGACCTATTTTAAAAAGTTTTTATAAATTAAGTTAATTATAAGGATTAAAGTTATAATTAAGTCTAAAATTTAAATTGATATATTCACAAGAATGAGAAACTCAATAGCCACTATGATTGAGAGTATATCAGAACCAGATTTGAGTGAAGGAGGATGAGTAAATAAAATAAATTTATCTGGACCAATATATTGTGATAACAGAACATCTAAGAATATTATCAAACATGACACTATACTCACAAATGACGTTTGTTTTGAGAGAAATAAAAAGTGAAAAACACAGATAACAAACATGTTATTATATGATCATCATCATTCACACCAACACTAACAATTCTAATACCTTAGCCAACAGTGCCAGAGCTAAGATTTTGAGCTAAAAGGTAAAATTTTTTTTTCTTCTCATAATTTATTATATCTTATTTTGAGAAAATTATACTTTAATATTATAATTTTTTAAATTAAATTCTTTTCTTTAAACTTTTCAATTAAATTAAATGAGATTAACTTGCAAATAATATCTTGACTTTGTCCTTTCTAAATTAGAAACATGTATAGATTAAATAAGTATCGTACCAAGAATTAGTTTTCATATTAATATCAACAACTACCCTACCTAAATATTCATGAGGGCACAATTTTGTATCTACTAATTAATTACTTATATAATGCATAATAAGAATACACTAAAAAAAAGTTTAGCAGATGAAGCTAAAAAATTTATAATTGTTGATCTACGAAAAAAAAAATTATTTATAGAGTCTCCAAAATATTATTTACAACGTTTCAAAAGGTTTTACAGTATTTTCAGAAACAATTGTTCTAGGTTTAACTAAAACTAACATATTGACATTGGAACTTGATTATTATTCTACTCATTTATTGTAACACTACTATTTACAAAAAATTTATTAATGGTATGTATAAATTAAATATCAAGGTCTATACATGATACATGTGTTGATCTACAAAAATTAACATGGCCCCATTATGTAAGAGAGATGTATGTTTGTAATTATAATGAGTTCAAAATTTAAAACATATGGGGTCATAATATCACAACTTCTTAAAACTTTAAAAAATTGAGGGGGCAAGTGCTAGGGCTATCAAAACGGGCCAATTGGGTTCAACAGGCTTGCCTGTGTGAGTTGGTAGATTAAATAGATTGGCTAGTTTAACTTATCTCAATTTGGTAGGACAACTTGTTTAACCCACTAAAAAATATAAAAATATTGTCAGAAAACAAAAAGAGAATCCAAAACAAAATAAAATTTAATTGTTCAACCAAAATTCAATCACCATTGTTAAGTCTCTACCATCGACCCACTAGCTTTCCAAGGTGTTTGACCCTGTCCTTCAACTTCTACATCTTTTCCAAAAATGACATTAACATATTTTCAACTTGTCTTAAAACTTCTTTAACACTAATTGCCAGAAAGAGATTTCTCCTATCCACTTTTATGTCAAATTGACTTTAAGCAAATTTAAATTTTTATGTCTTGCATTTATAAAGCATTATTGACCAATAAAGCACTGTTTTCAACTATAAGGAAGATGCATAGGCATTGAATCGAAATTACAATATGGACATGCTAACCTAATATGCGTACTTCAACTAGAAAATGTTCCCAGTCCTGGAAAGTCACTAATTGTCTACAACAGAGCTACACAGATATTGAACACTTGATTGCTATAAGAATCAAAGGTTTTAATACTGACATTTGATAACTCATTTAACTCTTCCACTAACGGTTGCACATATATATCTACATCATTACCTGGTGCTCGTTTACATGTAATAATCATAGAAAGGATAAAAGAATTTTGTTTCATGCACATCTATGGTGGGTGATTGTAAGGGAGAAGTTCACTGGCCAAATGCTATAGTTAGTGGCTTAGTGCTTAACTTGTTAAATGGATTGAACTTATCAGTGGACAACTCAAGATGTACATTATGAGAATTAGCAAATTTGGGATGCATTGTGCCAAATTTCTTCCATGCTTCAAAGTATCTCGGATGCCTTAACATGCTATCATCACTCTTTTCCATTGCATACCATCACATGTGCTTAGCAGTCTTAGATGACTTGAATAACCTTTGTAATTATGGTTTTAGTGGAAAGTACCATAGAACTTTTGTAGGTAGTTTCTTCATTTTTTTACTACCACTTGAAATACCCTGACCCATTAGTTTCCTTCTAGATGTATTACAATTTTTATAGTTACCCCTATTTGCATCCTCTCTTAAGTATAACATGCAATCATTGGGACATGCATAAATTTTGGTGTAATTTAGACTGAGTTTGTTGATTTTATTTTTGCCTCATAGAATGATAATGGAATTCTGGCTTATTCAAAAGCATTTGCCGATAATTCTAGAATCACTGACATTGACTCGTTAGTTATTCTCCATAAACATTTTATGTGATACAATTTCACAAAAAATGATAACTTTAAATGCTTCTGATGTCCTTCATATAGACATTGTTGACCATCTTCAATTAACTCCAAAATATATACACTATCATTTGGCATCATTGGTTTATGGAGGTGACATTACTTTATCTTCTTCCATATACTAGTTATCAGAATGATGCCTAAATGCATCATTGACCATGTCATGTATAGGTCATTAACAATAACTCTTTCTTGAACCACATGTCAGAATGATGCCTAAATGCATCATTGGCCAAATAGTGTAACCTTGTGGAAATGGTTAAATAATCAAATTGTCAAATACTACTTCCCTAGCCTGCCATTTGTTGAACTTGCATTTAGGACATGGGCAAATCATCCTACCCTCAACACTTTGCTTAGTAAATGCAAAATCCAAAATTCTATTTAGTTATTTTATGTACTCATGGGTGTTCTAGGGCTTATCAATCTAAGTTTTGTCCATGTCTCACAACAATATATTTTTGTCTTTCTTAAGAAGATTTAAATACAAGACAAATGAAGTAATATTAACAAATTTTAACTTGAAAATATAATTTCTATATTGATTGCATATATGAGGATGTCAACTTTAAACAAAATAGGATATTATAACAATATAATTTCTTCACCCAAAAGTGAGCATATGTAAATTTCTTAGAATTTACAGAGATAATTAAACGAAAGTTTCTAGCAACAATCTATACTTCTAACAATCATTTAAAAAAAAAAAACATATATGTTTGGTTATGCTAAATTTATAAAAAATAGGACTAAAACTAAATTTAAATGTACACATGCTTATATTTCATTACAAAGACAGATAAATTGAAAAAAGAAACAAGTAAACTTTGTCATAAAAAGTTCTAAACGTATATTACAATATAAAAAAATGAACATGAAAAAAAAAAGAAAGTAAAAATGCACGACAGCTGGTGGTAACAATGGTGACCTAGGTTCATATCTGACTGAGGAGGTGTTGGACAGTCTGGGGTAGTTGATAGCTTCATGGCAATGGAGAAGGAAGAGGTTAGTTATTGTTAAGGGGAAACAAATCACTTTGCATTAGCCATATCTACCTTTATAGTAGTTGACAAAGCTGGCAGCAGCGTAAGGTCGGGGTTGGGTTGCAATAACGACGGGTGACAAAGTCTTCCTCCAGTAGCATCAGGTCAGGCGGCAATGCTAGCAACTTAAGAGTGGAGAAGAATGTTGCCGAATTTTTTAAACAGGAACCTTTGCGTGCTGCGACTATTGATATGAGCAAGGAGCGATTTTCTTAAGGTAACTGGTATCACCTATAGTTCATATGTAACCACAGGTAATTAAATGAACCGCAAGTAAATATTTGTAGTTTCAAATGAACTACATGTATTTAGCTACAGCTGAAAGTAACCGCAAGTAATAACTTGTATATGCCGTTAAAGCAGACTTTTACTTGCTGTTAGTTAGAAAACCTAAACATTAGCTGTGGTTGTGTTAAGAGCAAGTAATGAATCGCAATTAACATCCTTTTTTTGTGCAATGAATCAATGTAATTAACTAGTTCTAATAAATGTGGTTGAGTAAGTGTTGAATTAATGAAACATACAACTAACAATTTACATGTAACCTAAGTGTTTGATGAAAAGATCCAAAGACTTAGATAAGGGAGAATGCCTACTCGTTGGGCTAAACTTTAATCGAGATCATGTGAGCCCTTTGATAGATGCATTTTGAAGAGCTAGCCTCTACAATAGGACTTAGTTCTAACACAAGAACATCAACCTTAGTGAGCGTGTAAATTGAAACAATTAGATAGCTAAGGAATGACATTTAGAATAGCTAATCCCTATAGAGATTAAGGTTAAGTTCCGAATTCATTTAGTTGATTAAGGAAGGCTTATTCAAGCAAATGAACAAACTTTAGGGTATGTTTGGATGAAAGACAAGGAATGGAATGACATGGAAGACAATTGATGGAATGGAAAGGCCAATGAGAGACTCCAAGATCTCTCATTACCATCCAAAATCCCTATTTTCTTTTGTCCTTCCAAGTAGGGGGGAATAAGATGAATGAAATGGCCAATTGGTATAACTATTATGATATTTGCTTTGGCTAAAAACTTTATACAGTAGCATTCTTTTTATAAAGATATTATTGTAAAAATAATTTTCAAGTCATACCATACCATTAATGATCTGGTCCTATTTGTTATTAAACTCCCAAATAATAAAATAACACATATATTTTATCATTTCACTCGTTATTACTCCATTCCATTTTATCTTTTTCTAAACTTTTAAACATAGTCTTATACATAAGAGTTTTTAATACGAGCATCGATAGAATTGTAACCGCTGATCAAGCCATCGAACACGTAAAAATATACGCAAACGTTTTACGAAATTTATCATTGGGCCTACATATCCTTAAAGATGACATTAATTTTTTATTGTAAAAATACTACTTATTAAGAAATTGTGTTCTTAAATTTTTATTTCAACATTACTTATGTAATACGTCATTTATTATTTTATCACATATTATTAAAATATGTTAGTTTTAACAAAGTTCATGTATTTGTTATCATATTATAAATAATAGATATAAGATCTTTTGGTCAAATTAAGTCTAGTTATATCTTATCTTTTAGTTTTAGAACAGATCTAATATATCTGTGAATGAGAGAAGAAATTACCATGAAATTAACATTCATTATTAGTCTACCACATATAGAATATATAGGGCAATTTATTAGCTAAAGCCACCCTACAGCAATTAGGGTTTCCAAGGAAGGGCCTTCCCAAGACAGTTACAATCACAATGATTGTTCACACACATAGGACAGCCTTCTCCAGGATCACCACAAAAGCCCCTTCTGATACAGTCATCCACACTATAGCAGTAATCATAGAGCTCGTCATTTGTTCTTGAACACCAACCTGCAATTTTGTTGCCTTCTTCTTTGAGATCCATTTTACTTGTCAAATGAGCACACAAAACGAATAATAGAAGCTAGAAAAAAAAATAAAACCCTTATATCTAATAAATTTTGAGAGAAAAACTATTACACGGTTTTCTTTATATCTTTGTTATATTATTTTTTTAATAAAAACTTAACAAGCATCCGAGTTTTCAATTATATCAGGACATGCGTTTGTTTATTGTAGAAAATTTTATAATTTTAAATTATATTCTTTTTATGTTAATATTATTAATTAATCATACAACTGTGTTTTTTTAAATTAAAAAATTTAGTAATGAAAATATAAGTAACTGTACGCGATTTTTGTACGTTACACATTTTACGTGTAATCAAAGAAAATGTCACCAACTATACTGTGTTTAATTAAGACTTTAAGGAATCGACAAGATGGCTTATATTCAACTACATGCTCCATTATATGTGCCAAAAACTAAAAACAAATCAATTCAAATTTCGATTATGGTTGCTTTCCAAGTAAAAAACATAATTGAGTCTCTTTTCTCGTATTAAAAAAGTATTTTATGATCAAACAACTGCAGAGCTTTTATTCGTTACAAAAAAGAGAAATAATAAGTTTTTATATATATATTGCTCTTTCATTTTCTGATTGATCATGAAAAGAGTTAAAAAAAAACAACTAAGAAGACTGCATTATGAAAAAAAAAAAATTACGCATTTCATGAAAAGACACGAGTGAATTCACTGCCGTTTGTACAGAAACTGCATATGTTCTGTAATAAAAAATTAAATCAAAATAAAGTGACACAACAAAGCAATATATATATATATTCAAACTAAAAATTTTGACTATTACCTAAAAAAATAGTGAGAAATTAAAAAGGATGATACATGAATCAGTTACCTGATGCTAAGAGCAGAAAGAAAACAAAGCAAGCCAACTTGATGGGTGAAGCTTTCGCCATTGCAATGTAGTTTCTTACAACACTAAGAATTTCAAAGAGTTGTATAATGTTCATCGTGAAGATCAGAGATCCTTGGGGCAAAATTTATACCACACAACTCGGACATTTAATTTTGTTTGGGGAAATTATTGTGGGTTTTGGAGGTTTTTGACTCTGAATATAATGACAAAACTAATTAATTTTTATAATTAATGCATATTAATTATATTTGTCGCCTTCTGTTTTTTAGGCCATGGAAGAACATACTTTGCATAATTGAAGAATGATTTAATCATTTATAATTGAACAAACGTGAACAGGAAGCATCATTTTATGAATATCACGGAACAAAAATATCGCAATAGTTTCTGGTAATTGGGAGATTTGGAAAATTGCAACAAATTAAGGTTATAGATTATAATAGTTGATTAATTTGATTAAAGTGTAGTAAATCTAGGAGCAAAAGAGTGAAGAATGTAAGAGACTTTTTGGAAGACTCTAACAATATATAAAGCGCAGTCTTCTATTCAAAGCTCTCCAAAGGTCAAATAAGTTGATTGAGTCATTTATTTATAATGATTGATATCTCCTTATTTAAAGTGCCTTTTTTATTTGAAAATTTTAAATTATAATTATATGGATGATTGATATGTATATATATCTATATTTATATTTTTAAAGTGACTCAAATTAGTCATTTTCTATTTGTCTCTTTAAATTAGACTTATCATTTAAGTGTATGCTAAAGAAACAATTGACTATGTCATTTTTTTGACAAATCTTTTAGAATGATGATCATATATTCTCGAAAACATGGTGTTCTCTATTTATGACATAATTAATTATTGAAAATTACCAAATATTGAACAATAATATACCTTTTCAAATGGATTTATTTCTATAATCAAAATCATTAATTACTACCTACAAAGTCTTTTAATAAAATATTGAAGGTAATTATAATAATATTATAACTAGGGAACGTTATAACTATGATATCTCGGGAAACATGTGATCGTTACTCAAAATTTTAATTGTACATCACCCAGAGAATTGAATGGTTTAGGCTAATTAGGGCCGAAGGAAAATGTTTTTCTTTTTTCCTTAACATAAATTAATCCAAACTTTAATTTTAGTAGATTTTCTGTTAATTTTGATTATTGGTGACGGACACAACCCGTCATATGAAAAATTGATAGTTTCAAATTTCATCACCAATTAATAGGTTTGATGACAGATAATTAGTAATAACGTTTGTTTCATTATTAAATTTTTACCTTTTTAGTTTCTATCTTAAACATACAGTCGTTATATTGAAAATTTTTAGTAGGTTATAAGTAGAAAGCAAATGAATATGGATTTATATTTGAGAATTTAAATTAACTATGTTTAAGGTGATATGAATTATTAAATTTTCATCTAATAATTTAAATTTTAATAAATATTAAACAGTTTCTCACGACTAATTAAAATTTAAATCATTAAATTTTTATTTAATAGTCCAAATTTTACCACATTCACATATATTTAAATTTTTGGTCATATTTCAGTCACGGAAAGTTGGTGTATATTTTTTGACATAAAATATAGCATAATTAAGACATTTTTTAGAATAAGAGGAGAGAAATTTGCGTAAAACTTATAAAAAAAAAAGCAGTGATATTAATTGAAATTAATGCCAACTATTTAAGGAATGTATTCAAGAAATCTTCAAACTTAAATAAGTACCTATAATTGTTATCTTTTATGGCATGAAAGAACACACTTTGCATCATTGAGGATACAAGCGATATTATGGTTTTCCCATAATTTTCTAGTCAATAAAAGATACAAATAATATTTTAGAAAAATTAGCAAAGCTCCAAAAAAGAAGAATAACTTGGAGAATACCCCCTCACTTTTCCAAATAGGGATAGATTCTTTGGTGCCTTAAAATTTCAAGGCACTGGTGTCTGGCCCAATAAAAATTTGTCATAAATGGTAAGTGATGGGTAGTCAATGTAATTTTAAAGTTGAATACGTGCCAATTATTTTGTATTTATAATTTAGCCCCAATGAATATAAGATATTTATTATTTTCTAATATTTAAAAAAATTACACTATATCCATACACTTTAATTATTTGATTATGAAACTCAAATCCTTCTCAATTTTTCAATAATCTCCTCCTCTGTTTGCTTGCCTGACAATTAGAGTTCAGAAAATGCACATAATTCCTATGAGGGAAGAATTTGTTTAAGCAAAAGAAAACAAATAACCATCAGTTGAGTGAAGCACAATGGAAAGAAGAAAAGAAGAAGAATAAAACACACAAAATGTGAAGAAACTCAAGAAATGCAAAAGAAAAAACCCGAAAGGTTAGGAAAGAACAAGAGAAGAAGGAAGAGAAAAGTACAAAATTAATTTTCTATGTTTTGTGATAATTTTGTTCTTCACAAATTAATTGTAATAAATTAGTGTCTCAAAAATTTAAATTTGTACAAAATTAGTCTCCCTTATTTGTATTAATGAAATATTAATTTTACATAAAATAAAATTATTAATGAGGGACTAAATTATTACAAAGTATAAAAATAAAGTACTAATTTGATACTCCTCTCGATGAAGGAAGGAATAGAAAGCCATGAAGAACATCAGACCAAAGTGAGTGTCCTTTGAAAATTTCTGACCAAATAGACAGTTGGAAAATTTCAAATTTTTTTGATTGAGGGGTGCTTAGTTTTTGGTATAGGTTTGTTTGCTTGTTTCTCTCCATACTTTTACCCTTCATTATACATTTCTATATTCAGGTTTTTTTTTTTTTTACATCCAATTTCTTCTCCTCTTTAGCTCCTAATGTTTTCAACGATCTCTGGCATGCCACAACAAAAGCATAAGACAACGAAAGAATTGAGCTTCAAAGTAAATTAATTAAAGTTTAGGGATAAATTTCTAAAATGCAGAAATAGAGGTGTTAACAAATTAGTTGGGGCATAACTATAAATATAAAAGATAATTTTTCAAACATTTGGGGTCTATTTTTAATTTTTTTTTATGACACACTGAAACATCTGGCCCTATATTATTGTGCCATCAGTGCAAGACATTCGTGCAGTAAAATCCTTCAAGGCACCAAAAAAAATTCACCCCAAATATGATAAGTAGTAGACTTCTTGTTTTTGGTCTTAGAGTAGAGAGAATTCACAGTAGGCGAATGGGTTTTCATCTTTTTGGCTATAATTCAACTATAATATAGTCAATTAAGTAGTGATCTTGACATTACTTTAAATTTAACGTTATATATATATATATATATATATATGTAAAATTTTATAAATGTAATCATATTATATTTCAAAAAGTGACTATTCTATTAGTAAAATATTTATTTAATATATTATTATGGGAAAATTAATTCTGGTTCCTATACTTTATACTAATTTTTAATTCAGTCTTTATAGTTTAATTTTTTTTCAATTAACTCCCCATAGTTACTAACTGTATGAAATTCACTTCCCACTTTAAGTTACTCTTATAATGTCGTCGTTTATATGCTGAGATGGAGGACAGAGCATACATGGAAAGTTACATGTGGGTTAAGAAATGCCAAGTCACATGGCACACCAGCATGGTTCGAGAGATATGAAACAGATACACAGAGTAATGCTTGAAGAAGAACCAGACGAGCACAAAGCAATGCAGTAGCCATTGGAAAACGAAGGAAGGTGCAATGCAAGACTTGTCTTCTCCTTCGCTTCAATTTAATGATTTTACAGAGAGATTAGAATGGGTTGAATAAACTCGTCTTCTAGTCCTTTTCACTATGTTTTCATTTCAATCTAAAGAAGACGCAGAAGCATAAGAAAAAGTTGTAGCTACTAGCAGTGTTTGGTTCGCTTGTCAAGCTTGATTTGCTCGATCTTTAATTTTGCTGTGGATAGGTAGACGCACCAGCATCCTGCAAGAATTTTGCATAACTTTTAAGTTGTCACAGATGTTTTTACTGAGATGGCTAAAAGAAGACATTTTGATAGGTATATATCATAAGGAAAATGCAAAAGATTAATTTTCCCTTTTATTGTTTATATAAGTAATAAATATGAACATATTTTGATCATAATATTTTTTATTACAATTAATTTATAATTATCTGAAAGAGGTTATTGCAGTGAATCCTTATGTATGAGGAGAGAGAAGTGAAATTTCTTAGAATAAAAAGAGATGGTAGAATTTAAACTTCTCTCAAAAAAATAATATCCTAGAATTCAAATTGTCACCTCTTCTAAAAAATGCTAGTACTTCAAAGAATAGAATATAGAGATATATAGTACAAAAAATTATTATTATATTATTATATCATTATTAGGTTAAAATAAGAATAGTAGTCTACCGGAAATAGAAAGGGAATTTTTTTATTGGTTTAGGAAACCCTAATGATTATATATATGGTTTTCTGGAAGGCTCCTTTCCAAAAATTTTTATACTTTAAACACACGCAGAGGACTGCCTTCACCTTCATCGTAGCAAAAGTCATTCATATAGATGGTTGAAGTTTTGGCCTTGACTTTCAAATTTTTCACTATTCTATGATTTTGATAGATTTGTATAATGTTTATATATAGAGAAGACATCCATAGAGCATTATTTATTCCATAACACTCCAAAATTGAATTTTAAAAAATATTTTGGGCTTTCAACTTAAAATAATACTTCACAATCCTTTCTAGTTGGGAAATTTGGAAATCATACAACAAACGTTATTGTATTCAATTGTTGATTTGTGAATGAATAAAGTGGAGAAGTTTACATCATGGATTATTTGTAGTCAAATACATGTGCATCTCGAGATAAAGGGCTCGTTTGGTTGACAAAGTTGTGTGTGATGGAAAAGGAATGGAAATGGGAGAGAGAGAGAGAGAGAAAGTAGGTATATACGTTTGGTTACACATAAAATAGAATGGAAAATGAGACTACCATGCTTTGTTTGGTTTGATGAATAAGTGAGAGAATGGAAAGGAGTGAGATCAAGGTTACCATATTACCCTTGAACAAAAAATTATCATTATAATTTATATATTCAAAAATATAATAATTATTAAATCTTTAAAATAGAAAAAAAAATATTCTATACAAATTAAAGAATATAAAATAAATAAAATTATAGTAAAAATAATATATATAGTTTTTTAGATTAATGTTAAATCTTAATAGAAAAATGCTTTAGTTGTAGTACATATGAAAAATAAGTATATTAGTGTTAAATCAGAAATGAACAGAACTTGTGTCGTGTCAAATGCAAGTGACACAATTTCACGTATAAATATTAGCGAAAATTACATTATTGGTCACTATAATATCACTTGTTTTTTAATTTGATCCTTATCTTTAAATTATACATATTTAGACTACTAAGATAACATATAATTCATTAAATTAATAAAATTTTAAAAAATACTTACATAATTTTAATAGTAGAGACTAAATTTAAATATTTGTAAATTATAAAGATTTAATTTCAAATTTTAAAATTATAAAAACTAAATTAAAAAGTAAATAATATTATGGAGTCAAAAGTATAATTTCTATTCAATTTTATCCCACCGCTATAATTGATGGAAGCTAAATTCAATGCTCTGTATTGCTATTAATCACATTATTGCGTATTCCATGGTACCTGATGAAAATGGAGCTGATAGCCAACACTTAATTAGACTTATAATTTTCTGTTTAGAGTGAAGGCAATTTCAGTGACAATTTTTTCTTTCCTAAGAAACACCAGCCATTTCACTGCCTTTTGGAGGTTGAGCACATTACCACCTCTAAGGGAGACCGATTTCTAGAGGCTGAGGGAGTCCTCTTTCATTTTAGGAACCAAACATGGGAGAGGTAACACCTCTCCTATTCCCTGGCACCATTTCCATGAACCAAGCATTACCAAAGTGACACAGGTAGAGTGAAAAATGTGTATTGGGGCTTACTTCTCTTTTTCTTACTCACTGACGACAAGAAAAAATTAATTCTATGATGGTGAACAAACCAGTTGTAATACCTATGAAAATCCTTATGTAAATAAGTTATTTTAGGTGAAAAAAATTTATATAATTTTATGTGTTGGAAAAAGAAAGGAATTGCACATAAGGTAAGTATGAACTTAAAATAAATAGAGGAACCTGGAAAGAGGAAAATTAAGAAATATTAAATATGTATTTAAATAGTATTATATCTGAGTTTGTGGACAGTATGAGTGTCTAAGCCTTATCCCATGCATTCCCAACAACTATGGTTCAATCCCAGAGTGCGTAAATAAGGTATTTTCAAAATTTTTTATCTGATAGTGCAAAGCATTCCTAGGAAATTACCTAAATATCCATAACACTAAATCTTTTCCCATCACTTCTTATTTTTTTCCCTCATCTTTCCCCCTTGAACGTGTTCATTGCACACATCATTCAGTTGGGTCTTTTTGCCACCTTCAACCTTTGTTTGTGGTCACTGGTGTTCGTCACTCATCCCTTCGTCTCCACATCTTTGCCAGATGGAGATCATCCCCCTTCAACCTCCATTTGGCTAGAGAACACGAGGATTCTGGTGAGGTATATTTGGTGTAATTGCAACAAGAATTCAAGCTTAAATTGGTGTGCTTTCTTCAAATTAACTTAAGGTTTTCCTTCTAGTATGATTCATTTCTCTCTTGATTTCCAACATCATTTTCATCATTATGAGCTTTGACATCTGAAACCCTTTTTCTGCAATGTTTCTTCGCAATTTTGATGGAATTTGGTGTGATTTCTTTTTTCCTTCCAAAATTGTCAAGGGCCTTTGCTTGGAAGGTGCACTTTGAATCTTTCTCTCTTGTTTTCATCAAATAATTTTATCAATTTGGCTCATAATCTCAAATTTTAGTATTGTTTATGCGCAAAAATTTTGAATTTAGAACTCAATTTGATGCGATTTCTTCAAATTGATTTGAAGCTTTATATCCTAGGTAAATTTCGAACATTTCTTCCCTAAAATTAGTGATCAATTTTGTGTTTTGGTTCTGAAATTGAAATATCCCAATTTAGCTATGTGTAGTCATAGTTGTAGGGTGATGGAATTCAAAGGCTTTGGAGTCCTTTAACTTGATTAAGCATCTATAGGAAGGATTAAGTCCAACGTGTGTTTTCATTTTGAGTTGTATGTGAATTTCATAATTTTCTTTGATTTTCAATGATGTAAAAAGAATGAAAGATAAATGGTAAATCTTGTTGGAGTTAATTAAGTGGCCTTGGATGATTGCTGCAATTTAATGACAAAATTTGAACTTAGTTGATTCATCCCAAATGCGACATTAATGAATCGATAAATTTTGAATATATAATATGGGCACAATAAAGCATGTTAGAGAATATATAAGGTATTAAATATTGTTTAAGGTCATGCATTAATTTAGGACTAGGAGAATGTCTATTCCCAAGCCATTGATGAATTGAAGGTTTGCAATCATAAAGAATAAAGTTTGAGAATAGTTTAGTTGAATGTGTCTTGAATTAGAGTTTGATAGTTAAATTTTTAAATGAATTGAAGTTAATAAGTAGTTTAGGAACCAATGAGTATTCTAATGTAGAATTAAGTTAAGAGTCTCGCTGGCCTTATTAAAGTGATGCTTATTTAAGAGTTGGACTTTAAATGGAGAAGTAAGGATTTCACGTGGGGTCGAAGTAATAGGTGGGGATTGTCGAAAAATGGTTTTTGCAACAATTAACTACTACTAAAAGTTTTTTCAATATTATGGTTTTAATTTTTTGTGTCAATATTTTAGCTAATAAAAACCTATAGATATGAGCAGTTTGCCATCAATTTCTACAACATAATCTAGCAATTATGAGTTGCCAACATGTTATTGAAAATGGTAACATTACAAATACTAAAGTAAAGTTCAGTGTAATAAAAGTTACAAAGATTAACATCAAATAGAAATAAGGTTTTAACACAATTGAAAGTTGTCTAAGCTAATCATTCCTACTGCAATTGGAAGTAGAAAGAGAGTGTCTGCTATTTTGATCATTGAATAAGATGAAATATTATGAGCAATAAATTGAGGATTAACCATCAAAAGCTCACATCTATTCATATGACTTATGTGGAATAAAAACTTTTGAAAAATATCGCTTAAGCTAGTAACAAAACAAGCTTAGCTTGCTGCTTCTCTACCATATCTACAATTAAATTCACTTGTTGCGCATCTTTGCCGTTTGTGATTTGAGTAATGTAACTTCATTTTGTAGCTTAGAGTAAGAAGGTCTGAATTGCAAAATCTATCTAGCATGGCATCTAAACACAAGACAGACAAACACCTACTTCCATTCCCTAGACTTGCCCAAAAGGCTACTAGGTTCCTAAAGTCATGGCTAACAAATCTTGCGTTAAAATTTCTTATCAGTAAGAGCCAGATGCTTGAAACTCAAAAATGTTTTTCAATATGTCCAAGAAAAATAAAAAAAAGCAATAAATTATTTCAACAGTAAACAATTTCAAATGAATTAAAAATTAATACTATAATACGTCATAGTTTATATGCTTAGACACACAAATCTAGCTTCCTCATTGATAAATGATCCATCAGGCCTCTTACGCACAGTAGTCCAAACATCTCATCGAGTAACCAAACCTTTGCTCTCTTACTCCTTCAATTGTTTTCCACAAGTGTAACATAACTCAAATGACTCATGAAGCATAGACTTTGAATAAGTGACAAGGAGTCTTAGAGAAGGAAAAGATAAGGGTAGACTTCTAGAATGGTTTTCGTTTACCGTTGGAACTCTTTTTCATGTCTTTGTTCCCAATATTGCATAGAGAGGACATGCAACTATCTAATACTAAAGCCTTAGCTTTTGAGGTTCTAATGTTTGTTTTCTATTGGGAGAGCTAGAGTTGATTTCAAATGGATGTCCCATGAGACAAGACTTTAGGTTATTACTGGCTCAAAAGGTTACATCTTGTAGTGGGATGGAGTAGAGTAGTATTTTACTCAATCTTTGCTATTGGGATGTTTGAAATAATACTTGAGGTTCAATAATATTGTAGTGCTTGGACACATAAAAGAGTTTCCTAGGTACTCATTTAATAGTTAATTTATTTTCTACTTATTCAAGTAGGAAAGGACATATATGATAATGTGACCCAACTTGTCCTATTAGATTAAACACTACTTTACTTGAATTAGTTATTTGAGTACATACTAGCAAATTTTTTCTTACCCATGATGGAGTTGATTTTTTCTTACTCAGTTTTTAATCATACTTCCGCCCACAAGTGCTATTTTCTACTTAAACAAAGGTTGTGTCTATAACACTAATAGCCTCTTCCATCTATATTTGTTCTAAGTCACATACTTTGATAATATGATGTTTTCATGATCTAATTCAATCTTTCTTTTTTTCCTTCGTAGGGTGAACATGAATGAGGTTTATATCTCCAGAGTTACTTCACATTGGAATACTTGAGAATGAAAATTTGTTAGAAGTTAGATAATATTTAGCTAGTTTGTATTTATTCTGTAAACATTCAAATTAACATAATTTATTTTTATGTTCTAATATTTTTGTGGTTAATGTTTTACTCATTTGCAGTATTTGGATGAGAAAAATGTTAATTCATTATATAAGTATGTATGTATGTATGTTTGCAGGTTTGGACAAATATTCATATCATTTGTTTTAGTATAAATATTTATATAAAAGATATTATTAGGTAAATTCAATGTTGTCAAAATCACGATTCTACCTAGACTCGGAAAGGGGGGTAGACTCGTATCGTAAACTCGTAACATAGAATCGTAAGAGTTTACCTACACATGTTATTTATGCTATTGAACATAACCATATAAAAAAATCACAATTTCTTCATGCATGACAAATCAAAGCCAGTAAGTTCTCACTTAGTCTTGCCATTTCTAGCTAATAATTTCATTATGGTTGTCTATATTAGCCAATACTTGTTCTCTCACACGCATAAGACACACTATTGATTGTCTTCTCCATCTTTATGTGCAGATCAGCCCATAATTCTTACTGATTTTTCTGCATTGAACAAACTTCTTGGTCGGGAGGTATACAACTCTCATATGCAACTTGGGGGGCCTAAAATCATGGCAACAAATGGAGTTGTTCATCTTACAATATCAGATGATCTTGAAGGTGTTTTTGCTATTTTGAAGTGGCTAAGTTATTCCTTCTCATGTAGGCGATACACTTCCCATTGTACAATCCCTTGATCCTCCTAAAAGGCCTATGGAATATTTCCCAGAAAACTCATGTGATCCTTGTGCTGCCATCTGTGGTTCTGTGGACGGTAATGGAAAATGGCTGGGGGGAACTTTTGACAAGGACAACTTTGTGGAGACATTAGATAGATGTGCAAGGACAGTTGTTACAGGAAGGGCAAAGTTTGGAGGAATCCCTGTGGGAATTGTTGCTATTGAAATGCAAACAATGATGCAAGTTATACCTGCTAATCCAAACCAGCTTGATTCTCATGAAAGGGTGGTTCCTCAGGCTGGGCAGGTTTGGTTTCCTGATTCTACAACTAAGACAACCCAATCAATACTAGATTTCAACAAAGAAGAGCTCCAACTTTTTATTCTTGCAAATTGGATAGGTTTTTCAGGTGGGCAGAGGTATTTTTTGCCTTTGAATTTTGCCCTATTACTTCAAAATAATCAAATCTTACAACTCCCAACCTTCTAAATAGTTGTATCAGTTAAATCTATTGACAAATATCTCATGTTATTTAACCACAATGGAAGTTTAATACAGTGGGATGTATTACAAAAGTAACAGAAAAGCATACGACAATTCAACTAGAAAATTATAACACTAGGACATCAAAACAAGACAAACACATGTATTACAAAGCTGAACCTTTATCGACTACTCAGCTAAGCGAAACACCATGGTATAATGAAACAGAGATATGCATTGTGAATTGTCTAAGTAACCCAAAAATGCTAACTGGAGGATTTTTGAGAAGTGACGAGGCTCTACAAGAACTCGGCTCTGCAATAACTAATCATACACATAATGTTTTGTTTTGGTAGCCATTCACCATAAATTCAAAAACAAAAAATGGAGATAAGGGAAAAAAAGAGTCAAATAGATATTTCTTAGAGAAACGAAGAACTTTGCATAACTAGCAAATAGAAACCAATACTCCTAAAATCAAATCTGTTCTATACCCAAATGTAATCCTGGTTCCCACAATGCTCTAAACTAAATGAAAACAAGGGGAAAACAACAGTGGGTACAGCCAAGAGAAGATTGAACAACCACCGGGTAGTCTATATAGAAGAGGGAGAAAGAAAGAGAGAGAACAGAGAAAGGGAACCTAGTAGAAGCCATGCACCGCTGCCGTCATCACCGCTAGAAGAATGAAGAAGGACTCGTTTTGCCATCAAACTGCTGTGTGCTAATCTCTGTTGCCGTCATGTGGAACCCTCGTCGTGGGAAGAAGCATTTTAAAGGAAGAAGGAAGCTTTATGTGATGCAGGACTGTTTTTTAAAGCATTTTTAGGCTGAACCTTCTATTGGTTAAAGATTTTTGGGCTGGGCTTCCAAAAAAAAAAATGATTAGGCTGATGCAGAATGGACAAATTGCTAACTCGGTTGACTCGGTCAAACTCGCCGATTTTACCGAGTTAGTGGCGAGTTTGACCGAGTTAGCACTGATTCCGATTTTACTCACGATTTAACACGAAATTACTACCTAGGATCGTAAAATCGACGATTCTACCGAGTTAAATCGCGATTTTGATAACATTGGGTAAATTTATTAACCAACAAGAAAAGAATAATTATATAGGGAGTTTGGGATGAAAAATCTAATTGATGTTGTTTTGATGATCAAGATTGTCAAAAATGATTTATTACAAAAGTATTTTTCATGGTTATAATTGTTGAAAATAATTCATGACCAACTTTTTTAGTGGGCGTAAAAAATATTAAGAGCATTTGACAAAGTACTTTTGATTGTCAATAATTATCAAGAATGTTATCAACGACCAATAACTATCGAAAATATTTTTTTGACAAAACTTTCGTTGACAATCATTGACGATTAAATGACCATTGTAAAAAAAAATATTAAGGGCTAGGGATGTTGTTTTCGACAATGGTAGCCTTCGAAAACATTTCTTTTTCTTTTAGTCACTTTTGTTGGTGACTAAAAATCCACTTTCACGACAAAATGTCACTGCACTGAATCTTCAGTGAAGTTCTCATATCAAATGATCTCAATCATTTGCTTTCTATCCATATAACTACATTAACTTTAATTTTCAAAAGAAAATAGTAATTAATTCATTAATATTGTGAATACTACTATATAGAAATTAAAAATAATTAGAAGTGCTATTATAAATGCTTATTTACAGTCTTTCTTTAAAATCAGAATCGACATATAATCCATGGGTTATAGCTTAATTACAATTTTGCGCGTGAACTTTAAAATAACACCTTACTTCTTTTAAATTAATAATTGAAAAAATTTAAATGATACAAGTCAATCAAACCTAATATTGTACAATTAAAATGATAAATATAGGGGAAATGCAGATAAAATTTCGCGCAAGAAAAAAATTGGACATGATGAAACAGACCTAAAGAATCACGTGACAATTATGTGACTTTTTCCAACATTAATTTTAATTAATGCAACAGTATATGTGTGTGCGCGTGTCTATATATATATATATATATATATATATATATATATATAGCAATTATATATAACTTCATAAGAATTTTAGCATAATTATAATTTTAGAACATGAAATTCAAAACATAACACTTTACCTTTCAAATTTTGTATATATATATATACCAAAATTGATAGTTGAGCTTTCATTACTGCTTTCAAGTTTCTCGCTACCCTAAAGTTATAAGAGTTGCATAATGTTCATGGAGATCCATAGGGCATTATAATTTAATTAACAACTTTTTTCTTGGTAATTTATTGTGGATTTTGATAATTTTTAACTCTTCGAATATGACAATAAGAACTTATTTTTATCATTTAATGCTTATGATCAATGCAAACTATTTATGAAATGCCAAATCTTTTATGGCTTCAAATTGGTACTTAATTGTTATGTCTTATGCCATTAAGGAACATATATATTAATACAGCATTTAAGGATGCAACTGTTGTATTTAATGAGCCCTTACTTTGTTTTAGGATTTGGATTTGGTGAAGTTGAAAATTTAAATATATGTGAATGTGGTAAAATTTGGACTATTAAATAAAAATTTAATGATTTAAATTTTAATTAGTCGTGAGAAACTGTTTAATATTTATTAAAATTTAAATTATTAGATGAAAATTTAATAATTCATATCACCTTAAACATAGTTAATTTAAATTCTCAAATATAAATCCATATTCATTTGCTTTCTACTTATAACCTACTAAAAATTTTCAATATAACGACTGTATGTTTAAGATAGAAACTAAAAAGGTAAAAATTTAATAATGAAACAAACGTTATTACTAATTATCTGTCATCAAACCTATTAATTGGTGATGAAATTTGAAACTATCAATTTTTCATATGACGGGTTGTGTCCGTCACCAATAATCAAAATTAACAGAAAATCTACTAAAATTAAAGTTTGGATTAATTTATGTTAAGGAAAAAAGAAAAACATTTTCCTTCGGCCCTAATTAGCCTAAACCATTCAATTCTCTGGGTGATGTACAATTAAAATTTTGAGTAACGATCACATGTTTCCCGAGATATCATAGTTATAACGTTCCCTAGTTATGATATTATTATAATTACCTTCAATATTTTATTAAAAGACTTTGTAGGTAGTAATTAATGATTTTGATTATAGAAATAAATCCATTTGAAAAGGTATATTATTGTTCAATATTTGGTAATTTTCAATAATTAATTATGTCATAAATAGAGAACACCATGTTTTCGAGAATATATGATCATCATTCTAAAAGATTTGTCAAAAAAATGACATAGTCAATTGTTTCTTTAGCATACACTTAAATGATAAGTCTAATTTAAAGAGACAAATAGAAAATGACTAATTTGAGTCACTTTAAAAATATAAATATAGATATATATACATATCAATCATCCATATAATTATAATTTAAAATTTTCAAATAAAAAAGGCACTTTAAATAAGGAGATATCAATCATTATAAATAAATGACTCAATCAACTTATTTGACCTTTGGAGAGCTTTGAATAGAAGACTGCGCTTTATATATTGTTAGAGTCTTCCAAAAAGTCTCTTACATTCTTCACTCTTTTGCTCCTAGATTTACTACACTTTAATCAAATTAATCAACTATTATAATCTATAACCTTAATTTGTTGCAATTTTCCAAATCTCCCAATTACCAGAAACTATTGCGATATTTTTGTTCCGTGATATTCATAAAATGATGCTTCCTGTTCACGTTTGTTCAATTATAAATGATTAAATCATTCTTCAATTATGCAAAGTATGTTCTTCCATGGCCTAAAAAACAGAAGGCGACAAATATAATTAATATGCATTAATTATAAAAATTAATTAGTTTTGTCATTATATTCAGAGTCAAAAACCTCCAAAACCCACAATAATTTCCCCAAACAAAATTAAATGTCCGAGTTGTGTGGTATAAATTTTGCCCCAAGGATCTCTGATCTTCACGATGAACATTATACAACTCTTTGAAATTCTTAGTGTTGTAAGAAACTACATTGCAATGGCGAAAGCTTCACCCATCAAGTTGGCTTGCTTTGTTTTCTTTCTGCTCTTAGCATCAGGTAACTGATTCATGTATCATCCTTTTTAATTTCTCACTATTTTTTTAGGTAATAGTCAAAATTTTTAGTTTGAATATATATATATATTGCTTTGTTGTGTCACTTTATTTTGATTTAATTTTTTATTACAGAACATATGCAGTTTCTGTACAAACGGCAGTGAATTCACTCGTGTCTTTTCATGAAATGCGTAATTTTTTTTTTTTCATAATGCAGTCTTCTTAGTTGTTTTTTTTTAACTCTTTTCATGATCAATCAGAAAATGAAAGAGCAATATATATATAAAAACTTATTATTTCTCTTTTTTGTAACGAATAAAAGCTCTGCAGTTGTTTGATCATAAAATACTTTTTTAATACGAGAAAAGAGACTCAATTATGTTTTTTACTTGGAAAGCAACCATAATCGAAATTTGAATTGATTTGTTTTTAGTTTTTGGCACATATAATGGAGCATGTAGTTGAATATAAGCCATCTTGTCGATTCCTTAAAGTCTTAATTAAACACAGTATAGTTGGTGACATTTTCTTTGATTACACGTAAAATGTGTAACGTACAAAAATCGCGTACAGTTACTTATATTTTCATTACTAAATTTTTTAATTTAAAAAAACACAGTTGTATGATTAATTAATAATATTAACATAAAAAGAATATAATTTAAAATTATAAAATTTTCTACAATAAACAAACGCATGTCCTGATATAATTGAAAACTCGGATGCTTGTTAAGTTTTTATTAAAAAAATAATATAACAAAGATATAAAGAAAACCGTGTAATAGTTTTTCTCTCAAAATTTATTAGATATAAGGGTTTTATTTTTTTTTCTAGCTTCTATTATTCGTTTTGTGTGCTCATTTGACAAGTAAAATGGATCTCAAAGAAGAAGGCAACAAAATTGCAGGTTGGTGTTCAAGAACAAATGACGAGCTCTATGATTACTGCTATAGTGTGGATGACTGTATCAGAAGGGGCTTTTGTGGTGATCCTGGAGAAGGCTGTCCTATGTGTGTGAACAATCATTGTGATTGTAACTGTCTTGGGAAGGCCCTTCCTTGGAAACCCTAATTGCTGTAGGGTGGCTTTAGCTAATAAATTGCCCTATATATTCTATATGTGGTAGACTAATAATGAATGTTAATTTCATGGTAATTTCTTCTCTCATTCACAGATATATTAGATCTGTTCTAAAACTAAAAGATAAGATATAACTAGACTTAATTTGACCAAAAGATCTTATATCTATTATTTATAATATGATAACAAATACATGAACTTTGTTAAAACTAACATATTTTAATAATATGTGATAAAATAATAAATGACGTATTACATAAGTAATGTTGAAATAAAAATTTAAGAACACAATTTCTTAATAAGTAGTATTTTTACAATAAAAAATTAATGTCATCTTTAAGGATATGTAGGCCCAATGATAAATTTCGTAAAACGTTTGCGTATATTTTTACGTGTTCGATGGCTTGATCAGCGGTTACAATTCTATCGATGCTCGTATTAAAAACTCTTATGTATAAGACTATGTTTAAAAGTTTAGAAAAAGATAAAATGGAATGGAGTAATAACGAGTGAAATGATAAAATATATGTGTTATTTTATTATTTGGGAGTTTAATAACAAATAGGACCAGATCATTAATGGTATGGTATGACTTGAAAATTATTTTTACAATAATATCTTTATAAAAAGAATGCTACTGTATAAAGTTTTTAGCCAAAGCAAATATCATAATAGTTATACCAATTGGCCATTTCATTCATCTTATTCCCCCCTACTTGGAAGGACAAAAGAAAATAGGGATTTTGGATGGTAATGAGAGATCTTGGAGTCTCTCATTGGCCTTTCCATTCCATCAATTGTCTTCCATGTCATTCCATTCCTTGTCTTTCATCCAAACATACCCTAAAGTTTGTTCATTTGCTTGAATAAGCCTTCCTTAATCAACTAAATGAATTCGGAACTTAACCTTAATCTCTATAGGGATTAGCTATTCTAAATGTCATTCCTTAGCTATCTAATTGTTTCAATTTACACGCTCACTAAGGTTGATGTTCTTGTGTTAGAACTAAGTCCTATTGTAGAGGCTAGCTCTTCAAAATACATCTATCAAAGGGCCTGCTTTAACAGCATATACAAGTTGTTACTTGCGGTTACTTTTAGCTGTAGCTAAATACTTGTAGTTCATTTAAAAAAAAAAAAAAAGTTCAACTTGATGCTTTAATTTATTAGTGAACAAACTAAATAAAACCCAAATTAAAATTTTAGAGGGCTCAATTCTTGAGCCAAAACATAGCCTAATCATATATTTTATGATTCAGTCTATGATCAATATAGCTTACAGCTTTTCTAATAAAGTATAAGAACCAATTTATAAGTTAAAGTAATTTATAGAGACTAATTGATCAATTTTTCAAATATTTTTATAGAACCAGCAAATTTAATTTTTTTAAGAAATATCTTTTTGAATTTAGAACTTTTGATTCTTTCATAGGTGTTTCTAAGAATTATTTTTATAGAAAAAAAGTTTGTCCAGCGATACAAAATTTGATGCTTTCTTCTTTATATTTTTATGGTCTTTTTGTGGCTTTATAGCATTTGACTATTTTATTTGGCTCTTCTCATGACTCGTTTGATAAGTTATGTAAGATACTTAAATATGATAAAATTTTTAATTCTTAAGGGAGAGGAGATACAATGGTATATAATTAGAATATGTTTTTTCATTCATTCTTTATTCCATCAAATCTAGTGAAGATAATAGAAATTTAATCATAATTTTGTAATAATATATTTTAAGTATAATTGAGTAGAATTTAGTAAATAAATTTAAGGAAAACTCTATTTAAGACCAGTAGATGCAATTAATTACTATTAAAGATCTTAAATTTTGTAATTACTTTGAAGGGTCTAATATCATTTTATAACTTTTTAATGGACAAAATTACTTCCAAACTTATGAATTTATTAGTACATAGTTTGCATTATTTACAAATCACTTCGCCTTAGTTACTATATGTTTTTACACTTCTTACCACATTAGTTTTATTCTTAATTAGTTTGACTAACAAGTAATTTATAGGTCTATTACCATCATAATTTGTTTTATTTACAAATCACGTTCGCCCTAATTATCAAATGTTTTTACATTTCTTATCACATAATTTTTATTCTTAACTAGTTAGACTAACAAATAACTTATGAACTTGTTAGTCTAACTAATTAATAATATAAATTATGTGGTAAAAAAATGTAAAATCATTTGTAACTGAGATGAATGTAATCTGTAACTAACACAACCCATCATAGTAATAAATTCATAAGTTATTTATTAGTCAAACAAGTTGAGAATATAAATTACATGATAAGAAATGCAAAATCATTCGATAAGTGAAGCGAATGTGATTTTTAAGTAACACAAGCCACCATAGTAATAGATCTATAAGTTATTTGTTAGTCAAACTAGTTAAAAATAAAACTTACGTGGTAAAAAATGCAAAATCATTCAGTAACTATGGTGTACGTGAGTTGTAAGTAATCCAAACATGGATAATAATAAGTCCATAAGAAACTTGTTAATTTAACCAATATAGAATAAAACTTATGTGGTAAAAAATGCAAAAACATTTAGTAACTAGGGCAAACATGATCTGTATATAATGTATAACATGAAATCTGAGGGTAATTTTGTCTATTGAAAAATAATAAAATGAGATTAGGCCTTTTAGAATAATTTCAAAATTTAAGATTCTTTTTAGGAATTAATTGTATATACTAATCCTATACAGAAACCTTTCATAAGTTTATGAAATATAATGCATATACTGAATGTCTAATAAAAGTAAATTACATTATATAAGTATATATAACATAATTTTATAATATATGTCAAATTAGATTGTGGCATAGCCTTGTAACATCGTGTCTCTCAATATGGTAATTTTATATATTTAGTTTTAATAATTAAATATGAAACCAAACTCAGAGCTATCCTAAACAAATTGGAGACATTTGTGAGTTAATATTACAAATATTAGCTGAAATGGTTTGGGGAAAACAAGATATTTTCCACAAATTACGCATTTGATATTTAAAAAGGATATACTTTTTTTCTAATAACTCTAAAAAGGATATACATGATCATGTGAAAAGAAATGTTAATTAAAAAAAGTTAAATGTACACTTCTAAAGAAATGGCTATTAAAATATCCGAAAAAGATCATTAAACATCACTTTAGTGTCAAACAAAAATATTAGTTTCAGTTGAATTCTTATTTGTTTTTTTTTTTTAAACGTTCAACTTGGTGATTTAACTTATTGGTCAACAAACAAAATTAAACCCAAATTAAAAATTTTGAGGGCTCAATTATTGAGTCAAAC
Organism: Delonix regia; assembly: GCA_037074485.1. Taxonomy (NCBI): domain Eukaryota; kingdom Viridiplantae; phylum Streptophyta; class Magnoliopsida; order Fabales; family Fabaceae; genus Delonix; species Delonix regia. The sequence goes on from CM073449.1 coordinate 14,652,128, forward strand.
CATAGCCTAATTATATATTCGAAGATTCAGTCTATGATATATATAGTTTTCTTCTTTTCTAAAAGAAAAAATATAATATTAATATTACATACTCTATTGTAGATAAATCATAAGCGTTTTACAAGATTATTGCCAGAGAATAGAGCCTATATTTTTGTGAAAAACCATAAACAAAAAAGGAACAACAAAGATAAGAGACAACATGTACACCTCCTAAGAACAAATCTGTAAAATCATTATAAAAAAATAAACAGCACATTTGATAAGAAAAATTTAAAATGTTTAAAGTAGCAAAGTACCTCTCAACTCTTGATCTTGTCAGAATTATTATTGTAGAATTGAAGTATGAGTTTCAAGAGCATAAATTAAAACTAAAAACTCTTGCACAGGAGAGGGGAAATTTTCTTTAAAAAATTATTTTATTAGAATAAAAGGAAAAAAATAAAATACATGAATTTTACTAAAATTACACACACACATATATACATATACATATACATATACATATATATACATATATATATATATATATATATATATTTCAAAATATACTTTCTAGGCTTATTTAAAATTTTTTGACTAAAATACCTTTCATTTTAAATTTCTTTTGATTTTAGGTTAATGAAGATTATTATGTATTTAGGTTAATGAAGAGTATTTTAGCATAAAATTTAAATCAAACGAAGATACAATGTAACTTTTTGTTTAAAAAAAAAAATTACATACATCATAAAAATAAAAAAGATAATGTAATTTTAATAAAACTGGCAAAAATTACAACTAATTTGATAAAAAAAGAAAGTAATACATTGTTTTAGTGAGTTTTTAATCTCAATTTGATCCTTCATTAGTCTCAAGTTTCAATTTGATCCTTCATTAATTTTTAGTTTTAATTTGGACATTTACTTATAAGTTTAGTTTCAAACTAGTTTTTCACTAATATAAAAATTAATATATTTAGTTTTTTAGTTTCAACTAAAATTTTAATTACATATGTTAATATTTATATTAATAAGAAATCAAATTGAAACTAAAAATAATAAAAAAAATTAAATTGAGACTATACTAATAAATGAGAGATTAAATTTTGTTTTACTTTAAAAAGAAATAAGTTAAATCATATCATGACCTAGCCTTATTTTTTTTTTTTGGCTCATAAGGTTTTAGGGTTGAGGCTATAATAAATTAGAATCTTGTGCTTCACAACATACATGTTGTGCAGCAAGGGATTACAGAAACAAATTAATAAAAGAATAAGAAAATTTGTGAATGGAAAAGACATAGCTTGTAATCCGTACTCAGGTTATGACCTTGCAGATCATGTTAGCTTTGCAAAAAATTGGGCTTGAAGTTGACTGGCCAATTGGGGCCCCAAAATAAGCAATGTGGCCTGTTTGAGGAATAATTAATTAAAAATTAAAAGTCTTGGCCCATTTATCTCAATGATTAAAAGGCCTTATACAATCTGACAATCCTAGAAACAAAAGGAGTTATAGTACCTTTTGACTAAATACCGATATATAAATGGAAATAGAAATAGAGAAATTTCTTAAAAGTTTTTAATTTACAATTTTATTGATATATCAAATATAAATATACTTACTTACAATATAAATATCTATTGCAATAAATTTTCAACAAATTTTTTAATGTAATAATAAAAATGATAGCAAAATATTTTGTGGAACCATTTTTTCGTCTTAAAATATGAGAGAAATTAACTTTTTAATTAAGATTAATCCAATTCCTTCTTATATTTGTATTTAATTCCAAGTCTTTCAAGATATAGATGATATATATAATAATATTTTTAGTTATTGATTTTAATTATAATATATTATTTTATTTTAAGATATGATATAAAGTGTGTTTGATCATATTTTAAAATTAATGTCTCAAATTTATAATCAAATTTTATTCTAAGAGGAAAAGAAATGTACTCTTTCCTCTCAATCACTAAAAGAAAACCTTTTTTTTTTCCCTCAAAATATATTTTTTAAGAAAATAATATAATTGTATTCACATCAATACTTGGTATTTCTTATAACTCATAAATGTACATAATATATCAATAATTCAAATCGGATTGAACATGAAGGAGCTTTTATTTAAATGATATACGCTATTTCTATGATTGTATATTTTGAATTTGAAAGGTAATTGTAAAAATAATTTAAAATAAAAAAAATACAGAGTACTAAACATGTGAACTCAAATATTAATATAACTGTCAAAGAAAAAAAAGTAAAACGGAAAAATGATTACTGTGGCAAACTTGTGAATCAATTATTGATCAATGTAACTGAAAGAAAAAAAAATGGTAATAAATATTTCAATATAATAAATTGACAATAATATACACAGGAAAAGGAAGAGGAATTTTTTTTTTTAAATGTATTATGAGTAAAGGTTAAAATTAAATAAATTGATATGGCTGTAATAATTTGTGTCACAACATGTAAAGTTATGTGACTAGGAATAATTTTTTCAAAATAAGATTTTTTAATATAAGTTATCTTGTTCACTATTTTTTTGTGTCTTGTAATTAATGTTAAGTAAAAAAATTGATTGAAAGTTTTGATAATAATAATAAGACATTTTATTAAATCTATAAATGGGAAGTGATTAAAGAATTAACTACAATATGAATACAAAGGGAAAATTGATCCACATTTTACTTTTGTATTATTTTAATCTCTAAAAAAATTGTGTGCAAATAAAGTCTCTTACAAATTATGAATCCTACAAAAATAATCTCCATGTTGGGGGGGGGGGGGGGGCGGTTGATGATTTTTAAGGGATTATGACATTCAAAATTTCCGAGAGATTAAAATTTCACAAAAGCAAAAGGTAGGGGACCAAAATGGTTTTTTAATCTCTCTCTCCTTTTTAATTCACATATACTAACATAAAAATACAAAACATGTTATTCTAGAATTTTTTTAATTTAAAATTTTATTAATCAAAAATAAAATCATTAAAATAAATTTATATTCTTAAAAAATTTAAAAATAAATGTATATTTTCATTTAAAATATAAGATATATTAAATAATTACAAATAACATATAATACTTATTTTTTATCTGAAATTCTATAAATTAGAAGAACTAAAATTTATGCAGAGTGAATGTTCTCAAAGTTTAGTGTATGATCTATCATTTCCTTTCAGTGCTTTAAAAAAAAAAAATTCCAAACAAAAATCATGTTTAAAAAATACACCAAAATCTAATCTTTAAATCATATATATATATATATTTGTCATTTTTTTTTATCCAAACATTAATATACAAATTTCATGGAGTAAAATGAATGGAACCTTGCAAAAAGAAAGTTATTAAATAACCTGAATGTCAAAGTTTGGTGCAAATATTGCAAAAGAATTTCTCAACTCAAATTGAATCACATAGCCATCACCCTATTAAATGAAAAACTATTTAAAAATCAAATATAATTTAAAATATCATAATTATTAAAAAATAAAATATAAAACTACTAGTAAAATATATTTTTGATTCCTTACTAATTATAAACTTGTTATTTTGATATCTCATTTATTGAAAAAAAGGTCACAATTGATCTTCTATTTTTTTTTTTTTAAATTCTAGATTTAATTCATTTACCCAAACTTTAAACCTAAAATTGATGGACTAAATTTGATTTCTTTTTTTTTTTTTCTTTTAAATAAAAAATTAAGTATATCATTTTTTAGTAAATAAAAAATCATTTTAGACATTATAAAAATTAAATAATCAAAATGATAATTTTACACTAAATAAAAAATTAATTTTTCAGAAGCTACTATATGAAATCTCAACTTATGTATGACTCATGAATTTAAAAAGAAATTGGGCAGCAGAAGCACACAACACGTGCTCAGTGACATAATAAAATCATATGTTCCACACATAAATGCTATAGGAGATGCTTAGGATTTAACACTCCAAAGGGATCGCCAAAAGGCTGATGGAAGTGTATAAGATGTACATGCACCATTTTGGAACATGTAATCCCACTGTCCATTGAAAATGAAATCAAAGACCTTCAGAGATCAGTAGGAATACAAAGGAGCCTCAGTGGATAATTTGTGACCTTGTGAGCTTGAAATCCAAGGATCTCCCCAAAAGTGAATGTTGGCACCATTACTGTAACACTTGCTAAGTTAAGGCAAAGAAATTTTTTTTTCTTTTAATAAGAATGAAAGTATATATAATTGTAATGTGTTATATTCATCAGATGTGAGTTGTGACTTAGTGATATGGCAAGTCATGCTTTCTCTTCCCTCAGGAATTTTTTTATGCTGACACGTGTTACCCCTAGGCAAAATTATAGAACTGCCCCTCATTTTATCTTCTTCTCGCAACTTCTTCTTCTTCTCTGCACAAAAACAAAAATTTTCTCCTCCTTCGGTTTTTGCATTTTACTCCACCCACCGCCATGTTCAACTTTTGGCCAGCTCCCTCCATCACCGGCAAAGGTTTTTGGGTAGCCACCACTTGCCGTTGGCTGGCGACAACCACTTTTTCCGGTGGTTTTACGGCATAGTCGTGGGCAGCGATTTTTTATTGATTTCGGTAAGTTTTAATTAGTTTTTTCATGAGAATGATACTAGGAGAAGCATTTTCGGCCCATTTCTATTGAATTTGAGCTTTGAAAGCATGATTTTAGCTTAGTTTTTGAGAGTTATTCTAACAGGGACTAAACAAAAAAGTTGCAAAATTTTGGATTTTTTAGAAAATGGTAAAATTCTGTAGTTTAATGGGTTTAAATTGGTTTTATAAGAACAATTTTAAGGTGTATGACATGAAACCTTAGTGTTCTTCATGTTTTTACTTGAATGGAAGGAAAAAGTATGAAATGGGGGACTAAAGTAAAAATTTAGAAAGTTTTTAAGGCAGTAAGTGTAAATTGATGAAAATTCTGGGAAAAGTTAGGGGATGGAATCAAGAAATTTGATCTAGGGCTTGTTTTGAGTAATGAGAAGGAATGAAATATGAAATTGGAAATAGCAATATGAAGAAGTAAAGAAAATATGTAATAAAGTAATGAGATAGGATTATGGTTGTTTTATGACTTTGTTAAGACATTATAATCAACCTAAATTGATGTGTTTAGTAATGAAAATTAAGGAAATTATATTCTTATGCTATAGGGATTGTGGGTGAAATCAATTTTATAACCAAGAGAGGTAAAGATAAGGTGATTCTAGCATACGTTAACTACCAGGTAAGCGGTAGCTTTTCCCATTGTATAATTACCATTGTAATTATGGTAGCAAACTTATTAGACTTGTTAGCCTTGCATATGACCTATGAATTATGATTGATATGTGATATTCATGTAAAATTTGTAAAAGAGGGGTTTGAATAAAAAAAGGAATGTTTTAATAAAGAATTGATATTGAAAAAGGGAAAACTCATAAATGGCAAGTCCTTAGATTTAGGGAGGACAAGATAAGACGGATGATTTTAGCGTGAGCTTGCGACTCACAATCGTATGGTTGATTTACCCCAAAATGCTGTATGCTCTCGATTGTATGAGTGATTTACCTCAGATGCTGTGTGCTCTTGATAGATGATTAAACTGCATGGGCCATGAGTCCATGACCAATGCTTTATGTCTGATAGTCCTCCCTAAAATCTAGGTCCTAAGCCAATGGTATTTTGAATAAAAAGGAAGATTTTTACCTAACTTTAACAAGAATCCAAGGGTTGAGTTTCCTTGATAGTTTGATGTCAATCGATAGAAAAGATTCTTTGAGGGTTGTGGATCATCGACCGTGAAAATGTGATTTCCAAGGGTTATGTACCCTTGACCGATTTAAACTTTCCATGGAGTGAATGTTATTACTTGTTATGGTTTAAAGTATAAAGGTTTAAATCATAAATTGATTTATTACTGGAAATGTTACCCGTTTATGTTTTAATGAATTTCAGATAGCCATTTTGAGCAGTTTGCTGATCAAGAGGGTTAGAGGAGCCCTGTTGGCACTGTTGACATTTTGTTTCTCCATTTTGTTGAGATTTTTGTTGTATTTGATATGCAAAATGGTAAATATGTAAATAGATGTAAATGATATGTATGACCACAAGTAGATTCCCTATTTCCCTGTGTTGTAGTTGTCTTTAGATTAAATTGAGAACTGAGCTTTCTTTTATGTATAATATTGTTTTTGGTAGATGTTTGTATAAACTTCGGGAGGTTTCAGTTATAGAGGAGATTGCCGAAATTTCTACAAATTTGATTTGAATGTGAATCTGCTTAGTTATGAATGTCTGTTATATATGATTGTAACTCAATTAAGAACCAACTTGTTAACCTTACAGAGGCGGGCTAGTCTCGTTATCTATGCCGATCACACTCCGAGAGTTGGGGTGTGACAATTACCCATCACCCAACAAAGATCTTTGGCTAATAAATCCCTATAAGCAAGGATACTTGACCACGCCCATGAGGCACGAGATCTTTTAGTGGCATGCAAGAAGTCCATAGTAGGGAAGTAAATGCCCTTGAGGATTTGAACCTAACATTCGTTAGGGCAAGCAATAATCAGCCAACTTAAGTTGCGCAGTAGGTCAAGGTTGGAGCTAGAGAATTCCTTAAATCACAATCCCCCATTCTTCTTTGGGACTACAAGCTTCCCCCAAGACAACCAGTGTACACAGCCTTCTTCCTTTTTTTAGCCCCACTAGAACTTAGCAATGATTCCATCAAGTTCTTGACATGTCTTATTAGAGAATAGGAAGCATGATGCAGGGAAAGTTGGTATTGCATTGGCACAGCATTAATCAGTACCTCTCTACCAGCTTGTGATAGTTCACCCATCTTCCACCACTGTACCTTTCGACATACATGACCCTGAACATCCTCAAGTGCCTCATTTTTTGATCTACCTCACAAAATAGGTAGTCCCAAATAGAGACCAGCCGAGGGTGACGTCGTGATCCTTAACATGGTACATAATTCTTCTTGTAAGTTTTGGGGTGTTTGCTTTGAAATGAAAGCACAAGACTTTGTAAAATTTATCAATTGACTTGAAGTTGCACAATAATTCTCAAGAAGACGTTTCAAAAGACAGACAATTAACCACAGAAGCTTTAATGAAAAAATAGAATTAGCAACAAAGAAACAATGTGAATGTATGGGACCACGCCTTGCGAGTTTGATACCTTTCAATCTATCTTCAGTAATTTTTATATTAATCATATTAGATAAAATATTTACAACTAGAATAAATAAATGAGGTGAGAGGCGATCACTTTGGCGTAAGCCACAATGTGGTATAATCTGTGCAACATTTTTGCTAGAACACATAAATCGAAGCATAGAAACTCTACACACTCCATAATTTTCCGAACCTAAGAGGCATAGAAACCCATATGTAACAGAGTGCATTGAAGGAAATCCCATTCCACCCAGTCATAAGACATATTCATGTCAATCTTAACCATATCATGATTCATACCTCTCTTTGTTTTTAAAAAATGAAAACCCTCACAGACCACAATAATATTATCAGTAATCATCCTACCCAGAACAAAAGCTCGATGGTTTTGAGAAATGTACTTTGGCAGTAACATCTTAAGTTAATTAGCAAGCACCTTGGAAATTATTTTATATGAAAAGTTGCACAAGCTAATAGGGAGAAAACTATCAACAGTATCCATGCAATCAACCTTAGGAATTAACACCAAACTAGTGGTATTTAAAGTGGATAAAGCCAAGTCATTTGGGAAGAAAGACTTTACCAAGAAACAGATTTGATTACCAAAAATATCCCATGCAGTTCGGTAGAAAGTACCTGGAAATCCATCAGGTCTCAGTGCCTTCAAACCTCCCAAGTCGAATACAGCCTGCTTCACTTCTTCATCCGTTACTGGCATCATAAGTATATGGTTATCTTCATCACTCAATATGAGAGACAAAGGATAAGACATCTGCAAAGTCACAGGTGGCAGTTGTAGACAATAAAGATTTTTAAACTCTTGAAATTCCTTAGCAATATCATCTTCATTATCAGTCCACCGATTGTCACCTACTTTATAATGAAGTATCTTATTCTTCTGGCGACGTTTGACAATAGTAGAGCGAAGAAAACGGGTATTTTTGTCACCATATTTAAGCCACGTAACCCTCGAACGCTGTGCCCAATAGCATTCCTCAAGCTTCCAAAATTCTTCCAATCTGTCAATCAAGACTCGGACAGTCTGTAGTTTTTCTTCTAACCATTCCCCCTGAAGCCTCAATTTCTTTGCGATTGGCGACGAACTAGTGCAGTCGGCTGAACCCTTCAAATGAACCCATTGAACATCTCGCACCAAAGCCACCTCATATCAGGTAGAGTATCGCACCACTAAGGCTGAGGACATAGGGTCGTCCTCATTGCACGAAATGTCAACAAAGTAGGGTGTGTGAGAAACAGTGGGAGTTGTTGCAAGTTTTAATCGTGCTACACAAATACCTCCCAAAGTCTGAGTGAGTGAATTATGATTAAGACTCAATGAAGTAGAAGGCATAACCAGTGGCTGAGGGGGACTACTTATGGGCTTTAATCTAATCACTGATGACTTATGCTTGAACTCAGTAGAATGGGCCAAACCTTTAGAGATGATGGTTTCATTAATTAAGTCAGAAGGACCTGAATCCCCCTATAGGCATAATCTAGTAGTGGCCTACAATGCTTTAAAGACATATGGATATTTCCTAACAGTTCAATCCCATCCATCGCATCAACAGAAGCATCAAGGCCCACTTGGATAGCCAGGAGGCCATCTTGGTAACCGTCAATAACAGTTCCACTCTATGCAGGGCTGTCCGTGCTCCATAACAGGGTGAAGATGGGTTAGTCCAAGACCAGGCTTTCGCATAAATGCAACAAAGGTTATCATGGTCCACCCCACCACAATTATAACAGAAACCTTTCAATTTTCCATTTCTACAAGGCACCCAAAGTTTAGGAAGATGTGGTCAAGGAATCCTATTTTCAGCCACTAAAGGGACGTGTAGATCAATAGAAACTTTGACTCATAGAAAGCTTTGAGCCAATCCTTGTTCAGCCACCGGTTCCTCACAACCCAAAATCGTTCCTAATGCCCTCGCCAATGTCACAGGATTCTTAACTGTCATCACCTACTTGGGTAAGCAATGAAGTTGTACCCAATATAGACTGTAGTGCATGTCGAGCTCCTTAATGGATCGCAGGGTGACCTCTCTTGTAGTAGCATTAGGTATCCCATATTCAACCATGGACTGTTACTAAGGGCATGTTCAAAATATCATCCCTTTCAAAGACAAAAGTAAATAGGTTGTCTCTTGCATCAACGATGATCAAAGAACCCTTCCAATTCCAACTTTTCACCACCATAGACTTGACAATAGATTTATTGACGTGTTTTCTAGTATACAGTTTGCCAATCAAAGTCAGTTTGCCTTTGTCTTGATTATTAAAATCCCCCCCAATCCAAGTGAACATTAGAATCTGTCTCCATTCGTTCTTTTGGAATTAAGAAATATAGACTAAAATCGTAATAGATACCGATCAAGAGAAAAGCTCTCAATGGGAGAGAGTAACTCTCATGTCGAGAGGAGACTTACATGGAGTATAATAATATAACCTTTCTAATTTTGGATCTTAGACATATCATATATAATTTTAAATGAAATCTCTTTAGAAAGAAGATATTTTGTGCTATGATGGTCCACTCCACTTCCCTGGTGAAACTTTTGTTATTGGATTAATTATACAATTTCTATCAAATTTCCTAACCGAAATATGATATGTACAAAAAAAAAAGAAAGAGAAAAATATACTTATAGTAATTTACTTGTTATAAAATTGTCATTTTAGTCATTTTTTCGCTAAAATGTTTAGAATAATTCCTTACTTATAGGAAAATATCACACTTTATCCCCAACTTTTTAAAAATTATAAAATTTAGTTTATTTACCAAATCTTAAATTTTAAATTTAAGGGACGATACCTGGTATTTTTCTTAAAAATAAGAACCAAGTGTGACATTATTCAATGAGTGAAGAACTATATTAAATATATGAATAAGTAAGGGGTCAAAAAAATATTTTACTAAAAAAAAATTGTTAAAAAGTTTAATAATCTTATGTGCTGTAAAATTCATACGGTCAATTTGCAAAACGTATATACACGTTATGTTATTATTAAAATATTGACAAACTATAGCTTAATTCTTTCCCTTTTCCCTTACCTTATAGATGTATACATTATAAAATCTTTACTAATAATATCACATTTTAAATTTTTGTCTTTTTCTTCATTTGAACCCTGTTAATTAATCTTTACGTACAGCAGTACTACCTCAATTTGACCATGAAAATTCCGGAAATGTTTACAAATTAACCCAGAATACTCAGGTACCATTTGTGATGTAAAGGAAACATATATTACATATAAGTCCCTAAAATATTAATGTTCTGAATATTATAAAGGTATCATTTTGGTGGTTTGTGTCTTTTACACCCTTTTGGTCTGATGTTATTCTTTATCTTCTTCTGCATCTATTTTCTGTCCACATGTATACTATACACTACACACCTTTCAATACTCCACCACAAATTTTTTCTACAACTGCAACCTTGTCTTTACTTGGAAATTATATTGAAATTTAGGAATGGGTTTGAAGGATTTTCTCTTGGTTCTAACCAATTTTGTCAGTTTCATACATCGAAACAACTATTTAAATATTTAATTTCTTTCCAACTCAATAATGCTGTGATCCATAATAGCATTGGAATATTTTCTAAGATTAAAGAATTTAAATTCAAATTTTAGTTGACGTCAAAATTAACTCAAACAATACTTTCATCATGAAATAACTTTCAAATTTTTCTTCTACATAATTAATTATTATATATACATGTATATATATTTCACAATTCATTAAAGGAAATATTTATATATAGTTTTTACATATTTGTTAATAAATGTTTTTAATAAAGACATGGGAGTATAATGATACCTCTTTAAATTTTATTTACACGTATCTTAATTTTATTAAAAATTAAACATTGATATCATGTATATAAGAAAGGAGAAAATAACTATTTTGACCCTCCCTTTTTGTATTAGTATCAATTTAGTCCTCCATGGTTCGCAATGTCAAATTGGTTCTACTGAAATTTTGAAATTATCAAAACAAGTTCTTTCATTTTGATACTATATAGCTAAGGGACCGTTTATTCTATAGTAACTCAAGATTTTTGAAAGACCTCCACTGAGAATCATATTGATACTTATACAAAAGTGGGGGACCAAAACAACTTTTTCCTGAAAGAAATTGTGTCTACTTCTACTCCTTCATGAAATTCTAAACCATTTTAGTTTCTCACTTTTTGTATTAGTGTTAATTTTGTCATCGATGAATTTTCAGTGTCAAAAATCAAAATAATTCTATAAAAATTTTAATATCATTAGAACAAGTCCATTCATTTTGATACTGCACTGGTAACCATTTTATTTTAGTAACTATATATCTAAGAGATTATTTTGATTATATAATTCATGGAGAACCAAATTGACATTGATATAAAAAATTGGGGGCCAAAATGAATTTTTTTCTTTAAGAAACTTTGTTTAATTTGACTCCTTCATGAAGCTTGATACCTTTTATGGCCGCATGTAAAGGAATCTATATAGTATTATGCGTAAGGCTCTTGATATTATTAATTTTTTCAATTATACAAAGGTCTTTCTTTTTGGTAGTTTGTTTCTTTTGTATGCTATATCTGCAAACCATGCGTTACTGTTTCTGTCTTTACTGTATATAAATACATATCTTCACTCTCTTCTTCGTCGTCACTCACATCATCTTCCTCCTTCTTTTCTTTCTTGCCATGGCTTCTCATGACAGTCACAACTCTTCTTCTTGTGGTATCTGTGGCATTGAGAATCTCTTCTTCCCTCCTCTCCCACCAAGGCCTTCAAAACTTTTGCCCTTATCCTCAATTCTTGAATCGTCATCTTCTTCTTCTATGTTAATTCACCTGGTGAGGGAAAAGACAAGATTGACCTTGGGAAAGAGAAGGTAGAAGCGAATGACAGAGAAGAGGAAAAGAAGAAGAAGAAGAAGAACGAGGAGGAGGAGGTTCAGGGAAATGGTAAGATCATCACAAGAAGGAAAGCTTTTCCTCCTCCAATCACTTGCTTGAGGAATGTGAAGAGAGGGAAACCTTTTCTTATGTGAGCTTTGATGAGGGAAGCAAGATATATGTGGTTGAGAAGGTCAACATTCCTAATGGAGATTTCCTTCATGCTACCAGAGAGGATGGGACATTGAGGCTGTCCATGAAAAATTTTTCAGATGAAGAAGAAGAAGAGTGAAAGGCAACGTATAGTGCTCTATTTAATTTCATGACTTCTTTTGTTGTTGTTCTTTTTATTAGTTTTCTGAAATTTGTCTTTATTAATGAATGTTTTATGGAGGCCTTTGTTTGTATTATCTGGTTTAATCTATGGAAAATAATGGCTTTGCCTATATATAGTTCTTAAAATTTTTTCATGATTATGTTATTTATTTGTTAGATACCGACATAGATATTGTTAATATCATTAGTTTGTTGAGTATTATATTGTTAATTTTTCTTTTATTGCATAGAATATCAATCCCTCAGACCTATGGTCTATTGCAAATTGAAAGAAGTTTTCTAGACAAATATTTTTCATACCCACACCACCACAAATTCGAATCCAGGAAGTGCTGGTTAAGGGGTTTCGTTAATGGTTTACTTGAAAGATCAATATGATCCCAACTTAGCCATTATATCTTTTAAAAGCATTACACCTTTTATATCTTTTATCACTTACATATGTTTATATCATTCATGTTATTAGATTACTATATAATTAACAATTTAATTCTTTGTTTTGACAAAAATATAATTAGGTTTTTTTTTATATATTAATACCAATTTCATTTATATCTCTCTCATTTTCTTATAATCTTTCACACATAATATATATATATATATATATATATATATTCTCATTAATAAATCTTATTAATGTCAATAACACTAGTACAGAGTAATTCCATATATCAAGTTTTCGCATACTTATTATTTTAATTTTTATTTGCATGCTCGAACATTCCAATCGTCCTCTCGTGTCAAACGAATTTAATTTTTTGGAGCAAATAGATCAATTTTTTTTAAAAAAATTGAAAATATATAGTATTATATACATTATAAAAACTTGGGGTTGGGCCTAGGATTCAAGGTGATGTATTCTCTTAACATAAAATAATTAAAGAGAATAATTATGATCATAAATGTACAAAATATGCTGACGTGGGAGGTGTACCCCTAGTTAAAGGTGATGCAAAAACTATAGCTCGTGGATATCTTTTATCTATGTATAACATTTTTTTAAATTTTTTGTAATAATCTGAACAAAATAGCATTTCATTTTATACTTTGTACACTAAAATTGTGATTAAGCTAAAACAATACACCATTTTCTTAGAAAATTTTTCTATAATTTTATTACATTATTTTTGTTCATCAATGCTAATTGCCTTGGATTCTTTACTCTTGGGCAAGTAAAAGCAAGAGAAAACTATCCTCTGCACACCAAAGTTCATATATATATATAGCTAGAGAGAGAGAGAGAGAGAGTATTATGAAAAATCTTTCTTCTTCACATTATAGTTAATAGTTCTGGTAAAGAATGCAAGTGTTTTTTCATGTATGTACTCAACATGTTAGAGAGGCAAAAGTTTGAAAGGAAAAAAAAAAAAAAAAGAGAGAGAGAGAACAAAAACTATGGCCTTTTCTAGGTCTTTTTCTCTCGCGAAATTCCTTTTATAAAAAAGAAAATTATTTTCATAAGTTACTAAGTTTCAATTCATAACCTCACACCCAAATGTTTGTATCCTCACCAGAGGTGTGACTACCATGAAATACACGATTAATCATAATCACATGACTCTTGCTCGAATTAATATGACTGAAAGAAATTAATATGTGGATTAAAATCAAATTTAAGGTGGAAAAAGAAATTAATTCGAACCATAAGATTGACTTAAAGGAAGCAGTCCAAACAAGTAATGAGAGAACTCAGTAATATAAATTATATTACACGGCCTCTTCTTTCAAATTACACATTCCGTTCACTTGAAATAAAAAATTTTGCTACACTTTTTTCTAGTTCTATTTTAAAGTCAGTCTCTCTTCTATCTAAGCAAATACACTAACTCATGGTTAATTGCATAATTGTCAAAATTGCGAATCAATTCGTTAAACTTGCCGATTCTACATTTTTAGGTGAAAAAATTGATTTAACTCAGTTGTAGAATCGGAATCGGAGTAAACTTGGTGTATACTCAGTCAAACTTAGATAATATTGGTCAAACTCATATAGAATCAGTCAAACTCGAGTTGACTCGCCAATTTTAACCAAAGTCAACCAAAGTAATTTTTTTTTAATTTTTTGCCTAAATATGAATAATCCAACATTCCAATCAATTTTTTAATAAAAATTAATTAACTTTAGGCTCAACTCAATTACTTCAACCATTAAACATAAAAAAAATTATATTACAAATATAATTACATTATTATAAATCTAATACATTTTATTTGCAGTTAACAGCAAATAATGTATTACATTGTGATTAAATAGTTAATTTCACTTTCAACATTTTTAAAATTTTTTTTAATTGGATAGCTTAAAATTCAATATTATATATATATATATATATGTATTTAATATTTACTCTAACTTGTTTACATTATTATTACTATTAAAATTACTATTATTTTAAATTTTAATTTATTTGAATTTCTATATCAGTAAGTATTATAATGGCAAAACATGTCTTTAATTCTCTTTTAATAAATTTAATTTCAACGCTTTCCAAAAAAACTTTTAAACCCAATCTCCACCTAATTAATTATAATTAAAAGTTATATAATACAAGCATATTTTCTTAATAATTTTTTTATCATATCCTTGTTCTATAATTTGGGTTATTATAATAGTATTTTGTATATTTGTATGCATTTTTATTTGGATTTTTTAAATTTGATTATGTTTAATAGCTATTTATTAATAGAGATAAAATCATACAATTTTACGTTACGATTTTACATTACTAGTTTATATCCCTTTTACGATTTTACCTAAATTCGCGAGTTTGACAATATAGGTTAATTGTTATAATTTGCAAAATTTGAACCCTACTTAACTTTTTTGATGTACTTGTTTGGATTTGATAGTCTCCAAAACCAGTTGCATCACTTTTTTTATCCTTATACATACAAACACACACACAGAGACATACACACACACACACACTCCTTCACTCTCTTACATATACCGCCATTCTCTTCATCATCATTTACTTTAGTTTTCTCCTTTCTTGTAACTTCTTCCTTCTTCGACCATGGCTTCCCATGACAGTACACACAGCTCTTCTTCTTGTGGTGTTTATGGCATTGTGAATTTCTTCGGCATTTTCCCCCCATCATGGCCTTCAAAGATTTCACCTTTATCCCCATCTACTTCTCCTATAGATTTAGCTTTAGGGCTTCGGGAAAAGAATAAGCTTCCTAAATGTCCAATTAACTCTGATAGTTCACCCCCATGGCTTTCTATTGTCCCTTTGTCCTCTGGTCATGAAGATGGAAAAGAAAAGATCACTCTTGGGAAAGCAAAGGTGTTAGAAGAAGAAGAGGACAGAAAGAAAAAGAAGAAGGTTTTAGAAATTACTGAGAAGTGTAGGAAATCTGGGTTTACACAACCAGTCACTACCATGGTTTCTTATGATAGTAGTAATAGTTCTTCTTCTTGCGGTACTTATGCCATTAAGAGTCTCTTTTGCCTTCCTCCCCCACCGAGCCCTTCAAAGCCTTCTCTTTTATTCTCAGCTTCTTCTTCCCCTTCGTCATCCCCATCATCATTAACCTCTAGCTTGCTTTTCTCCATCTCTTTGTCTTCTCCTGAAGATGGAAAAGACAATATTTTCCTCGGGAAAGAAGAGGTGGTGGAAGAAGAAGAAGAAGAAGAAGAGGAAGAAGTAAATGAAACTATTTTCTTCTGTGAGCTTTGATATGAGGGAAGTAAGATGTCTGTGGTTGAGAAGGTCAACAATATTCCTAAAGGAGATCACTTTGGTTCAGATTAATTAAGATTTGAACCATGAAGATCTTAATTAGGATTTCGATCCTCCAATTGTATATCTTGATTCATGAAGATCTTATTCTTCTTGTGCTTGTGTTAAATTCGTTTTGTTTTGATATTTTTTTCATCTTTGTTGCTGAATGTATTATATGAAGGCTCTTGTTTGTAAGATCTTTACCTAGTTTAATCTATGAATTAATATGTCTTTGTCTATATATTGTTATTGAATACGAGTGTCTATATGGTTATTTCTCGTTAATTATTACCAATAGTTTGTTATTAATTTTCCTAAAAGATGGATGCTTTAAAAAGCGAGATTTATATCATTAATTTGCTAAATACATTTATATTGTCAATTAATTTAGTATTTTATTGAAAGGATAGTTAATGCCTAACCACAAATATGTTGTCATGTTATATGAAAAATCGATACTTCAAAATATATTTGTTTCATTATAATTCATTACTCATCTTATATTATTAATTTCGTTATTGTAGTTTGCACATGAAAGAATTGTAAAATTGATCTAACAGTTCTATCTGTTAGAATCTTTACACGTGTTCATAATGGTTGACACTTATTCTATTTATACTATTTCTTTTTCATTATATTACTTTCATTGTGACAATATCTTTAAAATTAAATAAATTGTGTGATTTTATAAGAGATAAAGCATTTTTCTTGTTCTGATCATTTCAGTTATCAAGATTTTAGATTCTCAAATAAAATGAGTTTTTCCGTTTCAATCTTTTTTACATTATCATTTTATTATATTATTATTTTTTGTCCCTATTGCCTTGGATTCCTCACCCATGAGAAAGAGTAAAAACAAGAAAAAACTATCCTCCCACACCATTTTAGTAGTGTATGTTTTGCAACGTATATATTCTAAATTGTCTCTTCTTCACACTACAGTTACTAGTTCTTGTTGAAAAATGCTAGTGTTTTTCATGTGAACCCATAAACATAACTCATAAATTGTACCAAAATCATTGCTTTTGTTGTTATGTGAGTTTGAATGAGAAATTATTCCCATTAATTAGCATTATAGTGAGAGTTTCTTCATAAATGGTGAAAATTTCTTATTATTGCTGAAATTTTCATGCATATATTTTGCAGAGTTTCTTATGAAAGCCAGAGTAAACCAAACTAATAAAATATATAATATAACAATTTAAGGTGGCATAATTAAAGAAAAAAATTGAATTCTTTAGACCACTTTATTGCGTTATAAATATAAATTAACACATTTAAATAGCAAGCATTCCAAATAATAATGAGAGAACTCACTAATATAATCAAATGCTGATATGAATGCATATAGCTGGTGAAGGTTTAAACTCCCAAATATAACTTAAGCATGAGCAAGTGTAAAACTTATATACAAGTATCTGACTTCAATTCAATTTTTTCTCATATCAATCAACCAATACATGCCAGTTGGCCTCCGTTAGTTGTGGTTTTGGCTAAGGTACACTAATGACTAACAGATACTTTGTAATAATAGTTGCTATGCTTCAACTATGATTCTTTCTCATAAAAAATTTTTGTAAAATTATAAATGCACAAAATTCTTAATTATTACATATGATTCTCATTTCATTAAACTTAGATACCTTCTATGGCAAAAAGTAATATAATCTTATATATATATATATATATATATATATATATATATACTTCTCTTTTTTCTTTCTTTGAGATATACCGTTAGTTTATTATGAATTTACATGAAAGATGGATGCTTCAAAAAATGAAATTTATATCATTAATTCACAAAATACATTTATATTGACAATTAGTTGAGTAGTTTATTCAAAGGATAGTTAATGCCTAACCACAAATGTCTTACCAATTTATATGACAAATCAACAATTCAAAAAATATTTATTCTGTTATAATTCATTACTCATCTTATGAGTTAATTGCGTTATAATAGTTTGTATCTGAGAGAATCTTAAGATCAGCCTAACCGTTTTATCTTTTAGAACCTTAACATGTGTTTGTAATTTTTAGTACTTATTTTATTTATACTATTTATTTGTCTATATATTAATTTTATTATGACATTTTCTTTAAAATTAGATAAAGTGTGATTTTGTGAGAAAGATGAAGCATTCTCCTTATTCTCTTTTCAGTTATCAAAATTTTAAACTCTTAAAAAAACTGAATTGTTTTGTTTTCTCTTTTCTCCCTATCATTTTATTGTATTATTTTTTTTGTCCCTATTGCCTTGGATTCTTCACCCTTGAGCAAGAGTAAAAACAAGAAAAAAACTTACTTCTTACACCATTTCTGTAGTGTATGTTTTGCAACGTATATATTTTAAAATGTCCCTCTCCTTCACACTAATGTTAGTTCTTGCTGAGAATGCTAGTGTTTTTCATGTGTATCCATAAACAAAACTCATACATTGCACCAATGTGAGTTTGAATGAGAAGTTATTCCCATTAATTAGCATTAGTAAGAGTTTCTTCATAAATGGTGAAAATTTCTTATCATTGCCAAAATTTTCATGCATATATTTTCCCGAAGTTTTTACAAGAGTTTTCTATGAAGGCTGGACTAAACCAAACTATTAAACTCTATATAATAGAAAATTTTAATGTGCATAATTAAAGAAAAAAATTTGAAACTATTAGACCACTTTATTATGTTATAAAAATAAATTGACACACTTAGATAGCAAGCATTACAAATAGTAATGAGAGGAACTCACTGATATAATCAATTTTGTACAATTACAAATACACAAAATTCTTAATTATTACATATGATTCTCATTTCACTAAGTCAGATGGCAAAGTAAAGGAATCTTATATATATATATATATATATATATATATATATTATAGTTACCGCCCTTACAAATATTAATTTTCTCAAATTTTTTGAAGATCTTCTTTTCGTACTTTGTTTCTTAAATAAATTACATGGATCTTTCAAAATTTTTGCTAAATTACATATATATACCTTCTCTTTTTTTTTTTTTTTTTTTGGTCTTCGAAATATGCCTTCTCTTTTCCTGAGACTAGAAGTTACGCAACATTGATCAGTCCAATTTACTAAAATATCCTCCCTTAAGTTTGTCAATATAGCATACATGGCCTCTTTTATTTTTGAAATGTACACTCTCGTCCTTTGAAAAGAAAATAATTTTTACTACTGTACTTTAGTTCAATTTTAAACTTCTCTTTTCTCTTTCATGCAAATTGACTAGCTCAAGGTTAATTGTTGCGAATTGTATTTAATTTCAAACTTTCTATGTAGCTTTTTCATATACTTGTTCGGACTTGCTACTCTCCAGACCAGTTATTTCACATTTTCTATCCATGCCCATACAAACACACACACACACACACACACACACATATATATATATACCTTCACTGTCTTCATCTTCACTCACCTAACTCCTTAATTCCTTCTTGGACCATGGCTTCTC
This sequence comes from Delonix regia, assembly GCA_037074485.1. Lineage (NCBI taxonomy): Eukaryota > Viridiplantae > Streptophyta > Magnoliopsida > Fabales > Fabaceae > Delonix > Delonix regia. The sequence goes on from CM073449.1 coordinate 14,671,723, forward strand.
ATGACAGTCACAATTCTTCTTCTTGTGATACTTATGGCATTGGGATTCTCTTCTGCCTTCCTTCCCCCACCAAGCGCTTCAAAGCCTTCTCCTTCATCCTGAGCTATTTCACCTATAGACATAGCATTTGGTCACAACAAAACCAATAAGCTTTACTAGTTAATAAATCTGCTTCTTCTCCTCCTTTGACAACTCCATCATCATCCTTTACTCTGATTATTCACGTCCTTTGCTTTTCTTTCTCTCTGTCCTCTTTCTATCATATTACAAACTACATGGACTTTGATATATATATTTTAGCATATATAGGTTCTAAATCTCCGTTCTAGGTCAAACACAGCCTTGTAAATATTTTATTTTCATTTTTTACTTTCAACATTTTTCTTTATAGATCTTATTTATTTGTTTGCACTTTTGCAAATATTGATTTCCTTCTCTCCTACTTAAATATTAAGTTTTTACATTATTATTATTTTTATTTTGTAAAGATTTTCTTTCTCTCTTTCCTTTTTTATTCGATTTGATGTAAATATGTTTTTTATGTTCATTTATTTTTTTTCTTTCTTGCATGTATTTTGATTAGACTTTTACTTGTTGTTAGCTAGAAAACTTAAACATTAACCACGGTTGTGTTAAGAACAGGTAATGAATCACAGTTAACATCCTTTTTTTGTGTAATGAATCAATGTAATTAACTAGTTCTAATAAATGTGGTTGAGTAAGTGTTGAATTAATGAAACATACAACTAACAATTTACATGTAACCTATATGTTTGATGAAAAGATCCAAAGACTTAGATAAGGGAGAATCCCTACTCGTTGGGTTAAACTTTAATCCAAATCATGTGAGCCCTTTGATAGATGCATTTTGAAGAGCTAGCCTCTACAATAGGACTTAGTTATAACACAAGAACATGAACCTTAGTGAGCATGTAAATTGTAACAATTAGATAGCTAAGGAATGACATTTAGAATAGCTAACCCCTATAGAGATTAAGGTTAAGTTCTTAATGCATTTAGTTGATTTAGGAAGGCTTAGTCAAGCAAATGAACAAACCTTAGGGTATGTTTGGATGGAAGACAAGGGATGGAATGACATGGAGTGGATCAATTAATTTAAAGTAAACTAATGTTTGGAATTATTTTTCTAGGATGGAATGGAAAGGCAAATGAGAGACTCCAAGATCTCTCATTACCATCCAAAATCCCTATTTTCTTTTGTCCCTCCAAATCAGGGGGAATGAGATGAATGAAATGGCCAATTGGTACAACCATTATGATATTCTCTTTGGCTAAAAACTTTATACAATAGCATTCTTTCTATAAAGATATTATTGTGAAAATAATTTTCAAGCCATACCATACCATTAATGATCTCCTCCTACCTGTTATTAAGCTCCCCAATAATGAAATGACACATATATATCATATCATTTCACTCATTACTACTCCATTTCATTTCATTTTTTTCTAAACTTTCAAAAATAGTCTTATACATATAAGAGTTTTTAATATGAGCACCGATAGAATTGTAACCGCTTATCAAGCCATCAAACATGTAAAAATATGCACAAAGGTTTCATTAAATTTATCATTTGGCCTACATATCCTTAAAGATGACATTAATTTTTTTATTGAAAAAATACTACTTATTAAGAAATTGGGTTTCTTAAATTTTTATTTCAATATTACTTATGTAATACGTCATTTATTATATTATCAAATATTATTAAAATTTGCTAATTTTAACAAAGTTTATATTTTTTTTATTATATTATAAATAATAGATATAAGATCTTTTGGTCAAATTAAGTCTAGTTATATCTTATCGTTTAGTTTTAGAACAGATCTAATATATCTGTGAATCAGAGAAGAAATTACCATGAAATTTTCATTATTAGTCTACCACATATAGAATATATATGGCAATTTATTAGCTAAGGAAACGCTACAGCAATTAGGGTTTCCATGGAAGGTCCTTCCCAAGACAGTTACATTCACAATGATTTTTCACACACATAGGACAGCCTTCTCCAGGATCACCACAAAAGCCAATTCTGACACAGTCATCCACATCATCGCAGTAATCATATAGCTCGTCACTTGTTCTTGAACACCAACCTGCAATTTTGTTGCTTTATTCTTTGAGATCCGTTTTACTTGTCAAATGAGCACACACAACGAATAATAGAAGCTAGACAAAATATAAAACCCTTATGTCTAATAAATTTAAGAGAAAAACTATTACACGGTTCTTTATATATTTGTTATATTATTTTTTTAAAATTAATCATATACTTGTGTTTTTTAAATTAAAAAATTTAGTAATAAAAATATAAGTAACTGTACGCAATTTCTGTACGTTAAACATTTTATGTGTAATCAAAGAAAATATCACCAACTATACTGTGGTTAAGACTTTAAGGAATCGACAAGAGGGCTTATATTCAACTACATGTTCCATTATATGTGCCAAAAACTAAAAACAAATCAATTCAAATTTCGATTATGGTTGCTTTCCAAGTAAAAAACATAGTTGAGTCCCTCTTTTCTCGTATAAAAAAGGTATTTTATGATCAAACAACTGCAGAGCTTTTATTCGTTACAAAAAAGAGAAATAATAAGTTTATATATATATTGCTCTTTCATTTTCTGATTGATCATGAAAAGGGTTTAAAATGCAACTAAGAAGACTGCATTAAAAAAAAAAAAAATTACGCATGTCATGAAAAGACACGAGTGAATTCACTGCCGTTTGTACAGAAACTGCATATGTTCTGTATTAAAAAATTAAATCAAAATAAAGTGACACAACAAAGAAATATATGTATATTCAAACTAAAAACTTTGACTATTACCTAAAAAGACAGTGAGAAATCAAAAAGGATGATACATGAATGAGTTACCTGATGCTATGAGCAGAAAGAAAACAAAGCAAGCCAACTTGATGGATGAAGCTTTCGCCATTGCAATGTAGTTTCTTACAACACTATAATTTCAAAGAGTTGTATAATGTTCATCGAGAAGATCAGAGATCCTTGGGGCAAAATTTATACCACACAACTCGGACATTTAAATTTGTTTGGGGAATTTATTGTGGGTTTTGGAGGTTTTTGACTCTGAATATAATGACAAAACTAATTAATTTTTATAATTAATGCATATTAATTATATTCGTCGCCTTCAGGAAAACTTTCTGCTTGGAATATTTCCCAATAATTGTTATTTTTTAGGCCATGAAAGCACATACTTTGCATAATTTAAGGCTGATTTAATCATTTATAATTGAACAAACGTGCACAGGAAGCATCATTTTATGAATATCTCGGAACAAAAATTTTGCAATAGTTTCGGGCAATTGGGAGATTTGGAAAATTGCAACAAATTACGGTTATAGATTTTAATAGTTGATTAATTTGATTAAAGTGTAGTAAATTTAGGAGCAAAAAAGTGAAGAATGGACGAGACTTTTTGGAAGACTCTAACAATATATAAAGCGCAGTTTTCAATTCAAAACTCTCCAAAGGTCAAATAAGTTGATTGAGTCATTTATTTATAATGATTGATATCTCCTTATTTAAAGTGCCTTTTTTATTTGAAAATTTTAAATTATAATTATATGGACGATTCATATGTATATATATCTATATCTATATTTTTAAAGTGACTCAAATTAGTCCTTTTCTCTTCTATTTGTCCCTTTAAATTAGACTTATCATTTAGGTATATGCTAAAGAAACAATTGACTATGTCATTTTTTGACAAATTTTTTAGAATGATGATCATATATTCTCGAAAACATGGTGTTCTTTATTTATGACATAATTAATTATTGAAAATTACTAAATATTGAACAATAGTAGACCCTGTCAAATAGATTTATTACTATAATCAAAATCATTAATTACTACCTACAAAGTCTTTTAATAAAATATTGAAGGTAATTATAATAATATCATAAATAGGGAACGTTATAACTATGATATCTCGGAGAACATGTGATCATTACTCAAATTTTTAATTGTACATTACCCTGAGAATGGAATGGTTTAGGATAATTAGGGCCGAAGGAAAATGTTTTTCTTTTTTCCTTAACATAAATTAATCCAAACTTTAATTTTAGTATATTTTCTATTAATTTTGATTATTGGTGACGGACACTACCCGTCATATGAAAAATTGATAGTTTCAATATTCGTCACCAATTAATAGGTTTGATGACGGATAATTAGTAATAACGTTTGTTTCATTACTAAATTTTTACCTTTTTAGTTTCTAAGCTCAACTAACAATTTTGGTATATATATACGTATATATATATATATATATATATATAATTTGAAAGGTAGTGTTATGTTTTGAATTACATGTACTAAAATTATAATTATGCTAAAATTCTTATGAAGTTATATATAATTGCTATATATATATATATAGACACAAGTGCACACACATATATTGTTGCATTAATTAAAATTAATGTTGGAAAAAGTCACATAATTGTCACGTGATTCTTTAGGTCTCTTTCATCATGTCCAATTTTTTCCTTGCGCAAAATTTTATCTGCATTTCCCCTATATTTCTAATTTTAATTGTACAATATTAGGTTTGATTGATTTGTATCATTTTAATTTTTTAATTATTAATTTAAAGGAAGTAAGGTGTTATTTTAAAGTTCATGCGCGCAATTGTAACTATGCTATAACCCATAGATTATATGTCGATTTTCATTTTAAAAAAAGACCATAAATAAGCATATACAAGGTTGTCAAACTCGCGAGTTTAGGTAAAATCGTTTGAGGAAAGTAAACTCGTAACGTAGAATCGTAAGAGTTTACCTATAATTAAAAAATAATTATTAAAATATACAATTACATAATTAAAATCAATATTTTTAAATTTAGACTAATAACTAAAACTACTGAATGCAATGATTAATAGTTTATTAGTTTGATTATAGTAGAATAATTGATAATTAAATATAGATATTTTTTAAAATTTTATATATTTAAATCTAAATATAATAACTACTAATAATCAAATACTAGTAATTTTAAATTTGAATTAAATTGATTTATAGAGTAAGAAATATAATTATTAAATATTACTATATCAAAATAGGTCAAAAGATAATAATAGATAACTTTTCAAGTCATGACTAATAAAAAATTCAAAATAAAATTTCTATAAAAAAAAGTCAATAATAAATATATATAATGCATTACAAATGATGAACATAAAGTTTTTATTGGTTATGTAGTAATGGGTGATGAACTTATTCTAAGTGTTTGGGTTTAAGTATAAGGAGATGTTTTCTTTTAAATTAAGAAAATGAAGTGCAAATATATATAATACAACACACATATATACTGAATGGCAACGTTGGCTCAGTGGAGATGTGCAATTTTGCTGCCTGGATGTCACTGGTTCAAGTCCTGGAAGCTGGTTTCGAGTCAGAGATTGAGTTGACTCGAAATTCTTACCCAAAAACGCAAACTTGGCGAGTCAACCGAGTTAAGTCACGAGTTTGATTACATTGAGCATATATAAGAGCACTTCTAATTATTTTTAATTTTCTATACAGTAGTATTTACAATATTAATTAATTAATTACTATTTTCTTTTGAAAATTAATGTTAATGTTGTTATATGGATAGAAAGCAAATGATTAAGATCATTTGATATGAGAACTTCACTGAAGATTAAGTGTAGTGACATTTTGTCATGAAAGTGGATTTTTAGTGGCCACCAAAAGTAACTACAAGAAAAAGACATGTTTTCAAAGGCTACCATTGTCAAAAACAACATCTCTAGCCCTTAATATTTTTTTTTACAATGGTCATTTAATCATCGATAATTGTCAATAAAAGTTTTGTCAAAAAAATATATTTGATAGTTATTGGTCGTTGATAACATTCTTGATAATTATTGACTATCGAAAGTACTAGTAAAATGCTCTTAATATTTTTGACACCCACTAAAAGTGTTAGTTATGAATTATTTTCAATAATTATAACCGTGAAAAATACTTTTGTAATAAATCATTTTTTATAATCATGATTATCAAAACAACATCAATTAGATTTTTCATCCCAAACTCCCTATTGAATTAATCTTTTCTTGTTGTCAAATAAATTTACTTAATAATATCTATTATATAGATATTTATACTAAAACAAATTATATGAATATTTGTCCAAACCTACAAACATACATACATACATACTGATATAATGAATTAACATTTTTCTCATCCAAATACTACAAATGAGTAATACATTAACTGCAAAAATATTAGAACATAAAAATGAATTATGTTAATTCTAATGTTTACAGAATAAATACAAACTAGCTAAATATTATCTAATTTCTAAATTTTCATTCTCAAGTATTCGAATGTGAAGTAACTCTAGAGATATAAACCTCATTCAAGTTCACCCTACAAAGAAAGAAAAAAGATTGAATTAGATCATGAAAACATCATATTATCAAAGTATGTGACTTGGAACAAATATAGATGGAAAAGGCTATTAGTGTTATAGACACAACCTTTGTTTAAGTAGAAAATAGCACTCATGGGCGGAAGTATGATTAAAAACTAAGTAAGAAAAAACCAACTCCATCATGAATAAGAAAAAATTTGCTAGTATGTACTCAAATAACTAATTCAAGTAAATTAATGATTAATCTAATAGGACAAGTTGGGTCACATTATCATATATGTCCTTTCCTACTTAAATAGGTAAAAAATAAATTAACTATTAAATGAGTACCTAGGAAACTCTTTTATATGTTCAAGAACTACAATATTATTGAACCTCAAGTATTATTTCGAACATCCCAATACAAAGATTGAGTAAAATACTACTATACTCCATCTCACTATATGATGTAACCTTTTAGGCCAGTAATGACCTAAAGTCTTGTCTCATGGGACATCCATTTGAAATCAACTTTAGCTCTCCCAATGGAAAACAAACATTAGAACCTCAAAAGATAAGGCTTTAGCATTAGATACTCACATGTCCTCTATATGCAGTACTAGGAACAAAGACATGAATAAGAGTTCCAATGGTAAAAAAAAACCGTTCTAGAAGCCTACCCTTCTCTTTTGCTTCTCTAAAACTCATTATCACTTATTCAAAGTCTACTATTCAAGAATCATTTGAGTTATGCTACATTTGTATAAAACAATTGAAGGAGTAAGAGAGCAAAGGTTTGGTTACCCGATAAGATGTTTGGATTGCTGTGCGTAAGAGGTCTAATGGATCATTTATCAATGAGGAAGCTAGAGTTGTGTGTGTAAGCTATAAACTATGAGAGATTATAGTATTAATTTTTAATTCATTTGAAATGGTTTACTGTTAAAATAATTTATTGCTTCTTTTATTTTTCTTGGACATATAGAAATTGTTTTTTGAGTTTCAAGCATCTGACTGTTACTGATAAGAAATTTTGACACAAGATTCATTAGCCATGACTTTAGGAACCTAGTAGCCTTTTGGACAAGTCTAGGGAATGGAAGTAGGTGTTTGTCTGTCTTGTGTTTAGATGTCATGCTAAATAGATTTTGCAATTTGGACCTTTTTACTTTAAGCTACAAAATGAAGTTGCATTACTCAAATCACAAACGACAAAGACACGCTTTAAGTAAATTTAATTGTAGATATGGTAGAAAAGCAGCAACCTAAGCTTGCTTTGTTACTAGCTTAAGCGATATTTTTCAAAAGTTTTTATTCCACATAAGTCATATGAATAGATGCGAGCTTTTAATGGTTAATCTTCTATATATTGCTCATAATATTTCATCTTTTTCAATGATTAAAATAGCAGACACCCTCCTTCCAGTTCCAATTGTAGTAGGAATGATTAGCTTAGACAACTTTCAATTGTGTTAAAAGCTGATTTCTATTTGATGTTAATCTTCATAACTTTTATTGCATTGCACTTTACTTTAGTATTTGTAATGTTACCATTTTCAATAACATGTTGGCAACTCAAAATTGCTAGATTATGTTGTAGAAATTGATGGCAAACTGCTCATATCTATAGGTTTTTATTGGCTAAAATAAATTGAAAAAACTTTTAGTAGTGGTTAATTATTGCAAAAACATTTTTTTCGACAATCCTCACCTATTACTTCAACTCCACATGAAATCCTTCCTTCTCCATTTAAAGTCCAACTCTTAAATAAGCATAACTTTAACAAGGCCAATGACACTCTTAATTCCAATTGTTTGATGAAAAAAAGAGAGAAAGATTAAAGTTCACCTTCCATGCAAAGGCTCTTGACAATTTTGGAAGGAAAAAAAAGAAATCACTACAAATTCCATCAAAATCACGAAGAAACATTTCAGATGTCAAAACTTATAATGATGAAAATGATGTTGGAAATCAGGAGAGAAATGGATCATACTAAAAGGAAAGCCCTAAGTTAATTTGAAGAAAGCACGCCAATTTAAGCTTGAATTCTTGTAGCAATTACACCAAATATACCTCGCCAGAATCCTCGTGTTTTCTAGCCAAACGAAGGCCGACAAGGGACAATCTTCGTCTAGCAAAGGTGTACGGACGAAGGGACAAGTGATGAACACCAGTGACCACAAACAGTGGTTGAAGGTGGTGAAAAACTCAGCTGAATGACGTGTGCAATGAACACATTGAAAGAGGAAAGATGCGAGAAAAAAAATAAGAAGTGATGGGGAAGATTTAGTGTTATGGATGTTTAGGTAATTTCCTAGGGAGACTTTGCACTATCAGATAAAAAATTATGAAAATACCTTATTTACACACTCAAACATTGAACCATAGGTGTTTGGAATGCATAGGATAAGGCTTAAACACTCATGCTATCCACAAACTCAGATAAGATACTATTTAAATACATATTTAATATTTCTTAATTTTCCTTTTTCCAAGTTCTGCCATTTAATTCAAGTTCATACTTACCTTAAGTGCAATTCCTTTTTTTTTTTTTTCTAACTCATAAAATTATATAATTTTTTTCAAATAAAATAACTTATTTACATAAGGATTTTCATGGTTATTAAAACTGGTTTGTTCACCATCATAGAATTAAAATTTTCTTGTAGTTAGTGGGTAAGAAAAAGAGAAGTAAGACCCAATACACATTTTTCATTCCACCTGTGTCACTTTGGTAATGTTTGGTTAATGGAAATGGTGTCAGGGAATAGGAGAGGTATTACGTCTCCCATGTTTGGTTTCTAAAATGAAAGAGGACTTCCTTAGCCTCTGGAAACCGGTCTCCCTTAGAGGTGGTAATGTGCTCAACCTCTAAAAGGTAGTGGAATGGCTAGTGCTTCCTGGGAAAGAAAAAATTGTCACTAAAATTGCCTTCACTCTAAGCAGAAAATTATAAGTCTAATCAAGTGTGGGGTATCACCTCCATTTTCATCAGATACCATGGAATATACAATAACGTGGGTATTAATAGCAATACAGAGCATTAAATTTAGCTTCCATCAAATTACAATAGGGGTAGGATAAAATTTAATAAAAATTATAATTTTGACCTCTATAATTTTATATAATTTTTAATTTAGTTTTTATAATTTTAAATTTTGTAATTAAATCTTTATAATTTACAAATATTTTAATTTAGTCTCTACTATTAAAATTATGTAAGTAATTTTTAAAATTTTATTAATTTAATGAATTATATATTATCTTAATAGTCTAAATATGTATAATTTAAAGTATAAGGAACAAATTAAAAAACAAGTGAAATTATATAGACCAATAATACAATTTTCCCTAATATTTAAACCTGAAATTGTGTCGCTTGCATTTGGCTCGATGCAAGTTCTGTTCATATATGATTTAACACTAATATAATTATTTTTCAGATGTACTACAACTAAAGCATTTTTCTATTAAGATTTAACATTAATCTTAAAAACTATATATATATATATATATATATTATTTTTATTATAATTTTATTTATTTTATATTCTTTAATTTGTATAGAATATATTATTTTCTATTTTTAAGGTTTAATAATTATTTATATTTTTGAATATATAAATTATGATGATAATTTTTTGTTCAGGGGTAATGTGGTAACTTTCATCTCATTCCTTTCCATTCTCTCACTGATTCATCAAACAAGACAAAACATAATAGTCTCCTTTCCATTCCATTCCATGTGCAACCAACTTTGTTAAACTCACAAGTTTAGATAGAATTATAAAGTTGTAATGTAAAATTATAACGTAGAATTGTAAAATTTTACCTCTATTAACAAATTGCTATTAAACATAATCAAATGTAAAAAATAAAAAGAAAAATGCATACATATATACAAAATATTATTATAATAACCCAAGTTATAGAACTAGGATATGATAAAAAAAAATTATTAAGGAAATATACTTGTATCATATAACTTTTAATTATAATTAATTAGGTAGAGATTGAGTTTAAAAGTTTTTTGAAAAGCGTCGAGATTAAATTTATTAAAAGAGAATTAAAGGCATGCTTTGCATTATAATACTTACTAATATAGAAATTCAAAGACATTAAAATTTAAAATAATAGTAATTGTAATAGTGATAATAATGTAAACAAGTTAAAGTAAATATTAAATACATATATATATAGATATATATAATAATGAATTTTAAGCTATGCAATTAAAAAAAAATTTAAAAATTTTGAAAGTAGAGTTAACTATTTAATCACAATGTAATACATTATTTGCTATTAATTGCAAATAAAATATATTGGAGTCATAATAATGTAATTATATTTGTAATATAATTTTTTTTTTATGTTTAATGGTTGAAATAATAGACTTTAGCTTAAAGTTAGTTAATTTTTCTTAAAAAAATTGATTGGAATGTTGGATTATTAATATTTGGGCCAAAAAATTAAAAAAAAATTACTTTGGTTGACTTTGGTCAAACTCAGCAAGTCTATTCGAATTTGACCAATTATACCTGAGTTTGACCGAGTCTAAACCGAGTCTATTTTGATTCCAATTCTACGACTGAGTTAAATCGATTTCCTCACCTAAAAATATAAAATTGGCGAGTTTAACGAGTTGACTCGTGATTTTGACAACTATGTGTGCAGCCAAACGTACATACATGCTCTCCCTTTTCCTCTCCCATTCCTATTTCTTTTCCATCACACACAACATTGTCAACCAAACTAACCCTTTATCTTGAGATACACGTCCATTCGACTACAAATAATCCACGGTGTGAACTTCTCCACTTTATTCATTCTCAAATCAACAAGTGAATGCAATAATGTTTGTTGTATGATTTCCAAATTTCCCAACTAGAAAGGATTGTGAAGTATTATTCTAAGTTGAAAGCCCAAAATATTTTTTAAAATTTAATTTTGGAGTGTTATCGAATGAATGATGTTCTAAGGATGTCTTCTTCTCTATATATAAACATTATACAAATCTATCAAAATCATAGAATAGTGAAAAATTTGAAAGTCATGGCCAAAACTTCAACCATCTATATGAATGACTTTTGCTACGATGAAGGTGAAGGCAGTCCTCTGCGTGTGTTTAAAGTATAAAAAATTTTGGAAAGGAGCCTTCCAGAAAACCATATATATAATCATTAGGGTTTCCTAAACCAATAAAAAAATTCCCTTTCTATTTCCGGTAGACTACTATTCTTATTTTAACCTAATAATGATATAATAATATAATAATAATTTTTTGTACTATATATCTCTATATTCTATTCTTTGAAGTACTAGCATTTTTGAGAAGAGGTGACAATTTGAATTCTAGGATATTATTTTTTGGAGAGAAGTTTGAATTCTACCATCTCTTTTTATTCTAAGAAATTTCACTTCTCTCTCCTCATACATAAGGATTCACTGCAATAACCTCTTTCAGATAATTATAAATTAATTTTAATAAAAAATATTATGATCAAAATATGTTCATATTTATTACTTATATAAACAATAAAAGGGAAAATTAATCTTTTGCATTTTCTTTATGATATATACCTATCAAAATGTCTTCTTTTAGCCATCACAGTAAAAACATCTTTGACAACTTCTAGCGGGATGCTCGTGCATCTACCTATCCACAGCAAAATTAAAGATCGAGCAAATCAAGCTTGACAAGCGAACCAAACACTGCTAGTAGCTACAACTTTTTGTTATGCTTCTGCGTCTTCTTTAGATTGAAATGAAAACATAGTGAAAAGAACTAGAAGAGGAGTTTATTCAACCCATTCTAATCTCTCTGTAAAATCATTAAATTGAAGCGAAGGAGAAGACAAGAGATAAAATTGGACATAGCTTGCACTTTCGAGCGAAGGAGAAGACAAGTCTTGCATTGCACCTTCCTTCGTTTTCCAATGGCTACTGCATTGCTCTGTGCTCGTCTGGTTCTTCTTCAAGCATTACTCGGTGTATCTGTTTCATTTCTCTCGAACCATGCTGGTGTGTCATGTGACTTGGCATTTCTTAACCCACATGTAACTTTCCATGTATGCTCTGTCCTCATAAATGACGACATTATAAGAGTAAGTTAAAGTAGGAAGTGAATTTCATACAGTTAGTAACTATAGGGAGTTAATTGAAAAAAATTAAACTATAAAGACTGAATTAAAAATTAATATAAAGTATAGGAACCAGAATTAATTTTCCAATAATAATATATTAAATAAATATTTTATAATAGAATAGTCACTTTTTGAAATTTAATATGATTATATTTATATTTTTTAACATATATATATAACGTTAAATTTAAAGTAATGTCAAGATCACTACTTAATTGACTATATTATAGTTGAATTATTGCCAAAAAGATGAAAACCCTTTGGCCTACTGTGAACTTTGGTGCCTTGAAGGATTTTACTGCACGAATGCCTTGCACTGTTGCCACAATAATATGGGGTCAGATGTTAGAATGTGTCATAAAGAAAAAAATTAAAAATAGACCCAAATGTTTGAAAATTTATCTTTTATATTGATAGTTGTGCCCCAACTAATTTGTTAACACCTCTATTTCTGCATTTTAGAAATTTATCCCTAAACTTTAATTAATTTACTTTGAAGCTCAATTCTTTCGTTGTCTTATGCTTTTGTTGTGGCATGTCAGAGATCGTTGAAAACATTAGGAGCTAAAAAGGAGAAGAAATAGAATGTAAAAAAAAAAAAACCTGATTATAGAAATGTAGAATTAAGAAGGGAAAAAGTATGGAGAGAAACAAGCAAACAAACCTATACACAAAACTAAGCACCCATCAATAAAAAAATTTGAAATTTTCCAACTATCTATTTGGTTAGAGATTTTCAAAGGACACTCACTTTGGTCCGATGTTCTTCGTGGCTTTCTATTCCTTCCTTTCTTGAGAGAAATATTAAATTAGTCCTTCATTTTTACACTTTGTAACAATTTAGTTCTTCATAAATAACTATGAGAAATTACTTCTTCAAAAATTTTATTTTATGCAAAATTAATCTTTTATTAATACAAATAGAGAAACTAATTTTGTACAAATTTAAATTTATCAAAGACTAATTTGTTATAATTAATTTGTGAAGAACAAAATTATCACAAAAAGTATAGAACTAATTTTATACTTTTCTCTTCCTTCTTCTCTTGTTCTTTCCTAACCTCTTGGGGTTTTTCTTTTGCGTTTCTTGAGTTTCTTCACATTTTCTGTGTTTTATTCTTCTTCTTTTCTTCTTTTCATTGTGCTTCACTCAACCGATGGTTATTTGTTTTCTTTTGCTTAAAAAAACTCTTCCCTCATAGAAATTATTTACATTTTCCAAACTCTAATTGTCAGGCAGCAAATAGAGAAGGAGATTATTAAAAAGTTGAGAAGGATTTGGGTTTCATAATCAAATAATTAAAGTGTATGGAAATAGTGTAATTTTTTAAATATTAGAAAATAATAAATATCTTATATTCATTGGGGCTAAATTATAAATACAAAACAATTGGCACGAATTCAATTTTAAAATTACATTGACTATTGATCACTTACCATTTATAGGAAAAATTTTTATTGGGCTAGGCACCAGTGCCTTGAAATTTTAAGGCACCAAAGAATTTATCCCTATTTGGAAAAGTGAGGGAGTATTCTCCAAGTTATTCTTCTTTTTTGGAGCTTTGCTAATTTTTCTAAAATATTATTTGTATCTTTTATTGACTAGAAAATTATGGGAAAACCATAATATCGCTTGTATCCACAATGATGCAAAGTGTGTTATTTCATGCCATAAAAGATAACAATTTTAGGTACTTATTTAAGTTTGAAGATTTCTTGAATACATTCCTTAAATAGTTGGCATTAATTTCAATTAATATCACTTTTTTTTTTTAAGTTTTAGGCAAATTTCTCTCATCTTCTTCTAAAAAATGTCTTAATTATGCTATATTTTATGTCAAAAAATATATACAAACTTTCCGTGACTAAAATATGACCAAAATTTAAATACATGTGACAATGATATGGATTTCTTTTCCTAGAATATCACTTATTAATAAAATATTTTTTAACTTATTTATATTGATCCAATATATATTTAATAATTTTTGTGTATTACAATATATATATATATATATATATATATATTGTTTGTGTGTGCGCGCTTGTATATATATATATATAAATAGATGTAATTGTAACTTGTCTTTTACTACCAGAAATATGGCCAGATCTATAATTTGATTTCAAAACAAATGAAATCTTCATTCTATATTAGATCAAAATAATCAACATGACTCTCATTTTAATTCAACTATTTGATTCTATCTCTAAGAACCTTTGAAGAACGTTCACACATTTATGAAGAATCGAAGTGAAAATTTTCATCGATATGAGTGGAAGGAGGTGAAAACAATAGATTATTATTATTTTCGGACCCTTTATTCTTGATACATGATTCATTGAGCATAATTTAATAATCCAATAAAGTATTTCAAGCAATGGTTTATCCCACTTGTTAGAGCCTTAGCTCTTCCAAGTTCAAAAGTAGACTAAAAAAGAAATACAATATGAACTTTTTGTTTAGAAATACAAACTACTTTGGCTTTACAATAGCCAATAATGACAAATCTTAATGCTTAATTACAAAAAGGTCTCATTAAAGGGATGTCAATTCCCAATTTCTTAGGAAGCAAAATAACGGTTTTGGAGTAGACACATATATCGACATGAGAAAAAAAATATTACAAAGAAAAAAAAAAAAAAGCAAAGCAAGGGTGGTCTATTTTGATAGATTTAGCACAAACCTCATGAATGGTTAAAGGGTGATTTTCTGATCAGTTTCAAGTGTTTATCATCTATTTATTGCCTTCTACAAAGAGAAAACTCAAGAGAAAAAGAAGATTAATAAAAGAATAGTTTAATGAAATTGAAATTATATGAATTGACTAAAAAGTAAAGTGGGTCTTACAAGATATTTGTGTTCATTATAACTCACTTCTCAGAAGATGATCATTTCATTTGCCTAAATTTGGAAAAATAACAATTTTGGATTTTATAAATTATATCTATAAGTATGACTTTTTAAATTTAAGGAATAAAAACTATTCTTTGAGTATAAAGTAAATGAGACAAATTCTAACTAAGGAAATCAATGAAGGAGCTAAATTTGAAAACAAGTTAAAATTCAACGGCGTCGTTTCATCTTCCTCCCTTCCTCCTCTGCTGCCGCCGCCGTCCTCGTCAGCGGTGGGTTCGGGAACCGCGTCTCGATGAACATTAGCAGCATCTCTTGGGTCCCGGAAACGGTGTCGGATCCCACCTGGAGCGTAACCGGACCCTCCGCCTCGCGCGTCCTTCGTCGACGTGGTCGTTCCGGAGGAGGGAACAAAGTCGAGCGAGACAGCCTTGTGGTGGAGGGCATGACGAATGTAGACAGCGAGAATGCTCTTCTCCGACTTTGCCACACAATTACCCATCACAGACAAACAAAAATGGAAGGAGTGCAGATTTTCCCGGGAAACAAACAGAAAATTAAGAGGAAGAAGGGAAAAGTTTTCTTGAGGTAGAAAAAGAAGCAGAGAGAGTATGGTAGTTGGAGTTTAAATAGTGATAGCTGGTAGGAATTTGGATTAGAGAGTAAACTAACTGAATAAGACAGTGTAATTGGGTTTTACCACTGCAGAATTTCTCAGTGAGAGAAGAAGAAGAGGGGGTTGTGTTGTGATGTGGATGCCTTGTTTGGGAAGAAAGAAAGTTTATTTTCTTTACTTTTCTCGCCAGCGGGAAAATTCAGCGCAGTTAATAATTAAGCAATAATAAGCCGTTGGTACACACCATTGTTTTGGTATATTTTTAGCGGGAGAGATAACAGACTTTGGAAAAAATCACGGTCATTTAACTTCAAAATTTATTTATTAATGTTTATTAACTTTTTAAATATGCTATAATATCTTATAGATGTATACTATCTAATACATTAATGATATTGAATTTTTTTAGAACCAGAAATTTTTTTAAATATCTTTTTGAACTTAGAACTTTTAACTCTTTCATAAGTGTTTCTAAGACTTATTTTGATATAAAAAAGTTTGTCCAGGATTACAAAATTTGATGTTGCTTTCTTCTTTATTCTTTTTATGGTCTTTTTGTGACTTTTTGTGACTATGTATATATTATAGTTACGGTCCTTACAAATATTAATTTTCTCAAATTTTTTGAAGATCTTCTTTTCGTACTTCGTTTCTTAAACAAATTACATGGATCTTTCAAATTTTTTGCTAAATTGCATATATATACCTTCTCTTTTTTTTTTTTTTTTTTTTTCTGTCTTCGAAATATGCCCTCTCTTTTCTTGAGACTGGAAGTTATGCAACATTGATCAGTCCAATTAACTAAAATATCCTCCCCTAAGTTTTTCAATATAGCATGCATGGCCTCTTTTATTTTTCAAATGTACACTCCCTTCCCTTGAAAAAAAAATTTTTTACTACTGTACTTTAGTTCAATTTTAAACTTCTCTTTTCTCTTTTATGCAAATTGACTAGCTCAAGGTTAATTGTTGTGAATCGTATTTAATTTCAAACTTTCTATGTAACTTTTTCATATACTTGTTTGGACTTGCTACTCTTCAGACCAGTTATGTCACATTTTCTACCTTTGCCCATACAAACACACACACACACACACACACACACATATATATATACCTTCAGTATCTTCATCTTCACTCACCTAACTCCTTAATTCCTTCTTGGACCATGGCTTCACATGACAGTCACAGTTCTTCTTCTGACGATACTTATGGCATTGGGAATCTCTTCTGCCTTCCTTCCCCCACCAAGCACTTCAAAGCCTTCTCCTTCATCCTGAGCTATTTCTCCTATAGACATAGCATTTGGTCACAACAAACCAATAAGCTTGCCTAGTTCATAAATCTGCTTCTTCTTCTCCTTTGACAACTCCATCATCATCCTTTACTTTAATTATTTACGTCCTTTGCTTTTCTTTCTCTCTTTGTCCTCTTTTGATGATGAAAAAGAAAAAATAGCCCTTCAGAAAAAAAAAAGATGGTGGTAGAAGAAGAATCGAAGGTAAACAGAGTACTAACGAAGAGGATAGAATGAAGAAGAAGGAGGTCTTAGAATGGCTTCCAACAATCTCAGCTACTCTCGTGATAGAAATAGCTCTTCTTTTTGTGGTATCTATGGCATTAAGGATCTCTTTTGCCTTTCTCCTCCACAAAGGCCTTCAAAGCTTTCTCTTTTATCCTCAGCTATTTCTCCTATATAAATGGCTGTAAGTTTTTCTTAGTTTCTAACTAATCTTAATGATAGAAATTATCAATTAATCATAGTTTACTTGATCTTGAGAACTTATAAATTTTTACCTATCATATTAGGAAATAATTCATACCTTGATCCATTACTTAGCATCAATCCTTAGATTCCTAAAACTTAGAGGAGGATAACTATGTTTTTATCTCTTAGCCTATCTTAATTTACATAAGCATTACTAGTGATAGATAAGAAGAAAGCACATAACCTCTATTTATAGGCAAAGACATGGACCATATAAACAATCATTGTTAGATAACAATCATTATTATCCGATAACACTTTACTATCTAATAATTTTAAATTTTAAATTATCAAATAACTACTTATTAACTACTCCCATCAAGTGTTTAATTATAGATAAACATGAGGAAACTAATTCTCAATTAATCAATTAGAAATTAGTTCATTTAATAATTATTTATCTAACCAATTAATTATTTAATCAATATCACTTGGGCCACTTAAGTCTTACATTTTCGTACTTGGCTCAGGTGATATTGCCTTCCTTCATGTTCGAATAAATTATAATGTGCATAGGATTGGCTAATTTTCCATACATTGATTACTTCATTTGTCCTAGATATGAATAAGAACTCACAAGTTATAGTAGTTGTATATTATTTATTTGACATACTTTCTTCCATGTACTACAATACAGTCCTTTATCCTTGTTATGACTTATAAGTAAGAAGTGCAAAATTGGTCTAACATCACGAAAAAAACATGTTATCATTAATATGATTCATTCATGTATATAATATTTAAATAACAAGAAAATCATAAATATATCCATTATAGAGCTCATAGTGTCAAAATTCAATACTTTAATAATGTTCAATAATCCTTATTATCAATTATGCTGATGTATATGATATGATCCTTAAATGTCTCGACCGATAACACTTTTGTTAAAGAGTCAACGAGGATAAAATTGGTGCTTATATGTTTAATTGGTATTGTATTTTATGAACTTCCTCTTTGATAGCAAAGTATTTCAATTATATATACTTAGCATCTTAGAATACTTGTCATCCTTGTTTGAAGATGGCTGTGAAATTATTATAATAAATTTTTAGTGACTTGGCAATCCTGTCGACAATTCCAAGTTTTGAAATAAATTTTTCGCAATCATAAATTATGAGTAATATTCTCAAAGCATGATACTAGCTCATCCTTCATTAGATGAACATCATAGCCAAAGATATAAGTAAATTCCCTTGTGTCTACCAAGTTGAATTTAAATATCTATAAAAGTATATGATCCATAATTCCTTGAAAACATTAAAATTCCAAAAAGGGCAACCACCTGTCGCGCCCTTCTTTGGATCCACCCATGGTCAGTAATCAATATAAAGTTCAACTTCACTTTAATTTTTTTGTTAGCTTTAACATTTGTATTAAAGCTAATTTCTAGTCATCGTTCTTATTTTTCAATTGTAATTCATTTAAATTCTATTTTTGAGTTATTGTTATTTTTTGATCATTTTAATTTAATTTTTAGTTAGTCATGTGTTTTTGTTTTAGTTAATTCTAATTTTGTTGGGTAATTATTAAAAATTAAGAAGAGACTAAATATTTCTCTCATTTATTTTTTAGGAGCAAGGTAAAATGAAAATAAGAAACTTCCAAATAAGAAAGATTGGAAATAAATAGAGAAAAGATAATAATTGAAAAAAGAAAAAGGGAACAAATTAAGTAGAGTATTTCCCTTTTTTGACATGCAAGACACAATGAGATAGGAAACTTCAAACACAAAAAAGAAAAAAAGAATAGGAATGAATTAATGTGAAATTTGAGAATTCTCTTAAGGAAATCCAAGTTTTTTACTATAAATAGAGGATGGTAAGAGAAGATAAAGGACAAGCAAAAGAAAGGCAATTCCATATTTAAAGCGAGTTTGAGTAAAGGAGAAAAGACTTGAGTGAATAATGAAAATTAAACATTAAAAAATGTAGCATCAACAGGTATGGTCTTCTATACCTAACCCTCTAAATGAAAGAAAAGCTATATATGTTCACACACATGCGCATGTATTATTTATTTTATTGTCATATCATCTTGTTTTATTTATTCTTTTTTTTTTCTTTGCATTTGTTATGTATGTTAGGTCTTTTTTTAAGAAAATTCAAAATCCAAAAATTTATTTTAAAAAATATATTAAAATAAAAGGAGATTAAATAAGTGAGATTTATCTGATTTTCACAAATTAAATTAAATTAACCAATTTCAAACTAGTTTTGTTTGTAAAATCAGATTAATTATTTTTTTTCATCCACAAAAAATAAAATTCAATCAAGTGACATTGGTTATCTATCCTATTGCAAACTACATGGGCTTTGATTTATATTTTAAGGTACGTAGGTTCTAGATCTCCTTCCTATGTCAAACATAACATTGTAAATATTTTATTTTCATTTCATCCTTTCAACATTTTCTTTATAGATCTTATTTATTTGTTTATACTTTTGTAAATATTGATGTCCTTCTCTCCTACTTAAATATTAAGTTTTTTATTATTTGTTTATTTTGTAAAGATATTCTTTTTCCCTTTCATTTTTACCTGATTTGATGTAAATATGTCTTTTTTTGAAAGGATGTAAATATGTTTTCTATGTTCATTTATTTCTTTCTTTCTTGCGCGTATTTGGATTAGGGTAATTTTAAGAAATCTTAATGCCTTATTTACTTTTTATCATTAATTTAGGGTAGCTGATATTATGAAAGGGTGCTTGGGGTGCCTAACGATTTTTTCTCGACACAAATAGACTCTCAAATTTGTCTTTGTTTAACTAGATGATTGTTTTTTATATAAAAAAAAATTAATTTTCTAAAATTTTCCTTCTAAAAATTATGGTGACGATTCTAGTAAATTAGTTTTTCAAATTATTTTTGAGAATTCATTTATTTTATCTTTTTTTGAACCTCAACAAAGTGTTAGGTTTGTTAACAAAATTTTAAAAGGGAAATTTTGTATAACCATTTTGAAGGAAAATAGTGGTCTACTTAACCAAAAATGAGTTTGAAAGTATATTTGTGTCATAGAGAGAGTGTTAAGTACCACCCATTGACAAGAATAGTTACCCCATTAACAATGAAAATTAATATGGCCATAAGATTTATTATAATTACCCTAATCAAAACATATGCAAGAAAGAAGAAAATAAACAAAAATAAAACACAACACCCATATTTACAACAAATCAGATAAAAGGAAGAAGAAAGAGAAAATATTTTCAAAAAGGTAAAAATAAAATAAACAAATAATAATAATGTAAACTTAATACTTACATCATGGAAAAGGAAATAATTTCAAAAGTGAAAAGAAATAAATAAGACAAAATATTTATAAATAAAAATAAAGTAAGTAATAAGAAGAAGAAAATAAAATATTTATAAGGTTATACTTAATCTAAAAAGATGACCTAGAGCATACATATCCTAAAATAAGAATCAAAACTCACGTTGTTTGCAATGAGGTACAAAACTAATATCGCTTGGTTATTATTTTATATTTTTTGTGGAGAGAGAAAAAAAGTAATTAGTATAATTTCACAAATACAACTAGTTCGAAGTTGATTAAGATATTGTAATTTGTGAAAATCAAATAAATCTCTTTTCTTTACTTTCCAGATTTTCTCTCTTTTCTATTTTTTTGAAGATAACTTTTTCCTTGAATTTTGAATTTCTTTCCGAAAAGGCTTAACACATATAACAAATCCAAAAAAAAAAAAAGTGACTAAAATCAGATCATGAGATGACAATAAAACAAAGTGATTACATGTCCATGTGTATCAACATGTATAGCTAATAGTAATTTCATTTAACCGCACTCGTTCCTTTAGAGGATCAGATAGGAGACTAAACTTGTTGAATAAAATTAATAGGGTCTTTCTAGGAGAATTTTCAAATTGGCCCATTAATTCTTTCAAATTTTTCCTCTATAGGAGTTTCTTATTTTATCGTGCCTTACTTTTCAAGAAAAGAAATTTTCCATCTTATTTCTTTTTCTTTTTCAGTTAATTGATTTTCTCATGCATGTTTCTAATTTTCCTTTTTTTAGGAGTTTTCAATTTTTATTTTAACCTGCTTCTAAGAATGAACTAGAGAGATATTTAATTTTTTTTCTTTTTTAATTTTTAATTTTTTGACTCAAAAAATTAGAATCAAATAAAACAAAAATAACACATGATTATGCTAACTTAAAATTAAATTATAATGATTAAAAAGTAACAATGACACAAAAGTAAAATTAAAATTAATTGCGACTCAAAAATGGAAAAAATGACTAAAAATCAACTTTGGCTCAAATGATAACGTTGACTCAAAAATTAGGATGAAATTAACCCAAAATTATTATTTGTGGAAATATCCGGACAGACATTCACATTCCTAAATCCAAATATACCTAGATTTGTTGTATTCATTACTCTAATCGCCCGATGAATTGATTATTTTTTAACTTGTCGTTGTTACAAAGAGTATAACAAAAATGAATTTAGATCCTTTATAGTTGTGGTAGATCCGATAATAGCAATAAAATAACTATGCAATCCAACAATTAATATTTAAAATCAAGTTATTGAAGTTAATAACTTTAAAGGGAAAAAATGAAATTAGTACACTCCTGAAAGCTTGATTTAGTTTGTCTTGAGGAAACTGTACAACATGTTTTAGCGTGTGTATTTGGAAGGAAGTTAGATAAAATTAATTTTGGATCAAATTTTTTTAAAATTAATTTTGGTCAAATCAAATAGAAAGCATATTTACAACAAATAAAATAAAAAGAAAAAAAAAGAAAAAATTTACATAATGGTAGAAATAAAATATTTACGCAATCAAACAAATAATAATAATAATAGTGCAAAAACCTTAATATTTACATAACAAAAAATTAATTGCAAAAGTGAAAACAAATAAATAACATGATATATTTATAAAGAAAAATAAAGTAAGTAATAAGAAGAAAAAATATAAAATATCTACAAGGTTGGACTTGACCAAGAAAGGTGACTAGGACTTACGTACCCAACAATAGAGATCAAAGTTCATACAATTTGCTATGAAGTAAAAAACTGACGTCACTTAATTGGTATTTTTCATTTTTTGTGAAGGGAGAAAATATTAATTAATCTAATTTCACAAGTAAAACTAGTTTAAGGTTGGTTAATTTATTTTTATCTATGAAAGTCACATAAATCTCTCTTCTTTACTCTCCTGATTTTCTCTCTTTCCTATTTTTTAAAGATAACTTTTTTTTTTAATTTTGAATTTCTTTTAAAGGCTTATATCACATAACAAATTCCCAAAAAAAAAAAATGAATGACAAAAAATAGATCATGAGATGACAATAAAAAAAATAATCACATGTGCATGTGTATCAACATGTATAGCTAATAGTCATTCCATTCAAGCACACTCATTCCTTCAAAAGATCAAGTATAGGAGACCAATCATGTCAAAACTTCTTTTTTTCGTGTCTAATTTTCATCATTTACTCGAGCCTCCCTCCTTTTTGTCCTTGGCTCAAACTCACTCTAGGTTTGGAATTGCAATTCTCCTCTTTCACTCTCTCTATTCTCCTCACCACTCTTCTTTAGCCATCCTCTTTTATAGTATAAATCTAGGGTCTTTCTAAGAGAATTTTCAAATTGGCACATTAATTCTTTTCAATTCTTCCTTTTTAAGAGTTTCCTATTTCATTTTGTCTTGCTTTTCAAAAAAGGGAAATCTTCATCTTATTTCTTTTATCTTTTTCAATTATTGATTTTTCCTTAGTTATTTCTAATATTTCCTTTTTTTAGGAGTTTCCTATTTTTGTTTTACCTTGCTTCTTAAGAATGAATTAGAGAGATATTTAGGGCTTGTTTGATTCTATATTTTATTATTACATTCTTCGAACATTTTTGAGAAATCATTTTTTATAATAGTTTTTAAAAATAAAAACTTAAAAAACTTGTTTGAATCCTTTGTATTTTGAAACATACTCAAAATTTGGAAAAAAAAAACACTGTTTAAAAAAATTCGAAACAAGTTTTGAAAACACTAAGACTTGGATTAGAACCAATGATTAAATGTACAATGAAAAATTATAATTCCAATTCTAATTCCATTAAAATTGAAACTTATTCATAATTTTAAATTTTTTGTTTGGGTCATATAAAGGATTAAAAAATAAAATTGTAATTTCAAATTTAATTCTAATTTTACTATTTAAACAAAAAATATTTGTTCCATGTATTTGTGTGTTAAATGTTAAGTATATTTGTGCATGTGTGCACACATGTATATATGCGTATATGTAACAAATTTATTATGTATTTGTGCATGTGGATGTACGTGGATATGTATTTATATATACATGTGTATGCGCATGTATTTGTGCATGTAAGCACATGTGCATGTGCATTATATTCGTTATATTTATTTGTATGTGTTAAACATGTTTGGTATATATATATATATATATATGTGCATTTGCATATGCATGCATGTGTATGTGCGTGTATATAAAAACTTCATTATATATGCCTATATTTGTGCATGTAGGTGTATGCACATGTGCGTGTTACATGTTTAGTAAGTTAGAGTGTGTGTGTGGGAACATATGTGTGCATTTTAATCAGGTTAGACTGCGTATTAGATTTATTTAAAACCCAATTATGTATTATTTTTTAATATTATTTATTTTATTTATAATAAATTATATTTATGACAAATTTTTAAAATGTTAATGCTTTTTTAAATTTTAATTATTTTCCATTTTAAATTGTACTTTTTTATTTCATTCTTTTCATTTTAAATCTTTATTTTTTTAAAAAAAATTATTTTCTTAAAAAAATGTTTTTTTTAATAAAAATAAGAGATGACCTAGTTTGATTGGTTAATAATCAGCTATGTTAGGTATCAAAACTTATTCAAATCTAACCCACAACTTTATTTAAATCATTTTTTATGGAATTACAATTTTTCCATTAATAAAAACCATTTTGAGAAATAAGAGAAAACATTTAAAACTTGTTTTTGTCTTTTAATTTTGAAAAACACATTTATGTTGATATTTTAGAACAATAGATAAAAAACACATTATCAAACAAAGTTTTTTGTCTTTTATTTTTTAAAAATAAAAAATTATTTTTGAAAACAACATTCAAACAAGGCGTTAGTCTTTCCTTGTTCTTTTTTTAATTATTGACTCAACAAAACTAGAATCAAATAAAAACATTTAAATGTATGATTAGGCTAACTCAAAGTTAAATTGAATTGATCCAAAAGTAACAATGACTCAAAAATAAAATTAAAACTATTTGTGGCTAAAAAATGAGAACAATGACTAAAAATTAACTCTAACTCAAATGATAAAGTTGACTTAGAAATCAATGTGAAGTTAACCCTAATTATTATTTATAGAAATTCCTGGACAAAATATGGCATTCACATTCCTAAATCTAAATGTACCTGGATTTGTTATATTCATTTCTTTGATTACCTCATGACTTGGTTATTTATGAACTAGTCATTGTTACAAAGGGTATAACAAACATGAATTTAGATCCTTTACAGCAATTGTAAGTCCAACGATAGCAATAAAATAACCATGCAATCCAACAATTAGTATTCAAAATCAAGTTATTGAAGTTAATAGCTTTAAAGGAAAAAAAATAAGAAAAGAAATTACCTAAATCCTTCATTTAGTTCATCTTGAGGAAACTGCGTAACACAATTTTAGTGTTTGCTTTGCTTAAAATTGATTTTGAATCAACTTATTTTTTAAAATTAATTTTGGTCAAACATAATTTTTTATGTCATTAATAAAGTTCATCCAACCAAAAATAAAAATTAATTTCACTTTTGTGCAAACGGAAAATTTCAATGGCAAAAATAATTTTGAAGAAAATCATCAGCTAAATCTAACAACTATTTGTAAACAAAAATTTTGTTTAAATATACAAAGAAATTTTTAAATCTCTCAAACCTAAACCAAATACATTACTAATCATGATTGAGGAATCTGCATTTCATAATAAACATACCTTGTCCTCACAATAAACAGAGAAAAGGGTTGGAGAATAAACAAATGGCTAATTTATATTGACCCATCAAACTGGTCCAACCAACAACCAAATCTATACGTATTAAATAAACAGAAAGCAAACTATGGAGAACATTGAATATGATGGCTTGTATGCTTAAATGCTGCAATTTAAGTTCTTCAATGTTGTGAATCACATAACAAAGAGGTAAATTTCCATAAAAGATTTCTCATACCATAAATAATTCGCATTCATATGCATTTAATAATAAAAATTAGTTATTATTATCATATTTGAATAGTCAAAAACCATCAAAACCCACAATAACATCCCAAGGAAAAATTCTTGTATAAATAATGCCCTATGGGTCTCTTCTGCTCCATGAACAGTAAACAGCTCTTTTAAGTTTCAGTGTACTGAGAAACTAGAAAGCAATGGCCAAAATTTCAACTATCAATTGGCTTGCATTGTTTTTTTTCTTGCTCATAGCATCATATAACATTTATTCATGTATAACTTTTCTTTACTTCCATTTCATCGATACATGAAAGTAATTACAACTTTAAAATATAAAACTTTATCTTTCAAATCATATTAATCAGAATCTTATTATTCATGATTCAAATATCATTATTTGTAAATAGTCACAACAACCAATTATATAAATCGATGGCAAAATTGGAAATAGTCTTAAATCGTACAACTTACAAGTTGAATTTTACAATCCACAAGGAGCCACTCAGCAATAATATGAATCAATGGTTAAATTAGTTATGAATCATGCATATCAAGCCAATATAATAGGATAACTTGACTTTATAATTCAAAAATATAAAAAATCAATGAATTAGCACAATATGTATTGTTGCTAAGTATTATCTATGTTGTTTATAAAGAAACAGAAAAGATATTATTTAAAATTATTTCAAGAATTTATTACTTATAAATTACATGCCTAATAAGCTTCTCCATAACTTTTGAGTATTTCATGCATATTATACATATAAGCATATATCATATTTTATATTTCATGTTATTTTTTATTTATTATTTAATCTTACAATTTGATATATTATACGATTTATTATTCAAACATATGCTTTCTAATATGCAATTTATATCACGATGTGATTGTTATATTTCAAATTACTAAGCTAATAAAATCATCATATATTAATTAAAATTATTATCTAAAAAACCCTAACTATTACATGTTATTTTCCATTTTAATTATTGTATCTATTTTGTTCCCCTTGCTATGATGTTCAACTTCTTAGGTCTTCCTATTCCTTCACAATTTTTAAAGTAAAAGACCATTTTAGTCACTTTTTTATTAGTCAATTATCAATTTGATCTTTACTTGCTAATTTATTCTTAATTTAGTTTCTTACTAATATGATATATCAAGATTGAGGAACTAATGCTAACGTTTAAATTAGTGAGTAACTAAAAGTTGTACCTTTCTAATAAATGAGGAATTAAATAAAAAAAAATCGGTAATTAACCAAATTAAAAATAATAAATGAAAAAATTAATAGGAACTAAAATGAGAATGCAACAAACATCTTTATATTTTGAATGATATGTTTGGTTACACATAAAACACAGTAAATTTCTAGAAATTTCCCAACTCCTTTTGTAATGAAAATTTAATTTCTAATAATATTTTTGACATTTTAAAAAATTGGTGCAGGTTGGCGTCCAAGAGCAGCTAGAACAACTGAAGGACGCTCTCATCAATGGAGTGATGTTGATGACTGTGATGACTATTGCGGCGGCAAGCAGGACTGTCCTATGTGTGTTAAAAATCATTCTGAAGCCAAATCTCGAAGTTTGGAAAGGTCCTCTACGAGAAACCATAAAATATTTTTCATTTTGGACTGAATAAACTGCCATTCTATGGTGGAATTTTAATTGTTATCTTCATAGATTTGAATTCTCAACATTTAAAATTTTAAATTTACTATTTTCATCTTATAGTTCAAATTTCAATAAATACCAAGTAATTTCTAACAATTTCTTAAAATATAGATCATCAAAATTTCATTAACAGTTCAAATTTTATCAAATACACCTATATTTGAATTTGCAACTTCATCAAATCTATTTCCATAATGACATCATATCTAATAAGTTTCAAAGAAAAATTTAATTTTTGTCTTTTACTTTTAATCTTAACATCAATTTAGTTTTTAAAAGATAAGAAGTATTAAAAAAATAAAAATCCTCTAAGAGAACCAAATTAGTTCACTTTTTCATCTTTGGTAGACCATTTTTATACTTTTCAAGGATTAAATTGATACTTTAACTAAAAATGAGCACTCAAATTACATTTTCTCATAATTTTGATGTCTTCTCTATATTTTGTCTTTTTAGAGCTCTCAAAATAGTCAGGCTTTGTTAACCCAAGATGTCTGCTTTTTATGAGTTATCAACTATGATGAGTTATTGATGACCCTCAAAAGAGGTACAATGAGCAAAGGAAAGTTGTAAAATGTGGTAGTGGCCAAGTATGAGGTCCTTAACTAATTTCATTGCCTTTTTCTCTGGAAAGTATTCAAAAAGTAAAATCCTACATGAACCAAACTCATATCAAGAAAGGAATTTAATTTAAGACAAAGTCTGAGAACATCCCTAACCATAATACCGAACCACCAAAAACAAAATTTGAGCCTTTTGATATTCATTGTCATGCTTGCCAATTTCAATCCTTTCATTTTCTTGGGAAATCAGAGTGAGCTTCAGAAAGGTAAACACAATGCGTGTAGATTCATTAGAGTGGTATATCTCATAATGCCGTAGGTGGGATTCTCAATTTCCTAAAAAAATTGTGAGAACCGAATCCCTGCGTATGTATCTCATCAATCTTTCACTATCATATTCGAAGAATAATTATATCCAACAATCACTGTAAGCAGTTTTGCAGTTCAACCAAATTAAATTTCCAATTTAACTATTTCAGATGCACACCATAGCTTCAAATATTTTCTATGCACACATCAGACCACATGTACTGAGATCATTCTTCAAATTCTTGTACATAATTATTGATACTTTCAGGTCAAATACAATATATATATATATATATATATATATATATATATATATCATAAGCAACCAAATGATAATGGACAATGCACTTTAACTTCCTTGTACAGATCACAGCTTCACAATAACAGATTTAGGAAATTTATTCCTGCCTAGCATAATCAACCCCAGTGTAAATATCAGGGAAAAAAGAAATCTGTCAGCTGCTGTTTCCATAGCTTGGCTAGAGGACGCTCTGTTGAGCAAAGACAGGAATAAGGTAAAGTTCTTTTGGTATTTGCTATCACATTCTCGAACAAAATTATCATATGGGGACACATTTCACAACTCAGCATTATATTATGAATTTCGTAAAAAGATTTTTTTTCACATGTCATAATTCTGTTGAAGAAATTATAGCAAACAGCAAACAACTAATCAAATATACCTAAAAAGGAATTAATTAACATTCCTCTACGGTTATAACTCTGTTGGAGGATCTTATAGCAAATATTAAAAAATTGCACCTTCGGTCACGTAGTATCTAATGATGAACCTTGTGATGGACGAAACAAAAAGAATATGACAGCAGCAACAATATATAATTGCAGCCATAATCACTCCTCATTTGAGCACAACGATGAGACCAATTTGACAACTTCCGTCATGGGTGCATCATTCTGCAGGAAAGAATTTTAGTTAAAATTAGCTACTTGTTATTCCCCTGTTTTCTTCTGATGCACACTTCAATCGAACTAGTTCTTTGGAAATGTAGTGTCAGCTATATGCTTTCAGTAAGCCCAATCACTTTTTATCACAAAAGTAAACAGTAATATCCTAAAGTCAAATCACACATACACATCACATGTATCTATGTTAATAGTTTGATATAAAGTTATTCCTTATGACAGTATAGGTGCTCCAAGAAATCAACATCATTGATATTGTTGTCATACATATTGGAAGGAACCAAAAATATGTCGATATTTTACAATGTATCCAGTACATTTACCAGAAGAACCACGTCAAAAGCTTCTTGATAGCAGCTAAGGGAATTCTCAATGTTGTGATTTCTGCAAAAAGAAAAATAAAACATTAAAAACAATATGGCAGATTTTTTCTTAAAAAAAAAAAAAAACTAAGACACCAAATTCCTGCAAGCATGGGAAATTAGAATCTGAAGGGCAATGAAAAGGACGTCCATTTGCAGGCATAATGAACAGCCAACGAAATTGGAAGGCAATAGTCAACCAATATTGGTTCATGTGAAAAAAAGACAAAATGGAAGACTTCTTTAAGGATCATGTCATTTGTGACATATGATCAGAAGGCTTCCCTCAATCACTCCGAACCCCTCAACCCACAACAAGGAGGCAAAAAAAGTTCAGTACAGAAAAGAACTAAAGATTTTATTAGATCATGAATGTAACTCATAGAATTATGCTTTCAAGAAATAAAGGAAGAAGGGTCAAAATACCTAACTACAAGAGGTGGAATCTAGATCCTACAATAGGCAATTGCAGTTTAATTACAAGAAGTAATCTCCTCTTCAACGTTCTTTGATTCTTTTATTAATAAATTTAAGTATTCAAGTAACTGAGCTCCATTAAAATATTTATATATTCTGAAAAGAAAGTAGCTTCAAGGCATTGAACAACAGCAAATATTGTTCTTTCCCAGAAGGCTTTAGACTCCAGATCAGTCGAAAATGAGTGTGTATGAGTATACAATGGGCTAATACATGACTAAGGACAGCACCAGTATTAGGTGATTTTGTCTAGTTGTGTTCCTTGGCCAAAAAAGAAGAAGTTCTTTCCCAGAAAAGATAGATAGGATTAAATAGATTTAAGAAAATAACTCTACTGTCAGGAAGATGCAGTTACTTGAAAAACAATAATGTTCATCAACTTATTAATGAAAGAATCAAACAACATTAAAGAGGAAATTACTTTTTGTAATTAAACTGCTATTGCCTACTGTAGGATCCATATTATAGCTGTAGCAGTTCAATTTTTTTTGGCCCTTGTTCCTTTATTTCTTAAAAGCATAATGCCAAGAGTTACATTCATGATCTGATAAAATCTACTAGTTCTTTTTTGTTCTGAACTTCTCTTTTCTCCTTTTGTGGGTTGAGGGTTTGTTATGATTGAGGGAAGCCTTCCAAAGGGTATGTCACAATGAATAGAGAATACATTTGCAGACATAATAAACAGCCAACAAAATTAGAAGGCAATAGTCAAACAGTAATGTGTCATGTATTAAAGAGAAAAAGCAAAGGACTTCTGAGAATTCTGTCAATTGTGAAATACTGTCAGAAGGCTTCCCTCAATCATTATAAACCTTCAATCCACCAAAAGGAGGAAAGAAAACTTCATTATAGAAAACAACTTAAGATTTTTCAAATCATATATGTAACTCATGGCATTATGCATACAAGAGATTCAGGAAGAAGAGTTAAAAAAATCAAACTACCACATCTAAAATCTGGACCCTAAAATAGCCAATGGCAATTTAATTACAAGAAGTAATTTCCTCTTCAATATTCTTTGATCCTCTAATTAATAGATTGTGCTGCGAACATTATTATTTTCTCAAGTAACCCCCTTTTCCTGACAGGATAGTTTTTCTAGGTTTAGAACATTATTTGTGAGCCTTAAAGCTGCTGAATCTTTTTTTTAAAAAAATAAAAATAAAATAAAAAAGCATTTTAAGAGAGCACAATTGCCTTACTTTTATTTTCCTAGTGTTATAATGACAAATCGCACTTCATGTTACTCAGTTCAGTGAGTCAATGTTGATCATTATTCATAAATCAGTTCAATGTCAGTTTGATATCAACCTACTTGCAACCTACCAATATAACAATTTGTTCAATATAACAAATTTGTTGTAGAAAAGAAAAAAGACGAACCTTCTTGTTCAATATAACAATTTGTTGTAGAAATTTAGAAATTAGTATTTCCTTTTAACTCATTCTATTGAGTAGAGACTGTGAAGATAAAAGGAAGAGTATACCCATAATCCAACTAAAACACAGCCTAATGCTAATCCTTTTTTGATCAAAACAGAATACTTAAACTAATTTTATCCTAACAGACTGAAACTAAAGTAATCCTTATCCTATCAAAACTCAAACACAATGTCTAAAGAAACATAATTATAACCAAAATTTAAAGAAGAAAAGCGCCTAATTTAATTAAGCAATATGTATAAGCTTTAGAAACAACATGTGCTTTCCAATAAGTTTCCGTTCCAGTATGATTTTATCCACAAATATACCCTACTTATCCTAATAACTAATGATACACATGACAGACAATTGTTTCATCCTCCCTCCCATCCTTCTACACATAACATAGAGCATGAAACACCTCAATTGTAAATAAAAGTATTTCTTTTTCATTTTCCCACCTTAGTATTGTCATAGAAGGGTAATAATTCTAGTAAAGAACAGAACTAATTTAAAAAAAAATAAATTATAAATTTACAAAACTGAATTCATGAAATCAATAATCTGATTAATTGTAGTCAAAATTTACATTTACATAACCAAATTCTCCTGACATGTGGATAAAAAGTCAAAAGAATCTAACTGCATTGTAACAAGTCTAAGATAGTAAGTGATACATCACAACACTATAAGATAATGAGTAGATAAAGAACAACATAGTGATAGCTCTTTGGTGATCTTATTACTAGCATCCACAACATAAATAACAGATTTTGTTATACAAATTTATATACATGAAATTGTACAGTGAATAAAAAACAAAGGCGTACTGCAAATTAAGAAGGGGAGGACAAGCTATCTTCTTTCAATAACTCACAGAAAGAAAGCAGATCAAACAAAAAAATCTTGACGAGACATAAGAGTATTTCAAATTTTATATTCATCAAATTTTACAAGTTTTGAAGAGAGTCAACCTAGAATAGTCCCCTGGCTTTATCTAGGGCAAGAAGCCAGCTAATAAATAACATCACAATAAAAATAGGAGAGGCTCAATAACATTCATATGTTCCTCTCACAATTTAAGCTAAATTTTACAGGTTTCTTAATTAAAAAAAAAAAAAACAAATAACATTTACATATGTATGTATGTAATTTGACAACAAAAGAAACTATTAACTTACAAGAACCCCACAGATATTCGAGTCTCGTAATTCAAACCGTCAGACATTCCCAAGTCTCCAATGTGATCACCAAGAAGCAGAACATTGGTTCTCTTCTTGACTGAGGCATTGTCATCACTGGGATCATCTGTATCTCCCAAATGATCATGAACAGGAGTAGCCATATCAACTGCATGTTCATTTTTGTTTAGGCTATGAATCAATTTTCCTGTAATTGAAGTTGGTATGTCAAAATTAAGATATAGAAAAGAGATATAAAAACTGCAAAAGACACTTAGTTCAAAATAAAGGCTATATTATATGAGCAAGAAAATCAGCTTTATAAAATGTTGCATTTCAACTCAGCAATAAATGATGAGATACAATTAACTAAGCATATGATAGTTACTAAGGTTATATTCCAACATGCCTCCTATGTGAACATGCTTCAGAAGGAAATGAGGGGTCAATAGAACAGAGTATAGGGAAAACCACTTGTTGACAGTCTTGGCAGACGTGGGGATTAATCTTGATCCTTGCAGGTTGAAGCACAGAGTTCTGGTTACTGCAGCCTATGATTACATTCCACTCTCTTGGCCATACTCTCCACTCATTCTTTAGTTAGTTTATGCAAAATTTCCTGTTTTATTGTAATTATTAAATATTAGACATTTTAAGTAATAGGTATTGTCACTGTGAGTAATGGGTATTGTCATTGTGGTCAGGAAGTTTTATCAATTCACTTGTATCTGAAGTCTAGTCCCCTCCTTACAGATTCATGTATTGGAAATGATTTGTGTTCAAGATTCATTCACTAATTTTCTCTTATTCTCTCCCCTTCTACTTTATTCTATTGTTTTCATCTCTAGCGCCTATCATCAAAATTGGCAATATAGAAGTACCTTTAAACAATACAAGGCGACCATCATCATCAAACACCATCCTGTTGGATACTATCTTCACATTTGTAAAAGTTCTAACCAGTTTCTGCCTTAGAACCTGTTATGACCAAAAGAAGAATTCACTGGCATTTAAGGCACAAATAATAATAGAAACAGAGTTAAAAGTATATATTTAGCAACATAGCAGCATAAAAGAACTTTGGATAAGCAGACCTCTTCTATGATATCACCAAGTCCTGCAGAGAATATTAGCACAGGAATGTCTTTTTCCTGCAAATTACAAATAGAAAATGGGAATCAATGTCAGCAGTGGAACAAAATTCTGAAATTATATCCGATTGATTCATTTGATATAGAATACATGCACTACATGCAAGAATGGCATGCAGAATATTTGCCAAAAACTAGAAAATATACCTCCAAAAACTCAAATAGTTCGAAAACACCCTCCCTGAAAGCAATGTTGCCATTAGCAACAGATTGTATTATTAATTCATTTGTAAGTCCTCCCTCAATTAGAAGAGCATGTGTTTTTCCCCACCTAAATGAACAATTAGCAATTTTAGTGTTTGAAACCAAACTGGATTATTGCAAAATGAAGATCATGCAGACACATGCAGAAGATAGAGTATGTTTAGCGATCATGATATGACCTTGTGAATTCATTTTTTTCAAAATCAAATTGGATATAATTAGTGACCATGCAGAAATGATTTAGAGTTTAAGCAGGCATCATTGACGTCAATAATATTATTGAATGCCACTGTTCAAGTTAATGCATACTTTCTCTGCCAATGGGAAACTGAGTCACGTACCACTCTTCCATGAGCTTAGTTTTCTCTTCAAGTCCAATATCTGGTGAAAATTCTAATGGGTGGTAATAGTCATATAACTCCTGCCTTTTGGCATCATATTCCGGATTACCCTGTTGCAAAAGGCCATGACTGCCTACACACGTTTTTAGAGATAATAGAGCTAAAATCCATCTGACAGGTTTTTTCTTTTCCTTAGAAAGGAAATTTCAAAAGAGCAACGACGAAAACAAAAAGAAAGAAAAGCTTTACAGAGAACATAAAGAAAAGCTTTATAGAGAACATACTTTGCCCTCGAGCTCCATTAACCCAAAACTTCGTTAATGTGGCATCAAAATCAGCAATCACCTGGCATCAGGAAACTGTGAATAC
Source organism: Delonix regia (assembly GCA_037074485.1). Lineage (NCBI taxonomy): Eukaryota > Viridiplantae > Streptophyta > Magnoliopsida > Fabales > Fabaceae > Delonix > Delonix regia. The sequence continues at coordinate 14,706,761 of CM073449.1, forward strand.
AATGATGAATTCAAAGCCTAATTGAACGCGGCAAGAACATTGAAATTACAAATCAGTTCTAAATCGTGCCAATTTAATCAGCCACTAAACTGAGTCAATTCAGTGACAAGACAAAAATTATGGACCACCCAATACAAATGTGACCTGTTAGTCTTGTGGAAAAAGTTGATCAGTTAGAGAAGATATGAAAACCTGAAGCTTTTGGGGACCAGCCGAACGAATTGCAGCAATTTTCTTGTCCAGCGAGGCAGGGTCACCCACTATCAATTCTGGATCCGCGGTCGCGACATGTTCTTCCATTTCCAAATATTTCCCACAGCTACCACAACAAAATGAAACCCTTCAAAGAAAAAAGGTAACGGTAAACACATAAACATACTAAAAAAAAAACCGCGAAAATGAGAAGATGTAGAAAAATGAGGCTTATAAAATGGAAGAGCGTGAGAAGTGAAGGAACAACGTCAAAAGAGGAAATGAACCTGGAGTAGCGGCGAAAGTAAGGATTGCGAAAAGTGCTGAGGGGTACGTTGATGATGCCTTGGACGCGAACACTCATTATTGAGTCAGTTTAGCGAGAAAGAGAGAAAGTTCAGGAATCAGCGAAATGCCACATATCCATTAACAAAGCCTTGCGAGCTTATTTTTCTGAGGCTCTGAGTGAGAACTTCTAAGATAATCGTAAAATTACAATCAACATGGGCTTTTTTGGTAAAAACTCATTGATAATTGGAATTAACTTTATAATCCTTAAAAAACTATTACTACATTAATTTTCTAAAATTTTGATTAAATTATATTTACTTTTTACAAAAAATAAACTTTTTCAGTCCTCCTCTAATTTATTTTTTATTGATAAAATTAATATTTTTAAAATATCCACTTCTTCTAAAAATAAAATTATCTATCTATTTTTACTCAAATTAACCATAAAACTATTAGAGTAAAATATCATTTTAGTTTTTAATTTATCAATTAATTCTCAATTTAACTTCTCACTAATTTTATTTTTTATTTTGGCCCCTTATTTGTTGGTCAATTTCCAAGTAAGTTCTTACTTATTAATTTATTTTCAATTTGATTCCTCTCATTTAAGTAAGAATATGAGATTAAATGTGTTAACTTTAATGATAATGAAAAGTCAAATTAAAAATAAATTGATAAGAGAAAAAATAAATTGACAATGAAAATTATTCAAGCACCAAATTGAGAATTGACTAGTATGTGAGGAATCGAATTAAAAATTAACTTATAAGTGAGAGACCAAAATAATATTTTACTCAAAATTATAATATCATATTTTGTGTGTATGTAAATTTTAAACCAACAAATATCACCTATAATTTAACCAAACCTTAAAGGAATGTAATTAACTCAAAATTTTATTTGAGTCTCAATTAAATCTTTATAAGTTTTAACGTCTTCTTTTAATTTTTTGAAATATAATTATTTCAATACAAGATTAAGCCTATTAAAAGAATAAATAATAGACGTAGATGTCCAAAAAATGCAAAAATCATTATATCTATATATTTTTGATAAATAAATAATTAACAATCACGTAAACTTTCAATGAGGAGAGATTAAGGACTAGATCAAGTTAGGTCTAAGTAAAACCTGAGACCCAATCTAATTTAAGACTAGGGTAAAATATACCAAAAATTTTGCACGACCTAATATGACTTAGTAAGAGACCGTGCTAAACCGAGTTCAAGATAAAGGTAAAAAAATTTACAAAAGTTATTTTTTTTAATGAATAAAAAATAGTTTTTCAAAAGAAAAATAGAAAAATTTAATATTTGAATGTGAAAGAGAATACAATAAATAAAAATTAAGATTTAGAATGAAAAATAGTTAAGATTTAAAAAAAATTAATATATTAAAACTTTATCATAAATAAAAAATAAATCAAATAAAGTTATTAAATAATATGTTAAAAATGAAAAATATAATTGGGCTGAGTCGGTTCGACCTTAAATAGCAACCCGGCTCAATTATGAAACTTGAGCTGGCCTAATGAATTTGTAACTTTTTTTATTTAGACCCGATCCAATATAACTAGATCAGGCCCCAGTTAGCTAGATCACCGAATTATATATTCACCCATACTTTCAATTATATTATGCTAATTATCTCTTTTAACTTCATTAAAAATTGCTTTTGAATAAGTGAAATGAGACGTTAAACTGAGACAAATATACGTGGGCCAAAATATCTATCTACTTGTAACTCTTAGGAGTTTAAAAAATATTTCGTGAAAAGGCTATATATTTGAGCATTTAAGTAGATTAATCAATTGAACTATAAGTTACAAATTCAATAGTTCATTATTTACATCAGGAGATATCATTATAAAATTTCAAGGGAATCAACCATTCATATTTATGCAAATTATAATATTTTTTATTTTACAAAAAAAAAAACTAAGATTATGTTTAATATATTACCATCTCATCTCAAATACTATCGTATTTTGTGACTAGAGATATAATAACGAAATTAAAAATTAAATAGTTATATGTAATTTATTCTCTCTTCATCTATATATAAAAAGTAAATTACAATGTAATTTTTTAAAAAAGAAAATTTGTGTTAGGTTGTGCATCCCACTTACAATTGTGTGCAAATTGAAATTTAATTGTTGAGGAATTAATTAAAATTATTATAAAAATTTTAACAAACTCTTTCTGCGATAACAAAATATTTTGACTGTCATCAAATAAAGTTATTTTTGTTTGAATATCAAGATGTTATCGTTAATATCATATTAACAACATTCTAAGTACTAATAAAATCAAAAATCGTAAAATGCCAAATTCCACCGAATAACTATTTGTAATAATAATATGAAAAATTTTTTGGTGTATTTATAATTTTAAATGCATTACTACACTCATTTTAATATAATTATATAATTTTAAAGTTAATATTCTTTAGGTTAATATTTAAAATAATAAAACTATATAAATTATTATGCAAATTAAAAAACTTATATACAATCAATATTTAATAATTAACAAATTTACATGCCAATAATATGTAATAAAATTTTATTCCACTATATCATAAATATACTGATGCACTCAAAATTGTAAATGTATTAAAGAGGACAACTAATAATATTTAGTGACTTTGCCATGATATGTTATAAAAGAGTCAACTTGGTCAGCTCATTTTCTTAAAAAATTCAAAAATTTTATTTCTGATTCTATAGGTTTTGATGAAGACAAGTTAGTTTGAGATTGCAAAATGTATATATGAGCTAAAATTGAGCTAATTTACTCTAAGATATTTTGTTCACTGATCTTTCGTTCTTTTGTTATTAAAAATTAATAAACTAACCAATAAAGTTTAGTTCAATTATACTAAAGCTGTCTTTAAATTTAAAATTTTGAATTCAAATCTCATAATCAACCAAAAATAAAAATATTAAACTAAAACTCATCATAATCTATATAGATTGAACGATATTTTTTTAACTAAATCATGATTCACAAACTTTATTACAAGCACAAGCTTAAAGAAAAAGTAGATCTCAAAGGATTAGTACATTGATTAATGTTATGTTACAAGTTTATTTTTATTTAGAATTTAAAGTTTATGTCTTAAATTGTTCACTTGAAAAGTGAATTTAGCAATCTATATAGTTTACTTGAAACGCGCATGCCTGTACATATTTGGAATAAAGATAAATATAATGTGATTTAACATAGTCAACAATAAGATTTGGCTTACACATATAGTCATTGTGTGTTTCAAGTAATTTGAGAAGGCAAATAAATGCCTAATTATAAGATCTCTATAACAGGAGATGATGTCTCATCATAAGAGAATAATATAGTTTTTCTTCAAAAAATTAAAATAAAAAAATAGCAATAAATATACAGCATCCCCTGCTGTAAGAAGAAGGGACTACAGTAAGAAGAAAGGACACATGCGAGTATACAAATAGGAACAATCAAAATGAATGCAATTAGAAGTATTGCTTAGACTTGATTTCAAATAAATTATAAATGTAGAAGTTGAGATTGATTAATTAAGATGAATTATTTCATGCAACCTCAAATTTGGTTGCTTCCATGCAATACCATGTGGCCCAATAAGGGATTGACATCTCAGCAAAGCTCTATGTTTCATATTTTGTAGTCTTTTGTTTTTTGGATGAATTTTGTAGTCTCTGTTAATTTTGGCAATATGGAACATATATAGCGTTGATGTATTCTTTTATTTAGTCTCATGGAGTTACATGGACCCAACTGAATTAGAAGATGCACGAAAGAATTATTAACAATTAAAAAATGTTTCGTTACAGTTAAATTTACTAGTTTTAAATATGGATAGAAAAAAAAATTAGTTACAATAATACTTAACCCGTGCATGTCAAACACTGATTAAGTATTATTTATTATTTATAATAAATTAATTTTAATAAATAAAATTAATTTATAAGTATTTATTATTATTATTATTATTAAAATACTAAATAATTCTTAATTAATTTTATTAGTTAAACTAGTATATAAACAAAAATTTTAATATAAAACTTATATGAGAAAAAGACGAAAAAATCATGCTCAGTTTTCTATAAAAGCTATGGGCCCCACAAGAAGAACCATAAACGTTAAAAGCACACTGTTGACTTCTTACATTGCTCTTCGCAATTATAAAGGTCTTGCGGTTCATGACTCAAACAAAAATAGACTGCTCATGATTCTACACGTGTCCTCACTAAGATAAAAAATCTCGATATAACACGTGGCATTTTTTCTATGGCCATTATCTCCCATTGACATGTATTCGTTGGCAGAGTCGAATTGCTCTTCGTTACCCACTCGAACGCTTTCGAATTTTAAAATGAATTAAAACCTTTCTAGCCGTTGGAACTCTGTCCCTTTCGGGTGACTCCGAAGAAGAGAAGAAGGTGAAGATAACGAAAGCCTAAGCTCTTTGCTTTTCTGTTTTCATTTCAGAAAGAACAAAACCCACCTAAAATTTTCTTGAGCAGATAATTTCGAAGCTAGAATCCTCGTGGGGATGAAAGGCAAAATACTCAAGAAGCTCAAATCAATCCAACCCGTTGGTTACCTGAAGCAAGATCGAATTCTTCAGATCAAGGCACTGAATGGGTATGTCGAGTCTTTTACCAACAGTTCAAGCTTCAACCTTAAGAGCTTGATTGTTTCCCGAGAAAACGAGCCCAAGAAAGTTGAGATGCAAGAACCCGAGGTCATTGATGTGTCTGACCACATGAAGGATCTTGAAAAAGACGACAGCGACGACAAGGAGAACATTGGGCCTCCTTTTCTGAAACCAAAAGAGCAACATACATCAAGATCATCGGAACCAACCCCTTTATCGGAGATTGACATCTCGTCTTTCCGGCGACCCGACATGAACTCCGACAGCCTATTCGACCCGCTTCTGCTCGCCGCATTCCAGCAAGCAGTGAAGGTACATGTTAGAATGACAGAATCAGCTGAAAGAATTAAAAAGATCGAAGAAGAGGAAGAAGAAGAAGAAGAAGAAGAGCTGCCATGGAAGCTTCTGGAAGTATTCGAAGAAAAGTGCCCACCTGGGGGTAGCGACTCTGTAATTCTCTACACGACAACATTAAGGGGAATTAGAAGGACATTCGAGGACTGCAACAAGATCCGGTTTCTCTTGGAGAGTTTCAAGGTTGTCTACATCGAAAGAGACACGTCAATGCACATGAAGTTCAAGGACGAGCTATGGAAGATTCTAGATGGAAAAACTCTGCCTCCAAGGCTTTTCGTCAAAGGAAGGTATATAGGAGGAGCAGAAGAAGTTCTAAATTTGCATGAACAGGGGAAGCTTAAGCCACTGTTTGCAGAAATCCCAGTAAGAAATTCTACTGTTCCATGCGAAGGATGTGATGGGGTTCGCTTCGTTATATGCTTCAGCTGTAATGGGAGCCACAAGATCATCATCGAAGAAGATGAAGAGAAACAGAGCAATCAATATTGTCCAAATTGTAATGAGAATGGGTTAATTATTTGTCCCTATTGCTGCTAGATGAATGCAATTCTTGTATGTAATTCAATTTCTGGAATGCTTGGTGATTATTTGGTGATGAATATTCTTTCAATTCTTTTGCTGGGTGATGGATGGTTGAAGAAGAGGAACAGGGACTAGCCTGATCCTTGAGCTTTGTTGTGTAAAATTAAGTGGAGATAATAAAGTGTGCTTTTTGGAACTTTTTTCAATGATTATGTCTTCATATTTAATGAAGTTGAAAGGTATGAATATTTTTAGAACAGAACTTATTTCAGAACTTATTTCAGAACTTATATTTAGGGGTTTGTCTTGAATTTTATTTTAAGTTAATTTTCTTTTCATGGCAATCCTCTGAACACATTCCTCAAAAATACCTAAATGTGCAAAAAGGCGACTGTGAATGTTTAAAATAATTTGAAATCAAATTATAACTATTCAACTTATTGTGAACAACAAGATAATAGCTAGGCTTAACACGTGACTTTACAAAAATAAATATTTTGTATTTAAAAATTTAAATATAGGTGAATTTAATAATATTTGAATAATTGAATGAAAATTTAATAATTCAAATTTTAAAATAAAATTTTTTGCTAATCTACGCTATTAGAGCACTGGTAACCAACCAAATTAGTTATTAATTTATTGTAGGTGCAATAACTGATTTTTAACTGATTTAATTTGTTAAAAATTATTTATTATTTTAATTAATAATCTTTAACAAGTATTATTAGGGTACTCACCCATGAAACAAGAAAAGTATTAAACGTTTTTTTATCCTTTTATTTTGTAACAATTTAATTTTTTGTAAATTAATAGTAACAAATTATCATAATTTATATTTTATACAAAATCAATAATTTTATAGAAATTTAAATTTGTAAGAAATTAATTTTATATAAATTTAAAATTATGAGAGATTGATTTGTCACAATTAATTTATAAGAAGCTAAATTATTATAAAATATAAATACGAATTAATTTTATACTTTTCTCTTAATAAAATTATTAAAAGATTATAAAAATAATTTAATATTCGTTAAAATCAAAATCAATAAATAAAAATTTATTCACTTATATATTTTCTCGAATGCCAGAAAATCCAAATCACTTTAAAACAGTTAAACTAATGAATGCAGCAACAATAAATATCAAAGACAGTGAGATAACCACAAGAGGATTCGACTTTTACAAAACAGATTTTCACGTTCGCCGACATACGTTTTTTCTCTGTTTCGCCTCAAGAATTAGACTTGAAATTAGGAAATAAAATTGAAATTGGACCAACAATTCAAATTTTTTTGTTTGGTTGATTTTTTAGAAACATAACCTCAAAAATTATAATTTTAAAATTCAAAATAGAAGTGTAATTCTTTTACTCATAATACTATATATTCTTCTTTTTATGATTAAGTTACTTTTCTATACCAAAAACTTGACTAGGATTTGACTGAATGAGATAATCATGTTTCATCTTTTTAAAATTAATAATTATAACAATTTTTTTTTAAATAGAAAAATTAAGATTTAAAATAAAAAGAAATAAAATTTAAAAATTAAGATTTAAAATGTATAATTAATATTTTAAAAATTAATCATAACTTAAATTTAATTAAAATTATATAAAAATAAAAAATTAAAATAATATGACATCTATAATGAATATGCAATGTTTATGCATTTATATGAGATGACATATATTTAATTTATGTATGTATATGCAAATATATATATATATATATATATAAAATTTATGCAACACAATGTCAAAAAATAATATATAATATAGGCGTACGATATTGTACGTATATATAAAAGTATATAATATAATATTATACACACAAATACATGTTGATACGTAAAATTTTAAAAGAGGTAAAATAAAAATATTTAATATAATATTGTACAAACACTTATACAAACCTATATGAACATTTTATACATGCTAACAAATAAAAAAAATACATAATAGCATACGCATATACATTTATGCAACAAAATGACACAAATTTGTATTTCTATAGATACACATACACTTACATGTGAGTGTATGGACACAATATTGTACATACATAATGACATCATATTATACATACTTAAATACATGCAAGCATAAGCACATAATATAACATCATATACTTATGATATTATATCGTATTTATGTATATGTTTATATATATACAAACACAATATCATATTATAGCATGAAACCATACTATGTACAGGAGGCATATGTGCTTATAACATAATATCGTATATGCATGTATATTCATGTTCATGAAAGGACAGAATTTGTGCACACACATGTTAAATTTGAATCAAATAGTTTTTTTAAAAACCTAATTATTACATATTAAATGATGCAATGTTAAAATTACCATGAAAAACATTTTATCTTGTCTAAGGTAGTAAAAGAGAAAAATATTTTGTTAAAAAAATTAATTTTTGTATTATTTTTATTACGTGTATGTGTGTGTTTGTGTATATATATATACATGCTAATAGTTTTTTATAATATTTATCACTCATCTACATAGTAGATTTGCAATTTCATGTTTTAATTTTGTGTATGATATAAACATGAATTTTAAGATTTTAAATCAATTCTAATTTTAATAGAATTAGAATTAAAATTAGAATTATATATTCTAATTTCAATTTTTGGTCCCAAACGAACTCTCTCACCTACGACAAATATAAATTGAAGGGTTTTATCGTAATTTACTCTCTTTAAATTTCACCCTCTGGGAGAGAACCACGCAGTATAACGGTATAAGGAAGATTTTTAGAACCCTCAAACTCAAATGAGTACAATGTAGCTCTGTTTAATACTCTTAATTTTTAGTAGATTGAGGATCTATATAATTTTTAATTTAAAGTTCATAACAATTAATATTTTAAAAAAAATATAGTAATATACAAAGAGATATTAATATTTAAATATTTTTATATAAAATAATATTTTGTTTAAAAAATATATTTTTTAATAATTTACAATTCATTCCTTACATCTCTTATGTATCTTATTGTCTAACAAAACAATATTCTGTAATATATAAACAATAAGATATAATTATCACTACATTTAAAGTGAAAATTAATTCATCAAAAAAACTTTACAAAAATAAAGAGGTAAAAAGAAAATAAATAATTTTTACAAACACTTTCACATTTTGTGTTTATTTTTAAATTTATAAAAAAAGTTAATAGAAAATATAAAAAAATTAATTCATAAAAAAATGTTTTTAATACACCAACAGTAAACAATGATAGTGAACCTATTGGGGGAAAAATATTAATTAATCATCAATCTCAATAAAATTATTTAAAAAAAGGTAAGAATTATTAAAAAATAATTTTATTAATATTAATACGTTAAATTAACTAACACATAAGTATATCATGACTAATTAATATATATATATATATATTTTAATTTTTTTGTGCGGCTGATTCATAGCAACCAAATACTTTGATACACACAAAATTACCAACTGCATTAAAAGTAATATTACCGTTAATTTGTCTTTATCTCACACTAACTAAATCATTGTAGTAAGGTAGGCGAATGTGACATGCATTAACACTATTAATCCAAGCATGATTATGTGGGGTCGTCATTGCTGTATGATTAATTAAGCCACATGTTCAGAAGTTGCTTCATAATTTAAAGTAAGCATCCTATAATATTAAAGGAAGGGAGTCCGGATCCGTTTGTTCAGTAGGAATTTCATTTTCCCCAGTGTTTATTTTGTTAGAAAGGTAGAAAAAAAGAAGAGATTTTCAATGATTTAATTTTTCATTGAATATTTTTGAGAAAAGAATGGAGAAAAATATTATTTTAGTCCTTATAGAATTTATTCTGATTTTGGTCATTCATAAATTAATAGTCTTATAATAATCATCAACTTTTAAAGCCACTAAAGTCCTTGTGATCACCACCTTTCTTAGACATAACTTTTCTTTCTGAAATAGACTTAATTATAATTTAAAAAGTTTGTCTGACCTAATGTGTTTGAAAAAAAAAACTCGAATAAAAAAGCCCGATTTGTCAAATAGGCCGGACTCGAGCTTTTTTAAAGCATAACCCAAACCCAAAATGCTCAAATGAATATTTTTTAGTAAATAAAAACTTATCATTTAAAGAAAAATTTAGTGTAATGTGATATTTTGATAAAGAAATAAAAACTAATATATCTTATTTAAATGATTTATGCCAAAATAACAATTCATTTGTATTTATAACTTCTCTATATATAGTTTTACATATAATAATAACAAACTATTTCTTTATATCAAATTTTAAGTAATAAATTGATTTGACTATAACTTAAAAAAGTTCAATTGGCTTGGGTCAAAAAATATAAATAAAAACTAGAATAAAATACAAGCTCATAGTTTTTTTTAAGCTTGAATTCAAGTCCGATTTTAAAAGCTTGGCATGATAATCATGTCTATCCCAAAACAAATGCATTTGTTCAGTGATTGACAGCAAGTTGAGTTCTGATTTGTAATTTTCTCAACCTATTTTCGGAAAGCTTAGAGTACTCACCCTAGTTTCAATAACCAAAGAGACTTAATTTTAGTCTAAATGAAATGGGGAGGAAGAAAAGCAATCTTAATTTTTTCAAAGATGTACTGTTGATGCATACATGTTTCAATTATTTAGTATTTGAATTTTATAAATATATTATTCAATCATTAGATTCTTAACTTGTTATTCGTTAATTCTCAATTATCCAAAAACAATGCTAATTTAACCACATAGATACTAACGTACGTATAACAATTCTAAACTTTTAAAGACTAAAATACTGTAATTTGAATATTGAAAAACAAATAATAGGACCATATATTTCATGCATGTGATGACCTGAATTAAACAATTACCTCCCCTCTTATGAAACATTTTTCCTATTCGGTTCCATCCTTTAGTTTGATAACCAAACTATAAATTATTGATATGAAGGAGGAAACATAATTGAGTGTCAATATCAAGATCTTATGAAAATCATGGAATTAAACATGATCACAATGTTCATGTCAGTGAATTGCTAAAAAAAGGGAATTAGAATAGTTATTGTAGGATAAAGCTTGCACTTTCTCTTAGCATTAGTATTGCTCTTTTCCTAAGTTTTAGAAAATTTGAAAACTAAGCACGTGCTCACCGCAATTGACTAAGCATCTTAAATACTTGGCATTGGTTTTTTATTCTCCACGTGGCATTCCACATCACCATTTACAAATGGTGTTAAGAGACTAATTAACGACAGGAACTGATATAAAAATTTATGAATTCTAACATCAAACAAGAGTGAAGTCTAAATATAATTAGATATTAAATACTTACGAAGTCTAAAATCAAATAGTGGTCGAGTTTTAATATAATCACAAGTTGACGTAAGTAATTATTCCTACTAGAAAAACATGGTGATTTTATTTAAAGGCAAGTGTGCACTGCTTTGATAACTACGTACCTGAAATTAAAGATTAAGTTTTATGAGCAATAAATTGAATAATAAAGATAAGATAACATTATAACATATGGCTTATACAAATTACAAAGTTTAGAGAAATACCTTACAAGAATGTAAGAATGCAAGATCTGGTGGCAAATCTCCTTAAACATTTATGAGGACAAAAGTCATGGTTGTAGTTGTTCGTTGTTGTTTTGCTAACACCTCATCAAGTTAAGCTTTTCACTGTGCATCTCACACTTGCATGATGTTCACACACTTGGGACAGACAAACTTCCTTGAACTCACGCTGATTGCTCCTAAGTTGCCAAAGTCATTACTAACGAGTCTTGAAACAAAATTTCTTGCGTACAAGAGCCAGATGCCTCAAACTCAATTATCTTTTTATACATATTGATTCAACATATGATAACAATAAATCTTGGAGTGAATCAGAAATCAATAAAATAATCTTACAAAGTTCATGAATGTACACCAATAACTCTAGCATTCTCATTTATAAACAATCCATCAGCCCTTTTATGCATTATGGTCTATCAGGTAACTGGACCCTTGCACTCTCCCTCCTACATTTATTTATCATAATAAAACATCTCAAATATTCATACAACATTTGAGTGTAATACATTTTATTAATGTAAACTCACAATCTCGACTTTTTTGTTACAAGACTCTTCAATCCACCAGTGTGTGGAATTGTTTACTTCCTTTTATTTTCCTTATTTTTGACAATAGTGGCCTTGTATTTGACCAAAGCATATTAATTATGTTATCAAAATTGATATGTAGACAAACTAGTAAAGATAAAATATATAAAGTGTTATTATACCTTAGTTTTTGGGTTAAGTTGATAATTATTAGACTCTTTGAATGCCCTTTGGAGCCGTGACAATTAACTCGTCTTTCATTTGAGTTTTGCCATCATTGTGTAAATAATTGAGAGGAAAATCATTTTACTTGCATCCTAAGGACTCAAGAATGTATTTCTTGTTAACCTTTTTAACAACAAACTTTGGCTGTAAAATATATAAGATATTAAAGTCATTAAAGAAATAGCCATATTTATTAAAAAAATTAAATAATGAATGTGTTATTACTTGTATTTGGTCTCTAAATACATCATTCTTGTATTAAAGAGGAACAAACTTCTAGTTTAGTAACTAATAAGTAATTATTGAAGTCTTTTACAATAGTCCCAAGAAAATAGCCAATAATTCACCTCCTTATCCAATGGGCTAGTTGTTAGGGTTAAAGAATTCGATCAACCTTTGATCCCATGGAAGGGTGCTTGGTCCTAACTTGATCATTCCCATATACAACTTTTATGTTAGTGCACGGACATTGAAAATTCAACATCACATTGAATCCCATTAATTAATTTTCTTAACAATAGCATTAATACTCTAACCTCTTCTTCGTGGTCATTGTGTAGGCTGGGCATACTCTTCATTTCGTTCCCTAAGATTGTTAGCGATATTTGGTTGGGTTGGTTAGTCATTTAAAACATTAATTGCTTACTAATACTACCAAGGCTTGGCAATGAAATGCTAGTGATATTTAGCATGGTTGATTTAGAATTTATGAAGAACCTATTCATCATCAAGATTCCTAACAATTAAAAGCATATAAAACACACACTTTAGAAACATGAAAAATCTATCAAATATATAATACTTGGAACATGCAAACTTGGACAAGTGTAAATTAGTACCATCATTATGGAATAATTGTTCTAAGCATTGCACATGATATGACTCATTGTCATAAATAACATATGCATCATCTTCACTCATGTCATATTGGTCTCGTGGCTTTATATGTACTATTATACTCCATTTTTTATCAAAATTGTCTTCTACATAATATACCATTTGAGCTTTTAAAGCTTAGATGTATGGCTTGTCATCTTCGTTATTACTCGTGTGTATCAATCGTGAAAAATTGATAGATATACATGCTAATTCAATTCTTATAGTTATGGTCATATTGGTCCACATGCATTTGAACAAGAAAACTGTAAATTGAACATGGTAATTTAACTCAAATTTATCTAACAAATTTTCATAATATGGTACACCTCTGAAGCACAATTGACTATCACTATTACTTGAATAACTTCTTGTCCCAAATGTTATTTGAAACTCCACAATTTTGTGTTTTTAGCCCTTGATCTCATTCTAATGTCTGAAATTTAAATCCATTGACTTTGTATGCACTAGAATGCTTTGCTTTATCCAATGGACCCATAGCAAGAAACTTTATATCCATAGAATGTGATACATTCATATAATTTCTTATCTAAAAGAAATGATGAACCATGTGAGATAAATGCATATTATGAAACAACTGTCAATCATGCATAAGTACTTACACATTAAGAAAACTAGTTAATAAACCCGCGATGAACCCTTTTATCTGTCTCAGAAGAAGACCATGTACACTTTTTTAATTGTCACATTAGATAGTCTCTAAATTCCATACATGACACATATAATTGAGGCAATTGAATTTTGTACTATTGTGCATTTTTAGTGATCAAAATTTACTTGTTGAAGAAATGGGTCCACTGCACTACAACTGGTCAAAATGTGGTGATGTGCTTGTAAATTTTTAATAGGAGATAGAGTAAAATACTCAAAACTACCAATTGGCATTCTAATTTATGGAAACTTAGTATTAGCATTGGATGCCCCTGCATTTGGTTCATTGTCAATGCATCTAGGTTAATTAAATATGGTCTCTACTCCATCTAAATATCACGAACAAAGAGTTGAAATTTATTAGGCCAAGTAATACTTTGCTATTGATCCTTCTGGCTGTACCCTATTCCATACAAAAGACTTCTATTTTCCTTAGTATTTGTTAATTGTAATGCACTTTAATTAAGCCAACTAGCAGACATAGAGAAAATGATAATGCAAGAATAAATGAAATTGGACATTACCTCTCTATAGGGTACATCTAACAGTATTGCACATGACAGTTTAGCTTATTCAACTAAATGTGCAATCAAATGCATCATAATTGTGAAGAATGATGGTGGAAATATCATTTCCAAATGACATAATGTGGGAACAACTTTATCTTGGAGTTGATCAAGTTCACTTATGTTTATCACTCTATTACACAATTGTCTGAAGAATGAACACAAGCCAATCAAACTAGTTGACTCTTGCTTAAAAAGTGTTTGCCTAATTGCTGATGATAGAAGTTGCTCTATAAGAATGTGGTCATGACTCTTTAAATCATTGATCTTATGTTAATCAATGCATCTAGATATATAAATAGAATACTTTTCAGGCACAATAACATTCTTTAAAGTTCTATGAATGATATCCTTATTTGCATTGGTCAAAGTGAACAAAGTCAGAGAATATTTACCATTATCCTCTGGCCACAAATAATACCTTATGCCTATCTCATGTAAGTCTCACCATGCATTTAAATGGTCTTTTCATTTTCCTGACTCATTTAGCAAAGTGAAAAGCACATTGTTAAAAACATTCTTTTCAATATGTATTATATCAAGACTATGACATAACAAATGATTCTCCCAATAAGGAAGTAAAAAAAAGATGCTATTCATGTGCCATTCTTGATTGTAGGAATCTACAGTACTAGATCCTTAAGGTTTTCTTTTGTGACTTTCATCTACTACATCATTCTCAAATTCGTTTTCAACTTCCTCAAGTTATCTTAAAATTTTTGATCCAATTATTGTTGTCGTAACCGACCTTTCGACAGAATAGATAAAAGTGTTTAAATTGATTCCCAAAATGAATCTTGAAAATCAATTTATTTGGAGTCGCCACCAAAATTTTTAATGGAAAGCTTTGGAAAACCAATTTAAAACAAAAAGGAAAAGGCAATATGGTCTGCGAAACCAGAGATGGGTTCGGGAGTCTATTTGAGTGTGGGAAAGGTGTTAGGCACCCCACAATATCCATCCATATGGACAGTTACCTTAAACTAGTCAATTGAAATAGAATATGACCTTAAATTTATCTCAATTACCCTTTATTGACATGCATGCCCGTTAAATAGAGAAGACAAAAACGACAGTAGTGGAAGCAAACAGATAGATATTTACAAAGGGTAGACTTGACCTAGGATAAGAGCCTAGGGCCTACATACCCTATGATAGGGATCAAAGTCCACGTAGTTTGACCAAAAAGGCATCTCTATTGGTTGATGATTTGTAAATTTTGTGATGAGGACAAGAGGGTTCAAAATTAAACAGATTTTCATAAACAAAATGGAATTGGAATTTGGCTTGTGCGTTTTAATTTACGACAACCTGATTAATCTAACTCTCTTGACCTCTTCATTTTTCTCTCTTTTTAATTTGTTATTATTTTTTTTTTGGAATTTTAATCTTTATTTGGAAATTTAAATGAAATGATTATAAAGAACGAACGTAATCACGTTAAAAAATCATTTAATTAATATCTTTATTTTTGCAATATTATTATTATTGTTATTATTATTTTAAAACAAGTATGTACTAATTTTATGGATCTAAGGAGATTAAAATCTCACATGATCCCATGCAATTGAGGAGAACAAAATCCTCACACGATAATTTCATAAATAATGAAAAATATTTAGTTAAAGTAAATATTTAATTATTATTATTTTTAAAACCAATGTGTACCAATTTTAGAGAGCTAAGGAGATTACAATCTCACATGATCCCATGCAATCGAGGAGAACAATATCCTCACACGATAGTTTCGTAAATAATGGAAAAATATTTAATTAAAGTAAATATTTTAATTATTATTATTTTTAAAACAAATGTGTACTAATTTCTGGGATCTGAGGAGATTAAAATCTCACATGATCCCACATAATCGAGGAGAATAAAATCCTCACACAATAATAACATAAATAATGGAAAATATTTAATTAAAGTAAATAT
Source organism: Delonix regia (assembly GCA_037074485.1). Taxonomy (NCBI): domain Eukaryota; kingdom Viridiplantae; phylum Streptophyta; class Magnoliopsida; order Fabales; family Fabaceae; genus Delonix; species Delonix regia. The sequence continues at coordinate 14,723,171 of CM073449.1, forward strand.
TTAATTATTATTATTTTTAAAACAAATGTGTACTAATTTCTGGGATCTAAGGAGATTAAATCTCACATGATCCCATGCAATCGAGGAGAATAAAATCCTCACACGATAATTTCATAAATAATAGAAAATATTTAATTAAAGTAAATATTTAATTATTATTATTTTAAAAATAAATGTGTACTAATTTCTGGGATTTAAGGAGATTAAATCTCACATGATCCCATGCAATCGAGGAGAATAAAATCCTCAAACGGTAATTTCATAAATAATGGAAAATATTTAATTAAAGTAAATAGTTAATTATTATTATTATTTAAAACACGTATGTATTAATTTTTGGGATCTAAGGAAATCGAAATCTCACACGATCCCAAACATCCGAGGAGAACAATATTCTCACTCGATTATTTCTTTAAAATCTCACTTATAAAGCAAAACAAAAACAAAAAAAAAAAATTTAATCCCATATAAAAATAATAGTACTGATAATAACAAATTAATTAATTAATTAATTAACTAATAACCTAAAAAAAAATGAAAAAAAACTGAACTAAACCATGTGAAACAAGCTGTAGCGTGAACGTCAACATGCATGCGTGAGAGTTACCTGGGCTTCATCTCGATTGGCTGTTCTTCTCAGTGACTCTCCTCCTCTAGAGATCCTCCTTGGGCTTCCTTGGTCCACCATAGCTCCTCCCTTCAGTCGTCTTTCCCTTTCCTCGGCCCATTGTGAATCCTTCTTGGCCTCCCTTAGTTTCAGTTTTTCTTTCTCAGCTTACAAGGCTCCTCACATACCTTTCAACAGTTTCTTCTTCCTCTCAATTCCCACAAAAGTACCTCAGCTCTGCCTTGCTCCGTGCCTCCCTCTGGCAGCTCTCCTTTCCACCTTTCTCTCTCTACTTCTCTCTCTCTACGGCCTACAGTGGGCAGCTCTGTTGAACTCTGTTTTAGGCTGCCAAAGTAGAGGATTTTTTTCCTCTCTTCTCCTCCACTCAGTTCGCTTTTATTTCTGCTCCTTCTTGGCTTGCATTTAGTCCTATTCTTTCTCTCGTCCTCTCGGTTTTGCTCCTCGTGGTAGCTTGTTTGCTTTCTCCTGGCAGCTTGAATTCTCTTCCTTTTTCCTTGGCTCACGCTCTCTTCATTCTTGGTCTCATCTTTCCTTCAGTCTCGGTCTCGCCTTCAGTCTCAGTCTCATATTCTCTCTTTTCTCCTCAGTCTCGGTCTCGGTCTATCCTCTCCCTCAGTCTCAGTCTCGCTCATTTCTTCAACTTTTGTTCTCTTTTTACTCTTTCTGCTCTTTTTTGGCTCACACTCTCCTCCCCGCCGATCTCCTCTTCACTCTTTTTAGCTCCCCCCTTTTATAAAAAAATGGCACACTCTTTATCCTCTGGTCCTCTCCACGTTGCATGCTGCTTCTTGACTCTCTACCCTACACATTGTGGCTAAACGTGGTCTTTTCTCCCTTCTGGTGTAAGTTTTGCATGCAAGGAGCAGGAGACGTTTGACTAATCCTCTTAGCTGCTATCCTTCCTTTAGGCGTAGTAGATGGGAGTATCAAGAAGCTAGCACCTTGCCATTTTGATGCTTCTTTTTTCTCTGGGCTTGTAGGGTGGGGAGTAGCATATTTCCTTCAAAGTGATAATGTGCCAGACTCTGCAACCCTTTTGTCTCTTCTCCTCACGTATACATTAATTCTCATTCCTTGGTCTTCCTTTTTTTTGTTCTTTTTTTTTTTTTCCAAATCATTTTATTCTTTGTACTTTAGCTTTAATTTTTCCAATTTTATCATCAAAATATTTATGATTTTTACTTTGATTTGTTATTATTAATTGTCATATTTTTAGGTTTTTATTTTGCTTGTCTCAAAATCCCCTTATTATTTATCTTTAATTTCAAATTGTCACCAATTGTGAATGTCACTTGAAGCTTTGTCATTTTTAATTTTTCCTATATGTTTAATTATTAATTAATTAGTGTGTCAATTAAATAATAAGGTAATTAGGTATGGGGTGTTCACAATTGTTATTGAAGGGTTTCTTTTCTCTTCTCTTCCATTAAATTGACTTCAAGCAATTTAATTTTTTGCTATGCACTAAAGAAACGACGATGACCCATAACACACCACTTAGGGAAGGCGAAAAGTAGTTTTGTCATAGTTACAACGAGGATAACCTAACCTAGCATGAACATTCCACCTAGGTAAGGTTTCATGTCCTGGGAAATCACTAACTGTCTACATTATAGCTGCATGCATATTGAACATCTCATTATTAAAGGAATCAAATGTTTCAATTTCGACATACCATAATTCTTTCAGCTCTTTTATTAGTAGTTGTATATGTACATCTATATCATTTCCTAGTGTTATTTTCCTTGGAATAATCATTGAGAGAAATAAGGAACTCTGTTTCATACGCATCCAGGGAGGTAGGTTGTAAGGTATAAGTACCACTAGCCAGATGTAGTAGGTTTTACTCAAGTTGCTAAATGGATTGAAACCATTAGTGGCTAACCCTAAACATACATTACAAGGATTCGAAGTGGATTAAAAATTCATTATATCAAATCACTTCCATGCCTCTGAATCCCTTTGATGCTTCTTCATATTATCGCTATTCTTGTCCACATCATGCCATCACATGTGTTCAACAATTTTTAAGGTTGCAATTGTAGTTTTAATGGAAAGTACCTAAGTATTTAGCAGGTATATTATTACCCTTCTTACCTTTTTTCTTTGGTTTTCATAAAGATGGGTTGCACTATTTACACATATTTTTAGCCTCAACCCAAATAACATCTAATCATTAAGACGTATATGAATTTTTGTATAATTAAGCCTTAATTTATTAAAGATTTTCTTTACCTTATAGTAAGAGGGAGAAATCTTAGCATACTTAAAAGCATATGCCAATAACCCTAATATCATAGACATATCTTTGTCACTTATTCCAAACAATCACTTGATATGATATGACTTTACTAAAAACTATAACTTTGAGTACTTTTCATAACCTTCATACAGATTTTATGGTCCATCTCTAATTAACCTATAAAACTCTTTAGCTACCTCATTCGTAATTATGGCAAGAAATGGAACTTATGGGCGTAGGGAATTGCCTTTCTTTATTATAATATAATTTAACATATATATATATATATTATATTATATTACATGTTATTGACCTTAACTAATTTTAAAAGAGTTGGCCCTAAATTAAAGACCACCTAGATGAGATAGGCTCCACTAGATGTAACTACACTTCCATTTAGGAGTTACAGATACTACCTTCTGTGTTAGCTTAAGCACTAAATTCTAAATAGTATAGTGTTCAACTAAGAAAGTGTACATGTAAGTATATGTACTATAATGATAAGTGAAGTATCATTCCCACAAGGATTCGACACTAAGATAATTGCTAAGTTTTAAAATTAGTACCCTAATCTAAATCAAGCTAAAGATAATTGTAATGAAGGAAAACAAATATGAAAACATAAAGATAACAAATGAGGATAACATTCTAAACTAATTTTGGTTGTAAGAGACTAAGGATTATGATTCCTCTAGTATTTCATAGAAACCCAGTATATCCTCCTTAACATTGCACTTAGTGACATAATTTGCCAATCTAGGACTCTTAATTATCTATAAGCATATTCTGAATTACTAATTGGGCATTCCCTTCATACTAATCCATAATTCCTTATGCAATTAATTAAGAGACCTAATGGAGAACAGGTCATAATGTGACTATACAAGGCTAGTAGGTAAACTCTTATCCTACAAGCGAATCAATCTGCTCAACATTGCAAACTTCATGAACTCACACTAACCAATCCATAGTCTTGCCCTAAATTCCTTTTCCCAAGTTCGTTTAGGTTATCCTAATATTCTAATGGTTTCCACACACTTAGAAACATTAAGAACAAGATTAGGTACATAAGTCATATCATTAATTGTAAGTAAAAAGAGTAAAAGAGTCCTATTGCATACTAGGTTTTATCATAATCCAAAATCAACAATTTTAGCTCAAGAATACAAGAAAAATCAACATTGAAAACAAAGTACAAGCCAAATGAGCATAGAAATACAAAAAGAAGCAAGGGAAGAAGAGAATAACTAATTTAATTGTTGAATATCCTCAAAACCCAAGCTTTCTCCTTGGCTTTAGAGCTCCTTAAGACTTCTCTAGCCCCCTCAACCTCCAAAATGACCTAGAATGGTTACCTCCCTTCAAAACCCTTGAAATCCCCTTATAAAGAAGCAAAAATCAAATTCTAAAATGAATTTGTTTTGCTTAGTTTTGATATGGTGTCATCACTCAGCTAGTCATGGTGATGTTTCATTATGTAAAAAAATTTTCCTTTTTGTTCATGACCATGTGCCAGATTTAGTAAAAGGGTTTCAAACCAATTTTTACATCTCCTTAATTCGAGTTTTTGTTAGTCAAGCATTGAGACACCTTTGACTTTTATTTCTTTGTGTTAAAACCTAACAAAAACACATGAAATTAATTATTTACAAATTATTAAATATCAAACCAAAACTAAATATGAACATTTTTAGTTATTTTTAATAATTTTCAATTTGGTTCATTAAATATGAAATTTTTTTAATTTTATCCTTCAAAAATAAAAATTATCATCAATAATACTTTCAAAAATATGTTAATTTTAAAAATATGAAGGACATTATTCACTACCAAAAGTAAATAAATATTTTTAGTGACAATTTCCAATGGTGACCTTAAAAGTTCATTGCAAAAAAGAAGAAGAAGATATTTTCAGTAATAACATTTATGAGTTGTCACAAAAAGTTGCCACTAAAACTATGTTTATCACTAGAAAAGCCGCAATCAAAAGTTTTTAGTGACAACATTTTAGTGGCCACAAAAAATGTTCAGTTGTGACTCAAGTATAACAGCCACGAAAGGTTTTTAATGATGGCCTATAGTGCTGTCACTAGAGACCTTTAGTGGCCATAATACTTAGGCCACCACTTTATTATTGTGCCCTAAAATGTTTTCATTAAAAACACATAACGGCGATGTTTTTTCATATTGCTATTAAAAGTATTTTGTGTTGACTAAAATGTTGTCACTAAAAACTTTTAATGGCAATGTTCCTTAGATTGCAAGGGATTGACTTGATAATAATTTTATTTATAAATGACTAAATTAAAAAATATATGTATGTGGGGTAAAAAATAAAAAAAATATCTTATCTGCAAGTGATTAAATTAATAATAGGATTATGTAAAAAAACCTAAGTTAACAAAAAATTTCCAACACTAGGGAGAGTAAATCTAAATTTTACTCAACTTCTAAACCTTGTCAAACTAATGAAACAGTGTTTGAAAAATTTCTTTGGATTTTTAAAAGGGTTTTATGAGAATTTCTTTTATTAAAAGTTTTAAAAAATATTCTCAAATTCTTTTCTATACCTTCCATATTTGTTTCCATAAGAAAGGTAGGAATGCCAGATTCTATGAAAATATTTTTGAAATGTCAAATTATTATTTTGATTGTTTTTGTATTATGATATTCTTAGAAATAATGACGAATATAAATAGTAATAAAAATAAAATAATTATAATATAAAATAAACATAGAAATGAAGCATATATACACACACACATATTATTTATACAATTATTGAATTAATAATGTATAATTAATATATGAGATATAAATTTATAAAATATATATAAATATGAAACTTATAAACGTATGATTATGAAAATAACATAAATGTGTAAAACATTAATAAAGTATTGTATTCTTGAGAATTAAACAAATGGGAAAATTCATCATTTTGTTCCTATACTTCACACAAGTTTGTAAATTGGTCCTTGCACTTTTTTCTTTTCAAATTGCTCCTTATAGTTTCAATATTTTGCAATATATTCCCTACCGTTAATACCAATCATAACACTGTTAGATATGTGGTGATTTGGTAGGCCAACATGGACAAAAGAAAACATCAAAAGCCAAGTGTGATGCCAATTGTGTAGCATTATATAAATGGTTTGACTTTTTAGGAAGATGGATGGGAATTGTCTACTGTGTTAGCATATTTGTCGCAAACAACATGATAGCAGAATTAGAACATGTAATTGAACATGATCACAAATTGGGAGAATAAATAAATCAACAATTTGACCTGACGAAGACGACATCGTTGATTTGAGTATTAGTTGAGTCTAATAAATTTAACCCACAATGCCCATAAGCATTTCTCAGAGTGTTTTGACAGCAGAGAGAGAGTGACAGATTTAGTGTATGAAAACTAGGGGTTCAGTGTGTTATTTATAGAGTTTTATTTTAATAATATAATTAATCAATATTATTAAAATAAAATCCTTCAGAATCTTTAAAACAATTTCTCATTTTAATTAATTAATCAAAATAAGCCCATTAAATCTCTCTCTAGGTAACAATATCAAATTAGTAATCTGACGGGATGATTACTGATACTCTTGGGCTGTGGGTTGAGTTTCTGTCTAGTGGGTTTATGGATAATCGAACCTATAACTGATTATCCGCAAATAAAATAAAACCCAGTCTATTCTTAGTTTTTGAATTACAATATCAATTGCCTAATTACTTATAACAAAAAATTAATCTAATAGCATAATTAATGCTAATCCATATAATATTAAAAATATTCTAACAATCTCCCACTTGGATAGCATTAATTAAATTATTAGGTTAATAAACAAATACATAATTAGACTATTAATATTCACATAAACACATGGATATGTGTATATCTATAAACCATACAAAATTCAGAAATAAAATTACACATCCAATAGAGAAACAAGTGATATTAACATTGTCATAGATTAGTTTCAATATCTGAATAGAATGGAATACAAAATGCATTTGAAGCATCATATTACAATGCAAAAGTTCCCTTTGGACTCAACTAAAAAATTTGGTGTCAAATTGCACCGCAAAAGCCCCTTAAGGACTCAACTCATAAATTTGTGTCAAATTGCACCATAAAAGCCCCTTAAGGACTTGACTCATACTCCCATTAGACCAAGGCTACATCAAAATTCAATAAGACTCATATGAGTTATACAATTTAAATTACTCCTATAGTTAGGCATTGGTCAACAGATCGGTCATCATGTGCTCACTGCAAATATGAACCATGCGAGTTTGAGATAACCAAAAATTCAGAAATGAAATCATGGATCAAGGATATTGAATCTGATAAGGAAAACATTGTTATAAATGCCAACAAAATTTTAATTCTGAATTATATCTAAAATTTTGGCATAACCACAACATTGAATCCAATAGGGAAACAAATGTTATAAGTGTCAAAATATGCCAAAGTGTTCCTTAAGAACAAAACTCAGACTCTTATCAAAACAACACATCAAAATTTGAATATACCCAAGAGTCATATATTTCCAAAACTCTAATGGGTTTGTGTTGGTAAATGGATCACCTAAAATGAGTATGAGATATATAGAAACTCTCTCCAACAAACAGGAGTTGAGTGTCAAAATTTGATGCAGTTGAAATTCTTGTAACTTTGAGAGAAGCGTATGATAAAGTCATGTCGCAACAAAATGGTCAAGACTTTAAAATATACACATGACGGAAATTGATTTCCTTGACCATATTCCCTAACGAGTGACCATCACAAAACTAGCGACATACTCTTCACTTATATATATAAGGTAGCTGTAAATGTCCATTTAACACTTCTTAACAAAACAAATCCTTCAAAAATATCGTATAGATGTAATCAGAAGTGGGTTTAGGTTCATCGTAACTGTCTCTGTAGCTTTTTAATAATCATGCCCAGAATTACTTAAATATCTACCAAGCACACTAACAAAAAAAAAATTAATGTTCAAATGTGTGCACACCTGGGCCTATATATTAGGCTATTAATAATTGATTCACATGGAACTTTGCCCATCAAAGTTCTCTCTTCGTCATTTAAGATATAACAATCTAAACAACCTATCACCATTCTTTACAAGTGCACAAGGAGTGCAAAAATACATATCAAATTTCTTGAGCACTTGTTTAATATAGGTTACTTAAAATAAACCAAGAATGTCACAAGATCTATCACGGTGAATCTAAATTAATTTTTTTTTTAAAAAAATTTCACCTAAATCTTTCATATCAAAGTGGCATGACAAAATGTGCTTTGTCTCATTTAATAAGCACATTGAGTTACTAGTCAATAGGATGTCATCCATACACAGCACATCCTTATGTAAGTCTTTATCTGTGATTACAGTGCCTATATAGCTAACTGTAATTGAACTTCCTTCCACTCCAAGGATGGTTTATTATTCTTATTGCTTTTCTTGAGTCCATATGGTTTCTTGCCATAGGCATTGCCTTCACTTTTCTTTCCTTTTCAATTTCACATTTCCAACCTTGCTGGATGAACCATGTGAAATATAGTTCATTAATTATGAGAATTCACCTTCTTTATTGATTCTTCCTCTTAGGTCATTTTAGACATCATATGATTAATAGACCACTCTAACTCTTGGGAATTATAAGTGGTTCTCAAGACCCCATATTCAATAGAAAGGGATTAGGGAACTCTATAAACTAGGTTGCTCTCATCTAAGTCCACATCTAGGATTTCAGCTTGTTGTAGCAGTTAACAAGCTTCATCATGTGCTCACACACTCTTGACACTTCATCATAGTCAGTGTTATCTAACAAAGAGAGATAATAGGCCCTTTTAAGGCTTTTCAAACTTCTTAAATTTCTTACTAACCACTTTGAAACATTCAATTGCGGTGTTCTTCTTAGGAATACTTTGTCTGATAGTCTTCTCAATCGTATACTTAATGACAGTCAAACAAATCTTATTGGACTCATACCACTGCTTATGGTAAGCCTTGTTAGCAGTGCTAGGCACAACAGTGAGATCCGCGGGCTTAGGTTCTCTCATACCTAAACTTCCCTGGGTGATCACTGAATACATATCAAGGGACTCAGTCCAATTATCGTAGTCTATTTTGTTTAGAGTTTTTCACCATAAATAGTTGCAAGAACAAAGATGCTGAGGGAAAAACAAATAGGAAACATATAATTATGTCCTAGACACATAATTATATATATAACAAAGTTTCCGTATCAAGACTCAACTTCAGCAACTGTGTAACAAAATACTCATCATATCCTGCTAAAAGGCTTGGACTATAATAAATCAAGAAAACTCATACATACCAAGGAAACTCATTATCGAGAGAAACGACACAAAATGCACCCACAATTTTCATATCGATAGGATATGAGAAACCATGAATACATCAATCAGCAAATCGTCGCTGACAAGCCACAAACAAGCCTTATTCACAAAATTATGTTAACAATGTCACACCGGTAGGGCATATCCATTGTCAACATAATACTTACATATACTCTCTCTAGTGGACTTATCACAATATTCAGACTCATCCCTAATAATGGTAATTAAATTATTCAAAAAATGTAGGAAATTAAATGACAAATATGGTATTAATTTACAAAAGATATATCACCATGATTGGGCCCACGATAGGCGAGCACACAATTAATAGGTGTATGTGAACCAAAGTCATTACAATTTCCACACGCAACCTATTCCTTTTAACACATGTACTTAAATTAAGGATAAAATCTAATAATTAACGCAAAAAAATTGATTATAATTTATTTACACATAATCAAGGAGAGTGAAGTGAACATATTATTTCGTATTATGTCTAGTCTTTACATAAAATTTTTTTAGGTCAAAATGCCTTATCTACACATTATTTTAAGGCCCTTAATTTTCAAAACTCTTATTTCCAAGGCTAAAAAAATTCTGAAAAAATCACCATAATTTAGATCAGGGTGAGTGGAGCTAATTTCAAAAATTTGAAGTTCATTTGACAGACGGTGTGGCCATACGCGCCGGTAGTACGCGTGGGCCTCGCCTACACTTACATTCTTCAACCTTTAGCGGGTCGAATCGACCCACCAATTTTCTGCTCCTCAGACATCAAAACCGGGACCATTTTAATCTTTTCAGTTCAAAATTGGTTCGTTGGTTCGAGATGGGGCACACCGGTGACCCAAGTTGACAGTCATGACTGTCTCTGTTCAAATCACCAGCAACCACAACTACTTCGAATGGTGATAGGGAAAGAAAATTTCATGCCAAAAGGTGAGTTTCTTGCCAGCAATGGTGACCGAGAAAGGCGATGATCATTACGAAAAAAAGAATAAAATTTTATAATCCTTAAAATGACTTTGATGAAGACGAGATCCAGAGAAAAGGATTAATTTTTTTTTTTTTCATAATGTACAAGAAAATTCACTCATCAAAATTCTTATCCTAAGCTTGTTATGGCTTACACAATATTTCGTTAGACATTTCAAAATATTTATCTAACCTCATTCTTATCTAATTCGACCCTTCTTAGACCTTAAATGAGCTCATGAAAGGTCATGGTGATAAAATTTTAAGATAAATGACCATAGGCCAAAAGAGATTGGTTATACAATATTATGATGTGTTCTAAACTCAACTATATTTTCACTCCATAGCCAACCTTTTTTTACCTTTACATTACCATGAAGACCATTCAAAAAGAAGAAGAAGGAAAAGGAAGAAGAGAAACTAGAATATGCTAAATCATGTTACGAAGACGAGATTAGAGAAAGGAAATTTAAAAAATTTCATAGTCCATCAAACCGTGGCTCTGATACCATTTGATAGCGAAATTAGAACATGTAATTGAACATGATCACAAATTGGGAGAATAAATAAATCAACAATTTGACCTGATGAAGACGACATCGTTGATTTGAGTATTGGTTGAGTTTAATAAGTTTAACCCACAATGCCTAAGAGCATTTCTCAGAGTGTTTTGACGGTAGAGAGAGAGTGACAGATTTAGTGTATGAAAACTAGGGGATCAGTGTGTTATTTTTAGGTTTTTATTTTAATAATATAATTAATCAATATTATTAAAATAAAATCCTTCAGAATCTTTAAAACAATTTCTCATTTAATTAATTAATCAAAATAAGCCCATTAAATCTCTCTCTGGGTAACAATCTCAAATTAGTAATTTGACGGGATGATTACTAATACTCTTGGGCAGTGGGTTGAGTTTCTGTCCAGTGGGCTTGTGGATAATCGAACCCATCACCGATTATCCACAAATAAAATAAAACCCAGTCCATTCTTAGTTTATGAATTACAATATCAATTGCCTAATTACTTATAACAAAAAATTAATCTAATAGCATAATTAATGCTAATCCATATAATATTAAAAATATTCTAACAATGTGACTGTTATCAAACAAAGAGAGATAATAGGCCTTATTCACAAAATTATATTAACAATGTCACACCGATAGGGCATGTCCATTATCAATATAATATTTACATACACTCTCTCTAGTGGACTTATCACAATATTCAGACTCATCACAACATCCTTAAGGGGCCTTGCCAACTCTCCTTACTGACCTTGTCACCGGCAACCAACATAAACCCCAAATTTCGAATGCTTTCTTCTTATTCTTCATGGCCGTCGGAAACGTCCTAGCTACACCATAGGTCTTACAACCACCTCCATAAGATGATCCCATTCATGAAGATGAAAATTGCGACATGTACTGTGTGAACCTCAATAACTGCTTCTTCCTTTCCATCTCACTGCTGGTGATGCTTGCCACATAGCTCTCAAGTATGTGAAAAAGAAGATGAGGTCGTCGAGGGAGAAGACAATGAAGGAAGCTGGTGCTGCGAAGGAATAGGAAGATGAAGAAGGATCAAGATCATCATGAGGGTTGCCTTACATTGGGGAAATATCCGTGGATCACCAACCTTGTTGTTCGACACTGATTAGATGGGGAAGGAAGTGTACTGAGGAAAGGCAGGACAAGGAAGTATAAGGATTTCGGCTTTCCCTTCCTAAAATTCAAAAAAACAAAAAATTATATAATGCTACACATCTGGCATCACACGTGGTTTTTTATGTTTTCTTTTGCCCATGTTAGCTTGCCAAATCACCACATATCTAACAGTGTTATGACTGGTATTAACGGTAGGAGTATATTGCAAAATGTTGAAACGATAAGGAGTGATTTGAAAAAAAATAAAGTGTAGGGACCAATTTACAAATTTGTGTAAAATATAGGGATCAAATGATGAGTTTTCTCTAAAAAAATATTGCAGAATTTGTAATTAACAAAGAATGAGTGTTTTATATTTTTGAAAATGTGATACTTAATTATCATGTTTCAAATTTACCGAACCAAAATGCCCATAAGGCGTAGCTACAATTCACCGAGCGGATTTAGAGGTAACTTACATTGAATGTAATAAAAGTTAGTTAAATACTTTTAAAGTAAAAAAATAAAAAATAAAGGTTATTGCAATACTGTGAATACGATTTTAATATTATGATGGTTATTAAAAAAATTCAACAACATTCCAAACTTTTACTAAATGCCATAATAAGTTATTACATTAAAGAAATATATTATAAAATATAATGAAAGACTTTAAAAATTTATATTTAAGGATGATTGACATATTTATTATAAAGGAATTTAAATTTTGAAATTATTTTTAATGGTTTTGGAACCAAATTTTATTTGCGTTGATAGATTTTGTCACAAAACCTTGAAAATAGAACTTATTATTGAAACATATAACGAAAGTGTCCAAGTTAGATTTTAAAAATCTCATCAAGGTAAAGTCTTTAACGGTAAATTAAATTTGGTCTCAGAATTTAAAATCGTTTTGAAATGTAAAGTCCTTAATATATTAAATTTCTAATTCTTAAATATAAAATTTTACCTTAAATAAAGAAAGGCTGCTGGGCAATAATGTTAGCCTTTAATAGTAATATTGGGCTAAATTTATTACGTCCGAGTGACCAGCATGAAAACCAAAGTCTTTGTAAGTTGAATAAATCTAACAATCTAACTTAATCAAATACAAGTATAAAAAAGGTATATGACCATATTCAATCTAATTATCCAACATCATACAGTTTAATTAAAACTAAAATACTACTTGTGATATAAAGAGTTAGAGTATAAAGAAAAATATTATTTTTATGTTTAAAAATTAAATAAAAATAATTTTTTATTCTTGTAAACAATGTAAAGCTCATTAGGAAGTTTCAACTTCTTCTAGATTGCAAAGGGACGGCTAAATTCGATAGTATTGTCAGAAAAAAAATACATAGAGCAAGACTGACCCATAACATTCAATGAACAATTATTATTAATCATATTAAAAACGAAATAAACAAGGTGAAGTTTTTTACAATTATATCATTTTCTAGTTTAAAACGCATGAAACTCCCATACTATGAAATTATTTCAAAATAGAATGATCAAAATTTATAAAATATAATTCAGAGGCCTTAAATCAATATAGAGAAGCTTGTAATCACGTATAATTATCTCCAGTCAAATCAACTCTTTCAAACAATTAAGAGTTGCCAATTTGATCAACCCTTTCATTAATTATCACCAACGTTTCTTTTTCAACAATATCGGTAGGTATATATTTGACTTGAACTTTGACGTTTTATTTATTTCTTTTTATTATTAAGATTGATTGTCTATTTACATTCTTAATTTCTTGAAAAGATTGCTCAATATATACCAATACTATATGGAAAGTTAAAGTTTTCTTTTTGGTATACAATCCGGCTCGTTGGGCTTTGTTGAAAGTTGCTTTTTCTTTAAACAATATATATATATATATATATATATAGAGTACAGTATAATTTTTTATTTATTCAGGCTAAAAGGAGTAATTGAATTAAACAAAAACAGTCTTATAAATAATAAAACTTTCAAGAGAAATTGAATTCTATATATATATATATATATATATTTAGCCTGAGTAAATAAAAAAATTATACTGTACTATTTTCTTTTCTTATTTTATTATCTTCTTGGTCGAATCATCCTCTGTATTTTGGTTTGCTAATTCCAAGTTGGTCTAGTTTTTAATTAGGCGCATTTTCTATCTGGATTATTGTATTTAATCTTAGAGACCAATATCTAAGCAAATTTATTTTCCTTTAAATATACTGTAACCCAAAATAGATCACCTTCTTTAAGATCACTGATAAAGGAATCTACTTTTTTCTTCTCGTACAACAAAAAAACGTTGAATTTAAGATATATAAAAATATGTGATCATTATATTAAAATTGAATATATATGTGTGTTCATTATATATCTAAATATTTTATAAATGAGTTTTTGCCCAATAACACAATATCATCAATTGTCAAAGATATAGAATACATAAATTCTGAGATAAAAGTAAAAATATTAAAGGCGAAGTACAAATGAAGGAATGAAATGCAGTAACAATAGTTGAAATATATATAACCAATTCTCTTACAAGAGTCACATGCTTCATTCCAATATAATGGTAAAATCAGCCATCCAATGTAGTATTCTCTTCATTTTGTTAGATTGTGTACTTGACCTACAGGAATATCTTGCATAGCTACAACATTGTTGTCATGGCTTAAATGTTGAGCTTCAACAGAATCACTTTGATTCTATGATATTGATGAGGGTGAAGTGAGTACGACAATAAGCTCTATGGGAGGGCACTAGGATTTTTGTCATATAAAGCAATCAAGATTGCAACTCTTCTAAGAAACTCTAAATCTCGAAGTTTGAGTAATCCATTACAAAGCATCCAAAATGCTAAATACACCGTGCAAGTATGCGTCGTTTTGTCTGACTTCAATTTGGACTATGTGTATCTATATATATATATATATATATATATATATACGGATATGAATAATACATTCAATTTAGCTAGAAATATAATTCTTACTTGAGATAACCACATTGATTCAGCGGATGGATCCCCCAACGGATGTCGATGGGGATTCAAATTTGTATAAAATATAAAACATTTAATTAAAATGAAAAATTTTATATATCTAAAATAAAGTACAGCCAGTTATATACATGATATCATTAATATTTCATAGTAGTATGACACCTCAACCCAAATTTAAAATATTCCTTAAGCATAATTATATATTGTAAAATTTTTATGACTAATTAAGTGCCTACCAAGTAATCTAGTTTTTTATTTATTTATTTATAAATGACTAATATTATTATATTTTTTAAAATTATTTTATCCTTTTGAATTCTCAACGGAATTAAAATTTAAGATATTTCTAGCATATAATGTTACTTCCCTGATTTAGCCATGTATAAATTAAATATATGTATAAATATAAAAAAAATAAGATTTAAATGGAAAGCATAATTATCAATTTATCATATTGATATAACTATAATCAATTTATTTTGTTAATGTACCTACATGAGACTTACCAAGCTAGGTGTACTAAACGCGCTTGACTAAACAAATAAATTAATTTAGTATATTTTTATCGAAGGCTGATAGCTTCTCCTTGTGTGACAATTTTAAATTTATATGTAATTTACTTATAGCATATATTGGAAATATATACTCCGGGTGAATTAATGTGGTTAAATTAAGAAGTATGTGATTCATGAATATTCATATCTTTGACCACCGATGAAATAGGAAAAGAAATTTTTTACTGAAAACTACATGAATTAATTGTTTTCTTTTTGACGAGATTAATGGAATCGGAATCTTTCAGAATTTTTGGACAATTAATTTTAAAAATTAAAATTAATGAGACGAAAGTCAAAGCTGCGATTCAGATACTCTAACTCTGATCAAGCAGGCTAGGTGGGTGTAGATTAAGATTTTTTTTTTTTTTAAATGGGACTTCTATTTGATCAGACTCTACATGCAAGTGTTCAGCAGAAGGGAAAGATGCTTTTGTTTTATTTAATTTTTTGATAAAAGCTTAAATTCAAATTATTTATAATGAATTTTATTTAGCAAAGAAGAGGGGGCTAAGCCCAAAACAACAATGAGAAACCAAGAGGAAACTATCAAATAGAAAATTTAGACATTGAAAGGGGCCTTTCTAATTCAGATGATATTGTAGTACTTTTTTAGGTTAAAATACTAAGTTGGTCTCTTAACTTTATTTATTATTATAAAATGGTCCCCTAAATTTAAGGCATTTTAAAATGGTCCTTCAAATTTCAATTTTGTATCATTAAAAACCTTTTTAAGTGAAAATTGTTAATAATTTAACGGTGTTAATTTTTTTGCTTACATGGACATCACATGTATGATTTGTTTTATATTTTAAATAATGATGTGACATCTAATTATAATATTAAAAGAAAAAAGAAATACAAAACCTCGTAATCCCTAATTAGAAAATTGCAAAGCAATGCCGAAAATTTTGCATCCTGGTCACGGCTAGCAAACGCAGAAAATGCAAAGCAAATGAGAATCAGAACTACTATGCTGCACCCACACTCTTCTCAACGCCATTATTGTATTGAGTCAATTGTATTCGAAATACAGAAAAATGCACTCTTCTCAACCATGTGCAGAAGAGGGGTGCCGCCAAGGAATCTTCAATCTTATTAAGTGCTAGGGATTATGAGATTTTGTTTTTTGTTTTTTTTATTTTATATTATGATTAGATGCCACGTCAATATTTAAATTATCAAAAAAATTATATATGTGGTGTCCATGTAAGCAGAGAAATTAGCACCGTTAAATTACTAACGGTTTTTACTTAAAAAGGCTTTTTATGAGAAAAAATTAAAAGTTAAGGGACTATTTTAAAACTCTTCAAATTTATGAGACTATTTTAAAACAATAAATAAAGTTAAAAGACCAGCTCACTATTTTAACCTTTTTTCTAACAGTGAAATTTAACTGCTTATATTAAAATAACTATAAGATCTAATAATTCATGTTTAAAGTTAAGAAAATGAATTTAGTAACTTTTAAAATATTTATTTGAAGCTACAAATAACTCGTAAACTTGACCTAACAATTATTATAAAATCAATTATGACTACAGCTAAAACCCATAGGAGTTCAATTTTTAGGGGCCTTACCATATATTAAATCAAAATTATATATATATATATATTAGGTCATTCCTATTTATGTATTTTCTCTAGTCTAATCATTTCTGATGTGGGGCTTCTCACTCATACTTAACCTAAATATAAAAGT
Source organism: Delonix regia (assembly GCA_037074485.1). NCBI lineage: Eukaryota > Viridiplantae > Streptophyta > Magnoliopsida > Fabales > Fabaceae > Delonix > Delonix regia. The sequence goes on from CM073449.1 coordinate 14,740,295, forward strand.
GTGCTTTTAGCTTTAAATTGAATGAATTAAAAAGTTTTAAAGTTTATACAAATTATAACTAACATCATATATTAATTAGTAATTTAATTAAGAAAAAGTCTAAAGTGCAAAATGTAGTTTCAAATACATAATAAATAATTTTTAATTATTTAAAAAATTTAGCACATGGCTCATGTTTATAAGAATTCTCAGTCATTTAGAAAAAAAATATATTACATGATAAGAATTCTGTTTTTACCATAAACGTTATAGATATCATACGATTCATTTTCAAAGTTTGGACAGCAATTAGTTGATAACATTTCTGATAGTTTCAAGAACATAATTCTTTTTGGTGCCGCCCTCTCCTTCAATAGTCAAAGGAAGCGTGATAATTTATGAAGTGTAATATTGTACTATTTATATGTAAATTGATAAATATATACTTAGGCCCAAAAAAAAAATGATATATCTACAGTGAGAGATTTTTTTCTTTCTACAATAATTCGTGTGGATTATTTATTTATTGTCATTAGTGGATTATTTCATCTACATTGATTGTATGTAAAAAGGTTCTCGCTGGATTCTCTCTCACACTATCTATGTATCTCTATTTGTTTATATCTCCATCCATATCTATAACCAAAGAAAAAAATACAATATTAAAAAATACACTGATTGCATTATATATCATGTTTCTTTTTACTATTAATGGACAGGGAGGCACCCGAAAAAAAAGTCTCTCTTTCATGCACCTTTTCTTAAAACTATCAGAAAATTTTGAAAATGATTCGTTGTAGTATCTTGTCTAATATTGAGCCTTAAAATGAAAATTTAAAAAAATAATGTAATTATATAAAATTTATGGTAAAAATTATTATTAATTAGTATTTAGTTCTTAAAATGAATTTTTTTTTTCCTAGCGAGGTTACAAGGGCAATGTCTGTTACACAATTCGAATTTAATGCAAACTTGGGTTGATCCGAATCAAACATACATCTTGCTTAACATATATGCATAGTTTTATTTAAATTTATTTATCTCTTTAGATTTTTAAAAATATAGAATCAATCTAAACTAAAGACTGGAGGGATATAAAACAAGAGTCTCATTCAAGAAGTCACTTGTCGTAACCGACATTTCAGCGAAAAGAATAAAGTGTTTGAATTGATTACAAAAAATGAATCTTGAAAATCAATTTATTTTGAGTTGCCACCAAAATTTTGACGGAATTGAAAAACCAATTTAAAACAAAAAGAAAAAGACAACATGATCTGCGAAACCAGATATAGATTCAAGAGTCTATTTGAGTATGGGGAAGGTGTTAGGCACCCTATAACACTCGTCCATAAGGACAATTACTTTAAACTAGTCAGTTGAAATAGAATATAACCTTAAATTTATTTCAATTACCCTTTATTAACATACATGCCCGTTAAACAGAGAAGACAAAAATGAAAATAATTGAAACAAACAAATAGATATTTACAAAGGGTAAACTTGACCTAGGATGAAAGCCTAGGGCCTACATACCCCGTAATAGGGATCAAAGTCCACGTAGTTCGACCAAAATGACATATATGTTGGTTGGTAGTTTTTAATTTTTATGACAAGAACAGGAGGATTTAAATTAAATAGATTTTTGTAAATAGAACAGGATTGGAATTTGGTTTGTGTATTTTAATTTACGACATCCTAATTAATCTCGCTATCCTAATCTCTCAATTTTCTCTCTTTTTAATTTTTTTTGGTTTATTTTGAATTTTAAATGAAATTATTATGGGATAAGATTTTAGGATTTTTGGGAGTTTATGTTTTTGGAATTGATGTGTTATTATAATGAAAGGAGTATTTTTGAATCTTTGAATTTATTTATTATTTTTTATTTTCAAAATTAGAATTTATTGTTGAAATTAGTACGAAAATAAAATCATTTTTCAGATTTTTGAATTTATGTATTTTTTTGGATTTTGGTTTTTACTTATTTTTGGATTTTTTTAAATTAGAATTTATTGTTGAAATTAGAACAAAATTATAGGAAGGACATTTTTGAAATTTTTGAATTTATATATTTTTTAGGTTTTTGGATTTTTCTAGTCTTGAAAGTGGAATTATGATTAACAGGATTTTTAATATATATATATATATATATATATTAGAATTTATTCTGAACTTTAAATCATAATGGAAAAATATTTCTATGATTTTGAATTTATGATTTCTGTACATTTCGTAAAATTAGAATTTATTTGAAACTTAAAGTAAATGAAAAATCTTCTTAAGAGTTTTAGTTACATAATAAGTAGGACAAACTTCCTTATTTTTAACTAATTCATCTCAATATTTTAAATGTTAATTTTTGAAACCTGAGGAGACTCAAAGTCTCACGCGGTCTTACTAATTAACCTTTGGCTGCCTTAGGAGATGAGCGATCTCACACAGGAGCCTAAAAATAGGGAATAAAATATTTGGAAATTTTTTAGGATTTTGTTTTTATGGATTTTGAAATTAGAATTCTTTTAGTCTTATTTTTAATAAGATCATTTCCCCAAAGCCTACGGAGACCCAAGTCCCACATGACTTTTTTTTAATTAATTAAATTTTATAAAACACTGGCTTAATCATTTTGTAAATAATAGAACATGCTTAATTAAGATATTTATTTTTGCATTATTATTATTATTATTATTTTAAAACAAGTATGCACTAATTTTCAAGGTTCATGAACATTAAAATCTCACACAACCCCAAGCATCCAAGGAGAACCATATTCTCACACGATGATTTTCGTAAATAATAGAAAATATTTAATTAAAATATTTATTTTTGCATTATTATTATTTTTGTCATTATTATTTTAAAACATGTATTAAATTTCGAGGTCTAAGGAGATTAAAATCTCACACGACCCTAAGCCTTCGAGGAGAATAATATTCTCACACTATGATTTTATAAATAATAGAAAACATTTAATTAAAGCATTTATTTTTGTATTATTATTATTTTAAAACTAGTATGTATTAAATTTCAGGGTCTAAGGAGGTTAAAATCTCACATGACCTCAAGTATTCGAGGAGAATAATATTCTCACACGATGATTTTCTTAGAATTTTCCTTATAGAACCAAGATTAGTCTCGCATTACTATAAAAAAGAAGATAAAATAATAATAATAATAATAATAATAATAATAAATGAATAAAAAAAATTTAGAATGACTGAAAACGAAAAACTGGTTACTAGACTTGAAACGAAAATGGTGCATACAATATGATGATTCACCTGGCTTTGTCTCAGCTTCTTCTTCCCTTCTTCGTCTCTTTTTCTTCTCTTATCCTTCTTATTCCTTGGATAATAGAGAGTTCAGTTCTCCATCTTCCCAGTGCATTCTTTTGCTTGAGTTCCAGCCTTCTTTCAGCTTCATTCTTCCCTAGTGCGTTGCTGCGGTTCACATGCTCTGTCCCATGACTCGAAAACATTCCTTGCTCCTTCTTCCTTTGTTTGGTCTCCTCTTCTTCTTCCTTGGCTCAGTCTCCCTCTTGGTCTGTGCTTATTTTCTCTTTTAGTCTGTCACTTTTCTTCAACTCAGGCTTACTCCCTTTCTTCCTTTCCTCTTCTACATCAGTTACACTTTCATTTGCTACTTCTTTTACTTCAGCAACACCATTTACAATATCATAGCGCTTTTGTGTATACAATTTTTGAAATTTGGCTTCAAGGGCTACCCTCTCCTAAAAAAATTTTGCTTCCAATTCATCATGCTGACTCTGGATCTCTTTGAGAACTTCAACACACTTCCTGACATTAGGCAGTGGATTCTTTAGAACATCTGCGTGCTGCCTAGCCAGACTTTGTATCTTATTCTTGAGAGCATTAATTAGCTCTTCTCGATTCTCCTCGTTAGGAGCAAAGCTGAGATCTGCCATATTGATGTTATCCTTGTCACTGCTCATTGAGCTCGAGTTGTAGCTGAGGAGATGGGTGAGGGAGGCACGAAGGAGGGTACAACTAAATTGCTAAAATCCTAGAAGAGAGAGCAAAAAGAGTGTTAAAACATGGTTTCCCTCAAATTTATCTTCTTCCTCTTTCCCTCTCCACCTCAGCACTCTCGCGCTTCCCCATTAGCTTTTTTGGTCTATGGTTTCTTTGCTCGAGTCATCCTTTTCTCTGCCTTGGTTAGTACCTCTTCGTCGTTGGCTGCTCACCTTCAATCTCGAGCTCCTCCTTACTCTCTTATTCTTGCAACACTCTACTTCTTATCGCTATAACAGAGTAGAACAAAGCACCTTCCTCCAATCCCTTTCTCCGTCTCGGTTAGTATCTCCCTTTCTGCTAACAGCTACTATTGGAGCCTAGTTCTGCCTCTGATAGCCAGAGATTCAGAAGAACCACCTACCAACAGTGCTTCAGAGGCCTCTTTTGAAAGCACGTTACTGTCCCTTTTTCTAGTGATAAGTGGTAGCCTTCCCTCCAGCTCTTTCTATAGCTTTTAACATGAAAATAAATTCCAGTGCCTTTTCCCCATTTCGTGTTATGTTGTTCTCATTGTATATATACATTTTTTAATTTTCATTACTATTACCATTATTATTAATTAATATTTTTTGAGTTTTTAATTTTCTATTTTTGCTTTCTTCTATTTATTTTTTTATTTTTTATTTTTTATAATTTTGCTTTGATTTATTAAAATTATTTTAACTAACTAATTTTATTTTTGGGTTTTGAGTTCATTTAATTTTCTTCTATTATTTATGTTTAATTTCAAATTGTCTTCAATTGAGAGTGTCAGTTGAATCTTTGTCATTTTTATTTTTTTTCTATTTGCTTAATTATTAATTAATTGGTGTATCAATTAGTTAAATAATTAAATAATTAGGGATGAGGTGTTCATACCACTATAATTTACTTAATCACTAATTGAAAATTTTTTGCACAAATATGCATTAAAAAAGGATAGTTCATCTTTTCTTTGTAAATTTGCTCAAGCTTACAAGTTCATGAAGCTTTGAAAAAATAATTATAACGAAAAAAAAGGTAAAAGTATTTATAGGATATTTGCTATCTTATATGACTCATGGGAGCATTTGCAAATTGGTTGCTGTTGAAGCAACAAATTATTATTGTTGTTATTATTATTATTATTATTATTGTTATTATTATTATTATTATTATCTCATCGGAACCTTTTATGTTACAATATATATTAACCCTTTAGACTAGAGCTAAGCCAAACACTACTAGAAAAAAAGTGAAATAGAGATGGAATTTTGACATGGAAATATAGTTGTGTTAAATAAAGACCGAATTAGATACGAATTTAAATATAATAATTGTAATCCAATATTATTAGTAACTGATACAAAATTTGAAATGGATTATATCCGTCTTAAAATTATTGGTATTTGATTATGTATCAATTAATTAATTATATAAGTTAATTAAGATATAAAAATCTAATATGGATTTAATCCATGTTAGAAAATGTCATATTGATATTATACATGAATTTATTTCGTGTCTATTATGAATATTCCACTTCTCGCCTGTATGCGTAGAAATTTCAGCAAAATCAACATTTCTCCCTTTTATCAGAAACACCTCAGAAAAGAAAAGCCTCTAGTTTGCACTAATCCACAGGGGGTCGCCGGACCCCCACTTCGATGGAAGCATTGCCAATACTAGTCCATTAAACCCAGGTAGCTTACTTTGTTTTGTGTTCTTTGATTCAATTTGTCACTCTCTGTTCTTTGAACTGGTTCCTCATATCTAGTTCTAGGGTTTGTTCTTCATTAGTTTGTTGTAAACGAACAAATTGAAGTAGATATTCATTACATGATACTTAATGTTACATATAGATGAAAATCAGGAAGAGCTAAGGGAGAGAGAATTGTAAAGACTAGAGAAAGAACGTGTTTCGATAGAGGTAATTTGACAGTAAAATCTGGTTTTATTCTTAGAAGGGTTTCAATCCTTTATTTCAATTCTGTTTTGGCATCTTTTGTTCTTTTACTGGTTTTTTTTTTTTTATTTCACTCAAGCATTCTATTTTCTAGGTATGATTGGCGCCTAGGCGTTGTCTGCATGGCACCTAGGTGTTGATTTGTCCAACCTTCTTGATTCCTCTTGTAGCACATGGCGCTCAGGCACTGGCTTTATGGTGCTCAGGCGCTATCTCTCTGGAATTAGTGCTCGAGCGCTAGCTTTATGCTACCCAGGTGCTAACTTTCATTTTAAACTTACTTTTCATTGCAAAAGTAAAGAATTTCACACCATTTGTTCTAATTTCTAGATATTTGCCACTATTATTACAGGGTGATCTCTATGGTGACAAGATTCTAATCAAGGCAATCAAACTAGTTGGTGTTGTGATTTGCACAGTCAGTTTCCTATGTCATTTTCTTAGACATTGTTCTTTCTCTTCGTATGGATTATTTTGTTTCAGCTTGTCATTTAGCTTCGGTTGCTTGCTTCAAGTAAAATAACACTGGGTGGTACATTTTTATAAAGAGACACGTGTACAAAATTGTACAATTTAATTTGCTTATATTATCCTTCAATAATTATATCAGGGTTCTACTAGGACTAGGAATCTCCTTCTACTTTGGAACCACATATTTGGAAATGAAAGGAAAAATTATTTACATGTATATGATATTGAATATTTAAATGCTCTTTTTGTTTTGTTGAAGATGGATGTATGGCTAAAATGAATTAAGTCTACTCTATTTAAAGTCTCATTTTGTCTATTTATGTCTGCATCCATTTTTAGTTGTTCAAATAACATAGAAATGGATGCCCTTGATCATAGAAAGTGGATGGATAAAATAGTGGGTTCTAATAAGAGAATTACACGAGTTTATTGATTTTGCTTGTAGACAAGCTCATTACAAAGAAGTAGGAATGCTGAGATGTCCTTATAAGAATTGCAAGTGCAAGGAATTTTTTTCAGGGGAAATGGCTCCCCCAAAGTATTTGTGAATAGTTGGATATAAAGTGGCAAGATCTTAAATGGAAAGATAAATCAAAGCAAAATAGTCAAAATAGGGGATTTGAGGGGGGTTGTTTGTGCATTGTGGAGACACCATCCCTACTGTAGAGCACCAAAAAATATTGGTGAGTACTTTTTTATTTAATTTATAATCCTAGTTTAGTATTGAGTGGTTGAATTTGTTTTAATCTTTTTAGCATTGTAAACAAATCAAATTGGAAGGGAGTCAAATTGTTGGGACATGTTTTAGTGCCTTCACAGATGTAAAGGGCAAGAAAATCAATGGGACTCCCCAGCTTCTGCAAGCATTGCTGTAAGTATAATGAATTTGCAAAATATTAGAGTGTATGTATAATGAGTCTTTTGTTATCTACGAAAGACTAGTAGTTTCAAAGCGAAATTATTTCAGTTTGGTATGATTTATATGGTTAATTAGTTCAATATTATGATCTTTCATTCAAAGTTACTTATTTTATTTATATTTTACCATACTTTGCTTTTCAAGATGAGTATCAGAGGCGAATAGCTGAGAGAGATTCCCAGTATCCTATTAGGGAGGGAAGTAGTCAGCAATCTAATCATAGCATTTACTTGGATGTTGTTGAAGGCGTTAGTAAGAAAGGACATGCCAAGGGATTGGGATCACAAGCTGCTTGATTTGCAAATCTACTGCCACTTCATCGTCTTCAATTGACAATTCTACACAAGTTGAGGTGGCAGCACTTAAAACGACAATTTCAGATCTTACTACTTAGTTACATTGATGATGCAAAGGATAGAATTATTAGAGCAAAGGTTTGGGATCTTAAACCCTAGTGATATAACTGTGCCACCACTTACAACACAATTAGCACCCGAAAGAGATCAACAGTTTGAGGATTAGGAGGCCGATTACGACATAAATAGTTGATTTCTTTTGTTGTATTGGTATTAATACTAGTATTATCCTACTAATAACACTTTTAAACTTTTGATTTCTTTGTACTGCATTACTTGGTTATGATATGAATAGATATTTTCAATTTCTACTACTATTAATTTGTTTATAGAGTTGAAATATGAAGAAGATAAGTAAAAAGGGACTAGTTAGCCTACAATAGACACCAAAAGAAAATATATCAATTGTCTATCTAAGACAGAAATATTCCATTTCAAAAATTTAGATACGGAATTAGACCCAAAGGCGAAAAAACAAATTACCAATTTGAGACGAAATAATTCCATGTCAAAATTTTAGACATAGCATCTGACACCAAATAAAAAAATATGAATTGCTGATTTGAAACGAATGAAATTCTGTATCTATTATTTAGACGCAAAATTTGATAAGGCATAAACTAACTTAAATATTTATTTGAGACGAAAATAATTCCATATCCAAATTTTTGACACCAATTTTAATATGGATTAATTTCGTCTTTGTCTTCTAAAATTTAATAATGTAGACCAGTTTGATATCTGTATTGATACGGAACTTATTAAAATCTGACACAGATTTTTTCCTTGTCCATTTTGATACAGAATCCTAATTTCCATATCTAATAATCTAGAGACCAAGATTTTCGATACGGAACATTGTCCTTGTTAGATTTCATCTCTAATTTATTTAGAGACGAAATTTATTGAATCTAGACATAGATCTTGTTTGTCTCTATTTTATAATTTTCAAATAGTGAAACAAGATCATATTTTCATTAAAAGAATAATGCATGAAGCCCATCAACGTGGCTTGAAGACTCCAAACTATCTTCAGTGAAACACAAATGGATAACTGACAAATAGGAGAAGTATATAGAAAATGTACTTGTGATTTCTCTTATCTTACCCAAGCTATAGAAAAATAAATAAATAATGCTAAAAATAGATAGAGTCATATTTATGATTCCCTACAAAATAATAGGAAGATATAAAAGAAAAGGTATAATTGGATACATTTAGGAATGACATAGGTAGCAATAAAACCCAATTTTAGACAAAGATTGAACAAACCTATTTTAGCAAGTCTAAGAGATAGAAGACAAGTTAGATCTTTTAAGGAATTTATACTAGGAGTAATATAGACAAATTTACATAACGGACCAGTCTATTTTGACTGTTTCCTAAATTATACAGCCAAAATTAAAGAGTCATACGTAAGATATACTTACAATTTTGATGATTTAGGTTTATAATTCTTCGGTATTTTTTTTAAAGCCTATAAATGGTGATTGAACCTTTTATGTGACTACTATTATTATTAGAATTGGCTTGATAATCATATATAGTTCTGATTGGTATCTCATTAGTTGAATGATTGGATCCATTTTCAATAATATGTATTTGTTGCTTTCAGTCTATATCTTGTTTGAGATTTGGTTCTATAACTATATATTAATTGTAGGAGTTGACGTTACTTGATTCATTTGTCATTGAAACATCAATTGATCTGGCCAAGAGTCTTTAGCCATTAAAATGATTTTATCAATATTTACGACAATGCGAAAATGCTCCATAGCAAATTTTTTGTGTGGCAAAAATGCATTTTGGGTCCCTGAATTAGTTTTAGTTGGGGTTTCACTTTAGTTATTTAACTTTATTTGGTTTTAATTTGATCCTCTATTTTTACTTTAAATTTGATTTTCATCCCTTAATTCATTTTTGGTCCCTTAACTTTACTTTAATTTTCTTTTATTCCAATTTCATCATAAATTTTAAAAAACTTCTCAAAATTTTATTTTCCTCTAACACCATCAAATTATAATAATTAAAATATTAAAACTTTGTATGAATTAAAATTTGTATAACCACAAAAAGAATTGTGTAAGAATAGCAAAATGAAGAAAACAAACCTTAAAACAAATTCAGCTATTCAGTGTCAGTCAATTTAATTTAAAGAAGAATAAGACAATAATTAAATTTCAAAATAATAATTACTACATAAAAATTTATAGAATTTTTACACATTAATAGATAAATGAGAAAAATGAAAAATAAAAGGTGAAATAAAAACATATAAGTTGTTTTTGAAAATTAAGGCCTAACTAATAAAATGGAGTTAAAGAACAAAATTAAAAATTAAGGGATCAAATTTAACCAAATGATTTAAGGGACGATAATGAAACTTAAAGTAAAAGTGAGGGGCTAAATAAGAACCAACTAAAATTAGAGGAAGAAAGTCAAATTTAAAGTAAAGTTATGACCAAATTAGAATTAAATGAAATTAAGAGATGAAATTGAAATTTATGGTAAAATTTAGGGATCAAAAGTGTACTTTTGCCCAGCTTTATTTAAAGTTTTATTAGAAAATCAAATAGAAAAAACAAAGACCAATATTAAATCTCCTGTAAGTGGCATGCGGAGAGGTAGTGGGTAATTGCCTTTCTTCATCTCTTTGGGATATCCTAGTGAGAGAAGGTCCTCTCTTGAGAGAGAAAGTTTGCCTTTACGAGTTGCCTCACCCACGGTGTCGTCGTTGCTTCTCCCTTGTTTTTTCATTATAGCCTACTTCTCTCTTGCCTCTAGTGTAGTTTGTTCCCTGTGCGCTGCCGAGCTTGTGGTGTCGTTTTGCCTTCCTATACATTTCTTGCACGCTCCAATCATCGCTTACTATCAGTATTGTAACCTCCCCTCCCTCCTACTCCCATCGTGCTTCCTCATTGGCCCATCGCTCCTTCGTGATATGGTTTTTATCTTCTACTTTATTTACATAAGATTGCGCTTCTGCACGCTTCCGCCGGCTCTCCTGTACGCCTTTGCTACTCCTTTACGTTTGTGACGCTTCGATCCTCTGCCCCGGTCCTTTCTTTCCCCTTCTCCCACCACTTTTTCGGCATATTTCTACTCCCTTCTCGCCTCTGCCTCTCCAACTCTTGCCTTTCTCTTGCATTTCTTTGCATGTTTCCTAAGATTCTCAACCTTTTTTAATACTTGCTGCTTGCACTTGTCCTCCTCTTCATTCTTTTTGCCTTTGGCCTTGGTTTTTTGTGGATCTCCTCTTTTTGTCTCTTTCTCTTTGTCTTGGTTGCTATTCGCCACTTCATGGAACGCCAACAAAGACTTACTCAAGGTTTGTCGTGGTCGAAAAGTGGCTCTGTGGGACCAGACTCCAGTAAAACCATAATGGACACAAGAGAGGCTGCCAGAGCCTTCTGAATCCCTCGACATGGGCTTTATTTCCGCTTCTGCCAAAACAGCATTCACCGATCTCGTAGATTCTGTAGGACTTGCCTCATTGTGGTCCTTATCAATGACAACATCATACCAGTGCATTAGCTAGATTAAGCCCTTCATGGTGTATGGCATCCCCAGGGAGAGTTTTGTGTGCTAAGCCGTGAAAAGAATATAAATGTTATTGAATTCTAGCACAGCGAGGACCAGAAATTCATACTCCATAATGGGCTGTGGTTCGTTATGAATAAACGACTAATTATAGAGAACTGGAGGCCAAACATCCTGCTGAAGGAGATAGTCATCAATCGGGTTGCATTGTGAGTCGAGTTCAGGGGACTGCCACTTAAGTATCACAATGAAGAAGTGGCGGATCTCCTTGGACACATGGTTGGGGAGATGAAGAAGATTGAAGATGGACACCTCCTGTACAGAAATCTATGTTTCCTCCGCGTCCGGTGCCTTGTGGAACAATCCCTTCCTCTGCCCATGTCCATATGAGTGAAACTTGGAAATGGACGTAAGCTCTGGATTGAATGCAGATATGAAAGGGTCTTCAGACATTGCAGGCAATGTGGTAGGCTTGGGCACATTGCACGTGACTGCGACTGGGACGAAGAATAGGTTTTGGGAGCGTAAGAAGCCCTGCAACCAAGTATTAAGAACAACGTAAATGTGGACTTCATACATGACCTCTGTTTTCACCTGGTACATGATCACTTAGTGGCATTCAAGAAGAAATGAAGCTTCCGTTCGATTACTAGATTTCAATGGCAGGAGAATGTTAATGATGGCTTTTACTACGTGCATGGTAAGGAAATGGATGAGGATGACAACCCTGAGGGCATGCACAGACAATGAAATGTGGTGAGTGCATATTCGGACTCATTTTCATTGGGGTCTTTTAATAAAACGGACCCATCTGAAACCCCTAATGCTATGATGGAGGATCAATCACATAAGAACATGGAAAATAATGACATGCAAAATGTCCATATGCACGATGACAATGTGGCCATGGACCATGACAAGGCTAATGGGAATAATAGGCTTTCTCATGCAAATGGTTAGCCTCAATAGCACATGGAATCCTTAGTCCCTATTTTGGGAAGCTCTCCTCCTTCTAACCTTTTTGATTTGGCAAACGAAACCTCGTTCACATGCCTCCTGTGCATAAGGATGAGGGCTCTATCCCTCCTCTTATTTTACTAATCTCTCCCCTGCCCTATCAGATAACACGATTTTTCTACAAAGGAGCATACTGCTTGATCAAAATTTTTTGACTCTTTTAATTAATTATATCACTCTTCTCATTTCACAGAACTAGAATTCCTTGTATCTATGTCCCCTGGCCGAGCTGCCTATGAAATCGACCTTCATGGAATGCAACACCTTGATCTTTAACAACACACCCTGTTGCTAGTGACCTATGACATCCAGAATAAGAAATAGAAAAAATCTGAGGAAGATGAGGGATTTGAGTTCAAATAATTTTCCTCAAGGAACAAACACAAGTGTTGTGCTTCACAAGATCTTGACACCTTAGAAGCTAGTGACCTATTGAACACTTGCAAGGAACAACTATTCTTTGACACGTGGGCTTGGGAAGCTGCCCCTTCAAAGCTTCCCCAGGTGCCATGAGCTACATTGGATAAAACTGTTGTGGATTTTGTGAAACCATAGAAGTTCATAGAGTGAGAAAACTGCTTTGTAAATATCATCCTAATTTCCTTTTCCTATCTAAAACCATGCTATCTATATCTAAAGTTAGTAATTGTATTTCTACTTTTGGTTATGATTTCGTCTTTGGCACGATCCTATTAGATGTAATAGTGGGACCTTTTTTGCTTGTCTTCTTGACTCTATCTACAATATGATTAACTGCACTCCACACTGGATTTATCTTTCCACTAATCTAAATGGTCAACAAACAATGCTCACATTCATCCATGGCAACCTTAAAACTCATCTTAAAAGTGTGATTTGGTCCTAGATTAGGCATACAACATAACATGTTCCAAGACCCTGGTTCCTCTTGGGGGATTTTAATTAGTACCATTATGGGATTTCAATTAGTGCCACTCTTTTAAGGATAAACTTAGCACTTGCCTAACACACCATGTGCCTTTGACTTTTAAAACCTTATCACAGACTATCAACTTGTTGACCTTAATCTCCACAGACAATGGCACTCATGGACTAACAACAGAAAAGGAAATGACTTAGTCTAAGCAAGGTTGGACAAGGCACAGTGTAATTCAGACTGGATCAAAGAATTTCCCCACACAATTCTTATAATCTTGCTTGTTTTTTGTTCTAACCACTCCCTGATCCTCCTAGCTCCTTCTCAATTAACTTTGAAGTGATTTTGAAAACTTTTGGACTAAACTACTAGGGTTTTCTAAGTTTCTTTGTACATTATAAGCTTTTTGCTACATTATCTACTCTAAGGCAATGGAACTCATCTACCTTTGGCAACTTGGGTTCCAAAATTAGGACTCTAGAACTGGAACAGGGTCTACAAAATAGCATACGCAGCATAGGCTCAGATGATGTCAAAAGGCAGAAAAGGCACAAATTCAAATTCCTATATGACTGTGAAGAAACCCTCTGTGCTCAACAAACAAAGCTATCATGGATGCTTGAAAGGGATAAAAACACTAAATAATTTCACTCCATTGTCACAGCAAAAAGGAATAATAAACACATAACAAGAATCAAGGACAAGCATGATGAATAAATTGAAGAACCCTTACAGGTTCAAAAAGTCATAACAAAACATTTCCCAGATCTTTATAACAAGTAGAGCCCTAGAAAGGTTAACCTTAATGGCATTATTACACAACTAGACAAGTACAAGATACCCACTCTGTGAGATGATCACCTCACCTTCCTTCAATCACGCATAATCTAGGAAGAGGTTAAACTTATGGTATTCAACATGAACCAGGATAGTGCCCTCGGGCCTGATGCCATAAACACAAAATTCTTCCAACATTATTAGAACATTATTAGCTTAGATATCTCCAGTATGATCATTTCCCGTTTTAATAATGGGTTCCTCCTTCGTAACTTTAACATGACCCTTATCTTCTTAATCTCTAAGATCTAAAGCCCACAAAGGATCAAGGATTTTTGACCTATAAGTTTTTGCAATGTGGTCTACAAGATCTTATCCAAAATCGTTAGCAATAGGCTTAAATATGTCCTTAAGAAATACATTGCCCCAAACCCGAGTGCCTATCTAAAGAGAAGACTGGTTATAGACAATGTGATCCTTACTACTGAAATCCTTAGCTATATTTATCTCAACAAAACAGTCAAATAGAAAGTCTGTGCTATCAAATTAGACATTGTTAAGGCCTTTGATAGCGTCTCTTGGACTTTCCTGGAAGCGATCCTCACCAAGATGAACTTCCTTCTTGATTGGATACACATAATCATGGAATGTTGTCATGACCATGTGTTATTAGGTGGTTATTATTAGGGTCAGGTCAGCTCCTATAAATTGCAATAGAGGATTAAGGTAAAGTGGCCCTCTTTCTCCATACATCTTTATTATTTGTTCAAACGTCCTCTCTTACATGATTACCAAGGCTAAAAGATCAAAGAACTGAAGAGGTATTAAAGTTTGTAGGAAGGTAGAACTCATTTCTCATCTTATGTATGCAGATGATACTATTCTTTTCTTTGAAGCAAGATATAATGGTTTTTGTACCGCACATGAAATTTTAGAGGACTTTGGTGAATTGTATGGATTATTCATGAATAAGAGCAAATTTGTACTTGTTTTTAGTCATAACACACCAAGACTTTTCAAGAAATTCCTATTCCATATAATTGAAGTCAAATATGTTGATAAAACTGGCAACTATCTTGGATACCAACTTGACCCAGGCAAGACTAAAATGTATATTTACAATTCCCTTGTAGAAAAATTTAATAGAAAATTGCAATCATAGCAATGCTCCTTACTCTATCAAGCGAGACGCCTAAACTTGATTAAATCAGTACTTAGCTCATGCCTAGTGTATGACTTATCATCTATATACCTACCTTGAAAGTACTGCAGTATGATTGATTCTAATATTTCTAACTTCTACTTGGGCTTCAACAATTCCAAGCTATGTGTACCTTCTTAATTGGAATGTGTTATGCAAGCCTACCATTCTTAGAGGCTAGAACATAAGGCATTCTCATTCTTTCAACCTAATACTTCTTGCTAAACAAACCTGGAGGATAATACACCCAAACCAGAACTTTATCCTAGCAAGAACCCTCTTAAAAAAATATTACGACTAGGACACTGGTCAATTCTACAAGAAAAAGAACTCATCTTAGATTTAGAAAGGAATTGAGAAAGCTTAACACTTAATCATTCATAAATTGTGTTAAAAAGTGGGTGATGGAACATCAATATTTGCAAACATCCACTTTTAGTGGCAGAAAAAGGCTGATGTAGTTGTCCTTATAGAAAATGTCAAAGTGTGGGACTTGTTGTCTCTGAACAATGGCCATGGGACCCACATCAACAACTCTACTACCTAAACCAAATACAAGAAATCTTTAAGACCTTAATCTCCATCACTGGTGTAGTAGATTCTATTATATGGATTGGAAGTAATACAGGAGTATACATTGTCAAAGAAGGATACTGGCGTGCCCAGGATTTATTCCCTCCTAATAATTGGGCTTCTCTAAATGCCAAAGACTATGGAAGACCAAGCTATGTCATCAAGTGGTATATATTGCATGGAAACTACTTCAACATGCTATCCTCATTGGTGAAACGCTTAGGAGGCACCACCTCAAAACCACACAACTGTGCTTTGTGCCATAATGAAGAGGAGACAATTAACCACTTCTTTATTTCTTACCTTTTTGCAAGAGCAATTTGGTTTGCCTTCTCTTTAGTAGTAAGGACAGACAGAATTGTGCCCTTTGATATTGTATCCTAGCTTTAAATGTAGTTCTCAATGCCCTACAAGCCTTATCTCAACTGAAGGTGATTACCCATTACATGCTATTGTCCTTATATGTCATCTGGCAAACAAGAAATTGGGTCATTCATGAGAACCTTAACCCTTCTTCACTCTTGGCAATTGCTGAAATCAAGTTACTGTTATCCTCCTCTTCCATTGCCTAGAACAAGGGGCAATTGTTAGAAAAGGCACAACAACCCAAGGATAAGGTAACAATCCAAGTGTTAAAACTTAAGGATGGACCTTACTGGACGCTTGTCTTTCATATGTGCAAAAGGAACTCCCAAAGGCATAATCGTAACATCATTGGATTTTACTTTGTAGCATAACAACATGTTAGAAGTTGGAAGTGGGAAATGAGATCTTAAGTGTCCTTGAAGTTCAATCTTATCTTGGCCCTTATAACCACCTTGTCCTAGATTTCTAAGTATAGAGGAATGTGTATTATCATCATATGCAAAGGTCCACAGGCTTCTCATTGTTAACACTAGGAATTACCAGAATGGGAGACAATTTGGCTGGATATTGTTCATGTGGATATCGCTAATTCACCATGCACAAGCTACTGAGTGGAGAAAGATTCTTAGAGGAGCACACTACTTGCATTCCCATAGATCTCTATTGTAACATCCCAAAATAACCCTAGTTATAAATATGATTTAAATAAGTAAAATGTAAATATTAGAAAATGGGTTATTAGGATAGACAAAATTTTGTTAACTAAATCAAAGGATAAATTTATGAAGTAGATAGTGACCCTAGTAAAATAGAAGATGATTAAGAATAAATATTTTTATATGTTACAAGTAAAAAGTTTGACAATAATTAAATGGACTAAAATAAATGAATAAATTTTTTAAGATAGGAATTATAATATTTTATTTTAGAAGCTTGTCTTAGTCATTTTAGTAATCATAGATTTTTTTTGGAATTTTAAAAGGAACCTCACATAAGTGTATAACATGGTATGAGAAAATGGTGGAGAAAAAAGACTATAAGATACCACTTCATAATTTTTTCTTCTTTATTTTTTTTCATACATGTTACCTTTCAGTAAATTGTAGTGGGAAAGGGTTTGTAAGTCACTTAGAGCCTCATTGAAGCAAGTCATAAGCAAAGATGAGAAAACTTGATGGGAAGGTCCAAGTGGGTTTATATGTGAAAAAGAGATGCTAGATAGGAAGAGACAAAGTATGGTCACCACTTAATTGCCCTTTCCATCTCATTAATGCATGAACCGTCTCTTCATATTAAGTACACTCATATATTTTCCTTTGTTTGGTTGAAACTAAGAGAAAAGGTGAAAAGAAAAATAAAAAAAGGGTCCATATGTAAGAAAATGAGAGAGAGTGAAAACATGTAGGATAAGATAAGGTAAGGCATTTTAATAGTTGAAAGTCATCAAATAATTGATGGTTTTGTCATCTTCACTTTAAGAAGTCTTTCTTTTCATTTGTTAATCATTTTAGCTAAAACAATAAAGAGAAAGGAGAGAGAAAGAAAATTTTTAGCTTTTAACTATGGAGAATAAAGCATAAAGTTGAAGAAAAAGTTCCTAGCTCTTGCATAAGATATCATCTCTCATCTTTTGCCTTAGGTGTTAGAGAGAATAATGTTTAAAATAATGAGAGCTTTTTAGTGATGTAATTTATTTCACCATTAGTTAAGTTTGAATTTCTTTTAATAGTCACTTTGAAGAGCTAAGAAGTAAGTGATCATGCTTTATTGATATAATTTTTTTAAGTAACATTTTAAAGGTTTTTAACCAAAGTTAAGTTAGATGGAATGTGTGTTTCGTTACTTGATTTAAAAGGGGATCATACATGTTTTGGAAATAGAAATTAAGGTTAAAAAATGTTTATTTTAATAGCAATAGATATCACTTCAATTAAGGACCTTAAAAATGTTTATTTCTCTATATAAGAGTTTCAAACTCTT
Organism: Delonix regia; assembly: GCA_037074485.1. Classification (NCBI taxonomy): domain Eukaryota; kingdom Viridiplantae; phylum Streptophyta; class Magnoliopsida; order Fabales; family Fabaceae; genus Delonix; species Delonix regia. The sequence continues at coordinate 14,758,327 of CM073449.1, forward strand.
CACTTTTGGAATTCTATTATTGATGTACGAATTTTGTATGATGTAATGACAATGGATTCTAGTTTAATTAGGTTTCTTTAAGGGTTCTAGTGCTTCTTAGGCAAAAAATAAAAAAAGGGTAATAAAAATTTATAGAGGTTAGACTAAGAATATCAATAGGAAAATTTAGGACCTTAAGACATTAGAATAATTTAATTTAAAACTCCCTTAGTGCAAATTAATAGCTCAAAATATAAATAAAGGTGAATAGAAGATAAGAGAAATCCTGTGCACAATTAGTAAATGTTCAAGTGTTGATTGACATATGTGACATTTTAGACATGACTAGATTGGATTACATTATAAATCTTTCACTCAATGACTTGAATAGTATCAAGAAGGGAAAGTGAGCTAGAAGACAAGGTAGCTAGTCTTATCCTTAATATTTGAATTTTTTCTACAATATTAACTTGTGTTATCCAATGATGCATTGATTGTAATTCACATATGCTACATGAATTTATAAGGATATGTTTATGCATTGTTGGAAAGGATGAATGAATAAAGTCTTGTTTTCCCTTTCCATAATGTGATGATAATCCATTTGTAAATGCAAGAGATTACCCCACTAAGAAATGGGAAGAGATAAAGCATTTCCCACTGGGAAGTGGGAAGAGATTGAGAGTCTACCTCACCTAAAAGTGAGATGAGATGTGATATTTATAACATTGTATGTATGCAATCAATGACATATTTATTTATAACAATGGATTAAATTGCATGGCATGTTTTAAGGTTAAGATTAATGCTTTTGAAATGTGGCTAGCTATTGAGATTTATATCTCATCCTTTTTGTTACCAATATTAATTCCAGGTGCCCAAGATGCTACCTAGTCAATCGTTCAACAAAATTAGAAATTCCCATGAGAATATGTTCTTGGATTTGTTATGTTTGGGAATGTAACTAAGTGTGAATTGATATTTCAAGACTTAAGTATGTTGAGCTTTTTTTCGTAACTATGGAATTCTGTGATATTGGAGTATATTGGATGTAAACTTATGTGATTAAAGTTGCCATTGAAGGGTATAACTATGCATATGTTAATTTGACTTGTTTATGAGCATTTTGTAGGAAATCTAATGAAATAACTTTAGAATAACATGGAATTTAGTATGGTGTCTCTTGACATGTTAAAGTTCTATTCTGGAAATTGATATAGCCATTGAAATTATGCAAGTGGGGTTAATAAACCAAACAATTCGGATTATGGGCACATAGGCAAAACTAGACATGTCTTCTAATTTCTAGAACTGAATAGAAAAATGAATGACTTTTAACCTGAAATTTTTACTACATTTCAACTACACAGATAGGAATGTTCATACCAAATCTCATAAAATTCTGGACTATGCTTCCCTAGATTCAAGGCCAAATAGATCCGTCCCAAATTCAAGGGACCAAACCGAACAGTTTCTGAAATTGGCTTCGTTTAGGAGGAATTTGAAAGCATTTTGGATCTATATTTTTATGAAAGAAATTAGATACAAATCATTTTATTTCTGGAAATTTTTAGAATTTTTGAAGAATGATAACTATAATTTTGAAATCTCTCAAAAGAGGGCTAATTTTGCAAAGAAAAGGAAAATTGTGGCAAAAAAAATGTTTACTTGGTTGCAAAAAATTTGAATAAGACAAAGATATAGTAAAATTCATCTTTTAACTAAAATTAAACTAAGAAATTATAAAATATTTATAGTTAGGTGTTACATCTACTCCTTTTATTTCTTTTTTCTCTGTCTTTGTCCTTAAAAAAATCTCTTTGGGATTGGCTCCACTAGATGTAACTTGACTTCTATCTAGGAGTTATAGACGGTGTCTTTTGTGTTCACTCGAGCACTAAATTGTAAATAGTATATATATATATATATATATATATATCTTTTTAATTTAGTCATTTTAAAATGATTTTCAATTTGGTTCATTACATATTTTTAATTTAATCCCACACAAATAAAATTTGTCATCAATAATAAATTCAAAAATATATTAGTTTTAAAAATATGAAATACATTATTCACTACAAAAAAGTTAATATTTTTATTGATGATTTTTGGTACGGGTTAATATGGGCTGAGCCAAGCCAATTTTTTATAAGACTCGGGACCTGACATGGTTTTAGACCTAGTCTCATTTGGAGACTTGGGATTCGGTTTGGCTCGGTAAGTGACTGAGCCGAGCTAGGCATGGTTTTATTAGGTCCTGGCAAGGTTTATATATGATTTTTTTTTAAATTTTATTTTATGAAAAAATTTTATATTAATAAAAACTAATCTTTCTAATGAAATAATAAAAAAAAAATTAAGATTAGAAATATATGAAAAATGGAATGAAAAGAAAAATTAAAATTTGGAAGAAAAAGTGATTAAAATTTGAAAAGAATTAATATTTTAAAGGTTTAGTTTAAATAAAAGTTATTATAAATAAAATAAAATAATTTTTTTTAAAAAAATAAAAATATGATACCTGGTCAGGCTAAGTCTTATGTTACCCCAAAATCCAGTCTGTCCTGATATGAATTGGCTGGATTAGGCTAGCTAGGCTAACCAGGTTCATAAATACCCCTAATTTCATACTGCTACCCTAAAATTTTATTGCAAAAAATATGTTTTCTGTGATGACATTTATGAGTTGTCACAAAAATTCATCATTAAATCTGCAAGTTAAGTATAGTGACCTTTAGTGGCAACAATACTTGGGTCACCACTACTTTTTTGTGGTGACTCAAAATATTGTCACTAAAAATATTTAGTGATGATGTTTTTTATATTGCTACTAACAATCTTTTGTGTCAACTAAAATGTTGTCAATAAAGATTTTTAGTGGCGTCATTCCTCAGGCTGCATGAGATTAAATTGATAATGATTTTATTTATAAATAATTAAATTGAAAAATATATGTATGTGGGGTTAAAAAATAAAAAAAATATCTATCTGCAATTATTAAATTAATAAAAAAATTATAAAAAAAGTAAATTAAAAAAATTTCCAACGTCTGAGGGAGCAAATTTAAAGTTTACTTAACTTCTAAACCCTGTCAAACTATTAAAACAGTTTTGTAAAATTTCTTCGGCTTTTTAAAAGTAATTTATGGGAATTTCTTTTTAAAAAAAAATTAAAGAAATATTCTCAAAATCTTTTCTATACCTTCCATATTTATTTGCACAAGAAAGGCAGGAATGTCAGATTCCGTGAAAATATTTTTGAAATGTCGAAACGAATAATTGTTTTAGTCATCTTTATAGCATGATATTCTTAGAAAGAATAAAGTAAATAAATAGTAATAAAAATAAAATAAATTATAGAAATGAAGCACATATATATATACACACACACACACAAAAACATATTAATTATTCAATTATTGAATTAATAATGTATAATTAATATAAAAATATGAAATGTATAATAAAAATAATGAAATATAGTAAAGAAGATATAAATTTATAAAATAAAATCTAGAAATTTGACATTGAAAAATTAATAAAATAAAAGTTATAATATATATATATCTATATATATATATATATATATATAAATGAACTTAGAAACATATGAAAATAATATGAATGTGTAAAACATTATTAAAGTATTTTTTGGAAAATTCTCAAAAGATTCTTAAGAATGTAAAATATTATTGTTAGAATCTGTAACAAACAAAGAATGAGAGTTTTATATTTTTGAAAATGTGATACTTAATTATCATATTTCCAAAAATGTACCTGGCCGTGTGAATGTTTAATTTTCCCAACCAGAATGCCCAAAGGCATAGCAATACCGATCAGATTTAGAGGTAGGTGTTTATTACAATCAAACAGGACACTTACATTGAATGTAAAAAAAAAAAAACTTTTAAAGAAAGATATATTAAATTCCAAAAATTGCATTACTATGGGGAAAATTTTATAGAGTTAGTCCATTGCAATCCTAATTAAGGGAATTAGTAAAATGTCAATCTATGGATGTTTCAGCTTTTGGGTTAAAAATCTAAGCTACACTGTGCAAATTGCCTGGCCTTGAAAACATTGTTCCCGCAAATTTAATGATTAGAAAAGTAAAAATTTATTTTTAAGGATGATGAGTTTAACATATCTATCACGAAAGGTTTTAAATTTTAAATTTATTTTTAATAGTTTTGGAGCCAAATTTTATTTAAGTTGAAAGATTTTGTCATAGAACATTGAAACTAGAACTTATTATTCAAACATATAATGGAAGAGTCGAAGTCAGATTTCAAAAATCTCATCAAGGTAAGGTTTTTAAAAGTAAATAAAATTTAGTCTCAGGATTTAAAATATTTTTAAAATGTAAAGTCCTTAATATATTAAATTTCTAATTCTTAAATATAAATTTTTACCTTAGATAAAGTAAGGCTACTAGGCAATGATGTTAGCCTTTAAAAGTTACATAGGGCTAAACTTGTTAGTTTTTTAACAGTACAGGACGACTGACACGGAAAATAAAGTTTATGTAATTAGAATAAATCTAACAATTTAAGTTATCAGTATAATAAAGAACATGATTAATTTGTTTTTATTGCTTTGGGTATCAATCTCTTGAGCTACGGTTTGGCCCAAATTGGAATGAGGTTTTTTAGACAAATATTTTTAATTTTTATCCTACTACGAATTCGAATCCAAAAGGTGATGATTAAAGGGCATAAACCTGTTCAATCTATACTAACTTATACTAGTATGGAGGACATGATTAATATTCAATCAAATTATCCAATATCACATAATCCAATTAAAATTAAAATTAAAATTCTATTTGTGACATAAAAGAGCATTCTAAAGTACAAAAGAAAATATTTTTTGATACTTAAAAACTAAATAAAAATAACTATTCGTTCTTATAGATAATGCAAGGGTCATCAAGAAATGTTTAACTTCTTCTAAACTATAGAGGCACAACTATATTGTTTTCAAGTTTAAAGCACATCAAATTCACATATTATGAAATTATTCTAAAATAACAAGATCACAATTCGTACAATATAATTCACAAGCCTTAAATAAATATAGAGAAGCTTGTAATCGTGTATGATTTTCTCCCGTCAAATTATATTAGTAATCTCCTTAGAGCAGTTTCAAACAATTAAGAGACTGTTGTTTAATTAATTATGGTAGTTTGGAGAAAGATTTTCTTTCCCTAATTCTTGGTTGGTCAAAGATATGAATCATGAATCAGACTCAAGACTTGCCTATTTGATCAACTCTTTCATTAATTATTGCCACTGTTTTTTTCTTTAACAATATCGGTAGGTATATACTTGACTTGAGCTTTAGCGTTTTATTTAATTCTTTTTATTATTAAGATTAATTGTTTATTTCCATTCTTAATTTCTTGAAAAGATTACAATACAAGCAAAGTTAAATTTTTCTTTTTGCCATACAATCAGGCTCGTTGGGCTTTGTTGAAAGCTGCTCTTTCTCTCTCTCTCTCTATATATATTTATATATATTTGATTGGACACTCTTGTTTTATTATCTTCTTGGTTGAGTCATCCTCTGCATTTTGGTTTGCCAATTATAAGGGGTTGGTCTACAAGCATTTTCTATCTTGATTATTGCATTTAGACTTTGAGGGCAATATTTAAGCAAATTTCTTTATTTTTATATATACTATAACCCAAAATATAACTCTTTTAAGATCAATGAGAAAGAAATCTACTTTTTCTTCTCGTAAAACAAAAACCGTTGAATTTAAAATATATATAAAAAAAATCTGATCGTTATATTATTTAGGATATATACAACACATAAATATAATTAAAGTATTTGTGTGTTCATTGTATAGATATAAATATTTTATAAATGGGTTTTTAATCACATGAATTCTCAGACACCAAACACAATGTCAACAAATGTCAAAGATTTAAAATATATAAATTCTGGGATAGAAATGAACATATTAAAAGGGAAGTACAAATGAAGGAATGAAATACAGTAACAATAATTGAAATATATACAACCAATTTTCTTGTCTTGAGTCACATGCTTCATTCCAATATAATGGTATAATCAGCCATCCAACGTGGTATTTTCTTCACTCTGGTAGATCGCCTAACTTGGAGTATTTGACTTGCAGCAATATTTTGCACAGCTACAAAAACACTCTGGTTCTCTGATACCGATAAAGGAGAAGTGGGAACGAGAATAGGCTCCAAGGGAGGACACCACCATCTAGGAGGTTTTTCATCATACAAAGCAGTAAGAATTGTAGCTCTTCTAAGAAACTCTGAAACCTCCAAGTAGTAATCCATCACAAAGCCAAATACACCTTCGACTATATATTCGTCGTTCTGTCTAACTTCAATGAGGACTATGTGGATCTATATATATATTCGTAGTCCCTTCAAAGTCGGCGGTTAATTAAATAATTACGATAGTTAATTTTCTTTCCTTATCTTGGGCGGTGATGGATAGGTATGAATCATGAATCATAATTCATTCACCTAATCAAATTATAATCATAATTTTGAATAGTTAAATTTGCTTACCTATCTCACGCTAATTGATGGATTTTATCTGAAGATAAGGATACAAATAATACATTCAATTTAGTTAGAAATATAATTCTTACTTAAGTGCCTACCAAGTAACTTAGTTTTTCATAAATGACTCATTTTAAAAATTGTTAAATTCATCCTTATCCTTTTGAATTCTCAATGGAGTTCAAATTTAATATATTTCTAGCATATATAATTACTTTTTCTGATTTAGCTGATAGCTTCTTCTTGTATCAAAATTTTAAATTTATATGTAATTTACTTATAGTATATACAGGAAATATATATTCCGGGTGAATTAATGTGGTTAAACTAAGAAGTATGTGATTAATGAATATTCATATCTTTGATCACCGATGAAATAGGGAAAGCAAATTTGTTTTGAAATCTACCCTAACTAATTAATCAATTAATTAATTTCTTTTTGATGAGATTAATGGAATCGGAATCTTTGAGAACTTTTGAACAATTAATTTTAAAAAATAAATTTAATAAGACGAAAGTCAAAGCTGCGATTCAGATACTCTAGCTCTGATCAAGCAAGCTGGATGAGTGTAGATTGAGAATTCTTTTATTAAAAAAATAACAGCTAATATTAGGAAAAAAAATTAAAAGCTTACAAGATATAGCTAAGGGATGATTTTGTAAATATGATTTGGACTTCTATTTGATCAGACTCTACATGCAAGTGCTGACTGAAGGGAATGATTCTTTTGATTTATTTAATTTTTTAATAAAATTATAAATTCAAATTATTTATAATTAATTTTATTTAGTAAGAAGAGGGGGCTAAGCCCAAAACACAATGAGAAACCAAAAGAAAACTATCAAACAGAAAACTTAGACATTCAATGAAGCCTTACGAACTCGGATGATTCTTTAGTATTTTTCTCTGTAGTGAGATTTAACTGTTTATTTTAAAATAACTATAAGATCTAATAATTTGTAATTAAAATTAAAAAATAAATTTGATAAATTTTTAAAAATTTATTTGAAGCTACAAATAGTCCATAAACTGGACCTAAATTGCGACTACAATTGGAGGCCATAGGAGTTCCATTTCAGGGGACTTATATCATATCTTAAAATCAAAATTTTATATATTCTTTTTAGGTTATTTCTATTTATATATTTACTTTAGTCTAATTATTTCCGATATGGGGCTTTTCACTCCTAGTTAACCTGAATATATAAGTGTGCTTTTAAGTTTTAAATTGAATGAATTAAAAATTTTTAAATTTTATATACATTATAACTCACATCATATATTAAATAAATAGTAATTTAATTTTAAAAAAGTCTAAAGTGCAAAAAAGTAGTTTCAAATAAATAATAAATAATATTGAATTTTAAAAAAAATTAGCACATGCCTAATGTTTATATGAATTCAGTCATTAAGAAAAAAAAAATTACTTAATAAGAACTTTTTAAACCATAAATGTTATCAACATCACATTATGTTTTAAAATTTGATTTTAAGGCTTCAACATTTGGCAGGATATATGTTAAAAGTCATTTTCAAAGTCTGAACAGGAAATAATTCATATATATATATTTTTATAGTTTTAGGTTATAATGAAAGGTAATATTGTCACTACAAAAGTTTTAGATCATTGTGACCAAATCATTGCGACGGTTAATTTTGATCGTTGCAAAAGTAAGTCATTGCGACGGTCAATATGTGTGTCGCAAAATATGTTAAAAGTCATTTATGTGACCGCCATATATGTAAATATCATAACCTAACGACGATTTCTATAGACCATCGTGAGGTTTTAAAATGGACCACGTGATGGACCTGTGGACGGTCCATAATGGATTGATGGACCTCACGACTGGCCTCTTTGGACTGTTGTAAGGTCTTATAATAGATCATGCTGAAGCGCGGCCCATTACTAATGCAGATATGAAACTTCTGATCTACATTCCATCAAGAGAAACCCATGGTGAGCTGATTCTCTCCTCTGGCAGTCTCTAACCTTCGTGCTGTTAACCGTGTTTGATGTCGTCGCCATAGCATCTCAAACGGTCTCTCTTCTTGCCGGTGGTTGTCTACTCCGTTGGTACATCGCTTTCTTCAACGATTTGGGGGAAGGCTACCATTTTTGTTGCTTGTTGCCAGCGCCCAGCTGCAGCTTGCCGGTTACCACCCGTGCTCGACGCCAACGGCCCCCTACTAATAAGGTTCTCTATATTGCAATTTTTTTATTTTTATAATTTTTGGTAAAAAAATACTTTTTATAAATTTTTTTGTGCTATTGGTTATTTATGGTGTAGGATTTGTTCTTTTGAAATGGATATTTGATTGTTGCTTTATTGAATCTGAAGGAAAACAGGTCTAAATTTTATTTTTCTTAGTTATGTGTGTCATGTTGGATGTAAGCAATATTTATTGTTATGTTATTTAATACGTGTATATTATTAAATAAGATATTGTGGGATTAAAAAACTGTGTAATGGTGGTATTAATAATGCATATAATAATAATGATATGTTGTTATAGTGTTTTTCTTTACCATGTAAGATTAAACTAATTTCCTTACATACAACAAATTGAGATGGATCATAATGAGTTCAAATTGATAGTATATTAATGTTATAGTTGCTTGTATATTGTAGAGATAGTAAGTGCTTCACAATTTAATTTTTCTAGTGAAAAATTAATTGATTTATTTCTTAGATTTTACATTTGATAATGAGAGTGTTGAGGGTAGACTAATATGCTGTTATCTAAAATGTAAGTTTAAGAAATGGTAGACTAGAGATGTTGTGTGTAACCACATAATTGTTAAATCATTCCTACAAGGTTTACTTTCTGGGTAAGGCATAGGGAGAGAGGCAATGATCTACCAGTGAAATTTGTGTCAAAGACACTAGTTAGAGAAAAAAGAGTTTTTAAGGTTGATCTTATTTAAGATATGATTTATGATGTATTTGCTGTTCATCATGACAATGAGATGGGAACAAAGTTGAAGGTCCTCCTCCATCATTTGACCCAATTATGAATGAGGTGGCTAAAGAGTTTTATGAGTTAATTAAGGATGGATAACAAAATCAATATGAAGGTTGTGAGAAGTACTCAAAGATATCATTCTTAGTAAAGTTGTATTATATCAAGTGTTTATGTGGAATAAATGATAAAGTCATGTCTATGATATTAGAGTTCTTGTCATATACCATTGAGTATGCAAAGATTCCCTATTCTTTTTATGAAGCAAAGGAAATCATTAACAAATTGGGTCTTAACCATACAAAAAATTTATGCATATTTTAATAATTGCATGCTGTATTAGGGAAAAGATGTTGGCAAAGATGTATGTAAATAGTGCAACACATTTAGATGGAAACTAAAGAAAAAGGATAAGAAGGTAAAGAACAAGCCAAGTAAAATATTTAGCTACTTTTCATTGAAACCACGATTGCAAAGACCCTTTATGCCCCTTAAAACTACTAAGCACATGAAATGACATGGCATAGAAAATAAGATAGCATGATAAGGCATCCAAGGAATTTTGAGTCATGGAAGAGATTTGATATACTGAATTCTCAATTTGCCTTTGATCCTTGTAATGTATGCCTAGGGTTGGCCATTAATAATTTCAATCCATTTCGCAACTGTAGTACAACCTATAGCGTTTAGCTAGTTGTACTTATACCTTATAACCTACCTCTCTAAATGTGTATGAAATAAAGTTTTTTGCTTCTCTTTATGATTATTCTAGGAAAAAAAGTACTGAGAAATGATATTAATGTTTATCTACAACTGCTCGTAGATGAGTTGAAAGAATTATGGCATGTCCAAGTTGAAACATTTGATACCTTTTCCAATGAGATGTTCAATATGTGTGTAGCTATCATATGGACAGTTAGTGATTTATTAGAGTTGGAACCTTATCTAGGGCTTGGTTAGCTTGTCATTGTTGCAACTTGAAGGGAATAGAAAATAAATGAATATATTTATAGATTTAGAGTAGGAGACTTATATACTTTTCTTAATTATAGAAGCTTATCAAACTCTGTCTGGGATCACTGGTCGAATGAAATACCCATAGTGTATTGGGTCTATCTCAGGTTTTTACAGCTTAAATATCCTCTTGAATACAACTGTAGAATACTTGTAAGTATTTAATTTAAAGCGTCTCAAGTTTCTCTTTTTAATTAATTATATATCATATAATAGTTTAACTTTATATATAAAAAGTTAGATAAGGTTAGGATTTAGTAGTAATTCTTATAATTGCTATTTTATTCTTATTTAATAAGCACCCTTTATGAGTGGACTCAGTATAATATCTTAACATATTTAAACCCTAAATATTATACAATATTCAAACACAACTTTTACTCCACTCCATTTTGTCTTTCTTATAATAAAATTGCATTTTATGGGTCATTGTTATTTTATAAATCCATGACATAAATGTAGAATGACGCGAAGTTAATTTGATGGAAGAGAAAAAAAAGAAATCTCCCAATAACAATAAATGAATAAAAAATCTTGATACTTGAGGATGTTGAAAATAAATTCGGAAAAGATGTAGTTACTGTCGAGAAAGAAGTCCAAATCATATCTACAAATTTAAATCAACCAAAAGCGTCTCTCCCTTCGGTCAACACTTGCATGTAGAGTCTGATCAAATAGAAGTCCAAATCATATTTATAAAATCATCCCTTAGTTATATCTTGTAAGCTTTTAATTTTTTCTTTCTGAATATTAGCTGTTTTTTTTTTTTAAAAAAAAAAATTCTCAATCGACGCCCACCCTGCCTGCTTGATCAGAGCTTGAGTATGTGAATCGCAGTTTTGGCTTTTGTCTTATTAAATATATTTTTTAAAATTAATTGTCCAAAAATTCTCAAAGATTCGGATTCCATTAATCTCGTCAAAAAGAAATAAATTAGATTAATTAATTATGGTGGTTTTCAAAACAAATTTTCTTTCCCTATTTCGTCGGTAGTCAAAGATATGAATATTCATGAATCACATACTTCTTGATTTAACCACATTAATTCACCCGGAACGTATATTTCCTATATATGCTACAAGTAAATTACATATAAATTTAAAATTGTGATACAATGACAAGCTATCAGCCTTCGATAAAATAAAAATAAAATAATTTATTTGTTTAATCAAGCGCGTTTAGTACACTAGCATGGTAAGTCTCATATAGGTGCATTAACAAAATAAATTGATTATAGTTATATCAATATAATAAATCGATAATTATAGTTTCTATATACATCTTATTTTTTATATCTGTATTTATATTTAATTTATACATGGCTAAATTAGGGAAGTAGTATTATATGCTAGAAATATATTAAATTTGAATTCCATTGAGAATTCAAAAGGATTAAAATGAATTTAAAAATTTTTAAAATATGAGTCATTTATGAAAAACTAAATTACTTGGTAGGCACTTAATTAGTCATAAAAATTTTACAATATATAGTTATGCATTAGAAATATTTTAAATTTGGGTTGAGGTGTCATACTACTATGAAATATTAATTAAAATATTTTTTTACAAAAATTTGAATCCCCTTCGTCATCCGTGGGGGGATCCATCCAGTGAATTAATGTGGTTTATCTTAAGTTAGAATTATATTTCTAGCTAAATTGAATGTATTATTCATATCATCAATTAGCGTGAGATAGGCAAGAAAATTTGACTATTCAAAATTATGATTATAATTCGATATGTATCCATGACCACCGAAGATAAGGAAAGAAAATTTGAAGGGACTACGAATATATGTGTATATATATATATATCGACATATTCCAAATTGAAGTCAGACAAAACCATGCATAGGTGTATTTAGCGTTTTGTATGCTTTGTAATGGATCAATTAGACTCTAAGATTTCAGAGGTTTTGAGAAGAGCTGCAATCCTTACTGCTTTGTACGAGAAAGAACTTTCTTTATGGTGGTGCCCTTCCTTGAAGTCTATTGTTGTCCCCACTTCTCCCTCATTAATCTGAGAAACCAAAGTGTTTTTGTTAAAGCTCAACATTTAAGTCATGCACAGTGTTGTAGCTGTGCAAAATATTGCTTCAAGTGATCGGGTACTCCCAATTAGACGATCCAGCAGAATGAAGAGAATACCACCTTGGATGGCTAATTATACCATTGTATTGGAATGAAGCATGTGACTCAGACAAGAGAATTGGTTATATATATTCCGGTTATTGTTACTCTATTTCATCCCTTCATTTGCACTTCCCTTTTAATGTGTTTACTTCTATGCCAGAATTTATGTATTGTAAATACATCTTTGACAAACGTTAACAATGTGTTTGGTGTATGAGAATTCAAATGATTAAAAACTCATTTATAAAATATTTAGATATATACAATGAAAAAAAAAGGCTTCAATTTATGTGTTGTATATATCCTAAATAATATAGCGATCAGATATATTTTTTTATATATTTCAAATTCAACGGTTTTTGTTGTACGAGAAGAAAAAGTAGATTTCTTTCTCAGTGATCCTAAAGGTGATCTACTTTGGGCTATAGTATATTGAAAAATAAATAAATTTGCTTAAATATTGGAATCAAAGCTAATCAAGACAGAAAATGCTTGTAGACCAACCCCTTAGAGTTAGCAAACCGAAATCCAGAGGATGATTCAACCATGAAGATAATAAAATAAGAAAAGAAAATAGTACAGTATATATATATATATATATACACACATATATATCTTTTTTCCTGGCTAGAAGGAGTAATTGAATTAAACAAAAACAGTCTTATAGCATATCCTAAATTCAACGCTAGCAAAGGGGCTTGAAATTGACGCAAGAGTGTTCAATCAATTATATATATACAAAAAAAAAAAACAACTTTCAAGAAAGCCCAACGAGCCAGATTGTATGTCAAAAGGAAAAATTTAACTTTCCATATAGAATTGTTATATATTGAGAAATCTGTTCAAGAAATTAAGAATGAAAATAGACACTCAATCTTAATGACAAAAAGAATTAAATAAAACGCTAAAGCTCAAGTCAAACATATCCTACCGATATTGTTAAAAAAAAAAAAACGTTGGCGAAAATTAATGAAAGAGTTGATCAAATAGGCAAGTCTTGTGTCTAATTCATGATTCATATATATCTTTGACCAACCAAGAATTAGGGAAAGAAAATCTTTCTCCGAACTACCATAATTAATTAATAAACTGTCCCTTAATTGTTTGAAACATCTCCAAGGGGATTACTAATATAAGTTGACACCGGAGAAAATCATACATGATTACAAGTTTCTCTATATTTGTTTAAGGCTTATGAATTATATTTTATAAACTGTGATCTTCCTATTTTGGAATGATTTCATTCTATATAAGTTTGATGTGCTTCAAAAATATAAAACTCTCATTGCTATGTTAATTACAAATTCTAAGAATATTTCTTTTTACATTGTAAAGAATCTTTGAGAATTCTTCAAAAAATACTTTAATAATGCTTTGTTTATGAGTTCATAAATATATATATATATATATATATATATATATATAATAGCCTTTTATTTTATTAATTTTTCAATATAAAATGTTTGGATTTTATTTTATAAATTTATATCTTATTTGTTATATTAATTATACATTATTAATTCAATAATCATATAATTAATATATGTGTGTGTCTATATATATATATATATATATATATATGATATTTATTTTATCTTTATTATTATTTATGCTCTTTATTATATCTAAGAATATCATAATATGAAGACGATTAAAATAATAATTTGACATTTCAAAAATATTTTGACAGAATCTGACATTCCTAACTTTCTTATGGAAATGAATATGGAAGGTGTGGAAAAAAAATGAGAATATTTTAAAAAAGCTTTTAACAAAAGAAATCCCATAAAATACTTTTAACAATCCAAAGAAATTTTACAATCAATGTTTTAATAGGTTGACAAGGTTTAGAAGTTGGATAAAATTTAAATTTGCTCCCTCAAACATTGGATATTTTTTAATTTAGTTTCTTACAGAGTTCTTTTATTAATTTAATCACTTGCTGATAAGATATTTCTTGATTTTTAACCTCACATGTGTATATTTTTCAATTTATTTATTCATAAATAAAATCATTATCAATTTAATCTCTTGCAACATAAGGAATTTCACTACTAAAATTTTTTAATGACAACATTTTAGTCAACACAAAAGACTTTTAGTAGTTATCTAAGAAATATCATTGCTAAAATGCTTTTGGTGACAACATATTGGGTAACCACAAATAAGTTGTTGCCACTAAAGGTTGTCATATCTAACCTTCCATTGGAAGTGTGAAAAAGAGAGTGAATTGATTTTCAAAACAATTCATTAGTGTTGTCACCAAAATTTTTAAAGGAAAACTTTGGAAAATCATTTATAAAATAGATGTGGGTTTGAGAATCTATTTAAGTGCGGGAAAGGTGCTAGGCACCCTACAACACCTGTTCATAAGGACGGTTGCCCTAAACTAGCAAAGTGAAGTTGATGTGATATGACCTTAAACTTCTTTTGATTGCCCTTACTAACATTTAGGCACATGAAATGGAGAAAACTAAGCAACAACAATAAATATAAACAAATAGATATTTACAAATGACATACTTGACCTAGGATGAAAGTCTAAACCTTATGTTCCCAATAATAGGGATCAAAGTCAATATAGTTCCACTGAAATACAAGGCAATTAGCTTGTGGTTTTATATTTTGTGAAAAAACTAGGAGAGCTAAAATTGAACAAATTTTTGTAAACAAAATAGGCTTGAAATTCAATTAGTGTGTTTTAATTTATAAAATCAATTTAATATAATGATTTTACTCCTTTCATTTTCTCTTTTTAATTTTTTTGGATTTTTGGATTTTATTTTAATTTTGAAAGTGAAATTATAATGAAAAAGTATTTTTGGGATTTCTTTTAATTATAAATAATGGGTAAAATAAACCTTTTTTTTTTTTGGACTTGTTCCACCGTTTTATTTTTGAAAACAATATATATTAGCTTTTAAAACTTAAGGAGATTAAGGATCTAGCATAGCCTTTACTGGTAAATTTTCAAGTACCTGAGGAGATTAATGATCTCACGTGGCAATCTAAAATGCAAAAAAAATTATTTGTGATTTTATTTCTATTTTTGGGAAAAGAACAAGACTGACGAAATTGAATTGGTTTTTGTGAACAAGACAAATTTGAAATTTGGTTGGCATGTTTCAATTCACAAAATCAAGGTAATCTCACTCCTTTGCTCTCTTCATTTTCTCTTTTTAAATTTTTAGATTTTTTGAATTTGGATTTTTATTTCAATTTGAAAGTGATACGAAATCATGATGGAACAGGATTTTTATGATTTTTTTTTGAACTTGTGATTTAGATTTTTTTTAATGAAATAAGGATTTTTTATTGATTTTGAAAAGGGGATCAAACTACAAAAGGAAGTAATTTATTGCATTCCCATAGTAGGATTTTTTGAAAATAAATTTTTTTATTTTTGTGATTGTTGATTTTATGTTTTTTTTTTTAATTTTTAGAATTAGAATTTTTCTTTTAATTTTCAAAGGGAAATGAAATCATGGGGTAAATATTTCAATTTTTTTATTTTTGAATTGAGAAATCTTTTTACTTTTTCAAGGTTTGAAATTGGATGTGAACTTTCAAAGTTTACAAAGACTAAAAGCCCCTCACATAACTTCTACCAATTAACTCTTTATATATATCAAGAGTCTAATAATATCACACAAAAACTTAAATAAATAAATAGAAGGCAAAAGAATTTTCTTTGAATTAAATTGTTTTTTATTTACTTATTTATTTGTTTACTTATTATAAAAGAATTACATCTTAATTTTTAAAGTCTAAAAAAACTAAAAATCTCACGCGATCTTCCTATATTGTCAGATGTGACAAGAATTTCTCATGGCAATGTTTAAAAAATAATAAAAAAATGCACTATATGGAGTGGATGTGGGTCCACGTCATTCATGTGGATTTAAAGTGTATATTCATGGATCATGGAACAAAAGTCAATATGGAAGGAAAGGAATTCCCTTGCTCGTCTTCATGTGCCTTAGCTTCCAACTTCTTTTTCTGACAATTTAATTAGATGGATCACTAATATGCCGAGAGCACGTTGATATCAACAAGTCCAAACAAATATCATTAACCAACAAACCCTTAATTCACCCGCCACGTATTACTTCCAATTTTTGTTTTTATAAATAATTGTGAGCACACAATACTTGGTAAAACGTGATTATACCAATCATAAGGAAAATGTAGGAACTAACTGAAGAATGAAGGTAATGCTAGAGACGCAAAGGAAGAGGAGATAAATATAGAAACCAAATTAGAAAAAATATGTTTGTGATTGATGCTTTTATGTTTATTCATTTTAAGAATTATAATTTTTACTTTAATTTTCAAAGGGAAATGAAATCATGGGGAAGATATTTTAGAATTTTATTTTCAAACTGAGAAATCTTTTTACTTTTACAAGGTTTGAAATTGGACATGAACTTTCAAAGTCTACGAAAACTAATAATCCCACATGACTTTTACTGGTTAACTCTTTATATGCCTGAATAGTCTAATAATATCATATAACCACTTAAAAATAAATAAATAAATAAAAGCCAAAACAAATCCTTTTTGTGAATTCAATTGCTTTTTATTTACTTATTTATTTGTTTACTTATTATAAAAGAATTATGCACCAATTTTCAAAGCCTCAAAAGACTGGAAGTCTCATACGACCTCTACTTGGTAATTCTCAAGTGTCTATTGAAATATATGATCTCACATGACAACTTAAAGAATGGAATGTAATAAAATATGATGTAAATAAATAAAAAGGTTAAAATAAAATAATATGTTATGTGAACTACAAAAAACAAAGATATAACAAAAATAAATAAATAAACAAATGAAACAACACATGAGAGGCATGAGGAAAAGAAAAAGGAATAAAATGAAAGTGAAACAATGTGGTACGTGAGGTGGATTAGGAAGAATATAAAACAAGGATGAGATGAGGCTAACGAAAAAAAATTAAAAATAAACCATAAAATAGATATAATGGAAGACAAGACTGGTCACTTCTAGACTTGATCATCAGACCGAACTTTTAAAAATCAGACTTGAATTCAAGCACAAAAAATGCCCAACTCATATTTTAATCAGGCTTTTATCATATTTTTTTGGACCAGGCCTATCGGGCTAACTAGACTTTTTAAAGAAATGTCAAGTTTGTTACTTAATATTTGAGATAAATAACATAAATAATTATTACTATTACATGTAAGATTATATATAGAGAAGTTGTAAATACAAATGAGTTGTTGTATTGACATAAATCCTTTAAATTAGAGGTATTAGTTTTTATTTCTTTAACAAAATATCGCATTATATTAAGTTTTATTTTATATAACAAGTTTTACTAATTAAAAAGTATTTATTATTCAGGCTTTTCGAGCTCGAGTTGAGCTTTAGAAAAAGCCCGAACCCGACATATTTTACAAATCTTTTTTATTCAGGCTTTTTTTGTTCAATTTTGTTTTTATCAAATTTATCGAGTCAGGCCAACTTTTTAAATTATGATCAGAACTAGTCACTATGATATTGTATATATTTGACAAGAGCACCCATGTTAATCATAAATGTTTCTTCTTTTTCTATTAAAAAAAAAGTAACATCAACATCAAAATATGCCAATCCTATCCATGCTTCATTCACATGACTCACTGTTATATGTAAAATTCAAAATCCCCTCATTCATGGACCAATCGCTAAGTAAACAAAAAGATAAAAAAAAAACATAGGGTTTTCTTATTTTAGCTAAAGCATATTTAGACATTAACAAGTTTCTCTTTCACACTTTAGTCCCATTGTTTAAGACTAAACTGCAAAGCTTATGAAAAAACTAAGAAACAGAAACAAAATACCCCAAACTGAATCAATTGATATCAAGGGCAAAAAACAACGTACTAGAATATACCCTTTCTTTCGTGCTTTTTCTTCTACTCTCTCAGCCTCTCATGGATCTCTTTCTTTCTTGTCCCCAAAGCCCTTTAAACTCTCCTCTCTCTTGTTCTCTTCCTTCTTTCTCACATATAAATTCTTCTACTCAAGTTCCTTGTCTTTTTTGTGATAAATATGCTTGGTTCTTCAGCACAAAAAATAGGGACATGTTCTTCATCTCTCCTCCATCGTGTTTTTGATGTTTGGAGAATTTTAGGTGATTATAATGAACATAAACAATAATCAAAGAAAAAGAAAACTTATCTGGAATGTAGATTCATTGTAGCCATAAATTTGTAGTAGAAATAGCAACCTACATTGCCCAAGCCTTTTGTACATAAAAGTTAGAGAGTTCAAAGTGAGAGAGAAATATTTGATAAGCCAAAAGTTGTTCTCATGAGTCCTCAGAAAAGTTAAGAAGTTACTTTACGTTTAGAGTACTTATTTTTTTATTTAATAAAAAAAATGGTAACTTCCCACCTTTCTCTCAATTGCTCAGAACTACTCAGATTTTAAAATTGAATATGCTTATGGAATATTCCTCTTATCTTTTTGTCAGTAATATAATAGGATAATTACTTATAAGACTTAAACTGCAAGTTAGGGCCTCTACCTAATAGACTTATGGGTAATCCAACATATCACTGATTACCCACAAATAACTCAAACCCAATCCATTCCTGGTTTATATATCTAAATTTAATTGCTTAACTAATTAATTAACCAAAATAATTGACCCAATAATAAATTAATACCAATCCACATTATTTTAATATATTTCAAAAAATTAATTCAACAATCTCCTACTTCAATGGTATCGATTGATTATTAGACAACTAATTAAACAAAAATCAATTAAAATTAAGCAACTAAAATATACATAATAACCATACAAAGTTTAGAAATAAAACATTGAAATATCATTGAATCTGATAAGGAAACAAATGATATAATTATAATGTGAGGTTAATTCTAAACTGAATGGATATTTAAGATGTCAAATTATCAAAAAAGTCCCTTAAGGACTCAACTCATACTCCTACTAGACTAAGGCAACATTAAAGATTGAATAAGACCTATATGAGCTACTATGGGTGGCCTTTGGTCAACCGATTTACAAGCAAATGTTCACCAAAGATGTAAACCACATAAGTTTGATATAAAGAGACTATTCAAAAATGAAATAATGAATCAAGAACATTGAATTCGATAGAGAAAATAATGTTATAAATGCCAGTAAAGTTTCAATTCTGAATTATATCCAAAATTTTTGGCACAACTAAGAACATTGAACCAGATTAGGAAACAAATGTTATGGATGTCAGAAATATATCAAAGTGTCTCTCAAGAACACAATTCAGACTTGTACTAAACCACGACCACATGATTTTAAAAATTACCCAAGAGTAATAAGTTTTCAAAACTCTAATGGGTAAATTTTTAGTAAATAGATCACCCAAATGTTCAATATGAGTATAAGATTAACTATTCTTCTCTCTTCAATGAACAAGAATTAAGAAAAAAAATATTTAACGGAATAAAATTCTTGAAATTTTGAGAGAAGCCCATCATAGAGTCATTGTCGCAACGAAAATGGTTAAGGCTCAAAATATGTGCACAACAAAAGTTCATTACTTTAACCACATTCCTTGACAAATGGCCATCATAAAACAAGCAACACACTTTTCACTCTTATATATGAGGTAGCCATATGTGTTGAGCCTATTTGCTGAGAAACAAAGGTTTTGATGATAACAACACAAGAAGAAAAGTTTTCCTATGTAACACTTAGGTTCTAGATGATTTTAATGTTTAATCATGTATTAGGAACCTTTGTAATTGATTTTAAGCTTATAAGGATCAATTAAAATGAATGTATAATTAATCCCAAGTCTTAAAGGTTGAGAAAAGCTAATTCGGGAGTTTTTAGTCAATGAACAGTCGACTGACCACTAGCTAGCAGTCAACTGGTCACCTGTTGAGAAGCCTCCAGTCTGCTGCCAACTTGAAAATTGATCAACTGGGCACTCTCTGGAAGTGAATAGTTAACTGGTCATACACTAGTAGTCGACTGGTCACCTTTTTGGACGAGACCAGTTAGTTTCTAGCTCAAGCCTGATTAACTGGGAGCTCTCAAGAAGCCAGCAGTCGACTGGCCACTATGAGCAGTTGACTAGTCACCTCCTAGATCAAGTATTAGTCAATTGCCAGCCTTAAGACTATCGATTGGGAGCTCTCTATGAATAACCAGTCGACTGTCGGGGTTCAGAAACTAAAAATTGTGAGAGGGAATAAATGAGCAATTGATTGGTCAGTGTTGAATAGTCGATTAGTCAGTATTTGACAAACTATTGCAGATCTATAATGGCTATATTTTGAATTATCTTATTTTCCACTTACTCCTAATGGATCTATTGGGCTTCAATCCATATAAACTTAATTTGCAACCTCTAAAACATCAAGAAAAACACTAAAGAGTGCTTATATCAGTTGTTTTCACATTCTTTTCAGTTTATTATCATATTAGTACTCATTGTAACATATACTCTGTTTCAGATATTTACTTGATTGTAGAAAATATTTTCTTTTAAGAAAGAGTCTTAATGAGGTTCCTTAAAATAGTCAACTAGGAGAGAGCTTGGTTTCAGGGGAAGTATATCCCTAAGAGTGAGAATTCAAGGAAGTTAGTTCCTTGAAGGTGTCAAGATGTGAGGCTTGGGAATTGGAAAAAGGTTTTCCTAGAGTTTGTATTGATACTTTGAGATAGTGAAAAATCCCAAGAGGTTGCTTGTGAATTAGACGTAGGCTTGGGTAAAAGCTAAACTAGAATAAATCGCTCTGCTAATACTCCTCTTCTTACTTCTTTACATTCTGCACATTTTTTTATTCTGTTGCTTTTTCTCTTTAAAGGAGCTTTTTAGTTTAAATTTTTATAAAACTCAATTCACCCCCTTTTTGGGTTCCAACCTTGCTTAACAATTGGTATCAGAGTTTGGGCTCTTGATTTAAAGACTTAACCATCTCAAGAGTATAAATGGCTGGATACGGTGATAATGTTTTACTGGAAGGATTAGGCTCTCCATTATAAAACCCCCTGGTTTCAATGGTGAAAATTTCAACTACTGGAAACTTAGGATGAAACTTTTCTTTGAAGCTGTTGACATTGACCTTTGGGATGTTATTGAGGAAGGTCCTTATGTGCCTATGAAAGAGGAAGAAGGCAAGACCATACTTAAACCCAATATGAATGGAATGAGATAGATAGAAGAAAAGTTTTATTAAATAATAAAGTCAAACTTATTCTTACTAGTGCACTTAGTCAAGAAGAATATTTCAGAGTTTCAAATTGTGAAAGAGCAAAAGAAATATGGGAGGCATTAGAAATAACTCATGAGGGAACTTCAGGAGTAAAAGAGTGCAGGATTCATAATCTTACCCAACAATATAAATTATTCAAAATGAATCCTAGAAAAAACATTGAAGAAATGCAAATCCATTTTACTTACATTGTGAATCATTTGGCAGCTTTAGGGAAGACATACTCACAAATAGATTAAGTTTACAAGATCATGAAAGCTCTCCCTATGGAATGGTAGCCTAAGGTGATAGTAATTGAAGAAGTTAAAGGTCCATTGGTAAAATCAATTGCTGCACTCTTTGGAAATCTTCAAGAACATGAGCCAAGGTTGAAGTAGCTTCTTAAATAGTAAGATAAGAAAAAGAAGGGGCTTGCTCTCAGAGCTTCATCATTAATACATCCAATGAAGAAGAATGTGATGATGATTCTCTGGATGAAATTGATGAAGAAACTTTTGGTCTCTTTGTTAAAAAGTTTAGGAGATTCTTCAGTAATAAAAGAATGAGTGGAAGAAGACCAATAAGAAGAAATCAAGAAACTAAAAAGCTTCCTATTTGCTATTAATGTAGAAAACCTGGGCATATCAAATGGGAGTGCTCACAGTTTCTAAAGAAACAAGACAACTCTGAGAAGAAGAAAAGGAAAGAAAATAATAAAGCCTATTTATCAGTTGCTTGGGGAGAAAGTGATGATGATCCTAAGGATGATGATGAAGAAGCCAATCTTTGCCTTATGGCAAAAGAAGATGAGCTAAGTTCTCTTCCTTTATATGAAGAATTACAAGATGCCTTTGATGATTTGCATGCTGAATTTTTTAGGTCAGCAAAAGCCTTAAAGTTTTTAAAGAAGAAAATTCTATTTTTAGAAGAAGAGTTAGAGAAAAAGAAAAAACAAAATAACTCTATATTTCAAACAAAAGATTCTTTTGAAAAATACATTGTGAAATTAGAAGATGACTACACTAATCTAAAAAATGAACATATTGCTTTTAAAAAATCCTCTTGTAATTATGAAACTCTACAAAAGGAAAATAATGATTTGATATGTACTTTTGCTAAATTTACTAAAGGAGAAGATAAATTGAATATCTTACTCGGTAAACAAAGATGCATGATTAATAAAGCTAGTATAGGGTATAATCATAAGAAGAAAAAAAAATGTTATAAGAATTTCTTTGTTCCTATTGTCATGACTAACACCCCATTTATCACCTGTTATTACTGTGGCAAGAAAGGGTATGTCTCATATTCTTCTCCTTACAAAGATGATAAAGTTCTACAAGGCAAGAAAATCTAGGTTCCTAAGGGAACTACTAACATTTAAGAAGCTAACAAAATTTGAGAACCTAAAAATGAAACTTAACATTCTTGTAGGTGTGTTTGAAAGCAACTGGAACAAAATGGTAGTTGGATAGTGGGTGCTCCAAACATATAATTGGAGACAAATGCAACTTTATCTCTCTTCAACCAAAGAATGGAGGGAATGTTACATTTAGAGGCAATGGACATGGGAGAATCTTTGGTATTGGAAAAGTTGGTAAGTGTTCTTCCACCACTATTGATAATGTGCTTCTTGTTGAAGGATTGAATCATAATCTTTTGAGCATTACTCAATTATGTGATAAAAACAATAGAGTTGTATTTGATTCAAAACACTATTTAGTTGAAAATTTGAATGAAAAGGAAATTATACTGACAAGATATAGAATTAACAATGTATATGTCATTGATCTGGATAATGTTCCTACTGCAAACTCAAAATGTTTGATAAGTTTAAATGATGATAGTTGGTTATGGTATAGAAGGCTTGCCCGTACTAGTATGAGTTTATTAGGGAAACTTGCTAAAAGAGACTTAGTTGTTGGAATGCCTAAGTTGAAATTTGATAAAAACAAACTTTGTGATGCATGCCAAAAGGGAAAACAAGTTAAAAGCTCATTTAAGGCAAAAGGAATAATCTCCATAACTATACCACTACATTTACTACACATGGATTTGTTTGGACCATTTAGGACTATCAATCTTGGTGGAAATTATTTTGTCTTAGTAATAGTGGATGATTTTAGCTTATACACATGGACACTCCTTTTATCTCACAAAGATTAAGCCTTCAAAGCTTTGCTGAAGTTAGCCAAATTTATTCAAAATGAGCAAAGCATGACTATTGTGATGATAAGGAGTGATTATGGTGGAGAATTCAAGAATAACTTATTTATGGAATTCTGTGATAACAATGGTATTAAGCACAATTTTTCTACACCAAGAACTCCTTAGAAAAATAGAGTAGTTGAAAGGAAAAATAAAACTTTAGAAGAAATGGCTAGAACCATGTTAAATGAAAGAAATCTTCCTAAATATTTCCAGGCTGTTGCAGTGAACACTGCTTGCTATGTAATGAATAGAGCCATTATAGGCCTATACTGAAAAAGACTCCATATGAGCTATACATAGGTAGAAAATTAAATATTTCTCATATGCATGTATTTGAATGTAAATGTTTTGAGCTGAATAATGGAAAAGATAACTTAGGAAAATTTGATGCCAAGTTAGATGAGGCAATCTACCTAGGATATTTAAATTCTAGCAAAGCTTATAAAGTGTATAATAAAAGAACTATGACAGTAGAAAAATATATTCATGTGAATTTTGATGAATCTGACTCTTATGAGCCAAGAAAGTTATCATCTGATGATGATGTTGCAGTGAAATTAAGTGATCACACAATAAAAGATAAACAAACAACTCAAGAAAAGAGGATGAGAGCAAATCCATCAAGATAAAGAACAATCCTCCTTAGATGAATCTGATCAAGTAAAAGAAAAAGTCAGCAATGAGTTACCAAAGGCATGAAACCTCAAAAAGGATCATCCACCTGAACAAATAATTGGAGAAGTCACCAAAGGGGTAACAACTTGAAACTCTCTGAGAAATATTTGTAATCATCAAGCCTTCTTATCTCAAATAAAACCTAATGGAATTGATGATGCATTAAAAGATGAATATTATGTTCTAGCATTGCAAGAAGAATTAAATTAATTTAAAAGAAGTCAAGTATGGAAACTTGTTCTTAAACCCAATGATCATCCTATAATTGGAACTAAATGGGTGTTTAGGAATAAGCTTGAAGAGTTTGGAATTGTTACCATAAATAAGGCTAGATTGGTTACAAAGAGTTACACTCAAGAAGAAGGTATTGATTATGATGAAACCTTTGTGCCATTAGTTAAATTAGAAGTTATTTGTATGCTACTAGCCTTTGTATGCATAAATAATTTTAAGTTATATCAAATGGATGTCAAGAGTGTCTTCCTTATTGGATACATAATGAAAGAAGTTTATGTAGAACAACCTAAAGGTTTTTAAGATCAAAATCTTCCAAATCATGTATTCAAATTAAGGAAAGCATTATATGATCTTAAGCAAGCCCCTAGAGTATAGTATGAAAGATTAAGTACTTTTCTCATTGAAAATAATTTCTCTAAAGGCAAGGTTGATACAACATTATTCTTTAAAAAAAAAAAGGCATGATATATTATTTGTTCAAATTTATGTGGATGATATTATATTTGGTACACTAATGAAAAGCTGTGTAAGGAATTTGCTAACATGATGAAAAAAGAATTTGAAATGTCCATGATGGGTGAACTCACATTCTTTTTAGGTCTTCAAGTCAAACAAGAAGTAAATGGAACCTTCATAAATAAGTAAAAATATGTTAAGGAATTGCTTAAGAAGTTTGGACTTGAAAATGTAAAACCAAAAGACACTCCTATGGGGTTAACTGTCAAAATGGATGATGATGATAAAGGGAAACTATATTACATCACAAAGTATATAAGTAAGATTGGATCCCTTTTATATTTGACTACAAATAGACCTGACATTGTGTTTAGTGTATGTATTTATGCTAGACTTCAAACTTGTCCTAAAGAATCTCATTACTTAGCAGTAAAAAGAATCTTTAGATATATTGCTGGCACAATACATATAAGTCTGTGGTATCTGATAGGATCAACCAACACCTTAGTAAGATATTTAGATGCTAATTTTGTTGGTTGAAAAAATGATAGAAAAAGTATAAGTGAAACATGCCAATTCTTTAGAAATTTTCTTATTTTTTGGTATAGTAAGAAACAAATTAGTATAGCATTATCCACTGCAGAAGCTGAATATATTGCTGCTGGTAGTTGTTATGCTTAAATTCTTTGGATGAAACAACAATTAGAGATCTTGGTGTATATCTTAAAGAGATCCCTATTAAGTATGACAATACCAGTGCAATAAATCTTACCAAGAACCCAATCATGCATTCAAGGTATAAACATATTGAAATCAGACATCATTTCATAAGGGACCATATTTAAAAGAAAGATATCAATCTAAAATTTGTCAAAACTGAATTTCAACTTGCTGATATCTTTACAAAACCTTTTTTTATTGAATGATTTTGTTTTATAAGAGGTGAGCTTGGAATGGTTAATCCAAATGAATTATATAGACTTAAATTATTTTGCCATTTGCTGATCAAAATCATTATTGACTTAACCATTAAAGTGTTTACTTAATTATTTTGTAGGAGGCTTTGAATCCTTGAAGTGTTTTACTTGTTCACTATATTGTTTGAATGAATTTTTGTGCTTAGAAAAGTTATTAAGTGATAAATTCTTTAGAAAACTAGAAATTTGGCCTTAAAAATTCAAATTAGTCATATTTTTAAGTGACCAATTGATTGCCAAGATATGACTAGTTGACTGGTAGAGGTTAAAGAAGTGACTAGCTATTCAAGATGAGAGGAACAGCTGACTGATGGCATTTTGCAAGGGAACAGTCGATTGCCAACAAGTGGCCAGTCGACTAGACACATTAAGAGGGGCCGACACTTAACTGATTATAGCTAAACAGTCAATTGGTCAAGGGCAGAAAGCAATACTGAACAAAAATAGGTGTGAATAGTCAACTACTTATAGTGACCTGTCGATTGGTTAATGACAAATATCGCTATTTAAGGAAGTCAAACCCTAAAAACTTGCCATTTTTCCTATTTTCTCTGGCTGATTGCTCTTCCTCTCTCTTGCCCTTTACTTTGCCACCCAAATCTCCATAAAATCTCTAAGATTCTATTTCCAAATTGATTCAAATCACTATTTAATCTCAAAATCCTAGGGTTTCCATCGATTAAAAAGGGTTTTTTGGCATTCTTTCATCTCATCTAAATTCTTGGCCTCCTTTCTTGATTCTTTGCCTCCAAATCTTCATCCTTGCCTCTCAAAGATCAAGAATGGCTTAAAGACTAGCTCCAAAATGTGTAAGAAACAAGAATGTGACTAGTGGCTCATCCTCTTCTATTCTTTTGCCACTCTTCTCTTCAAAGGCTTAAGAGACTTCCTTTATTGAGAACTTTCAACAGAGGGGAGTCTTCCTAATAGGTATGTCCATCTTCCTTTCTTGCAAGAAGAAGGATTTAGGATATATGATCTTTTGGAAAATGTTGGGCTGAATTTTCTTCTAAATATTAAGTTGAATTATAGCCCCAAAGTCATTAGGACTTTTTGCTTTAATCTCTCATACAATCCCATTACTTATTTGATTACTATTGAGGATAAAGGTTTTAGGCTTACATTTAGTGAAGAAACTTTGACAAACATTTCCAACCTTCCCTTTCCTGCTAGTTTTTATTTTACTGACCATCTCAATTCATTGAAGATTGTGAATGAGTAAAATAAATTGGAAATCATGAATCGAATAAGTGAGAATATCATTTACAACCCAAACACTCCTATCTATGTCAATGAGCTTTCCTTGGAAAATCAGTTGCTGCACTACACCATCGCTCACTGCCTAATTAATAAGTCTGGCAATTTTGCATACCTCAGTAAGCCTGAGATGTTCATGATGAAGTGCCTCTTGGATGGGGATAGGTTCAAGCTTTTGTGGCTCATCACTCAGAGAATGGCAGCCTATAAGAAGAAGAAGTCATCTCCCTTATCATATGCTGCTATTATTGCCACCATTATCTGACACTATGACATCTCGCCATTAAAGGATAATGTGGAATCTTCTCTATAGATTGGGTAGAATAATCTTCAGTGGATGAGGTTCATTAATACCTCTCAGGGGTAATGGGTTAGGAAAGTCCAATGGGTCTCTCAGCCATATCCTCCACCAACTGCTAATATTCCTCCTTCAGCTTTTCCACATGCAGGACACACTGAGGAGGGTCTATCCTTTCACATGCCATCACCTACTACTCCTATGCCTCCATCGCCTCATGCTTACACCTAAGTCCATTATCATTCTAGAGCCCATTCTTTTGGCTAAGATTTGGGCTCTTCATCAGAAGATGGACATTTTTAGCCTCTAGATTTAGACTCTTCAGGAGATCATGGAAGATGTTAATCCTTGCTTGAAGCACATTGAGTCCTACCATGAGTAGAGTCTTGAATTTTAGAGAGCTTAGGACATAGGATTTCGGTTATCTTCCTCTTTTTTTGATATGACAAAGGGGGAGAGAAAAGTAGGCTTTAGGCTTTATGCACTTGATTTGATTTTGTTTGACATTAGGATTTAATTTTTCTTTATGTTACCTTGTTTAGTTTTTCTGCTTGAACTTAGTTTGCTAAATTGGAATTCTGTCATGCTTTTGAATGAAAGTAGCTATATGATTACAAATGTTGTTGATATCATTCACTATGTAAACAACAAGGTTATGAGAAATCAAAGTTAAATCATTAAAACTTTCACAAAATTAAAAGACATTATGTTGGAAACCTTTCTTTGTGAAGAAGTAACATTTGCATGGTTGTCATCATAAAAAAAGGGGAGATTGTTGAGCCTATTCACTGAGAAACAAAGGTTTTGATGATAACAACACAAGAAGAAAAGTTTTCCTATGTAACACTTAGATTCTAGATGATTTTAATGTTTAATCATGTATTAAGAACCTTTGTAAATGGTATTGAGCTAATAGGGATCAATTAAAATGAATGTATAATCAATCTCAGGTCTTAAAGGTTGAGAAAAACTTATTTGAGAGTTTTTTATTATTGAATAGTCAACTGGCCACTAGCCAGTAGTTGATTAGTCACCTACTGATAAGCCCTTAGTCTATTATCAACTTGGAAACTGATAAACTGGGCACTCTCTATATGTTAACAGTCGACTGGTCACCTTCTTGGATTAGAACAGTCAGTTGCCAGCTCAAGCCTGATCAATTGGGAGCTCTTTGGAAACCAGTAGTTGACTAGCCACTACTAGCAATCGACTGGTCACCTTTTAGATCAACCATTAGTCAACTGTCAGCCTTGAGACCATTGACTATGAGCTCTTTGTGAGTGACTAGTCGACTAGTCCAAAGTGAGCAATTGACTATCGAGGTCCAAAAATTCAAAATTGTGAAAGGGAATAAAGGAGTAATTGACTAGTCAGTGGTGAACATTTGACTTGTCAGTGACAGACAAGCTATAATATTGTTTTCGAGGCCCTAGATCTTCAAAAGTGGTGAACATTTCTCAAGTCAAAGTGGTGAACATTTCTCAAGTCAAAATACCTCAGTTATATATTGTTTTCGAGGCCCTAGATCTTCAAAAAATTTTAAAACTCCTATTTCCAAGGGTTAAAAATTTCTGAAAACATCACCAAAAATTAGAACAAGGTGTATGGAGCAGAATTGTGGAGGTTTGGGGTTCAGGTGACTGGCGCGTGATATACACGCACCATTACGCTCTGTTGGTGCGCATGGACTTTGCCCATGCGTATCATCTTCAACTACTAGGAGGTCGACGACCTGTTTCTGTTTAGAATTTGACCCGACCAAAACCAAGGTCTCAGGGAGTGATATCAGTGTCGTTTTGTTCATCTTTAAGTGATCTATATCACCCCCCTCTAATAATTTCCACAAACGTTGTAGTATTGGAGAGAAATTTTGTTTAAAACCTATGGTTTTTTTTTGCTAGGTTGCATCAATGGAGGATGTGCCTATTTTCACTAATTTTGGGCTTTGAAATATGTCATTTTACTTAAAATTTCTTAAGGAGTAAAACCCCTAATCACATTTGGTCAAATTCAATCTACATACCAAGTAATTTAGCTAAAAAAAAAAATTTGAACCTAAGCTCTAAGGGTCAGCCATCTCATCTTAGTTCTAGGTACACAATGGGCATCATCTTGTTCGAAATTCTCTTATCTATGAAAGGCCTAACTTTGTTTTCAGAAGTTCTCTAAGAATTGTGATGAATTTTATTCGAAAAATAATCTAGATTTAACCTTGTTTTACACACATATTGGGACTGAGGAAGCAAAGCAGGAATTCTAATCAAGGCACATACAGAAATTATGATAACAAATTCATTGAATCTAGAGCTCTGATACCAATTGTTGGAGAATTTTGGGAGATTATAATGAACACAAATAATAATCAATGAGAAAGAAAACTTATCTAGAATATAGATTCATTGTAGCCATAAATTTGCAGTAGAGATAGCAACTTACATTCCCAAGCCTTTTGCACATAAAATTCAGAGAGTTCAAAGAGAGAAATATTTGATAAGCTAAAAATTGTTCACATGAGTTTTCAGAAAAGTGGAGAAGTTACTTCACATTCAGAGTGCTTTTTTTATTTAAAAAAAAAATGGTAACTTCCCATCTTTCTCTCAACTACTTAGATTTTAAAATTGAATATACTTATAGAATATTCCTCTTATCTTTTACTCAGTAATACAATAGGATAATTACTTATGAGACTTGGGCTGTAGGTTGCGGCCTCTACTCAATGGGCTTGTGGGTAATCCAACCCATCACTGATTACTCACAAATAACTCTGACATAATCCATTCCTGGTTTATATATCTAAATTTAATTGCTTAATTGATTAACCAAAATAATTGACCTAATAATAAATTAATATATTCCACATTATTTTAATATATTTCAAAAAATTAATTCAACATCTGATTCTCACCTTCATCTTCTCAGTTTTTTCTCTTTCTTTCTCCTTCCTTTTTGCTTCACCCCCTCTCCTTTTTCTCTAGAGCCCTCTTAATGTCTCCTTCAAGGTTCTCTTCTATGCATATGATATGTGGTCCCTTGCTTTCTTGACCGAAATGGATGAAAAACCAACCAAGTAGTAAATAGGCCTGTGCCTTATACAATTTCAATTGCTTCTTTTTTATTTTCTGACTCACATGACCTTGTCCAGCTCACTCCAGCTTTTTGTGCCCCTAAATGTATGGCCTCCCACTCTTTTCTTTCCTCTGTATTTCCCCTCTTTCATTTTTTCTTTTATTTTTCCTTTCTTTTTGCCATCTCTTCAATTTGGATTTTTTTTACTTCTTGTTTCTTTTTTGTTTAAATTGTAAGATAGGTGAATTTATTTTCATTTCCCCCTTTTTTCAATTTTATTTCTGTTATTTGTTTGCTTTATGTTCTCCTTATTTTTTTTTCTTTTTTTTTTTGAATTTTTCTTTTTTTTTCTTCTTTAGTATTTTATTTTTATTATTTTGAAATATGGGATTAAGTGTTCACAAAAGTCATTAGTAATAGCGTTGTGGGTTGTCACTAAAGACCTTCAATGGCCACTATACTTAAGTCACCTCTAAATATCTTTTGTGACATCTAAAATGTTGCCAATCAAAATTTTTGATAGCGACTTTTCTTGTAATAAATATAGTGTTAGTTATGAATTTTTGTAAAAGCTCATAAATGTCGTTGTTGAAAACATACTTTTTGCGATGAAATTTTAAAGTCACCATTGGAAATCATTACTAAAAATGGTTTTTTGGTAGTGAATAATATTCTTTATATTTTTTAAATTTAACATATTTTTAAGGTATTATTGATGACAATTTTTATTTGTGAGGGATTAAAATGAAAATTTTTTGTATTTAGTGAATCATATTGAAAAATATTTAAAAATGACTAAATTAATATATATATATATATATGTAAATAAAAGTATGTTTTATATATATATATATATATATATATATATTTTTTTTTCTGGTTAAATTAAAGCTATACTTCTTTAGAATTTAGTGCCTAAGCGAACACCAAAGACACCGTATGTAACTCCTAGATAGAAGTCTAGTTACATCTAGTGTAGCCTATCCCAACTAGGTGGTTTTCAATATAGGACCAACTCTATTAGAATTAGTTAAGGTCAATAACATTATAATATAATTTACCATATGCATGCCTAGATTAATGTTACTCTATGTCCTAATGTCCAAAATAATATATATATATATATATATATATTTCTTCCAAATTATTTGAAGTGTAAATATGATAAATTTTTAAGGTTCAAATTAATCTGTAGCTGTCCAAAAATATTAATCCGAAATATTACCGAGTTTATGCGTCAAAAGATTAATAATGAAAATTTCCCATATTGAACGTCCCAAACCTAACATGATAATGACAAAGTTTATTAGTAAACTGCTTTTAAATTTTATTTTTTAAAAGAGATGAAGAAAGGCAATTTCGCACTACCTTCCTCGTGCCACTTACAAGAGCAGTTCTAATATTGGTCTTCGTTTGTCCTATTTGATTTCTTATAAAACATCAAATAAAGTTCGGCAAAAATGCACTTATAGTCTCTAAATTTAACTTCAACTTTCACTTTTATCACTTAAATTCATTTAGTTCTAATTTGGTAAAAACTTTACTTTCAGTTTCACTTTCTTCCTTTAATTTTATATGGTTCCAATTTGGTCCCTTACTTTTATTTTAAGTTTCATTTTTGTCCCTTAAATACATTTAATTCACTTTGATCCCTTAATTTTATCTTAATTTTGCACTTTTGCCCTTTAATTTCATTTATTCTAGTTTGGCCTTATTTTTCAAAAACTACTCATATGTTTTTTTCACCTTTTATTTTTCATTTTCTCATTATCAATTAATATGTAAAAGCTATATGAATTTTGTAGTTGTAATTATTATTTTTGAAGTTTGATTCTTGTCTTGTTATTCTTCAAACTAAATTGACTGATACTAAATAGCTGAATTTGTTTAGTGTTTGTTTTCTTCATTATGCTATTCTTACACAATTTGTATTTTAGAGTTTATATAACTTTTAAATCGTACAAAACTTGAATATTTTAATCATTAAAATTTGATGGTGTTAGAGGAATAAAAAAATTTGAGAAGTTTTTAAAAATTAAGTTGGAATTGGAATAAAAGAAAATTAAGGGACAAAAATTAAACCTACAGTAAAGTTATGGCACCAAATTGAAACAAAATGAATTAAAGGATGAAAATCAAATTAGAAGTAAAAATAAAGGACCAAATTAAAACCCAATAAAGTTAAAGAACTAAAGTAAAACTTGAAGTAAAATTTAAAAAACTAAATTATAACTAAATGAATTTAAGGGTCGAAAGTGAAATTCCAAGTAAGATTAAGGGACCCAAAATGCATTTTTGCCATAAAATTTTCTTCACTTGCTTTAAAAAAATTTGATATGAAGCATTGCACATAGTTGTAAATATTGCTAAAATCATTTTAATGGCTCAAAACTCTTGGCTCGATCAATTGATGTTTCATAGACAAAGTGAGTTCAATAATTCAACTATTGAGATAGCAATCAGAACTAAATAGATCATCAAACCAATTCTCACGTAGTAGTAGTCATATAAAAGGTTCAATCATCATTTATAGGCTTTAGAAGAAAAAAAAAAAAAAGCTATGAATTATAAACCGAAACCATCAATTGTAAGTTTATCATATCAGAATTCTAAACCAAGGTAATGGAGAACACCTTTAAAAATTCATGCACATAAATGTGAAGCCCAGTTCAGTTTCTGAATAATCAAATTTTGCCTCTGAAAACTAGGGATTTAGCTATAACATTATGCTCTTCATCAACCCCAAAAGGGGGATATGCTGGTGCTACAGTACCATAGATTTAGCAAGAAACTCTCATACCGATTCAAAGCACAAGACAATAATAATAGTTTAGTTTCTTCAACACTACAAAAAAATTACCTTCAGTGGCAACTAAAATCGCTGCTAAAGGTTGTCCAACAATGACAAACAAGTTGTCATAGGATGTCCTGTAACTCAAAAGATATAGCAACGACAAAAAAAGTTGCCACTAAAGGGGACAATCAGTGGCAAAAAAAGTTGGTGCTAAAAAGCTATAGTGACAACAATCGTCCTCACTACATGTAGATGGATTACAAAATTTGTCATGGTCGCCACTGAATGTGAGGTTATAATGACAAAATTGTTGCCATTAAAGAGTTTTAGTGGCAACTAACACAATTGCCACTAAAGAGCTTTAGTAATGACAAAACATGCTTACCATTGAAGAGCTATTATGGCAACCGAACATAGTTGCCACTATATAGCTATAGTGACGATTAGATGTTGTTGCTACTATAGAGCTATTGTGGGGACTGTCTATACTACTAAAGCCTTCCAATGGCAATTTTATTGTTGCAATTGATGAGCTTTGGCTACATCACTATCAAAGTATTTTTTTTTTTTTGCTTTACATATTATATATATATTTAGCTTTAAAAGCCGGTTAACTGATATATAATAAACTATCATAATACATGTAAGACTAGTATTTGCAGCCCAGATAATGAAGGCAATATTTAAACACTACAAACATAAATCAACTACTTGAATTACAACTAATTATAACATACAATACTAAATATTTGTATCCCAAATGTAGAAAACAAAAATGATATACAATCAACTTGAAAGTTACTTCTTCCAACATATACAAATTAGGCTTCCAATATTTTACAAGAAATCTACAATTCTATTCATCTAAAGACATAATGGCAACTCATTGAAATGACAAAGTCAAATACAATCTTCATTGGAACTTACTCTTTAAAGTCTATGTGTGCCATTACAATGAACATTATCATTTCCTGCAACAAGCCAATGATACCAAATCAAGTAGAAGTGAAAGATTCTAGAACAAGGCATTAGATACATATAATATTTCCACAACATATGACTTTTAAACTAGCACACACATGCTTAAGAGCCAAATGAGAACTAGGCATAAGGCTATAACTTTAACTTAGCTATGCAATTTCCTTACAAGGTCATTGAGTAGGTTCTATCATCACCGCCCAGAAGAGTTAGGAGGTATGTGCCCATGATAGAAAGAAATGTCACTCCTATTTTCTCACTATTGGAAAAATAAAGTGATAATTATAGAATATACCTGTTGTAATCTAGCCATTAAGACATCCATTTGAGCCCTGAATCTCGGCCTGCATTTGTTGTTGAAGCTCAACTCATTCTTCCTATAATTTTCTCTCCATTTCTTCATGTATTTTAGGATGGGCTTCCTCTCATCGGCTTTCTAACTCAGCACGATATTCCTCCCATTGTCTTTCCATATCTGTCTACATTTACTCATGCACTTGTTCAATTCTAGAGTCCATGTCATTTGAGTTCACATTTTTCCTCTTTTGCAATTTCTTCCCATGCCCCTTGGACATACCCTAATCACTCTCCCAACACAGTAGTAAGTATCTCATCTCTAGTTCATGAAATAATAATGTTGTGGTTATTAAAAGGAAACATTTATTTCAGATATATTACTTACTCAAAGGAAGAAGAAACAATTCGGTGTATTCAAAATGTACATGGATTTGTCTTGGAGCGTAGACCTTTAATGTACTGACATGTGCATATATTGACCTCTTTCATTTCTATGTTGCACTTTCACATAGTGGCCTGTTTACTTGATTTGTGATTTTGACGAAACAAAGTTCAACAAATCACTGGTGCCACAAATAATATGCAATGCTGGTTAGGGAATGTGCTTCCACCCCCAATTGATGCTTACATGAATAATTCTACTGGAAAACCCATTGTGAAAATGCTTCAAGTGTACGATCAGTATTTTACTTTCCCTTCTAACCCACTCTTTTTCCTCGGTAACTTCTTTTCTCACTCTAATTTGGATTTTATAGATACATATTTTTATTCACCCACAAATCATCAAGCTAGAAGTCCACTTGCCTAAATTCCTGTTTATTCAAAACACATTTTACAGCACACAACTAAAGATTATGTAATTTTTAAGTGGGGTTATTTCAAAAATATGGAAAATCCACAAATATGTATAGACATAATAGAATCTTAAAGATAACCTCAACATCTTATATATGCACAAATATAAAAGTAATAATAGAACTTGGAGCAAAGAAGAACTAGTGACAACGAAGAACAACGACAGCAGAGTAGTACTAGAGGTGATGACGCACCAACGACAGTAGCAACGAAGCAGAGGCGATGAAGAATCAGTGCCGTGGAGTTTCAATGTTCATTCTATGAGCGGCGGCCACCACCAAGCGATTATGCAAACAAGTGTACTGGCGTGGGAGTGACTAAGTGAGAGAGTGTTGTGTGGTGTAGTGAGTGAAAGTGAGGTGTGGGTTTAATCAAATAGGTTAGGGTTTTTTTTTTTTTAAATTTAAATTACTCTATTTAAGGTTCAAAGTTAATTCATTAAATTATTCTATTTAAAACATATATCTATATATATTACTTATTTATTAAGAAATAAAATAATTATTTATCTTATTAAATTTTTTATTTATCAACTAAAATACTCGAATTTCCATTTCTCTAGTAATTATTTAACCATCAATAAACTAATTAATTATTTCTAATACATAATTATTATTTATTATTCAAAATTTTATAACTCTATTTCACTTTCTAAAAGTTTAATTCATTAATTTATTCTACGCAAAAATTAAAATATTAATAATTCACTATATTCAAAATATTTAATTTTTTTTTCTTTAATTCATTCCTAATTCATTAAATTATGCTATTAAAAAAATATAAATATTAATGCTTTAATTTAGAATTAAGAATAACATTAAATATTTTTAAAACACAATTTCTTTATTTTTTTTTTCTCCTATTATGGACATTATACAGTATCTAAATTATTTAATCTACAACATATAACTATCCATTATTTATTTATTAAAAAAATAAAGCAATTATTTATTTTATTAAATTATTTTATATTATTAATTGAAATATTTGAATTTCCATTTTGTAAAAATTACTCAACTATTAATTATTTAATTTATCTAAATATTTATTTATTTTCCATTAATTCAAATTTTATTCATTAAATTATTCTATTTGAAAAGCTAAATATTGACTATTCAATTTAGTATTAAGAACAACATTAAATATTTTAAATATATGATGTCTTTAATTTTTTCCTAATTTAAATATTACACAATATCCACATTATTTTATTTTAAACATATATTTATTCATTATTTAGTTATTAATAAATATAAAAATTATCTATTCTATTAAATTACTTAATATTTATTAATATAAATATTTGAGTCTCCATTTTTTAATTATTAGTTATATATTAATCAATTATTTATTTATTTATACTATAAAAATACTATTTATTATTTCAAATTTCTTAATTTTGATTCAGTTTTTAGAAATTTAATTCATTAATTTATTCTGCATAAAAAATTAAATATTAGTAATTCAATTCATTACAGATATTTGAATTTTGATTCCTTAATTCAAATTTTATCCATTAAATTATTCAATTTGAAAATCTATATATTAATTACTCAATTTAGTATTAAGAATAACATTAAATATTTCTAATACATAATTATTTAATCTATTCCTATTACGGATATTATACACTATCTAAATTATTTTATACTAAACACATAATTATCCATTATTCAATTGTTACCAATTATAATAATTATTTATATTACTAAATTATTTTACTTTTTAAACTAAAGTATTGAAGTTTACACTTTTTTTTAATAATTATTTAATTATTACTTTTTATTAAAAAATTTTAAAAATTTTAATTAATTAATTTAATCTTCATAAAAATTTAAATATTAATAATTCAATTTGTTTGAAATGTCTGAATTTTGCTTCTTCAAGTCAAATTTTTTTCATCAAATTTTTCTATTTTAAAATATAAATATTAATGATTCAATTTAGTATTAAGAGTAACATTATAAACCTTTAATTCAAAATTTATTAATTTTTTCTATTGTGGATATCATACCCTTTCTAAATTATTTAATTTTAAACTCATATTTATCAATTGCTAAATTATTAATAAATAAAATAATTACCTATGTTATTAAATTACTTTATATTTTTAATTGAAACTATTGAATTTCTTTTTTTGATAATTATTTAAATATTAAATAATTATTTCTCTACTTATACTATAAATTACTATTTATTCTTCTAAATTTTTATTTTTTTAACATAATTAAATTCATTCATTTTTTCTATATAAAGATTTAAATATTAACAATTCAATTTAGAATTAAGTATATTAATAGATATTCTTCATACCTAAGACATTTTTTTTTTCATACTCTTTATGTGCTACAATATCCATATGATTTCATTTGAAATATATATCTACCAATTTTTTTAATTTCTAATAAATAGTCCAAAATTTTATATTACAAAATATTTTATTTGTTGATTGATATTATGAAATTTTTTAATAATTTATTCCATTTATGAATTTAGAAATTAATTGTTTTTTAGTAATTTTAGTTCAATATTTAAATAGATATAATAGTTGCATTACAAAAAAATTATAGTAATAATAATTATTATAAATAATATTGCATTTAGCGGCGACTACAAAATAATCACCACAAATGATCTTTTATGGCGACACTTAAGCGTGCCACAAAAGCCTTTTAGTGGTGACCATGGAAAAGTTGCCACTAAAACAACTACTGTGGCAACACATCGTCACCACAATAGGAGTTTTAGGAGCAATATTTTTAGTGTTGCCAATGAATGTATTGATACCTTACATCTTTAACCATGTTTTTGTGACGAAGGAGGTAATGTCACCACTAAAGATCTTCAATGGCGACCAAATCGACGCCACTAAATTCCTTTTGGTGGCGACTTTTTGCTTTTCACCACTAAAATTCTTCTGTGGTTACTAAATTGTCGCCATAAATGCTATTTAGTCGCAACACCAGAATATCGCCTCATAGGTCCAATTTTAGTAACAACTTCAATGTCGCCACTAAAAACTTAGTTTTTTGTAATGCAAGAAGTAAATAAATGGATGATAATGATTAAGTAGAGGGAGAAAAAGGTTGGTTTTCCAAGTCCAATCATCTACTTCTTTAAGAAAATCCTCAATGGAGGATAAGGGTTCATAAGCAATTTCATCGATAAAATCATGAATAGGTAGAGTTGGAGTCAATCGAAAAGTCAAGGGTTTGGTTTCAATTATAATACTGAAAACATAAACTGGTGTGAATGTGACTATAAGTGGTGTGAAAATAGATACAAGGGTTTGATTCTCCAAACAGGGTTTAGTTTCATAATTATAAGGAAGATTAAGCCATGAAGATGAAATTAAAGGAGACAAGTAGGATAGGCTTTCGACGTCACTTGTGATTGGTTCCATTGGTGGAGTCACCAAAAAGGACCATCTTTTTGATAGAGAC
Organism: Delonix regia; assembly: GCA_037074485.1. Lineage (NCBI taxonomy): Eukaryota > Viridiplantae > Streptophyta > Magnoliopsida > Fabales > Fabaceae > Delonix > Delonix regia. Next base: position 14,797,739 of record CM073449.1, read on the forward strand.
TATTGAAACTTTATTAAAGAATTTTGAAATTCCTTGAAGTGACTCCATCTTTACAATGGTAATGATAAAGCCATGTTTGAGAAGTTGAAGAAATCTATGATGATTGATTTTGATATGAGTGATCTAAAATTGATGCGATATTTTCTTGGCATAGAGGAGATTCAATCTGCTAGTGGCATACTTATTTCTCGAAGAAAGTATGTGCAAGAAGTTTTAGACTAGTTTCAAATGAAGAACTTTGCAACCTTGTTAGTACTATGATGGATATTGGAATGAAGCTTGTTAGAAGTTTTGAAGGGAAAAAGTTGAAAACACTGTTTGCAAGTTAATTTTGGGAATCTTGATGTATTTAACCACAAGGCCATCATTATGTATGTTGTGAGTAAAATTAGTGGATACGTGGAAAAAGAAAGAAATACATCTTCTTCCAGCGAAAAGAATTCTAAGATGTGTACAAGGTTTTGTTAAATATGAATTGTTTTATAAGAATGATAAAAAAATCAAGTTTGTTAGGATTCATAGATAATGATTATGTTGGAGATCTATATGATTAGAAAACTACATCTAGCCATATATTCACAATGGGAACAACAATAATTTCATGGTCTTCAAAGAAGCAATCAATTGAAATATTATCAATTACTGAAGCAGAGTTTGTAGCGACTACAGTAGGTGTTTGCAAAACAATATGGTTAAGAAAGATTTTAGCTGAGCTTCACTTTAGGCAAGAAATACTTACTTCTATATATTACAACAATTGATAATCAATTAAGCTATCCAACATGGAAGAAGTAAACACATTGATGTGAGACACATCCTTAGGGATCTTTCAAACAAAGGAATCATTCATCTCATTAGTTGCAGAAGTGAAGATCAAGTGGCTAATATTTTAACCAAGCCTTTGAAGTTCACTACATTTTAAAGGTTAAGGAAGTTGCTTAGTGTCTACACAATAAATGATCATTATACTCATAGTTTGAAAACTTTCAAGTTAAGGGAGAAATTGTTGACTGAATAAGAATTTGTTGCTGAACATTGTATAATCCTAGTTTTTAGGAGTGAGTTGTTTTTGTTCTATGAATCCTAATATTTAGGAATTAGTTATTTAGTTCCTACTTTGTTAGTTATTTCTGTTTTTATACCATCATTACAAAAAATTTTACATTCAACAGTGGCTTTAGGCATTACCCAAAAATCGCCACTGAAAATAATCAGTGAAGACTTCTTATTTGCCGCCTAGTCATTGGCAAAAATTGCATTGCTGAAGCTTCAGCAGCAACTCTTTGTCCCTGTTGAAAGTATTTTCAGTGACATAAAAATGTTATCATTGAAAGTCACTAGCAGCAACAATAGTTGCCACCAAATGATGTATAAAATCACCACTAAAGATTGACATTTTGATGTCTTGGTAAGTTGCTGCTAAAGATTCATATTTGTTGGCAACTTTAGTTGCTGCTAATACCTATCTACGATGGCAACTATGCATATTGCCACTAAAGTGTTTTTATTAGCGGTGAGTTTGTGCACCAATTATGGTGCCTTCAAATGGAATTGAAACTTTTCAGTGGCATCTATAGTCCCCGCTGAAAGTATTTTATTATTTTTTAATTTTTTTTGGTCAATGTATTTTTTAAAAAAAATTTAAATTCTAGCTATCATATAATTTTGAATTAAGACAGATAACTTTATTTGAAACCTGTATAAATACATAGAAGATACATGTTTATAAAAAAGATTGAAGTAAGTTTAACATTTAATACAAAATATTTGTTGTCACAAATATATCTTCATTGATAAGTATAAAAATATATTCACTGTCTCCTTTCTTGATTGTCATTCTCCTTGTATATGTACTTGGAGCATTTGCAACAGTGATTAGCACTTGCCCCTGCAAGTACATAATTTATATAAGAATTAATGCTTAAAATTGAAAACAATATATTATAGTGATTGAAACTCACAACCATAAAATTAAAAGTGATGTAATAACAATATGTAATGCAATAACCAAGTAAATAATATTTGTTAATTAAATCCTCTCTTTACTAAAAGCATTAATTGAATAAGAAACACACCACTAATGTTTGACCAAATATTACTAAGCCAAATGAGGTGATTATGGGTGATGTTGAACTTTTTTCCTATAAAGGTCTAAAAATAAAGTGCACATATAAACTGATGCTCTAACTTCTTTTACGAAATATGAAATCTAATAAGAAAAAAAAAGCAATATACGGTTTAATAACAAGCAAAAGTAAAAAGAACCTTATAGATGAAGGTTGAGTCCCATAACTACAAAATCATTTAAGATCGTGTGTGCATTTGTTAAGTCAAGCCTTTCCATGAAAACAATCACTTGAATAAAAATACACCGTTCAAGTTTGACCAAATGTTATACCATCATGGGATTTGTAAACAAACAATATCAAGAGATGATGTTATTTTCTTTTGTCAATAAATTCAACCATTCAAACCAAGTACCACCACCTCAATCAAAAAGATCAATATACAATGATAATAAATTGAAAGGTAAACACAAGCCTTGAGGAAAACATTAAGGAGTCCATTTTTAGACAGTATAGAATTAAAAGTATAATCATGAAATTTTATTACTATACAAAATTGAAAATTGCCAACATCCACCAACTTTTAGCATTAATAACCTATATTAGTGTCCCAATTCCAACTTATATCAACAAACATGAACCAAAACTTTTGGAAAAATAAAGAAATACCAGTTGGATAGAAGCTATCAAGCCAGCCGATTGTGCTTGAATTCTCAGCTCTATCATTTGTTCCGTCCTTTACTCCATTCTTGCGGGTTCTACCTCCTTTTTCGAAATTTTGAATAAGTTCTTCTAGTAAGAAAGTGATGAAAAGTAAGCTACTCATCCACAATGAACAAAAGATTATTTACAGTAGCATTACAAATATAGCAAGCTTAACTAGATATTTTTAAATTTAAACGGGCAAAAAAACTAAGAATAATGTAAAAGGGATAGGGTTACACTTATGGATTGGGTGGATCATCTTCATGATGTCAAAAATCAGTGATGAATATGCGAACACACACACACCGAATTTAAAATTACCAATTTGCATGCAATATGTATTGAGCCCCTCAATCAAAGCATGGTGAGAAAATAATGAATTATAAAATGTTCAAAAGAAAATATTGTAGATGCTATAAGAGATATTCTATCATTTTGTTGTTCATTCTTAATTTAATTAGACTTTTCAAGTCTACAAATTTTCTCATGATATGACATAATTGACATATAGAATAAATCATTCATGAATATATATATATATATATATATATCTATATATATATATATATATATATAACTAGTAGCACCCTTTGAGAAGTGTGTAAAAAATAAAAGTAAAATAACTATAACAATGGCAATCACTCCCAATTTCAACAGTCTTTTCCACTATGTAAGCAAAAGAAATCTTTTATATATTTAAAGAAAAATTCAATTAGATCAAGTCTATAAAAATTAAACTGAGGAGAAAAAAAAGATATGTCAAAAAAGGGGAAAAAAATCAAACATGAGCTCCTAATTTACATCCAAGTGTAACTTTGCAAAATCAAAGGCAGAAAATGATAAAGAAACAAGGTAAATAACTGACATAGATTTATGTATAGTAGCCAATTGCTTTCTACTATCAAAATAAGACTAAACAGGCAAATTTTGTCAACCTTTGAACTTAATTAAATTACAACGACCTTGAACCAGCTCTAAATATAAAACCTCTCTTGGTCATCATATATTCACCATGCGAAGTGAGACATATATATATATATATATGTGTGTGTGTGTGTGCGGGTGTGCGCACTCGTGCACGCACGCGCGTGCATATGGAAGAAGAAGCATCAACCGGACGGAGAAATGAGAGAAGGGGACAGTTCTTGCTTATGGAGGTGAGAAATGGTATATGACTTATTATGTGCTAACCAGAAATGGGTTTCATGTAATTTCTTACAGATTGTTATAGTCTCATTTTGGTGATTCGCTGCCCAAGTTTGGTAAGCTATGGGCCTGCATAATCCAAGGGTGGAAAAGAAGAGAATATGTTTAGAATAAAGTAGCCATGGGAGAAAAAGAATAAAATAATACTCTAAGCACATAAAAGTCTCACTAAACTTCAAACACCTTCCTAGTTATCAATCAAACATGAGCATCTTTCCAAATTTTAAAACTAAAATATGTGTGTGTGTGTGTGTGTGTGTGTGTGTGTGTGTGTGTGTGTTTATGTGGACTCATCATGTGTCATAGCTATTATAAACCATGGAATGTAGCCAATTGAAGATAGAAAAAGTCGCCATTATAAACATCATGTGTCAACAAGTGCAAGATAACCAAAATCCTAAAGGAGCATGTGTGCCATTATAAAGCATCAAATCTAGACAATATATCAATCAAGAAAATATAACTCTGGAGTCATTAAACTTTAAAATAGCTATACTCAAAATGGATTTCTTCTTAGTCCAATAAACAGAGATAAATATTGGTTTGAATATGCTTTCTGATCAATGTCAGCCGTGGATAGCAAAATATCAGCTATTGGCCAAGTAATATCAAGTATCAACTATCAGTTGGAGTCTTTCACCATTAAATCACCAGTAATGTCATCAATGTGATGCACTTTTGGAGACATAATACATATAACATCTATAGACAGTAATATGTATATGACCAGCTCCAACACTTTGATTTAAATTTTTAAACAAATTTATAAATTAAATAAATTTTAAAATTTAAATTATATTAAAAAAATACCTGGTCAGGCTTAAAAAAAAATTTTAATAATAATTTCTAATAATTTTATTCTAATAAAGAAATAGAATAACAAATTAAAAATAGAATAAATAAATTAAAAAATATATAATAATAAGAATAATAACAAAATAGAAAATATATATATTAAATTTAGTTCAATGCTTATACTTATAGACCTATTTATAATTGTCTTAATCTAACTTATTTAACATAAGATTCTCAATAACTGTGATAAGCATTTTCCAACTCAATAATAAACTTCCATTTGGTGAGAAACATTACTGCACCATAAGCCATACTTATTAAACCAACATTAACTTACTTTTAAATAGTATGAAACTATTAATACTACATACATAAATTTCTTCATTCAAAGACAATGATTTATTTCTTTTTCAAAAACTCAACATTAGAAAAATAGAATACAAAGACTTCATATAAGTTCATAGGAATAGAAATATGAATCTTCTGGCTTGAACTAGTTATGTTACGTGACCAATGAGATAAAGAAACACTAAGCAAACTGGCATGCTGAGGTGTGACCAAATATCACCATAAACCTGAACATGAAGTGTCTTCGAGGCATTAAAATTTCAAAAATTACCAATGCATACATCCTGATAATACAATTCAAGTTTGAGGAAGATATTGATGACCAAATTGAGAAATAACTCTAGTGCCAAAACAGAACCTCACCATTTTTCATCGTTGTATATTTACTAGAAATAAATCTAGAGTCTGAATAAACCAACATGCTTCAATAAAACAAAATCAAATACTTTTCTTCAATATTGGGGTTTGTAGCGACTACTATGTATAAAATATATATACATCGATGTCAGTTCATCAATATTAATCAATAATGAAGTGTAAAACAACTTACTTAAACTTAATACTATACCTTTATGTGTGCTACTCCAAGCCACAAGCAAGCCAAAACCAAGAAAAGAATGCATACATCTATGAAAAGTAATTAAGCCTTCATGATATCGTTCTTCATTTTACTCACAAAATTACTAATACTCACGAGAAAAGAAATTCAAAATTTGATAAAAATGAATGGCCAAACTTTGAAGAATATAACCCATCAAGCCAAGGCATTGATTGAGCCATGGTTTCTTTTTTTTTTTTTAAAGTTAGCAAAAGATTTTATGGCTGTAGAATCTAAGATGTATTGGTTACATGAGAGTGGCTCGAAGAATTTGGGAGCGATGAAATTATCCATTCTTTATGAAGTATATTTGAAATCAACAAAAAAAATATAAGATCTTCACATGCAGTTGGACCGCTATAGCTATCCAAATCCAAGAAGAAAAATAACAAAAACAGTTATATGAACAGAAAATAGGAAGAGAGAAACCTTCAGGGGATGAAGGCCAGCTTCGAGGTCACGAGCCTATCGTTCTTTGGCTTCTTTATCAATGTCGTGGGATACCAGAGGAGATGAAGATTCTAGGATACCTGAATAATCATGAAAATTTATGGTGAGATTCAGAGATATAGCAGTATAAATTGAATCTTTCAAACTTCATGGACGAGTTACTCTAAAAGGGAGATTGAGAATCATAAACGAAAACCATAAAAAATGACGATGGCGGAGAAGGAACGAAGGAATGACGATGACTAGAAATATTTTTCGTTTTTTGGTCAAGACGACTAGAAATAATAGACGGAGAAGGAACGACGATTAGAGTTGAAGGGACTCAGGTGGATTCAGGTTGGAGGGAGTGAGTGCTTGAGTCTTATTAGGGATGGAGGGAATTGAAAATTTGGCAAATCTTAAATAGGGAAATTTTGGATTATCATTATAATATTTGTTTTTAACAAATATTGTTATCTTAATAGGTGAGATCAATATTCTAAGTATTGGAGGAAAAAATGAGTATATTAAACTCAAAATTTGGCAAATCTTTAAGAGGGAAATTCATATTAAAATATCTCAAATATTATGATAATCAAAGCCCACAAGGGAGGAGTGGAGGCTATATAATTAAATCAAGATTTTGTAGTTATTAAAATTAATGTGAAGATTAAATATTATGGCTCTGACAAAATTTATTATTATAATTTTAATTATATTAGAACAATTATTATATATTTTACAAAGCATATTTAACTATATATTTTATATAATTATACTTTTTTAATTTAATATTTACTTATTTAATAATTTATTATATTCAAGAAGTTAGAAGGCTAGTAAATAATAATCAAATTATTATATAATAAATTATTAAATTATATGTAGTATAAATTATAAAAATATAAAATATATCCCACTTAAGTATTTAAGAAATAATTAATATTTTCTAAATGACAAGTAAGAAGCTTTTAAATTTAAGATTACATTTGTATATTTGTGATGGATGCTACATCTCTATCAAGTTTTGACTTAGAGACATGAGTTAAAATAATGTAAAAACACAAGAGGTAATCAACAGTTAAATAAAGGTAAAATCTTTAATTTTAAATGCACTAATACATCCAATTATAATATAATAACATAATTATAATATTATTATTTTTTGAGTTGATATTATTAGAATTATGTCCCTATAATATAAATGGCTATATTGATGTACTTAAAATTGCACCAAAGATAACACCTTAACGTAATTTTTTTATAGCTCTTAGAATTCAATAGATAAGAGTAAACTCTTGGGTATTGTGAACTTATGTATAAACTTAAATGAAAAGATTAAAAGGAAGTTCGATAAGTTTTAATAATTTACTAATTCAAATGAGATTAATAACAGATGTATTCAACCTTTTATATCACATATAAACAAATCCAATTGGCTTTAAACCAACAAAATGAAAAAGTCTTTAACTAATCTAATAAAAATCATTCTCATTATAATAATTAATAAATAATAAGCTTAAAGTTAGTAGGCTTATTAGCAACTTGAATTTTTTTTGTCAAGAGAATGGAACTAGATTTCTCTATTTCCCTTGACTTCTCTACTGCGTATCGATCTCCCTCAATTATCCTTAATTCATCATCCCCATTATTGAACAGTTAAATGGGTTGAATTTATGAGATAGAAAATATATAGAAATCATTCAAGATATATTGAATTCATTTAGTGTACAATTATTTTTATGTAACTTTTGATGAGTTATGTTATAAGTTATTGGTATTTAAAAAACAACTCTATTGTGCCATTTAAATCTCTTAATAGAAAAATACTAAAATATAATTAAATCTAAGTCTCATAATAATAATAATAATAATAATTATTATTATTATTATTATTATTATTATTATTAGTACTATTATTTAACATATAAAGAATCAACTAAAAAGTTTAATTTCTATTTTTTTTTGGTTAAATCATCAAAATTAAATAAATGAGATTTTGAAAATCTTGTCAAATTCATTATTTAAGTGATATATATGTTTAAACATATATCCAAGTGTTTAAACACAATAATTAAAAATTAACATTTTAATAATAAGATAAATATTAATTTAATTAATAAAATTAATATAATTATATTTTTATTCAATTAAATGATATTATGTATATTATTTAATGTTATAAAAATAAATAGTATAACTATATACTATATATTTATATATATTAATTAGTTATATTATTTACATAATAAATCTCCCTCAACTGATAAGTTTTATTAAATGAATAGTATAAATTAAAAAGTTGTTGTTGTGATTCAAAGCAAGTCCAAAGTAAAATAATAATAATAATTAGTTTTATTATTTAACATATAAAGAATCTACTCAAAAGTTTAATTTGTGTTCTTTTTTTTTTCGTTTAATCATCAACATTAAATAAATGAGATTAAAAATTTTGTAAAATTAATTATTTAAGTGATATATATGTTTAAAACATATATTAAGTGTTTAAACATTATAATTTAAATTTAAATTTTTATTATAAAATAACTACTAATATAATTAATGAAATTAATATAATTGTATTTTTATTCAATTAAAAAATATTATGTATATTATTATATAATGCTAATATATATATTAATTATATATAATGATATATTATATATATACACGCACATAGAGGTGTGAGGCACCTCTCGCCCTCATATAATTATAAATAAGAAATTGATTTTTGATGATCGGAATCCAAAGCAAATTCATCCTGATTGAAGATGAATCATTGAAGAGGAATCAGTAAATGTTAAAATATGTAAATTAAGCATTTAGGTATAGAATTTTGTCAGAAGATGATTCTTTTAAAAAATATTTTATTTTATAATATTATACTCAAATTTCCTCAATCTCACTATCTAAATTTGCCATTTTTGTACAAATTATAAGTTTAAATAATATAAAAATATTTGCAACTTTATAATAATCTGTGAACACCATATTTTCTCTGGATTCTTCTAAAAAATAATAAATTTAAGGCTTGATTTAAATTTGTTTTGTATTCTTTGAGTCAGTCTTGTTAATTGAGTCATCTTCAATTAAATTTAGGTTTTAATTTAAATCTAAGTCAAAGTTAATCTAGTTTTTTTTTATTTGATTTTGAGTTGGTTAGATTGAGTTTTCAATTTGTGTAATTTAAAATGAAGTAAAGAAATAAATATGATGAATCATAAAGAGATAATATTTTTTTAAAAAAAGAAAAGATTACGATTTTTGTTTTTATCTCAATCCTTATCTCATAATCCAAAAATAAGAAAAGAAAAGTTTATCAGATATGATCTAAAACAAGATAATTAATGAAAAATATATTAAATAAAATTTCTTTAGAATATTAAGCTTTTATTTTGTCCCAATCTCATAATTTTGAAATGCTTATCAATTATGATTTAAAACAAGATAAGTGTTGAAAATAGCCGGTGGATGTCGTCTTATATCAACCTAAAACTTAATCTACTCATTTGATTTGATAGCGATTTCAATAAATTAATTTTTGAAATTAAATACATCCTACATCTTTAGTCTTATAATCCATTCCTCTGGATTTCACATCTACCAATTACACACTACAGTAAACAATGAGATTTTTTGTCAAAAGAAAAAAAACAAATATTTTGCTTTAGTTTGGGATTGCTAGTGCAAAAAAAGATTTATGAGCACTTAGTGAAACTAGTCAATTGCTATTTCTTTATGTCAAAATTACAATTTTAATCAATATTTGTAACCTAGTGACATTTTAAGTAAAATATATTATTAATTTATCAAAGGAATGCATGGAGACTTGTTCCTACCAACGATTCCAAAGTGCATATCCGGAATTTAGGATGAGGAGAAAGAGACTATCTTGTATCTGGTTACCATTGGATCTCTGAATCGGACCTCTAATCAGGGAGAGAAAGGAAGGGGGAAAGAGAGACGGTGAATTGACTGTTGGTCCTTTAAGCTAGGAGGATGGACCTTTCCTCTTGCTCATGTTGTCTGATCGCTAAGGTTTGGGTGATTTGGGCTAAATTAAACTTTATGTGTAATGAACACATGTATATTAGTCTAAAGTTTCACAAATTTTAAACAAAACTTAATTAATGTAAAGGAAAATAATAAAATAAAATTGAAAACAATTTATCATAGTTAATTTATGTATGTGTGTGTAATAATTGAATTTTCCATTCTTTTAACGAGGCAACTTTTAAGTAACTGATTTTGACTTAGTACTCAAATCTATTATCCAATACCATTTGAGAGGTAACAATTATATATCTTGATGAATATTATATTTCTTTATTTACATTACAAGTTATATTTTGCACATTTTTCTTACACTTAATTTTTGATGACAAAATATTAGAACTAAATATATAATGATATAACATATAAATATAATTTTAAAATTAAATAAAAAATAGATAAATTTTCCAATTAGAAATAATTTTACAAAACTTTTTATGAATGTCAAACTTTCCATGGCAAGTATCAAAAGTCATTTCTAAAAGTCAAGAGCTTTTGGTGACAACTTTAATAGTCGTCACTGAAAGTCAAAGTTTCGATACCAACCATGAGTTGAAGCTTAATGTAAAGAACTTTTGGTGGCAATTTACAATAGTTGCCACTTAAAGCATCACTTTAGGTCACAACTTTTAAGTCGCAAGTAATAGTCATGAGCTTTTGTTTGTGGCTTGCAAAAGTTGCCAGGAAAGATCCCTTTTCATGGCAACTATTTTATTGCCATCAAAAGTTTCACAAGTCTCTTCCTAGAATAGGGAAATTTTGGTGGCAACTTCCAAAAGTAGCCACTGATTGTTTAATTTTTTGCAGTAACTTTTATAATTGCTAGTAAAAATCAAACTTATAGTGACAACTACAAAAGGTCACCGCTATAAATAAAGAACTTTGGTGACAACTTTTAATAGTTGTCATTGAAAATCAAATATTTGGTGACAAATTTTAATAGTCATTATAGAAAGTCTGACTTTAGGTGGTGATATTCATGGTTGTCATTGAAAACTGAACTTTCAGTGGCAACGGTCAAATGTTGTCACTAAAAGTTGAACTTTAAGTGTTAACTTTTAAAGTTGTCGTTAGATAGTTGTCGTTAGATATTGTCACTGAAAGTCATTTTTTTTTTTGTAGTGCATTGATGTATTGCCTACAAAAGGATGTACTTCATTAAAATCAGTGAGGTTTCTCCTCTTTTGCTATGCCTGCTAAGTGTTTGCTAAAATTTCTTAGTCATTTTAATTTTGCATATCTTATTTCAATCCCAATAATTTAACATCTGAACTTTTTTAAAAAAAGCATAGTATAAAAATCAATTATAAAATTAAATCATCCACAATTATTAGCAACAAAGAATGCGTAAAAAAACATTAAATTCAAATTTTAAGGAATATAGTTCTTTTTATTCATTTGAATGCAATTATTACCATAATAGACTTAAATCACTCTATAATTTGCTTAATTGACAAACATCATATAAACCAAGTCCACCTATAAAATACAGATCTTAATGAGAAACTTGACTCATGATGAACTACTCATGGGATTGGAGAGATCACTACTTTTCCTGTGGCTTTTTTAGTCTCAAGGTGGGCGAAAGCTTGTAGAGCCTCGGAAATTGGGAAGGGGCTCTTAGGGTCAAGCACTGCTTTCACCTTCCCACTCTCCAAGTATGGTCTTAGTTTTTCCAAAACAGCTCCTTCAAATCTATGCATTATGTACACAATGGCACTTTGAGCACTTGCTGGGGGCACTATTGATACCACTTTCCCACCTTCTTTCACGGCCTTCAATGCCCTCTCTCCATGGCCTGTTTCATGTGTACACTATACTATTAGTGCATGTTGTGTATGTATAAAAGTTGATTTGGATACTCTTAATTTCTTATTAATTTTAAAGTGATATATATATATATATATATATAAACTGTACCACTCAAATATGGGTGTCACTGGAGTCAACCACCAAAGTGGACCTCACTTACTTTTAGTCACCCAAGGGATTCGGGTCATCTCTAATCATAGCACAATGGATGTTCTAAACCCAATAGTCTTTAAGATCATTGAATTTAGATGTCCTAAACTCACCACATAACTTTGAGCTTAATTTTACTATTTTTTAAAAATTATGATAACGCTCAAAATAAATTAATATTTTTTATCATTGTTTTCCTATATGGTCTATTCACAAAGAAAAACAATAATCGGCTTCTAAAAATTTACAGTTTATTGAAGAAAAATAATGGGAAGATGTGACATATAGATGGTTAATTATTATGAACTGGTTTTTTTTTATAGCAGGACATACCATATTGTAAAAAATTTTAAATGTTAATATATATATATATATATATATGTATGTAGAATTATAATTTTATTAAAAAAAAATTTTTTTATCAAAATTAAATTAAAAATTATGTGGTGAGTTTAGGACCATTGTATTTTCATACAATGCTTCTAAACATTACTAGCTACAGAATTTCCAGTAGCACAATACTATTGAAGATTATCCAAATTGCTCACCCAAGTGGATCCAAATTTAGTACAAGGTATATGGATACCTTAAATTAAATACAGAGACAACATATTTTCAATGGAATAGATAGGTTTAGAAAACTAACCCACTGCATCATACACAACATCAAACTTTTCTGGGAGGTCTTCAAAGTTGGTTTTCGTATAATCAATGGGCAAGTCAACCCCCAACTTCCTTAACACTTCCAATTTCCCAGTGCTACAAGTAGCTCCTATCTTAGATGCTTCAAAAACATGTTTGGCAAGCTGACACAAACACAGATAAATCATCACTTTAGTTTAGACCCTAATATTTGATCAAATATCTATAGAGATATAACATATTAGAAGATCAATGCGTGCGAACCCTAAATTTTGGTAGGATATATAAATAATCTCAAGTTATTTGGTCTGAAATCATTTTGTCTTCTTATGGTTTGAAATGTCTTGTTCGACTCCCTTGCGGTTTGTTTAAATTTTACCAAAATTGATAGTGCAAAGGTTAAATGGGTAAACAATTTCATTATGAGAGAAGTATGTTTCAGTTTTATACCTTATGCGGTTTCATGGTTTATAATAATAATAATAAACAAAATTAAATTGGAGTAAAATACTCGTTTGGTCCTTCACATATTATAATACCTAAAATAATCTCTTAATTATTGAAAAATGTCACACCTGATCCTCCAATTTTTCAAATAAATACTAGATTTAATCATTTACCAAAATCTACTAATATTTATATAGGCATGGATTCGAAAGCCATGTAATTAAATCTAGTATATTTATTAAAAGTGTTTTCTAATGAATTGGGCTATTTTCTACATTACAATGAGTAAATGACCAAAATAACAATATTGCAATTAGTGATGTACCTAGAAGATATATTTTTCAATTAAATTGTTTACTAAATTCCTATAATAGGCAACACTCATGGTTAAAATATTTAAAATATGTAGAAATCAATGAAAAGAAATGATTGGTATTATTGCTTCCTTTTAATATTTAGGTAACTAGTTTTTTGTTAAAATTCAGATATCAAGTATATCACTAGGTGGTTTAGTGATTATTGAATACAAATTATGAAAACAAAGGTTAACACATACATTTAATTACAAGAGAACATGTACAACATGAACATGATCATATGATAATTAATTTATGCCTAAATTTTATGTGATGATACCTGAATGGAAAGGGTTTCATTATTGATGAAATGTTAAATATTTTAATACAAAACATGGATACAAAATGTTGGGTTAAACAGGCTAACCCTCATTCTTGTTTTGAATATTCCATGAAAAATATGTTTAACTTTTATATGTTGTACCATTTCATGGCCTTCAACTGTAATAGTTGAGATAAAATTGATATTTTCAAATAAAATTGTTTATAATTTTGGTAATATCCAAAACTCATAGTTAAAATATTCAAAATATATAGACATAACGCACACACTTAATTACAAGAGAACAAGACGAACATGATCATGTTAAAATGTATGTGATATATATACCTGAATGGCAAGCGTTCCCACACCTCCAAGAACAAGGACAGACTGTCCTACAGAGAGTCCTACACGCTCAAGGCTTCCATGAGCAGTCCCAATGGCAAGAGGAAGGCTAGCAGCTTCAGGAAAACTCAGATTGGGAGGCTTGAGAGCCAATGCTTTCTCTTGTGCTACAGTGTAGTGTGCTAATGATCCAAGCTTCTTTAAACCTTCCAAACTTTCATTGACTTCACCGTACACTTCATCCCCTACCTTGAATTTCATCACTTCACTTCCCACTTTTACCACCACACCAGCAACGTCAAAGCCTGGAGTAGTCTATTCACCCCACCCCACCCCACAAAAAAATGAAAGGAAATGAAGATAACATGTAGAACAATTCATGGGCTAGCCTTCTTGACCCAAAATAATATGTACTTTGAAGTTTGAATTAATTTCAAAATTTATATCCAAATTATATTAAATCTAATTTTCTTATTCACAATGGTGTTGGACTGAATAAAAGAAAAATCTATAATCTAATATTTCAATATAAGGAATATATAATAATATTTTTTGTATAAAAGTAGATAATTTTTTAATGCACAATAATTGAAAAGATGTTAAAAAAAGATGTGCTATTTTATAATTCATTTTTCAAATAAATCATTACTTATTCTCATTTTCTTAAAATTTTAAAATTAATATAGAATATTTAACATTTTATAGACGAATTAATCTTTTACTATATTCAATTAAAATTATTTTACAATTTTAATAAAACACTACTATTTGATAACCTGGAAAAAATAAAATGTTAAATCTATTTAAAATTAATGACACAAGATAATCAGTCTATGTCTTTTGAATTTTTGACCATCGTTGCAATGTCTATTTACACTTGTCTCATGCTAGACTCGCAAAAATATATTCACTTCTGCTTTTAATATAATAAATCGAGAACTTAACAATTTTACTGTATTCGTTTAGAATCTACGATGATGCTTGTTACGTTTAAAAATTAATATACTAATTTCATACATAATATAGACCGGCCAGAAATAGATACAGTCTATAGACATACATATACAAATCATAAAGGGGCAGCATATATAGAAATACTGCAATAAAATCTGAATAAAGAAAGGGAGGAAATTAAAGAAATATTACTGGAAAAGGAGAGTCATTTTGCTTGAAATAGCCTCTCATCCTCATATAATCGATGGGATTAAGCCCAGCAGAAGCGACCTTGATGAGCACCTGATCGTCCCTGAGCTGAGGCAATGCCACTCTTTCTTCCATCTTCAGAACTTCTTCTGGTTTCCCATATTCACCGTACACCCAAGCTTTTGTGTGAGAAGGTACAGAGATGGTAGCATTTGCTGAAGCAGCCATGATGATAATGGTAGTCAGTGGTCACAGAGGAAAGGAAAACTCCATCTTCCCAATTTATACTCCATTATTGTATTGTATATGTTGCGTATGAAGCTAGCCTTCTTTTCTTTGTTCATTCGTAAGCAGGTATGTCATTTAACTATTCTTTGACTCAGCTTCACTTTAGAAAATTATTAAACTTCCACGTGCCCAGAAATAACACTGAGGTGAATAAGACTTGTTCCCCATGCATTCGTCATGCATGCCTGAGAGCAATATATATATATATATATATATATATATAAACTCTACTCATTCTTGCTTTGGCATTTTCTAAAGTATATAATACAAGAGAAAACGAGTATTTATAAGCGTAGATAAACTCTTTCTAAGGTCTCAAAACGTCACAAGGTTTTTTATTCAACTATCCACTTTTTTCTTTTGGATGAAAAGCTCTCACATATAAAAGTAGACCTGTATATAATATATCAGGCAAGTTATCTTCAGTTGTACTTTTAATATTTTTCATTCATCATTGTCTAACAAACTAGAATATAAATATATGTCTTATGTATTTAATTTGTTGACGTCTACTAGCTGAGTTTGAAAATTTACCCTTGTCGTTGAACCTAGCTAGGTTTGATTGGGTAGACAACTATGATAAAGAATTTTCAATTTTGAAAAATTTACCTTCATGGTTCAAGTCGGGGTTTGAAGCTAGAAATTCATTGGATCTTGGTTTCTCCAAGCTCAACTGGAAGAGTCGCGTAGTTGAAGAAAAGAGAAAAATCCTGAGAAAAGAATCAATTTTAATTCTCAATAACCACTAACTATAGTTGTATAAATTGTAGATTCATTAATTGTTCTAAATATTTATCAATTTACATATAAATAACATAATATTACATTTCATTATCACTGTTCCTTTACTATTAAAGGAGAGGGCGGCGACAAAAAGAATTATGGTCATTCATGCACCTACAGTTAAAGTTATCCCAAAAAAATATATTAATTAATTGCTGTTCAGACTTTGAAAATGACTCATTGTTTTGTATATCCTGCCTAATGTTGAAGCCTTAAATTTTATAAATAATGTGGTATCGATAACATTTATGGTGAAAAAAAATCTTATTAAGTAATATTTTTTTTTCTGAATGACTGAATTCATATAAACATGAGCCATGTGCTTACTTTGTTTAAAATTAGATATTATTTATAATTTATTTGAAACTACATTTTGCACTAGAAATTTTGTTAAATTACTATTTAATATATGATGTGAGTTATAATTTACATAAACTTTAAAACTTTTCAATTCATTTATTAAAACTTCAAAGCACACATTTATATTTAGGTTGAATATGAGTTAAAAGCCCCATATCACAAATAATTAGACTAAAGAAAACATATAAATAGAAATGAGGTAAAAATACATAAAGTTTTGATTTAAGATATAGTTGCAATTGATTTTATAATTATTGTTCGGTCAAGTTTATGGATTATTTGTTGCTTTAAATAAATTTTTTACAATTTAACAAATTCAATTTTTAAACTTCAAATATGAGTTATTAGATCTTGCAATTATTTTAATATAAACAGTTAAATTTTATTACAAAAAATACTACAAAATCATTCACCACAAAAAATGTGTTCTAACCATGGTTTTTTGTGGTTTAACCACGATTTTAACCATAATTAGGACCACTAACCACGGTTAGAACCCAACCATGGAGAAGGAATTAGGACATTTATTTTAGACTATTAGGAGAACAGTGGTAAGGCCATATCCTAACCACGATTAGGTCATAATATAACTGTCGTTAGATCAAAATTATTTGTAGTAGTGTTTTTAACCACTACTAGTAGAATTTTATTTTAATCACACCATATACTAACTATATATATATATATATATATATATATATTGTCATAAGAACCTATAAATCCATAAATAAAAAATTTTTAAAAAAACTCCAAGCAACTAAGATTCAACTAACCAATAATATTTCATTTCAAAAAGAGAAGTTATCCATCCAAAATAGTGCCCAACCAACATAATACAATTATATACATAAATTCATACTAACATAATTATAGATCACCTAAACTACTTCACAAATGCACTTGATCCATGTGGAGAATGAGTTGCATTCTCTGATGGTACATATCCACTATTTTAATCACTTGGTACTTAAATTTCAAATAAATGAGTAATGGGTAATGAGTAATGATATAACAATGACTAAAATGCATGAAAATTAAATTGAACTAGAGAAATGGTGAAAATTACTCTTCTGTTTTTCAAGGTAGCGAGCTTAGGTGACATTTAACCATGGAAACTTCGAAGGAGGATTGCCATCCCTGATTTTAATTATTGTGTCCGAGCATCTCTTTCTGCTTCCTTGGCATCTCTTTCTGCCATCTTAACCTCTTTTTCTGCCACTTTCTGCTTAAGTAGTGTCAACTCGCTCTGTAGCTCATTGTAAGAAGGATTCGAGGATAAGCTTCCATGGCATCTAAATACTTGAGTTGGGCAAACACCTAAGCCAAATCCACACACTTGTCCATGGTGTTCTTGTGTTCCCAAGGCCCTAGCTAATGCATCATTGACTGAAACTAGCTGTGATGCAATGTCTTGTTGCTCAATTTCAATAATTTTTTTCTTGGAAAATTGAACAAGAAGAAGCAAAATTTTCTAAAGAATAGATCATTTTAATAGTAGTTTATCCAAACACCTTAGTACCACATAATTCAAACACTCACAGGAATAACTCTCACCTCCTCATTCACATATGATCTATCAGAATGTTTGTGCATTACAGTCTATAATTCTCCTCTTGTAATTGGCCTCCCATGCTCTTTTTCGTACAAATTTAAATAGAGATGTAAAGTATCTCAAATTATGGTGCACGTTATGTTATATTATTCATCAAAATAACCTTACCATCTCAGCTTTCTTTTGTGCAAGGCTTTTAAATCCACTAATGTGTGACATTGTTAACATCTTTTGATTTTGTTTATTCTTTACAACAATTTCTTGGTAATCAAATAGAACATATTAGTATAATCAGCTAAGATCATATGTAACTCTAAGAAAATTGTGTTTTCACCTAAGTCCTCTGAAATAGTCTATAATCAATGAAAGTTGCTCACCGATCCTTGTTTATATTATCTAGGACATGTTAAAGTAATTATTCCCTAGTTGAGTCTTATTATTCTTATACAAGTCACACCATACATTCTTTCATTTACTTCCAATGGATTGTAATATGTACCTTTTGTGGACATCATCTTTTAGTACAAACTTAGATTGTACATTGACTTCTTCAGATTTATTATGGACATCAGGTTAAGATAACATGGAAGTCAAGTCCTAAAACTTCTAATGGGCTAGGGGAATTAGACACAGGATTTCCATTACTATTTCCACTGTTCCTGAAACCACTACCCCTCCCTACTTTACACTTCTTAAGGTACTTGTTCATCTTTAAAATTCTTGTTTATTCAAATAAGAAAAGCATGAGTCCACCCCTCCCTACATTGATATTCATATTTAAAGTGATACATAAACATTAATTCACACATAGTAGATAACAATATGCCCCATCAATATGCATAGTTAAAGCAATATACAAAATAATAGAGCAATAATTTTGAAAACACTACCTAGATAAGTTCAAGTTTAATTCAAACTCTAAAAATATAATTTCTAAGTGTTGAGGGTGGAATGACTAACTATTGTAAGTAAAACCTTCTCTTCATCACCCAAATCATACAAGTCACGAGGTTTTAGATGGACAACCAAGCTCAAATTCTTATCCAACTCATCATCAGCATAACATACTTGCTAAGCTTTAGAAACTTGCATGTATGGCTCGTCATCTTCATTGTCACCCATATGTATCAATTGTGAAAAGTTGATAGACTTGAATCCTAATTTATCAGTTATAATCCCACTATGATTAGTCGTATTAGCCCACATACATTTGAATAAGGTAACCATAAAGCGACTATGATAATGTAATTCAATAATGTCTACCAATTTTCTATAATACTGTACACCTCCAAAGCTCATGTGGCCATCACTATTACTTGAGTAGCTTCTAATCCCGAAAGTCCCAAAAACCTTCACTATTTTGAGTTTTTAGCCATTGATCTCATTCCATTGTTCTAAATTTGAAACCATTGACATTGCAAGCATTATATCTCCTCATTGTATCAAGTGGACCCAAGGCAAGCAGTTCTATATTAACTTAATGGGATACATTAATATAATTTCTTTCATGGAATTAACCAATTGTAAGTATGTTACTAAATTACTTAGTATGGAAACAACACTTAAGGGTAAATATGAACTCACATGACAACAAAACTATTGAACAAATTCTCTATGAACCCTTTTATCAATCTCAATAGAAGACCGCGTGCGACATCGCATTAATCGTCTGACATGATCTCTCAATTCCCTATGTGACATATACAAGAAATTATAGTAAAGAAAATGTATATGAAAATACTAATTTCTATACGTACAAATTACTTACTGAAAAAATAGGTCAACTTGTCTACAACTGGTTAGCACATGATGATGTGCTTGTAATTTCTCAATAGGAGATAGAGGGAAGTACTTAAAAGTACTAATGGGTCGTCCAATAGGTGGAAGCAAGGTGTCTATATTGGATGACCTAACATTAGGTTGATCATCTACACACTTGGGTCGATTAAACACTGTCTCTACTCTATTTAAATATCATTAACAAAAAGTTAAAACTTCCTACCCCATATAACCTTCAGCAATTGAGCCCTCAGGCTAAGCCTTATTGCGTACGTATGATTTTAACTTTCCTAGACACCTATTAAACAAATTATTTTGTTATGAAAGAATATAATTAAAAAGAACGAGATCAAGTAAGTATAAAATAGAAACTGTTTACCTTTCAATAGAGTACATCCATCTGTATTGTACTAGACCTCCAAGCTTTGCATCTTGATTTAGGTGTACAGTCAAATGAACCATGACAATAAAAATTGAATACAAAAATAACATCTTCGAATGACACAATGTAATAATTACCTTATCTTGAAGTGTGTCAAGTTTATTCATGCTTAATATCTTGTTACACTGTTTCTTTAAAATTGCACACAAGTCAGTCAAAACTTTAATACTTCTTTAGGAAGGGTCGTCTTCATTGCTAAGGGTAAGAGTTGCTCCATAAGAATACAGGAGTCATGACTTTTCAACTTTCTAATCTTACATTGTCTCAAATTAATGCATATAGAAATGTTACTTAAGTAACCATTTGGGACGGTGATATTCTTCAAAGTCCTAAGAAAACATCTTTATTTGCATTTGTCAAGGTGGACAAAGCTAGAGAATAGCTCCCATTATCATTTGGCCATAATTCAGGCCTATTACCCATTTCTTGCATATCTCTTCATGCATTCAAATGGTCTTTTAAACTTTCAGGATCATTTAATAGAGTGAAAAACACAGAGTCACATATTTTTTTCTCAATATACATCACATCAAGATTATGGCATAATAAATGGACTGGCCAATAAGGAAGCTAAAAAAATATACTTTTCTTATGCCATTGTTAAGTGTCACCTATATTGCCACCAGCTCTTCTAGTTCTTCTTCCACGAACTTCAACTTCCACATCTTTCCTAAATACCAAATCAACATTTGCAAACTGCTCTAAACTTTTAGAGACAGTAACTACATTTAGAGGACTTATCCTATCTTCCCTTCGATCAAATTGATTTCAGGCCAATCTTAATTTATGAGCTGGGCTTAAATAACGATGATAACCCATAAAACACCATTTTTGACTATGAGAAAGACGAATGGGAGTTGAGTCAAAATTACAATTAGGACATGTCAATTCGGTGTGGACATTCCATCTAAATAAAGTTCTAAGTCCTAGAACATACTAATATTCCACATCAACACAACATGCATATTGAATATATCCTTAGAGGAGGAATCATATGTTTTCGCTTCGACATCCTACATATCCTTTAACTTTTTCACTAATGGTTGCAGATACACATCTATGTCATTTCTTTGTGCTTTTTTCCCTAGAATAATCATGGAGAGAATAAAGGAACTTTACTTTTTACACATCCAGGGCAAGAGATTGTAAGGCATTAGAACCACTGGCTAAATTCTATAAGTTGTACTCAAATTACCTAAAGGGTTAAAACCATGTGGCTAGACCTAGGTGCACATTACGTGGATCTGAGGCAAAATGAGAATTTGCTAAGTTAAATCTCATCCAAGCCTCAAATCCCTTGGATGTCTTATCTAATACATGTCATTTTATATGCTTAGCAATTTTAGAAGACATGAACAACCTCTACAACCTTGACTTCAATGGAAAATATCTAAGTATTTTTTTCGGTTACTTGTTTCACTTTTTACCTTACCATTTGATTTCCATCTAGAGGTATAACACCTTTTACATGCTTCCTTATTTTCATCCTCCCCTAATATAGCATGCAATTATTTGGGCAAGCATGAATTTTCTTATAGTTGAAACCTAAGTTGTTTATGATTTTTTTAGCCTCGTAAAAGGATGGAGGAATCTTGGCATGTTTAAATGCATCGAACAATAGGTCTAGAATCAATGACATAGCCATGTTACTTACTCCACAAAGATACTTGATAGGACACAATTTCACCAAAAATGGACAATTTTGATACTTCTCACACCCTTCATATAAATTTTGTAGTCTATCTTTAAGCAAGTCTTGAAATTCTAGCACACCACTATTTAATGTCTCATTTAATGTTGAAGTTAGACCATTCACTTCATTCACAACTTCATCATCATTATGAACAACTTCATGATCATTATGAACCCCAAATGCATCACCAACCATGTTGTATAACAATTGATTCATCTCTTACTTGTGCCTTACTTGAAGTTCGACCTCATGATGTTCTTAATTAGTTCTGTCCCCATGTCTAACCCAAAAAGTATACCCTTGGGGAAATGGTTTAATAATTAAATGGTCATGCACAACTTCCCTAACTTGCTATTTCTTAAACTTATATTTTGGACATAGGCATATTATCTTACCCCCCCTTCACACTTTTATTTGCAAATGCAAAGTCTAAAAATCTATTCAATCCCTCTAAATATTTTGGAGTATTTTGAGGTCTGACAATCCAAAACTTACCCATTTCCTAAAGCAAACGGAAAAATAACCAAATAGGAAACAAATGTCAAATAACAAATTTTGTAACATTTCTCTCTTTAGGAAACAAAGAGGAAAAATATTGATGCTAAACCTAAACCTAATCATTGTAACAATTGAAATTTTAAAGCCCATAACAAAATTCATCAATATTAATCTCCTATGAATCATATGGATAAACACTACAATATCTACACATATTATAAATATGCTACTTAAATGAATTAAAGGCATGTAACATATGGCTAATTGAAAACAATCAAATATTATTCTCATTTAAATTCAAGTGAATCAACTCATACAAATGTAATGAACATAACCTAAACCAAACAAAACTATATCAATATTCAGAAAAAAAAAAAACTAATTTTAATAATAAGACATAGCAATAATTCAATGATTAAAACAATAAAAAAAAATACTAAAATCAATACAAAAATCCAACTATACCAATATTTACGTCTTAAGATAAAAGATAAAAATGACTAGCAATATATGCCTCTGGAAAAAAAAAATGCACATTAATGTATAGCAATTACATTCTATATAACTCATTCAAATTGAAAGAAAACAACAAAAATAATAATAATAATAATAATAATAATAATAATAATAATAATTAATTAAAAATCTGAAAGAAAAAATATTCTGTAAAAACAAAATACAAAAATGTCTTGACATTAAAAAACTAGCCAAAAAAAGTTCCCACAAGCTACTAATCACAAAAATGGAGAAGGATTTTTTAAAGCTTACTTGAAAGAGCAATTAAACCGATTAGAAGCTTCCTTGCGCCAATGGCAACCTCTTCTCACGTTGTCAAGATCGTCTATAGCCGACGACCACTGTGCTCCTCACCAGCGATGTCAGCAACTATAGCTCCGTGACGTGAAGGGCACTGTAAAAATTGAGGGGGTGGAATTAAGGTGTAATCGATGGGGGGGCAGGGAAGGTTAAAATTTAACTAGGCCCTAACCATTGCGTGGGCCATTAAAGTGCCTAGCTGTGATTTCAAAACAAATGTCTCTAGGCCACTTTTCTAGTTGTTAAAGAAAAAAAAAATTGACCTAGCCACATTTTCCAAAAACTTATGGCTCTACCCATAAAAAAAAAAAAAAAACAGGGCCTAACCACGATTTACAGGAAATCCTGGCTAGGCCCAATTTGTTAACCATGAACTAACAAAACTATGGTAAAGCCCAAAGTTTACTTTTTTTATTTTCTTAAAAAAAAATTCCTTCATGGATTAACGATGGTTTACTGAAAACCGTGGTTATATGATATTGTTTGAACCATGGTTTATATAAATCATGGTTAAACCATGAATTATAACCATGGTTTACTAAATAGTGGTTAGACCTTGATTTAGCCACGGTTTGCTCAACCGTGGTTAATTGGCCATTGCTAGGCCACCCATTTTCTGTAGTGCAAGTTCGTAAGTCTCATTCAATTTCTAACTTTTCAATTTAATAGCTTTCTTTTGGTTTCTCATTGCTAGTTTGGGCTTAGCCCCCTCTTCTTACTAAATAAATTAAGTATAAATAATTTGAATTTAAGCTTTTATAAAAAAAAATAATAATAATAAATAAAACAAAAACAATATTCTCTTTACTCAACAACACTTGCATGTAGAGTTTGATCAAGTCCAAATTATATTTACAAAATCTTCCCTTAGACCTTATATCTTGCAAGCTTTTAATTTTTTTTAATTAGTTTATTTGCTCATCCATTGTACGGGCCTTAAAAAAATTAATTTATATTATTATATGCTAATATTTATTGAGAAAGTACTATCATAAAATAGCATCTTTGATATTCAAAGTAACTCTCATTGTTGCTCTTTCTAAAGAACTATAAAATGTCAAAAGTTGATAGAATCACATTTAACTTTGCTTACTTTGAATAATTTAAACCGTTGAATAAATTATTCAATCACATATCATTTTCGCTTACCTTAATTTTTAACTATGTCAAGTTATATTTATAGTCCCTTATAATAAAGTTTAAGAGACAGTTAATCAATTAATTCATTTTTTTCCTTGACATTAAAAATTGTTCAAACTTCTAGGAATTCCTTATTTAAAAGGTAATAATTAATTCATTAATTTTCCAGTTCACTCCAAAAATTTCACAGAATTCAAAGAATTCACAATTTAAAAGGCAGTAAATTAATTTATTAATTAAATACTTAGTAATTTTTTTACATTGATAACAAAAATTTCATTAATTTTCTTGTTAATTTTAAAAAATACTTAAACTTGGAAAAATTCTCGATTTAAAAGGTAATTAATTTATTAATTAATTATTTCATAATTTTTCTCGTTGATTATAAAAAATTTATGCACTTCAAAATATTTTCAATAAAGGCAAAGAGTAATCACACGAGATGCTAAGTGTTTGATCAATTGAGGCTTCTTGTTTATCAACTCTCACGTTAAAATGAACATACTTCACTTATTTATAATAGACAATAGATATTAGCTGTTTTTTTCTACAAAAAAAATCTCAATCTACACCTACCCAGCCTGCTTGATCAGAGCTAGAGTATTTGAATCGCAGCTTTGACTTTCGTCTTAATAAAATTAATTGTCCAAAAATTCTCAAAAATTTGGATTCCATTAATCTCATCAAAAAGCAATTAATTAATTATAGTAGTTTTCAAAACAAATTTACCCTCCCTATTTCATCGGTCGTCAAAGATATGAATATTAATGAATCACATACTTCATAATTTAACCATATTAATTCACTAGGAATATATATTTCCTATGCTATATGTGAATTACATATAAATTTATAATTGTGATACAAAGATTCGATAAAAATATAATCGATTTATTTATTTGTGTAATCAAGCGCCTTTAATACACCAAACATGGTAAGTCTCATGTAGGTGCATTAACAAAATAAATTGATTATAGTTATATCAATATGAATTCCATTGAAAATTCAAAGGATAAAAATGAATTTAAAAAATTTTAAAGTATGGGTCATTTATAAAAAATTAAATTACTTGGTAAGAACTCAACTAGTCGT
Source organism: Delonix regia (assembly GCA_037074485.1). NCBI lineage: Eukaryota > Viridiplantae > Streptophyta > Magnoliopsida > Fabales > Fabaceae > Delonix > Delonix regia. Next base: position 14,823,539 of record CM073449.1, read on the forward strand.
AAAAATTTACAATATATAATTATGCATTAGAAATATTTTAAATTTGGGTTGAGGTATCAAACTACTATGAAACATTAATTATATATTGTATAATTGGCAGTACTTTATTTTAATATATAAAATTTTTCATTTTAATTAAAATATTTTTAAAAAAATAGAAAATTGAATCCCCATCGAATCCGTGGGGGATCCATCCGGTGAATTAATGTGGTTATCTTAAGTAAGAATTATAGTTCTAGCTAAATTGAATGTATTATTCATATCCCTATATATCTTTAGATGAAATCCACCAATTAGCGTGAGATAGGCAAGAAAATTTGACTACTCAAAATTATGATTATTATTTGATTAGGTGAATGAATCATGTTTCGCGATTCATACATATCCATCACCACCGAATATAAGGAAAGAAAATTTGAAGGGACTACAAATACAGATAGATAGATAGATAGATATATTTTGATCCACATAGTCCAAATTGAAGTCAAACAAAACCACGCACAGGTGTATTGACCATTTTGGACAGTTTGTGATGGATCAATTTGACTCTAAGATTTCAGAGTTTTTGAGAAGAGCTGCAACCTTGATTGCTATATATGACAAAGAACTTCCTTTATGGTGGTGTCCCTCTTGACCTATTGTCGTCCCTACTTCTCACTCATCAAACAATGAAAGTGATTTTGTTGAAACTCAACATTTAAGCCATGACAATATCGTTGTAGCTATGCAAAATATTGTAGCAAGTCAAGTACTCCCAATTAGACGATTTACCAGAATGAAGTGAATACATCGTTGGATGGCTGATTATACCATTATATTGGAATGCAGCATGTGACTCTGATAAGAGCATTGGTTATATATATTTCAATTATTGTTACTGTATTTCATTCCTTCGTACTTATCCTTTAATATGGTTACTTCTATCCCAAAATTATGCATTCTAAATCTTTGACAATTGTTGACATTGTGTTTGGGGTACGACTGTACGAGAATTCAAATGATTAAAAACTTATTATAAAATATATAAATATATATAGTGAACATAAAAATACTTTAATTTATGTGTTGTATATATCCTAAATAACATAACGATCAGATAAATCTTTTATATATTTCAAATTCAATCTTTTTTTATTGTACGAGAATTTTCTCAGTTGTCTATTTTGGATTATAATATATTTAAAAGTAAATAAATTTGCTTAAATATTGGCCTCAAAGTCTAAATGCAATAATCAAGATAGAAAATGCTTGTAGACCAACCCCTTAGAATTAGCAACCCGAAATGCAGAGAATGATTCAACCCAAGAAGATAGTAAAACAAGAGTGTTCACTCAATTATATATACATACACACACACACACACACACACATATATATATATATATAATATTGTTTAAAGAAAACGCAACTTTCAACAAAGCCCAACGAGCTTGATTATATGCCAAAAAGAAAAATTTAACTTCTAGCGCACAATTTCAGTTCCTTATAATATTGTTATATATTGAGCAATCTTCTTTTCAAGAAATTAAGAATGGAAATAAACAATCAATCTTAATAATGAAAAGAATTAGGTAAAACGCTAAAGCTCAATTCAAGTCATATAGGATATACCTACCAATATAGTTGAAGACAAAAACATTGGTAATTACTAATGTATAGAAATAAGAAGCACGATAATTAATGAAAGAGTTAATCGCATAGGTAAGTCTGTGTCACTTTTATAATTAATTAATTAAGTGCCTCTTAATTATTTCAGGCAATACTATAGGGATTACTAATATAATTCTTGTACTTTCACTTTTTCGTTTATAAATTTTATTTTTCCATGTGAAATTCTACTTTTAATATAGTTCAATTTTGTTGGTTTGTAAACAACAATTAATTTTAAAATCTAAATTTAACAAGGTGAAAGTCTAAGCTGCAATTCAAATTTTAAGAAAAAGTATGAATTTTCAGTGCGTTATACTCCTGCTACAATCCGGATCTTCAGGAGAAAATCCAGAAAAACATGAACCATTAGATAGAAATCTAACAGTTCAAATTTTTTATCGAAGACCATACACAATCCTAAATAACTCTTTTATTTTTAAATTTAAACCATTAAATATTTATCTGAAAACTTATATCTAACGACTAGATATTTTCCCATAAAATGAATTACTGGAGGAGATCTGCTTTGCTGTCGACATATATACGCACACAGAGGTTTTCATGGGATGACATTAATGTACACATGATGAGGGCTTTTATTTTAACAGTCTCTCTATTTATATAGTTGTTGTAGACCAAAGGGAAGATGATCATGCTTAATCATTTATAATTCTAATTACTTATGATTAGTTGTAATATATTACTTTTACCAGTCTCTAATTATAATCAACTCTTCCCTGACAAATAGATGGTTTTGAACCAAACCATCATGTCAGAAATTAAACAATTGCGTAGATCTCACAAATACCAAATACCAACTAGCAAATCTCTACGTTAGCGTAGATGTCTAGGTTCATATTAAACAATTACGTAGATCCAAAAGTCCATAATTAAAAAAATTACTGATTTTGATATTTTTTGAAATTTGAAGTTAATAATTTTTTAAAAGTTTGATCTATAATGGTTATAAATATTTCAAAAACTTGATCCAATAAATGAAAATTATATGACGACAACTGCGATTAGTTGTTTATAATTAATCTTAATTACTCATTCCATCTCTAATGATAATTAATTACTCTTCCTTGACAAATAGATGATTTAGAACTAGACCATCGTGTTTCCTATTTTCTTAATATTTTCATATTTTTCAAATGCAATTTTTCAAATTTAAATAATACTTTTCTTTAATGCAATAAAGTTTAGGTAAAATCTTTAATGTACTTATAATTTTGATTTTACCATTATACCTAATTATAATATAGCAACATAATTGTAATATGACTATTTTTTAGCTTGATATTGTTACAATTATATCCCTATATTATAACTGGTACATTGGTGTATTCAAAATTGTGAGTGCACCAAAGATGTCACCTAAATTTTATGTATTTGGTAAAAATTTGCAATGTTGTTAAACTTTTTTAATAACCATAATATTAAAAGTGTCATCACAATATGGCAATTACTTTTTTATTTTTACTTTTAAAAGCATTTATTTAACGTAAGAATAATTGTTCGATTGTGATATATGAATTTCGAAAAGTGCATACCTCTATATTTGATCAGGTAAATTGTTGATACGCCATATTCACATTTTGGTTCGCAATTATAAACATTTATGGAAATATGATATTCAACTATCACACTTTAAAAAATATAAAACTCTCAATTTTCATTGCAAATATTCTTACTAAGAATATCTCTTTACATTCGTAAGAATCTTAAGAAAATTTCAAAAAATATTTTAATAACATTTTACATTTTATATTATTTTCATATCACTACCAAAAAATAATTTATTACCGGCGGTTTTTTAATTGCGGTTTAAAAACCATAGGTAAACTAAACATTACCCATGATTGCATTCCAAAACCACAGGTATTATTGGCGGTTAAGAAAACCGCAAGAAATACCAACAATTTTAAATAAAACCACAGATAGTACCTACAATTTCAACAAAACTGCAGGTATTTTACCTGGGCTTTTGAGGAAATTACAAGTATTTTACCTGGAGTTTTAAGGGTTTCAATGAAACTGCAGGTATTAACTGCGATTCCATAGATGCCCTAATATGCATCAAATTTTCATCCTCTAGTCACACGCCCCACCTCCATTTTCCCTTCTCTTCTCTACACTTCCATCACTACTTGAAGTTGCCACCTCTGTTCGTCCACATTGCAGGCTGTCAACTAGAAGCTACCACCTCCATCTGACGCTAGCAACTTCCAAACGTCAGCCACCTCACCGGCCACTAGTCCGTCGCCGACATAGAGATGAGTTTTTTTTTTTCTTCTTATTCTCATTTTATCATTTTGACTTATTTTTTCCTCCATGCTTATTTTAGGCTAGCCCACTTGAGGTCCCCTGCTCCCTGGTCTTCGCCACCACTGCCACATTGAAGGTTTTTTTTTTCTTGTCCTTTTGCTTTTTATTTTTCCTTTTTTCTTGTCTAAATTTATTGTTTTTCTCTAGATTACATATTTACACCATGGAATGGAATTAGTATATGAATTTATATTTTTTATCCAAATTTGAATATTTGTGAAAAAATTTTTTATAGGTACTTGTATATTGATAACTTGTTTTAATGGATATGTATAAATTGCATTGATAGACTATATTTTTTTATAGTTTATTTTAGTTTTTAAAATTATTGTATGTAGTTGTTTGTGCACCTTAATAGTGGTAAATTGATGATAATTAAGTTTTATTTGATTATAATGTTTAATATAGATAAATGATGCTTGGTTTATAATCTTTTTATATAGTAAAGAATTCTTTTGGAGGATTTGAAGTAAGATACATTCTTATGCAATGGATAAGAGCTGGATTGATATGCCTCAAAACACCCATGAATACATGGAAGGATTGAATAATTTTTTAGATTTTGCATTTGCTAAACGTATTGTTGAAGGTAAAATAATATGTTCATGTCTAAAATGTAAGTTTAACAAATGGCTTACTAGACAAGAAGTGTTAGACCACTTGATTGTTAAACCATTTCTAAAAGGATACACTGTTTGGCTTAGACATGGAGAGACAAGTATTGTAAATACAACTGTTGATGCTCTTATGATACCACATGTGGAGGAAAAGACGATTAATGTCATTAATCCCATACAAGACATGGTGAATGATGCATTTCAACATTATCCTATTAACCAACATGTTGAAAATTATGAAGTAACGTCTCCCCCACCAAATCATACGATGCCCAATGAAAGTGCAGAGTTTTTAGATTTAATCAGAGATGGAGAACAGAGTTTGTATGAATGATGTGTGAAATATTCAAAATTATCTTTCTTGGTGAAATTGTACCACATTAAATGTTTGTGTAAAATAACTAACAAGGCAATGCTGATGATATTAGAGTTGTTGGTAGATACCTTTGACCAAGCTAAAATTCCACCCTCATTTTATGAGGCTAAGAAGACGATTAATAAGCTAAGCCTCAACTACACCAAAATCCATGCATGTCCCAATGATTGCATGTTATACTTGGGGGAAGATGCAGAACGGGATACTTGTAAAAGATGTAATACTTCTAGATGGAAACCAAAAGGTAAAGGTATATCTAGTAATAATAAAAGATGTTTATGTCTTTTAAGATAGCTGAGCATATGCAATGGCATACAATGGAAAAGAGTAATAATGGCATGTTAAGGCATCCCCAGGACTCAAAAGCTTGGAGGTGATTTAATATAATGGATCCTTAGTTTGCTTTAGAACCTTGGAATGTGTGCCTTGGGCTAACCACTGATGGGTTCAATCCATTTAGTAACTTTAACACCGGTTACAACATCTGGCCCGTAATACTTATTATGTACAATTTTCCTCCTTGGATGTGTATGAAACAGAGTTCATTTATTCTTTCAATGATAATTCCAGGAAAGTATGCATCGGAAATGATATAAATATTTATTTACAACCCTTAATAGAGGAATAGAAAGAGCTATGGGATTTCAGTGTTACAACCTTTGATTCCTACAACAATTAGGTGTTTAAAATGCATGCAGTTGTGTTGTGGACTATCAATGATTTTCTAGGACTTAGAACATTATCAGATACTAGGTTAGCCTGCCCATTTTGTAATTTTGACCTAACATCTATACGCCTTCCTTATAGTCGAAAATGGTGTTTTATGGATCATCATCATTTTTTGAATTCTTGACATAAATTTAGACTTGCTCGAAATCGATTTGATAGAAAGGTAGAGAGGAGAAAAACCTATAGCAATTAATGGATTAGACATTCTACAACAAGTTGAGAATGTCAATATGGTATTTGGAAAGGAAATGGAAGTTGAAGGACAAGGTCGAAGATGTCGAAGAACTGGTGATTTTGAGATAGGGACTTAAACAATAAAGAAAGAAAAGTATATTATTCCAACTTCCATATTGGGAGACCAATTTATTGCGCCACAATCTTGACATCATGTATATTGAAAAAAACGTATGTGACAATGTCATATTTACCTTGCTAAATGAAGCTGGAAAATTAAAAGATCACGTAAGTGCATGAAAGGACTTACAAGAAATGAAAGTACAATCAGATCTTTAGCCTAACGAACATGGTAGATATCCTCATGCATTATTCACGATGACAAATGCAAATAAGTACCTATTTCTTAAGATTTAAAGAATATTACTGTTCCAAATAAGTACTCAATTAATATCACCAGGTGAATTGATTTGAGATAAAGAAAGATTAAAGGATTGAAAAGTCATGATTTACATGTTCTTATAGAACAACTTTTACCCTTAGCCATGAGAATGACTATACCCAAGCAAGTGTCTGCAATTCTAATTGATTTGTGTTCATTTTTAAGACATTTGTGTAATAGAGTGTTAAGTGAACAAGAACTTCACAAACTCCAAGATAGAGTGGCCATGACGTTATGTCACATGGAAATGATTTTCCTACCTTCATTCTTCATAGTTATGGTACATTTAATTATACATCTAGTCAATGAAGTCAAACTAAAAAGCTCTGTTCAATATCAGTGATGAATCCTATTGAGAGGTAAATGTATTAATACTTTTCTAGTAATTAATTTGGTTTGCACAATTCACACCTAAATCTTATAATTTTTTGTTTTCCATTAGGTACTTGGGTAAATTGAAATCTTATGTACATAATAAGGCTCAACCTCAGGGTTCCATAACTGAGGGTTACATGGCTCAAGAGGTTTGAACATTTTGTTCAAGATATTTAGATGGAATTGAGACTATGTTTAACGAACCAGCTATTACTGATGAACGACCCAATGTAGGGTCATCTGTGGTTTCCACTTTATTCCCACCTATTGGAAAACCAGTTTGTGGTTATAGTTACTTTAATCTAACTGCAATGGAAAAGATGTAAGCACATAGACATATATTAACAAACTATAAGGAAGTTAATCCATTTATAAAGTGTACAATGTTAATGGATTTAAGTTTCGTACCTTAGACCGAGACCAAAGGCTAAAAACACAAAATAACATAGTCTTTAGCACATTTGGAACAAGGAGTTATGCAAGTAGTAGTGATATGAATATATGGTTTGGCAGGGTGTTGTATTATGGAAAGTTGGTAGATGTCATTAAGTTAAATTATCATGGTCGTTTTCAAGTTACCTTATTCAAATATGAATGGGTAAACATAACTAATCCTAGGGGGATTGTAGTTGATGACTTAGGGTTCACATTTACAAATTTTGCCTAGTTGATGCATACCAGTGATCATGAAGATGATGAACCTTACATCCAAGCTTTAGAGGCTCAAACGGTTTATTACATGGAAGATAAGTTAGATAAGAATTTGAGTGTTTCCATACACCTTAAGCCATGTGACTTATACGAATTGGGAGATTGTGATAAGGACACATATTACGATTGTGAGCTATATGAACCTCAAAACTTGGATGTTTTATTTCCAGAAATAGAAAATATATTATTGGCAAGGTGTTTAATTATGCTTATTTGTGTTTATATCTGACTTGCATATTTATTTCTTATCTTTATGTCTTAATTAATGTTAATTCTAACTTTAGACAAGGAACATGAAGATGAAACGATTCTTTAACAAGCAAAGTAGTTCAAGACCCTTTCTTGGTGCCACTTGTAGTTCTTAAAGAGCATCACTAGAGAGTGAAGGTGGCTCTTCTAGTCAAGATCCTTTCTTATTAAACATTTATCCTGAAAGACCAACTCATTTGGGCACTCTACTTCAACCTGGTTGGACTTTAAATCTTGGTAATGATTATAAGGATGAGGTAGATGAAGCACCTACACAGTCTCAGTGTCCACTTTCACGCAAGAAAGCCTAGCTTGTTGACGTTATTGGTACATATGCTTGAAAGCCTCAATAGGCTTGACTTAGCTACACTCAAATTCATGTGCTAAATTTGGGTTCACAAATGAAGACGGTATAGTGAAACCAAGAGCTCTAACATATAATGATGTTTTGTCTCCTCCTAATAGTGAGCGTGTTGTTTTGCAATGGAACCCTAATGGTTAACCAACAGGAGATGGCATTGGTTTACTAAATAGATTCCTAGTGTCTATTGCTAGAGACTCTGAATCATTTCCTCTTAGTTATCCTAACTGGAAAAGAGTTCCATTTGACTATAAAGATCATGCCTAAAAGAATATTGTTCAGGTAGTATTTATCAGCTTTTAAATATGTTTATACTTTCTCAATGTATAATATTTATCAGCTTTTAAATATGTTTATACTTTCTCAATGTATCACTGTTAATAGTATTCTTGAACTTTAAAGGCTAAATTTGTAGTTAATAATGATCTGCACAAGAGCTATATTTTAAAATCTATTGGAATGAAGTGGAAAGAAAGAAGATAGAAGTTATGGCAAAGTCAAGATAATGGTACTTGCAATAGAGAATAATTGATTGCTAAAGTGCCTATTGGGATTAATAAGGATCATTGGGCAATATTTGTTAACTATCGTCTTAGCTAACAAACTAAGGTAATAATATAAACATTTTGAATTAGTCCCTAAGAAACTAGCTTATAACTATATTTTTGTCAATGAATAGAAAATTCATAGAAAAGCAGAGAAAATAGAAGGAAGCAGACCATCCACCATACTGATGGAATAAAAAGCATCGCGCCCAAGAAGGTAGAAATAGTAATCTTAATTGTTAGTAAATATATTGTACATCTCTTTATAACATGTACATGTATCATTATTTTCTTGTCCATTGTAGGATTTGGAGTTAGGTCATCTAGTCAGTCAAGGAAAAGTATGGACAACCACGTATAACCACGCTAATGGATCGTTTGTTAGTGATGGGGTCAGAACAATTAGTGTAAGTATTCTTTAATTTGGTTTGGAAGTGGAAATGGTTGAACTACATTTTGGTTATGTAGGTGTAAGTGTAAGTGCAACTATAAGTTAATTTAATTAATGCAGGAAAAGATTGTCACACATGAATCTAGTTCAATGTCTGTATACTAAGAAATATCAATGGAAGACTCTCTGGCTTTTGCATTAGGGAGACAAAAGCATGTAGGTCATGTTCAAGGATTGGGATTGGGTCCGTCACCATCACAGGTATGTAGGCACCCCTCCTGTTCTTATGGTGGAATGAATTCATCTGGTCCTTTTAATGCAGATTTGGAAAGTCAAGTTCTTGAAATGAGATTAGTCATAGAATATCATAATAAAAAATTAAAAGACCAACATAAAAAAAATAAAAGACCAAGATAAATAATTTGAAGGTCAAAATAGAAGATTTGATTAAATGATGAGTTTTTCCATGCAAAACTATCAAGGTCTTGATATTGTTGCACTCTAAACATCACCAGTAATATTATTAGTCTTTGCATTATAGATCCTTTTTATATGTTACATAACTCATTATGTCTTGTAATATATTCCCAATATATTTACTATTAAATTTTATATTATAATTTAGGTACCTAATTGAGCAAGTAAACATCAACTGAGTGTAACAGATCATTCTCTAAACCTTTCTGATCATGATAATCATTAGAATGTGTTCAAGAATGTTATTATGGTTGTTGGACTTATTAAGATTTTATTATGTTAGAATGTTTTTAGAGGGTTGGAAATTGCAAGAATAATTGTAATCACCAATAAGCCCTAAGAGAGAGCCAAGAAGGAGAAATCCCTCACCAATTGTATATCTGATCAAAAAAGTAACTACAAACAAAAGTTTTAAGCCTTTATAGGGAGTAACATCCTAAAGAAACCATAATTTTATAGGTCTCCCTTAGGCCTTCAGTAAAATGAGTCAAGGAAGCTAAAAAAAACTGTTAAAACATTAAAATAGAAGCCTAACATATAATAAAATATATTAGGCCCAAAACTACATATATATAAGATCTAAATCACTTATTACAATAGAAAATAACAAAATAAGTTAACCTAAGTTAAGTGGGCCTTCATCTGTTGGGTTTCCTTTCCTAAGCCCAACTCCTTTAACTGGATCATTTCGACATGTAGACGTACTATTAAGCCTTGGATAACTTCCTAAAGTTTCTTAGGCCGAGCTCTTGTTTTAGGGGCAGTTGGCACATGAAGATCCTTGTTTTGTGTATCCTCTCCATTAGATAGCTCATGTCTATGTGCATTCTCATCATTCCCCCCCCTCAAAGGGATTCGTCCTTAAATCAGAACTTGCAAGATAAGGAGAAAGGTCACTAACATTGAATGTTGGATTAACTTGATAAGGGTTAGGTAGATCTATCTTGTAAGAATTCTCATTTATTTCTCCAATACTATGAAAGGTCCGTTCCCTCGTGCATTAAGTTTTGATTATCGCTCTTTAGGACATCTTTCTTTTCTAAAATGGACCTAAACTTGACACCTGATTGGAAAGAAACTTGTTTTCTCCCCTTATTTACTCGAATTGAAGTCTTTTCATTTTTCTCCATGTTATTTCTGTGTGCTTCTTCGTGTATCTTTTTAACCAACTCTGCTTTGTCCTTTCCATCCAAACTTGAAATCTCATTCATAGGTAAAGGCAACAAAGCCAAAGTAGTTAAAGGGTTAAAGCTATAAACAATTTTAAATGGAGAAAATTTAATAGAAGAATGCGTACATCTGTTGTAAGCAAATTCAATAAAAGATAAATATTCTTCCTAAGACCTTAAATTCTTCTTAAGGATAGCTTACAACATGGTTCCTAAAGTACGATTGACAACTTCGATTTGTTCATCCATTTGTTAATGGCATATAGTAGGGAACAAAAATTCGATGCCTAACTTACCCCACAGCACTCGCTAGAAGTAATTAAGGAACCTCACATCTCAGTCACTAACAATGCATTTTGGAATTCAATGAAGTCGTACCACATCCTTAAGGAAAAAACTTGCTACATTCGTAGCATTGTCTATCTTGTGGCAAGAAATGAAATGAGCCATTTTAAAGAATTTGTCCATAACCACAAAAATATAATCTCAATAATTCTTAGTTTGAGGTAAGCCTAAAACAAAATACATAGAAATATCAACCCAAGGTTGTGTAGGCATAAGCAAAGGCATATACAAACCATGTTGTTTCACTTTAAATTTAGCTTTCAAACAAGTTATCCATGTTGAGCAAATTCTTTCAACATCACGGTTCATGTGTGGCCAAAAGAAGTGTTCTTTAAGAATGTCTAAAGTCTTGTCTACCCTAAAATGCCTTATTAAACTAACCACATGTGATTCTCTAACAAGAAACTCACATATGGAACATCTAGGAATGCAAAGTTTATTCACCTTAAATAGAATTCCATCATTCATGTAAAATTTATCAAATGTTCCTTTCACATAAGCAGTATACACAGATCCAAATCATCATCATTTGCATAAAGCTTTTTAATGTGTCCAAATCCTAGAATTTTAGCATCAAGGGAAGCAAGCAATATATACCTGTGAGATAATGCATCTGCCACTGTGTTTTCTTTACCTTACTTATATTATATCATATACAGAAATTGCTCAGTAAATTCAACCCACCATGCATGCCTATGATTTAGCTTGTCTTGGCTTTTAATGTGCCTTAATTACTAGTGATTTGTGTGGATTAGAAACTCCTTATACCATAGGTAGTGTTGCCATGTTTGTAATGCCCTTACCAAGACATACAATTTTATCATAGGTGGAATAATTCAAGGTAACTCCACTAAGCTTTTCGCTAAAATAAGCAATTAGTTGCCTATCATGCATTAACACAGCACCTATACTAATAGTATAAGTAAAAGCATTACATTTAACTTCAAAAGTTTTTTAAAAATCTGGCAAAAGTAATAATGGTGCAGAACTTAGATTTTCTTTCAAGGAGTTAAATGCTCTTTCTTATGCCTTTCCCCAATTGAATTCTTCATTTTTCTTAGTTACTTCAATTAGAGGATCAACGAGTGTACTGAAGTTTTTTACAAACCTTCAATAGAAGCTAGTAAGACCATGAAAGCTTCTCACCTAATTAGGTGTTCTAGGTGTAGGTCATTCTTTGATAGCCTTCACTTTCTCTTCATCTACTGTAATACCCTTGTTGCTAACAACATATCCAAGAAATACAACCTAGTCTAAACTAAAAGAACTTTTTTAAGGTTAGTATAGAACTTCTCATGTCATTAAACCTCAAGCACATTCCTTAAATGTTCTATATGCTCATATAAATGTTTGTTGTAGACCAAAATATCATCAAAATATACAATAACAAATCATCCAATGAAAGCTTATAAAATGTAGTTCATGAGTCTCATAAATGCACTAGGTGAATTGGTTAATCCAAAAGGCATGACTAACCATTCATACAAACCATATTTAGTCTTAAATGTTGTTTTCCACTCATCCCCCTCTTTCATACGAATTTGATGGTAACCCCTTTTTAAATCAATCTTAGAAAAGATAGTAGAATCATGCAACTCATCTAACATGTCATCAAATCTAGGAATAGGATGGCAATATTTTATCATTATCTTGTTGATAGCTCGGCAATCAACACACAATTCTCTATGTTTCATCCTTTTTTAGGACAAATAGCATTGGAATAGTGCATGGACTCATGCTTTCTTAAACACGTCCCTTTAAAAGCAATTCGTCAATTTGTCATTGCAATTCTTTAGTTTCTTTAGGGCTACTTCAATAAGCTAGTTAGTTTGGAATTTGAGCTCCTAGAATGAAGTCAATTTGATGTTCTATTTCCCTTATTGGAGGTAGACTTGGTGGCATCTCCTCTTAAAAGACATCCTTGTAATCTTGCAAAAGAGACTTAGCAAATGAAGGCAAAGAATCATCAAGGTTAGAGTTAGAGAAAGTGACTTCTTTTTGCATTATTAGTATCATTTGATTAGTATAAAAATCACTCTTTATCACTTTGTCCTTTGCATAGAAGTAGACCTTTCCTTCTTTTCCTACCTTGGCTAGACACTCTCCCTTTTCCTTTTCATCACTTAATAGATTTTCTCTTTCTTTCTTTACTTTTTCTTTTGCAATTTCAGTCCTATCCCCACTAGTTTTCATGTTGGTAGCTATGGATTTCTTAATTTGCATATGTTCATGGTAAACTTGGAGGGCAGGTAATGGAATAAGTGTGATCTTCTTTCCATCCTTGGTAACTGTGTATTGATTCTTGTATCCATCATACAGGGTATGCCTATCAAATTGCCAAAGTCTTCCAAGAAGAATATTACTTGCTTGCATTGGCACTACATCATAGAAAACTTCATCCTTGAGCTTGCCAATGGTAAAAAAGATCAAAGCTTGTTTTATTACCCGTACTTCACCAATTTCATTGAGCCTTTTATTAGCCCATAAGGCTTCAGGTGTTTAGTCATCTTTAGAATGAGCTTTTCCACCATCAACATACTCACTACATTTACACAGTTTCCTCCATCAATTATCAATCCCACACCTAGCCTTGTACTTGACACCTAGTGTAAAAGATATTTTCTCTTTGAATTTTATTTCCTTTTTCTTATGCTTGTACATGTAAGGCTTTAAGAATTACTAAGGCTTGTCCAATTTTAACACTAGCAAGATCATGTTTAGAATCTTCTTCTAAAGATGGAATGGAGTCACAATCATCATCATCCCTAGATTTAATTTCCTCATTATCCAACAAGACCATTACCCTTTTATTAGGATATTTTAAGGCAAAATGCCAATGTCCCAAACATCTAAAGCACTTAATATCTCAATTCCTTTTAAGTTTAGTTGTGCTTTTGTTTTTCTATTTAAATGTGGGCTTGGCTATCATCTTGTTTTCCTTAAACCTGGATTCCTCTTTTTCTTATTTCTTCCAATTATTGTTCTATTTAGACTTCCAATTGGTGGTAGTAGATATGTCAACCTATGATGAAGCCTTCCCTCTTCTGAGTTATTTCTAAATGTTAATTGCCATGTGTAATAACTCTTCCATTTCCAAGTAATGTTATAACTCAACAACATTGGCAATTTCTTTGTTAAGCCGACAAAAAACTTGGTCATAGTTGTCTCTTATTCTTCATCAATATTTGCCCTATTTATGATGGTTTCCATCTCCTTGTAATACTATTCCACTATCTTAGCTCCTTGCTTTAAACTTTAGAGCTTCAAAAGAGAATCTCGATAATAGTGAGAAGGAACAAATATCTTACGCATTAGGACCTTCATTTCCTCCCAAATGTCGATAAGATGTTCTCCACTTCTTCTTCTATTCATGAATATTTTATCCCACCAAGTGACAACATAATTAGTGAATGCTTCACCTTCTTCTCTTCAAAGTAATGATGATAATAAAAAAACGAACTCTATTTTTCTTTCCCATTCAAGATACAATTCTGGATCAATTTTACCTTGTAATGGTAGAATAGTCAACTTGATTGAACCAGTGTTCTTATCCACAACATTCCTATCATAGTGAGCTTTTTTTGTTATTGCCTCACTCTCTCTCTATGTACCCCTCTCATATGGTCAATATTTACAGCTGAAGTTGTCTTATTTTGATAGTTGCCTTCTCTATCAAATACATCTTCTTCATGATGACGTGGTGCATGTGATGGTCTTTGATTTTTGCCTCTTTAAGGTGGATGATGCAAGGTTTGTTCTTTTTCTACACTCTCAAGATGACCACCAATTCTTTCCATCCAGTCAGTCATTTGTTCAATCATAAAATTCATACAGGTGAAGGTTTATTGTATTGCTTGCTATGTGAATGGATTGTTAGAATTGTTTGCTTCATTGTTAGAACTATGTCAGCCTTCCATGATTAAAATCTATAATGAGCGTTAAAATAATAATAATGATAATAAGGTAGGACCTCATAATTCACTCCCTATGTGTATACACTCCAAAACAACAAATCCCTCAACACTCGTTTTTATATATACATTGCTAACTTTTCTAGAAATAAAGCTCTATTTGCCTCTTTCCACTCTTTGTTTCTACTCATAGAGTTCTAAAGTGACTAATTTGTCAAGTACCAAAGTATGCTCTTACTCAAACCAACCACCAAGTAAGAAATTGATATTCTTAATCTTAAATAGAATTATAGTTGGAATGCAATTTAGATAGCAAGAATGAAATAGACCAAAAAGAATTCAGATATAGAGGAAAGTGGGAAGTATTAAACAGAAGGGAACATGCAAAGAAAAGGAAAGATGAAATTAAGACAACTCACTAAGTTTGATTGTTTAGATTGAAGTACACTAGAACAATTCCTTCTAAGCTTTAATTCACACTACTGCCACCCTTTTTTTTTTCAACTTCGATTTTGTTTACCTTTCACTCTCCTTTTTTTTTTTAACCTTTTTTAAAATTGAACAGTAACCCTAAAATCCTATGTTAGACTTCTAAATTTTAGATTCTTTGGTAGGCCACCAACTCCAACATAGTTAAGTACAAGTCTTCAAGTCCCCCTTTAACTTCTGACTTACAATCAATGCAACCCAACAACTTGCTAACTTTTTCTCTCTTTTTTTTCTTCTTTAAGAACTAGACTTTGACAAAATCATGAAATTAAGAAAATTGAACAAGATTTGGAAAAATAATAACAGAGGAACAAACTAACAAAAAACCAACTAAAGAATACTATACAAAAATAACCAATAGAGATAGACCCAAATTTGGATAAGGTTAAAAACAAAGGAGGTTGAGCAGATATTGAACAAAATCTAACAAAAGATGAACAAATTTGGATAAGAATGAAAGCATAATGAAATAAACTAATATAGAATTTCATTTTCTTTTTTCTTTTTTTTGAAAATTAACAGAAGGTTAAGGATAGAAGTAACTTCGATTGGAACCTATGCTCTGATACTAAATGATACAAACCCCAACAAACAATGTCATGAGACCCAATACCAGTACTTTAGAATCAACTTGAGACACCAACAAAGATTAAAACAAAAGAAATTCACCTCATAGCTATAAAGAGCTAAAAACCAATTTTATAGAGGGTTGGAAATTGCAAGAACAATTGTAATCACCAATAAGCCCCAAGAAAGGGCCAAGAAGGAGATATTCCTCACCAATTGTATATCTAATCAAATAAGTGACTACAAACAGAAGTTTTAAGCCTTTTATAGGGAGTGACATCCTAAAGAAACCATAATTTCAGAGGTTTCCCTTAGGCCTTCAATAAAATGAGTCTAGGAAACCAAAAAAACTATTAAAACATTAAAATAGAAGCCTAACATATAACAATATATATTAGGCCCAAAACTACATAAATAAGATCCAAATCACTTATTACAATAGCAAATAACAAAATAACTTAACCCAAAGTAAGTGAGCCTTCATCTATTTGGACTTAAATAAAATTGATGGCTTGAATTTTCTTTTCTAAGCCCAACTTCTTCAATTGGATCTCCTCGACATGTAGACACCCCATTAATCCTTGGATGACTTCTTGAAGTTTCTTAGCCCAAACTCTTGTTATAGGGCCAGTTGGCACATAAAAATCCCCGCTTTGTGTATCCTCTCCATGTGTATTCTCATCACTAAAATTCCTATCTATCTTATGGAAATGAATATGGAAGGTTTAGCAAAAATTTGAGAATGATTTTTCAAAACTTTGAACACAAGAAATTCCCATAAAATTTTAAAATCCAAAGAAATTTTACAAATTCCATTTGAATAGTTTGACAAGATCTAGAAGTTGAGGTAAATTTCACTTTGGTCCCTTACACTTAGGGAATTTTTCAATTTAATTCCTCATAAAATTTATTTCTCAATTTAGTTTCTTACATATGTATATTTTTCAATTTAATCATTCACAAATAAAATTATCATTAATAATGCCCTTTATATCCTTGAAATTAACATATTTTTTTAAAATATTATTTATAATATTATATTCAAAAGGAAAAAAATTAAAAAGTTTTCATACGTAACAAACCAGGTTGAGAAACATTTTAAAAAATTTTACAAAAAACTAAATTAAAAAAATTTATATGTGAATAATATAAATTTCTTTTTCATGTCACGAATAAAATAAAGCTATAATCTTTAGCATTTAGTGCATGTCTTGATTATTACTCTTTGTCCTAATGTCCAAAATAAAATATTATATATATATATATATATATATATATATTCCTTCCAAATAATTTGAGTTGCAAATATGATAAATTTTGTAGGTTCAAATTAGTCTGTAGCTGTCCAGAAATATTATGTAGTCTATGTCTCAAAAGGTTAATTATAAGAATTCTCGATGGAAAATCCTAAACTGAAAAAGAGGCGTGTTATATACACACATTCAAATTACTACAAAAATAGGGAAAAAGTTTATCAATTAACCGCTCTTTAATTCTTATAAAGAGATGAGGAAAGGGAAGCCCCTTTCTCTTTCTCCTGCCATTGCAGGAGCAATCTTCATTTGATCTTTTTTTTGTCCTGTTTGATTTTTTAATAAAAACTTCAAATAAAGTTTTTCCACTTGCATTCACAAAATTTGCCTTCCATTAATATATCAATTTCACATAGTCATAAATATTGATAAAATCTATTTTAATGGCTCAAAACTCTTGGCCCGATCGATTGATTTTTTACAGAGAAAGAAATCAAACAACATCAACTCTTACAATTAATATATATATATATATATATATATATATATATATATATATAGTTATGTAGAACCAATTCTCAAACAAGATATAGACTGAAAGCAGCAAATAGAGATAAAGTATGGGTCCATTCATTCAACTAATGAGGTATAAATCTGAACTAAATATAATCATCAAACCAATTCTCACGTAGTAAAAGTAATAGTAGTCACATAAAAGGTTCAATACCTATTTATAACGTTTTAAAAAGAAAAAAGTCTAAGAATCATTAACCTAACCCATCAATTTTAAGTATATCATATCAGAATTCATAAATGTGAAGCCCAGTTCAGTATCTGAATAATCTAATCTCGCCTCTGCAAACTGGGGAGTTAGTTATAACATTATGTTCTTCGTCAACTCCAGAGGCTGGTGCTGGAGTACCATGGATCTGCAAGAAAACTCTCATACTGGTTCAAAGCATAAGACAATAATAATAGTTCAGTTTCTTCGATAACTAAATCAATGGATGATAATAATAGATCAGTAGAAGGAGAAGAGGCTTGGCTCTCCAAATCCATATCATCTGCTTCTGCAAGAAAATCCTCAATGGCGGTCAAGGGTTCATAAGTAGTTTCATTAAACCACTCTTTTTTCTCTAAAGAGGAAGAAGGCAAGGGTTTGGTTTCAGTAACAGTAGTACTAATATCATAAACTGGTGTGACTGTAATTGGTGTGAAAACGGACATGAGGGTTTGATTCTCCAAACAAAGTTTAGTTTCATGATTATAAGGAAGACCAAACCATGAAGATGCCTGCCAAAGGAGGCAAGTAGGGTTGGTCCTCCATGTCACGTGTGATGGGTTCCTCTGGTAGATCCCACCATAAAGGATCATCTTCTTGATAAGAAGCAGCAGCCATTGAAGCTTTTATGAAGAACTCTATACTTTCAGGAAGTGACTTCATCTCTAAGTGATACATGACGAAGGAAGTTACTCACTTCAATGAGAGACTAATTTTACATAAAATAAAACTTTTACAAGACCAATTTGCTACAGTTATTTATGAAAAAAATTGTCATAAAATGTAAAAATGATAAACATATTTATCTTTATTTATATTCAATTACTCCTTTTTTCTTTTCCTTTTTTTAATTATTATTATCTTCTCTATTATTCATTCATCCTCTGCGTTTTGGTACGCGAATTTTAAGCTGTTGGTCCAATTGTTAATAAGCCATGTTTTTAATCTTCATTAGTGGATTAACATTTTTAAATTAATATCTAAAGAAATTTACTCTCTAAATCATGATATGCTCTTTTTTTTTGTTTTTTGGTCATTAATCATGATGTATCCTTAACTTCACTGAAAAAGTAAGCTTAAATTTCCAAATCATACGGCATAAAAATAATTCCATTTAATGCATATAAAAAATATATATATCTTCATAATGCATTTAAAAAATTTTATATATATATATATATAGATCAAGCCCTTGACTCTCACTACACCAAACACAACGTTAAGAATTTTGAATAATTCACAATACATAGTCAACTATTCAATGAGGTGTTTTCTTGATTCTAGGGGAAGACCTAAGTTTTCTGATAATCGTGAGTTTAAAGTGCCAACGCTAAGTTACTGGTGAGAATACCATCATAAATAATTTTCTTTTTGTATAAAGTAGCTGTTTTTTTGCTTTCTTAAAAAATTCTGCAATATCAAAAGTGAGAAAATTAATTAATTGATCATTATAGTTTTCACTGATTTTTCATTTGGTCCCTAAAGTTTGTTTTTTTTCAAATTACTCCCTAAGTTATCAAATGTTTGAAAAATAGTCCCTAACGTTTAGATCCGTTTTAACACCGTTTATTTGATAATGAGTTGGCAGAGGGAGATGATGTAGAGTGCTTCCATGACTGCATACTTGGCACTTGCAATCCACATAAGCCAACCAAAAAATAAAATTCTTGAACAATAACCGGTTTGACACACTAATTTATCCCTTCAACTCTTCTTCTTCTTCTTCCAAGGTGAACCTTACCTCATCGACTTGTCTCTCTTCCTCAAACTCTCTAACTTGTTCCGAGAATGTCTTCAATTCTCTTCATCATTTGCGGCTAGATTCTTCCACTCATTCTTTCATCATCTTTTTGCTCTATAAATCCAGTTCATCTAACTAGAATTTGCTCTATGGATTTAATTCAATTTAAAAATCTGGGTTTCAAGCTGTTAATTTCTGGAGCTTCATTCCTGATCTGAGGGCTTGTTGGATACATTAAATAGTTAAATATAATATATCTTTTTGGAATCAAAATATAAGTTTCGTCTTAGAAGAGAGAGAGCGGAGGGTTAATTACTGGGGTTTTGTTGGAATTCTAAAAATAAATTCATAAAATTCATCTAGACAAAAAATGGCTCGCCAATTGATAATATAGAAACTAGTTATTCATGCTTTTATTGGAAGACTTGGTAGGAGGCCAAATTTTGGATGCAGTTGCTTTGGACTATTGAAGTTTCTTTTTCTGTGGTTATTGCATTGCATTCTTTGAAAGCGCAGAAAAAATCAGTTTTTGTTACTGACAAATATCAGTCTCAACTTCACCTTAAGAGCAATGTTTGACATACCAGCGCCTCACTTCCTTTTTGGTTAAAGTTGTATGGAAAAGCGATTACCATAGCATCACAATGCAATAGGCACCATATCAACCCGCTACTTCCAAAGAATAAAAGGCATTCTTTGGCTATCATTGTTGCTTTCCTCTGTGCTGTCGAGTTTGATAGAATAATGAGAGAAAAGAATAGGTATTTGGTTCAGGGATCGCTGTTATTAGATGGTGGACGCCACATAATGATCGTCCCCCCATGTAAAGCAACAACTGTGATGATTCTTTTTCAATATAAAATCACTGGGTTTTCATAAAATACGAACATCCCTCCGCATACAAAAAATAACGCTAATATTAGTAGCTCAAGTGGCGGAAGAGCTCATGAAGAGTGAAGACGCTAAAGACACACTTGAAGGGTTCGTGAAGCTACTTAAGCGCAATAAGATAGAAGGAGATATGTCCGAGAATGATAGCTCAGATAAAGCATCGATTCTACAAGCCAAAATCACTGATATATTTGCCAAGTCATCACTCATTGTCCAGTTGTCCGTTGTCCTGCCACATGGATTCTATTTTCCACGTCAGCATCAAACTAACAGTGTCTTAACAGTATGAATGGTGGGGACTTACATTGAAACATTTTGTAACTATAAGGAGTTGTTTGAAAAAAAAAAAAATTTAGGGACTAATTTGCAAATACAGGTAAACTATAGGGACCAAAAGATTATTTTTTCTCTCAAAAAATAATAAAAGTAGAACTGATGACTGCAAGATTGTATATTTCCTTTGCTATTATGCAGATACATATTAGTTACGAGGGTCTAATAAGGATACTGGATTCCATCAAAGTAAATTGTATCCAATTAAAAATCCTTAGGTGAATCCAAAAGTTAAGCGACTCTACATAACTATAAGTAAATTAAATATAAATTTAAAATATGATCTAAGATGCTATTAAATATCCATAAAACTATAATCAATTTATTATTATTTTTCCAAAATCAAGCAGGTTGAATTAATTCACCTGGCACAGCCTGTTTCTATTGATTGATTTTTACTATTAATGGGGAGGAATAGTCATTCACGGACTTAGTCTTAAAACTATCAGAGAATTCGTTAATTAATTCTGGTTTAAAATTTAAAATCTACTCGTTTTGGAAAAGTCTTTTGTGCAAATATAAAATTGAGTGCGGTGGTGTAATTATTATATAGTACACTAAAAGAAAGATATATGGTAATAATATGTCATATTATATGGAGTATATGCTAATTTAAAATAATTTATTGTATTTATATTTTGATCTTATTATTTTTAAATTTTATTTATGAGCCCAAAATTGTTTTGAATTTTTCAGTTTACTCCCTCAACTTTTTATTTTTTTAATAACCTACACAAAAATATTAGTTTATTACTTTGTTAACTCATCCTCATACTTTCTTTATTTTCTAATAAATTTACAATTTCTTAATTTTATTCTTATTTTTAATTTATAAACTAATGTTTTGTGAAGTTATTAAAAAAATAAAAATATAGGGAATAAATTGAAAACTTAAAAAAAATGAATTCATAAATAAAATTTAAAAATATTAATGGTCAAAATATAAATATAAAAAATTATTTTAAATTGACATACAATTAACATATTTTAACATTTCATCACCATATGTCTTCTCTTAATTGTATAATGATTGTACATATGTAACTAATTTTATAGTTACACAAAAAAATAAAAATATCCTGTCTAATATTGAAAACTTAAAATTAAATTGTAAAAAATAATGTCATATCAATAACATTTATGGTAAAATTTTCTTATTAATTAATATTTAATTCTTAAAATGAAATCTTTAGTTTTCTTAGCGGCGTTATCAGACCAATGGCTCGCACAGGATCAGCACACTTGCAAGGTTGATCTCAATATGTTGTACTTATTTATAATCAGAATTAAAAAAATTATTTGTAACAAAACTGTTTTCATTTTGTTTAAAATTTAAATTTTAGTTTGGATTAAAAAAATAAAATAAAAAATAATGTAGACAATTGAAATGTTTCAATTCAACATATAAGTACGCCCACGTATTAAATATTTTCTAAATATAAATATCATTTATTATTTATTTCAATCCACACTTTATACTTTAGATTTTTTTCTAAATAA
Organism: Delonix regia; assembly: GCA_037074485.1. Lineage (NCBI taxonomy): Eukaryota > Viridiplantae > Streptophyta > Magnoliopsida > Fabales > Fabaceae > Delonix > Delonix regia. The sequence continues at coordinate 14,845,944 of CM073449.1, forward strand.
ATTGTGGGTTCAAGTGTGAATGAGAAGTTACATATAAAAAATTATTAGACTACAAAATAATATATATATATATATATATATATATAAGTAAAAATGACTCATAAACATAATTGAGAAGTTATTTTTCAACATATTTGTGGAAAAGATCATGTATGTGCATGATTGGAAACCATCAATTAACTTCAGCCAATTAAAATATAACAAATATATTTTTACCATGATGCTTATATGATTATTATAAATAATAGTATAATTTTTAAAATAAATTATATAATTTTTTATATTATTATTGGTTAAACATATACTTATCATATATTAATCAAAAAAATTAATAATAAATATATAAAAATCATATCTAAATCTAATTCTCATTAAAAGTCATTTATATTGGTTTTTTCTTTGTCATTAAATCACTTGTTATTTTTAAAAAAAATTAAGAGCCAGCCGTTAACTTTAACGGAAGCCCACTTCAATACGGGCCTAATCAGACCGATTCCTTTAGCTTGCAGACTCAAACGGTCCGGTCCAGAAGAAAAAAGCAAAAAATGAATTAAAAAAAAAAAAACATGAAATCCTCAGTCCCCACTTCTCTCTCGTCTCTCAGTATCGCATTTTCTGCGGAGTTCGGACCTCATTTTGCAACGACGAGCTTCAACTGGCTACAAGAACAGGTTGGTCTATCTCTCTTTCTTCTTCTCTTCCTCTCTCGCATTCTTTGTTTGATACTCATTATTGATAGATTAATATTGGTTTTTCAAAATGCCGTTCAATTGTTTGAGAAAATGCCTCTTAAAGGAATTTATTTTCAGAAGCGGCATTTTCTGCTTTATGCTTATTCAGGAGGATATGCATCGTATAATAGCTTAAATTTTTCTCCTGAATTGCTAGAGTGCATGTAATGCCTGCCATATACTTGCTTGATGGAATTCCTATATGAGAAATTCAAGTAGTTGTCATCCGCATTTTCTTACGCATTTGATATATTTGTTTGCCCTTTCCGTCTGAAGTAGGTGTATTTCGATAATGTTTCTGGTTCATATATGCTTGTTTTTCTCTTATAGTAAATTTTAGGCTAATCTTTCTCCCATGTTGAGTGAATGCGCATATATGCTAGCTAAACTTGAATACGTTTCTATGTCTGTAACTTTAATGTAGTCTTTTTAACTTTAGTTGGTTTATAATCAGATTGCTGTGGACGTAAACAGTGAATTTTATTTTATTTAATGTGATTTTACTTTATTACACACCAAGATATAGGAAAAATTACACGCCCCGCAGGGTGGCCTGTTAAGTCCGCTATGCTGCAGTGCAGGTTATGGGCTCATTAAGTGTTGCCTATCTATTTAAGAGGCTAGCTTGGCCATATTACTTGTATTGAACAAGTTCTTTGAAACACAAATAAGATTAGAAATTGAAATCAAGTTCAAGTTCATTAAACTCATCTAAATTTAACAACTTGTGACTGATATCTCGTGAATCATTAAATCATTCACTCCTTAAGGTCATATACTCGTATTTATAAATTAAACTTGTCACTCTTTTTAAATATATATTTTTATGCATGTAACTAGTAACTGCATCTTGATACATATCATTTTTAGGTACCTGTCAATAATCTGTCATTTTGTTTCATGTGCAAGTGTTGGCAATTAGCAGAGCATATAGAATTTAGTTATGTAAGCTTTAACGTGTTGTCTGTATAAGCTGCATCCTATAATATTCTATCTGAAGTTTAGAACTATTTGTTCCATTCTCAAGGTTCATTAATCATTATACTACCTCTCGAAATGCTCAGTTTTTCACTCTAACACACCACAGTTGCCTCACAACTTGATATACACTTCTTAATTTGAATATCATTCAGAAAAAATTCATATATAATAAATTAATGAAAAATATTCATATGCGCATGCCAAAGTAATTTTTCAGTTAATCCTACATTCCTTCTGTCTCACACAAGCATATGATCTCCAGATCATAGAGCCAAATATTTTCAGTGTTGTATTTATAACCTCAATCGATTTGTAGCAATCATTTGTATCGATACACTATGCATTAGATCGAAAATGCTCCCCCGTCTTTCTTACTCTAGAAATTTTGGAATATATAATATTTGCGGCAGGACAATATCACAATTTCTTTGCAACGCTTTCTTTCCTACATTTCCTAAGGATTGTGGTACTCGCTTATTTATTGCGTATAAAGTTGTTTAGTTAGCATATAAATTGTGTTCCTAGGCCCATGTGGCGCATCTGTAATTTTACAAGATTTTGTAATAAGTAATCCAAATTAGAATGGGATTGTGGGCTAACTTTGTCAAAGATAATCCAATTTTGCATCCAGATCATGAATATTGATTCTTTAAACCAAAAATATTTAATGACATATAGCTGAATATATCCATACAAACACACACATCCATTTGCTTTCCACTTCAAGCCTCAAGCTCTTTCTTTATATTTGCATAAAATTTAAGCATAATTGTGAAAATAATAAAATAAACTACATAATATCAATATTTATTTTGGACTGAGTAATCCAAATCTTTATAATCAAATGTTCATGATAATTGTGCATTCTTAATGCTTCCTAAACTTAAAGGTGAAATTAAATTAAACTTCAAAAACCTTCTATCAAATTGACAACTGTGAGTGGCATATAGTTTATTCCAATGATCACCCTAAATTAGTTATGATCAAACAACACCAAGTGAAAATAGCAGATAGGCCAAGACATGGTATCCAAGATAAAAACCGAACTTGTCTAATCCTCTCTTCCTTTTGGTTGGAATTTTTATCTCATGAAAAAGCAACTAAAAGGTTCGTTGTTTTACAAGCATCCCTGTCATCCTCTGCCAGGATTCACCTCTATCTTCATCCTTTTCTGTTTCTTCCAAAGCTTTCATCTTCTTTTCCTTAATGTTCTTAGTTAACTTCCCATAGCTACCAAAATATGGGATGATCATCTTAAAAATGAAGTCAGAGATGTGACGAAAGAAAAAAGCACGATCTCCTAAAGGGAATATTAGAAGAATGTATACACCCAGAAACAACAAAAGGAAGATGATTCCAATAATCATCACAATGTCAGCAAGCCAAGAAAGATTGCTCACCACTAGATGTACCGCAGCCATGAATGCAACTGACATTGTAACTAGAGCCAAACCAACCAAATATAAAGCAAAGTAAGTGGCACTAAATGCTATATGAAAGTCGCCTAGCTGAGCCCATAGCAGAATGAAAGACCCCATGGTTGAGCTATACATAGCTATCACATCACAGATAGTGAACAAGTAGAACATTTTTCGGTTAAGCAAAGTAGCCATGCCTCTTTTACCTGTTTCTTTGTCATCAGAGCTATAGACCCCCCCAGGCATAGAAAAACCTGCAGCAAATGTTACAGTGGCCACCAGTATTGCTACTAATAAGATAGTGCTGACACGGTCTCTGATCCACTCAATTTGAGCTGTTGTTTGGGAACGCCTGATTCTTCTTCCATTTTCACTTAATGGTGCACCAATAGATTTCAAGATAGCAAATGATAGAAACTGCAAAGAACAGAGAGGCACTCTATGATCATCTCTATAATTAAATAGTTTTTCATCTTTATTGATTTGAATAGGCGTAGGGATGGATTGTATCTTTGTGGAAAATCTCTTGAAATCATGATTAATCTTGTTGTTTAATTAATCATGATTCAAATAAATGCAGATGAATCATGTCATACCTCTCTAAATGTTGGTGGTGTTTGTCTTCTGAGCAGAATAATATCACGGGCCGTCAAACCTTCATTGTTCACTAGATTGATGTTGAGTCTTTTCTCTTGTGTGAGCAACAGCAATATCTTTGGGTGCAAGTATTTGGAAGCCAAATGCAATGGGGTATTCCCATTCTTATCTCTCTTGTTTAATAGCTTCTCAAGCTTCTTCTCTCTTAATATATAGCTTACCACTGTATCTTTCCCATTCTTTGCTGCAATGTGAAGAATATTTTGACCTTTTTGGTTCAGCATTTCCATAGGATCGAACCATGGTTTTGGTTTCAGAACAAATTCTTTGACCACATCAACATAGCCTTTTTTGCAAGCAGTATGGATAGGAAGATGTCCTTTTAGATTCCACTCTAGGGCACTAAGAGGACATGCATTTAAAATTGTGCTTGCACCTTCGAGATTTCCAATGGATGCTGCAAAATGTAGGGGTGTCCCACCTTTTTGGTCTTTCAAGTATATTAATCCAGGTTTTTTTCCCACTATTTTCTTCAGCATATCTGATGATAGGAAATGCATGAACTTAAAACAATCAGAGAATTCCTAGAGTATATCTGAATTGGGAAGAGGGAAAAGAAGAAATTTTTACTTAAATATAAACAAGGAAAATGTCTAAATCAAAATCTATTTTCCTATCCCTTCCCCCCTCTCTGTCTCTTCAGTCTTGAGCTTAATTGTAGAGATGCAATTTTACCATGATCTCTAGATGTTAAACTTTGTATAACTAATTTAATCTTCAATGAAAATCAGGGTAATTGATCATACCATAGGAATTTGTTTTTGTTCTTGTCAATGGCACGAACCGTGATTCCTCATTTCTGAGCCATCCCTCAATCAAAGGTTGAAATTTATGTTTGCTTGTTTGACCTGCAGAAAATGTCGTGTAGGAATTTTAATTAGAGTAGAAAAATCTATCAAAAGAAATAGAAAAACAAAGAGGGTGAACTATTATTTTAGTCCATACTCAAAATGTATTATTTAAGGTTCAATTTGCTTCCTCAATTTTCAATTATACCATTTCCCTTTACCTGAATTTATAGCCATAATAGCCGCATGGAGTGGGGAGGTTCCTTGGTGCCTCTCCCGATTCTGGAATGGAGCATCCAGCAAAAGATCAACGATTCCATTATGTCCAGTCTCAACAGCCAGGTACAATGGTGATTTACCTTCCTTATTCAGATAATTTGCCACATCTCCATCTGCTCTAAACAAGAGATAAGCCCCGTGTAAATTACTTGTCATCACAGCCTCATGCAGTGCTGTGTTTCCATAATGATTCCTTATCCTCCAAAGTGTTAGTTCATTTTCTTGGTAAAAGTTGCTTCCAGAATTCCTTGGATTTGCATAACAGGTTTGAATTATATCGATTAAATGAGAGTCCTGAGTTCTAGCAGCAACATGGAGAACCGTATCTCCTGTGATGTTTGTCCTTATGATCAGTTGAGGGAAGTGACTAGCAATAAGATGCAAAATCTCAAGGCTTCCATTTTCGGCTGCTAGATGAAGAATAGTATTTCCTCCACGGGTGACTCGATCCATAATGACTGATACATGATGCTCTCCTGAAGCTAGTTCCTCCAACACCGACAGGAAATTAGACACGTCTTTCCTTAGAATAGCCCAAAACAATACAGGTGCCAATAATTGTGATGCTTCGAGTTCTTCGTTGGATTCCAAAGGTGCAGGCAGAGGCAGACTTCTGAGATCTCTCTCTCGAGATTTCAAAGTCTCTATTTTCTGATCCCATGTTTGTCTCATGGTCGCTAACGTTGCATTTGTTGTTGTAGAATCCATTAGTCTACTAATTTTACACCCTTACAGACTACCCTGAACTTGAAAGAGGCCTTCCTTTAAAAGCAGCCTAGCGGCGAAGTTTCGAGGTATGTCAGACAGATTCATCTCATTGACTGACTTTATATGAATTATAAAATTAATTTCAGTACATACATACATATCTACACAAGTAAATACACAAGCACACATATACACACAGTCAAACACATATTCTACAATATAAACTAACATATGAATATTTTTAAAAAAATATAATGTACACAAAAAATGTTATAGTATAATTAATAGCTTACATACTAATGTAATATGATATATTTAAAATGATAAAATATTATTCATTCTTGACATATAAGAATAATAGGTTTACTTTAATAATTTTATAAGTATTTGTAAATAATAAAATTAAAAAAAGTAAACTTCTAAGATAATATATTACCAAAGTTTAGGAAGAAAAAAAAAAAGAGTAAAAAAAGCTTGTTTGTACATTTTTATGTTAGTAGACTAAAATCTGAAAGAGTAAACATATTCATTTTCTTTCAATCTTTTTTACTTCTTATGTTTTTGTTTCTTCATTCATTAAGTTTATTTGATATTCTCTCTTTTTAATTTAATGATATTTTTTCTGCGTTGTGTTTTTTTAAGTGAAGTCTGGTTGACTAATAGAAGTCAAGCTTCATGCATATATTATATTGTAGGAAAAATCCCTAGACTGATGCACTTTTGAATAAAAAAAACCAAGTGAAAATGGATTGCCAAATCACTTGTCCGTATACAAAGGAACAACCTAATAATGACTGAGACTTTTTGGACTCCTTGAATTTGAAAAATAGATAATCAAATCATCTATAAACAAACATTAGCATGTCAAATGTAAGTTTTATACTATTTAAATCCCTATTAACAATTGACTTAGTTGGTCCTGAATTTGTAAAAGTTGATTCTCAACCTTTGATTAACAATTATTTATGTGCTGCATTATATAAAATCCGATCTGCGTTTACTTCTGCTTGAATCAGTCAGAGACCGACCAATATTATGCTGTGTCGGTTGACTCCAAGAGGGCACCTAATTAGAAGGGAAACGTCATGGTTTTTTCTTCACTGTATATACCGACCTGTCTCATGCTCTGTAGGTCAACACGTTAAAGCTAAAATATTAGAAGAGAAATTTCATTCTATATACATGGGCGTTGAGTATTCGTCAATTGGACGAATAGTGTTCTGCAATATACGTTTTTGTCCAATGCTACTTAGTAGTTTATCATGTGGGGAATCATTTGACTTGTACAAAGGAAAGATTGCGTCAACTAATATCACGTGAAGACAAATTGCTCATGAATCAAAGAACATAGAAAATAAAAATATTAATGTGATGTAGCTTTAGATTTAGAAGTTTGTGAACGTAAATTTTTAAAAACATATTACAAGTAGACATAGAAATCATGTAGCCAAAATTTCGTTATACGTTAGATAATGTAGCTAATTAAAATAAAATCGCCACGCAAGTGCCCTGGGGAGGTACATGTACTCAAATTTTAGTTGGGAACGCTGTCATGGTCCGCATTGCCCTTTAGATAAGAAGTCTTGATTGGATTGGGAGCCAGCAGTGAATTAGCACTACATTTGATTAATTCGGGTTAGAGGTCGAGTCCGGAATAGATATTCATGGATAAATTTGATTATTGGACTAAACTTTTAAAAATTGAATTGAAATTTAAGCTTAAAAAATGTTTGAACCTTCATTTTAATTAGATTTTTTATTTAAATTTTTATTCATATTTTTTGAGTTGAGTATTTCAAGTTACTTAGACTTTTTTAAGTCATGACTAAATTAATTTATTATTTAAAATTTGAGTTAAATAATATAAATAATTGTTATTATTATATATAAAATCATATATTGTAAATACAAATGAGTTATTGTATTGATATAAATTTTTTAAATAAGAGAATTAGTTTTTATTTATTTACTAAGATGTCAAGGTATACTAAATTTTTATTTAAAAAATAAATTTTTACTTATTTAAAAAAATTCATTTGAACTTTTTAAACTCGGACTAAGTTTTAAAAAATGTTCGAATTTGACCCATTTTATAAATTGAACTTTCTTAATTTAATTTTATATTCAAGTTTTTTTTTTTTTGTTGGACTTATCGAATTAGATAGTCTCTTTAAATTATGATTAAATCTGCTTATGAATATATTCAATCTCTAAAATTTCCTTGTTCACTCACTCTATAATGGCCAAGAAATTACAAGCATGTTGGAATAGGGGAAACAAAAGTTAAGGGCTAAGAAGTGGCAAAAACTCCATTTTAGTCCTATACTCATGGTCAATTTGCGCTCCACTCAATCTTAGTTTCTCCAATGACTCAAAAATTAGCTAAAATGGTCACTCTCCAGCTCAACATTGAGGGCAAATTAGGCATATGGAGTCTCTTATAGGTATGATATTTTCTCTTTTATTGTTTCAACCATATTTTTTTATGGTAGAGGTGTGCATTTAGAATCTAAATCCAACCAACCCAACCAGCCTGGTTGTTTTCAGGTCGGGTTAAGCTAGGTTAATGGGCATAAAAAATCAATATCGAGTTCTAAATGTAGAACCCGAGCCGGGTCGGGCTAAGCTGGGCTAAAGTGCTTATATATATATATATAATTATTTTTTTAACTTTTTCTGTTTTTTAATAAAATTGATGGTATTTAAAAAAAATAAGTATTTTTTATTTGTTTCATATATATATATATATATATATATAATTTTCATATATTTAATTTATTACATATTAATCAAATTTTCTTTTTTTTAAAAAAATCTATATTTAAATTTAATATGTGTGTGTATATAGATATATATATATATATATATATATATATATATATATATATATATATATATATATATAAGAGACAACTTGGTGACCCTGCTTGGTTATGAGCCAGGTCATCGAGCTCAAGCCAAAAAAAATTGGCCTGGCTCAAGGTTTGAACACCCATACTTTATGGGTAACAATCCTAGTAAATATATATATGTGTATGTGTGTGTGCAAAAATTATTGATAATAATAATAATAATAATAATAATAATAATATCAAGACTCAAGAGTTCCTGACCGTACATATGCAAAGGGCAAGTTGAAAATAAATAAATAAAAAATGAAAGAGAAAAATTTTATTTCAAAAATTTTAAAATGATGAATATCAATAAAGTGAAAGAAGGAAGGAATGAAAATAATATCCAAAAAAGATGGAAAGAAAATTGTGATACCCACACTTTTATTTTATTCTACTAACGTAAAAAGAGTAGTCTTTTCTACTTTACAATTTCTTAAATTTCATATAATAATATCCTAGAATTTTGTCGTTTTAAACTTTATTATTCTAAAATACTGATAGAATTATTAAATTAACTTGTTATTCATAATTACTAATTGACAATCAATAATATTTTTATCATTTGAAATATAACATATATTAAACTATCAGTTATATTATCATATTTTTTAAACATTAAGTTATAATTTTTTTGCCGTATAGACTTGGTGTGTATATATATATATATATATATAGACACACATATACACTCTACTAAATGGGTATTTCAGATTTATCAATAGAGAAGGTGAAACAAATTTCAAACTGTATCAAATGAAAGCCTTCAACATCAAGAACAACGTACTAATTAAAATTTCAAAAGGATTGATTTACCAATTCGATGTGAGAAAATGGCCCAGCTTTCCACCTTTCTCCAATGGCATCCCATGTCTTCTTTTAACCCTTTCTTCTTGAACAATTGCTGAAAATAACCAAGCTAGGCAACTTAGTTAATAACCAGGTGGATCTGAGAAAATAACCAAGCTTTTCACCTTTCTCCAATGGCATCGCTCTTCTTCTCCTCTTAATAATTTGCTTCTTCTTCCAGAATGTAAAGGGTGCCAACCCATGACTTTTCTACTACCGACTTGTTATTATATTATTAATTGGCGGTCAAGCGTGGGTCCTATTGACTTTTAAGGAATGAGTACATCAATATTCTTCATGTTCACACTTGGAATGAATTAACACATAATCATCATCAAGATAGTAGAATTACAACAACTCTACATACAAACTCCACTAAGCTAGTTTATTAGGCCTTTGAAAAATTTAATTTATATTATTATATATTAATACATTTTAAATTATTATGTTTATTGAGATGATTCTATCATAAAACATATTTTTTGTACCAAACAACTTTTATTATCATTTTTTTTAAAGAACTCTAAAATATTAAAAAAAATGATAAAATTATATTTGATTTTATTTTTAATTTTAAATAATTTAAACTGTTAAATAAATTATTTAATAATATTTTTTTATTTTAATTTTAGGTTATATTAAGTTATATTTATAGTCATTTATTATTAAGTTTAAAGATAGTTAGTTAAATAATTAATTTATTAATTTTTTGTTAACTTTAAAATTATTCAAACTTCAAAGATTTTTTATTTAAAAATTTATTAATTAATTCATTAATTTTTTTGTTCACCCGAAAAAAAGTTTAAATTTCAAAGAACTCAAGATTTAAGAGGCAGTAATTATTTCATAATTGTTCTTATTGACTAAAAAAAATTTATACACTTAAAAAAAAATTTTAATAATTATTCCATAAAGAGCTAAGAGTTTGATTAATCAAGACTTCTCATCAGTTAACGAAGTTGTCATATTAAAAGGAGCTTACTTTACTTATATATATATATATATTAGTGTTTCATATCTACCAATAATGAAGATATACCATATCTTACTATATCAAATGAAAGCCTTCAATATAAAAAAATATGATACTGAAATTTCAAAAAGATTGGGGTTCATTTACCCTATGATGTGAGACAATAACCAAGGTTTACATCCTTTCTTCAATGGCGTCACATGTCTTTATTTTTTTATATTATTTTTCAATATCCGATTTAATCTTTAAGTCATACAACTAACTAATCCAAAATTGAACAATATCAAACCCAATATTAAAAATAATCTTTTTAATATTACATTTTTTATTCACAAAATAAAAATCAAATCCAAAATCTTATTTAACCAAACTTCTTACCATTCAATCGAACAAAAATTATGCGTCACACGTCTTCATCTCACGTAGATTTCACATCCTTTTCCAAAAAGCACAGGACGTCAACCTGTGACTTTTCCTTGGTCAGCTTTGCACCTTTTATCTTTGAAAATATTGTTAGTCATCTGTGACCCCACTAAGGGAGACCCACCTAACAAAGTAGTCCCTGCTCACTTACTCTTACATTACCAATTGATAAAATTACGTTAAAATATTTGGAATAATGTAATATTATATTATTCTTTTTGTTCAAAACAAAAAAAAAATAAATTTATTTGTAGGTTTGTATTTATATTTATTATTATCCTAGTTTGTTAGTTATATCTTATTTACGGCTACTTGTTACAATAAAAATTTTATTATTAAAGTTTTTCAAACTAATAATTAGATTTTATTACTTTTATATGTTTAATATTGTATATGGTGACATTTTTGTTTCTCCGTTGTCTTTCTTTCATCATATGAAATTTTTGGTATTAAGATTAAAATGACTTTTTTCAACCTCTTTAACTTGGCGTGAAAGAAGGAAAAAGTGAAAAGTTAGAAGCAAATTCATTAGTTTGAGGTTTTTCTATAAAGTTAACATATTTAATAAAGAGAGAGGGGAAGTAACAAAGTGAGGATATAGATGCAAAAGATTTGTATTCAAGGGGAAATATTAATGAAAGTTGATCCAAGAAAATTGCTAGACTTGTAAAAATTACAATCATATACCTTTCTCAGAGCATGTTTCTCCTCTTCCAAAGTGTGACGAATATTTAGTTTGAAAAACGATAACATATAATTTGTTAACATATTCTAGAGGGAAGTTAATAAAATTATTAAAGCTATAGGTATTTTTGTCTATTAAAAAAAACCTTAAAATCTCATTAGCTCCTTCAGCAATATTACAAAATTAAAGGTGCTTAAATGATATAAAAGGAATTTATAGTCCTCATATGAAATTTTTCCTTTTTTTTTTGTTTGTTTGTTTATGTTCTAAGCGAGCTTCAACATCTTGGAAGTTGAGAGTGAGAGCTCATTGTTGAAAAAAATTGGAGTAACACCCAATGGCAAAGCAACAAGATCAACTTTTTTCTTGGTGCGATTAAAGAGGACCACAAAAACCAATATAGATATAGATATAGATATATATATATTTCAAACCAATATATTCAGCATTAGACAATCAATACAGGAAAATTTATTAATAGACATAACGACTTGTAATATGGAAAGACTTAAAACGTGGAGTGAAAATAACGAGACTTAGTCTTGAGTCTTGATAAAATTTTAACTAATAATAATTAATTGGTAGACTAATGTCTTCTAAATTACATTAGGAATCACCAACAACACATAATCATAGTGAAATCATAGCATCTCATTATACATACACTCTACTAATTGGATATTTCAGATTTACCAATAGAGAAGGTGAAAGAATGCCACTTGAATGAAGGCGCAAGGAATTCATAGATGTTTTATATAAATAAGAAGAGAGGATTCGATGCAATTCCCTATAGTATTGTTATATATTTAGTTTCACAAAAAGAATTTGGGTGTATAAATAAAATCTTAAAAATATTAAAATAAGAATATAAATACAATAAATTATTGAAGTAAGTGTTGTACTAAAGATTGACTAAAAGACATTTTTAGTTTCTTATTTTTCACAAAATTATTATTTTGATCTTTCACTCATTAAAATATTTAAATTAGTCTTTCACTTTTTAAAATATTATTGGATTTAGTCATTTAAATTTAAGATTTAAGATTTCTTAAAGGGATTAAGTTTAATAATTTTTTGAAGAACAAAAGGCCAAGTGAAATATTTTCTAATGAATAAATAATTGTTTTAGACATTTTAATATATATAAAATATTAAAATAATAATTTTATGGCAAATGAGGAACAAAAATATGTTTTTTTATTAAAGATTATTAAAAAAATTTCACCGTTGTTAAATCCAGAACGAGTCGTTAACTTAAATTGAAGCCCATTTCAATACGGGCCTCCGATCCGTTATTCTTGCAGACTCAAGCCGTCCGGTTCGGAAACAACAAGCTGAAAAATGAATAAGAAATTAAACATCAAATCCTCAACCCCCACTTCTTTCTCGTTTTCAGTCTCTTTTCTTCAAGTCTCCAGCTCCATCCGACTTCGGACCTCATGTTGCAACGACGAGCTTCAACTGGCTACAAGAACAAGTTGGTCTTTCACTCTTCTCCTCTTCCTCTCTCGCATTCTTTGTTTGATTCTCATTATTGATAGATTAATATTGGGTTTTTAAAAATGCCGTTCAAGTGTTTGAGAAAATGCCTCTGAAGTAATTTATTTTCAGAAGCAACATATTCTGCTTTTATGCTTATTCAGGCGCGGCTATGCATCGTATAAGAGCTTAATTTTTTCTCCTGAATTGCTAGATTGCATCTGGCTTGATGGAATTTCTATATGAGAAATTCAAGTAGTTGTCATCCCCATTACACATTTTAGATTTTTCCCCCCGTCCGTCTAAACTAGTATTATTTCAATAATGTTTCTGGTTCATATATGCTATATATAAATATTTGAAGTTCATGTAGTTGCATTTTTGTTGCTTGTTGAACTGGTTATTCCTTTATAGTAAAGTTTAGACTAATCCTTCTCCCATGTTGAGTGATATGGTGTAGAGAAAATTGTAAGACATGTCTACGACATATTTATTTGCAATCGCTGAGTACCAAGTTTGCTGATGCTAGCAGTTCAACTATAAAATATTTCCTTTATATGCTAGCTGTGCGGTTGATTAAGTTATATGCGTCCCTATATCTGCAACATTAATGTAGTCTTTCTAACTTTAGTTACTTTCCAATCATATTACTGTGGATGTAGATAGTGAATTTTATTATATGTGATTTTACTTTATTAAACACCAAAATATAGCAAAAATTGCATGGCCGCAGATTGCCTGTTAAGTCTGCTAACCTGCTAGGCAGGTTACGGACTCATTGAGTGCAGCCTATCCATTTAACAAGCTGGCCCAGCCATTTTTAACCTTACTACTTAGATTGGATAAGTCTTTTAGAACACATATAAGATTAGGGATTGGGATCGAATTTAAGTTAATTAAACTCATCTAAATTTAAAAACTTGAGATTGATGTCACGTGAATTATTAAGTCAATTGCTCCTTGATGTCATATCTATAAATTAAACTCATGAATCTTTTCAAATATACATTGTATATTACTAGAAACTACATCTTAATACATGTCATTTTTAGGTATGTGTCAACAATCTGTCAGTTTGTTTCGTGTGCAAGCGTTGGCAATTGGCAGACATATAGAACTTAGTTACGTAAGCTTTAACGTAGAGTTGTCTGTACCAACTGACCTAAACTTATGATCTGAGCTGCATCCTATAATATTCTGTTGGAACTCAGAAGTTTAGGTTCCATGCCTAGATAGAGAACCAACTATTTGTTCCACTTTTAGGGTTCATCTGTCATTACCACCTCTCCAAATGCTCAGTTTTTTCATTCTAACATATCACAGTTGCCTCACAGCTTTATATACATTTCTTAATTTGAATATCATTTAGGAGAAATACCAATGAAAAACATTCGTATGCTCATGTCAAGTAATTTTTCGGTTAATCCTACTTTCCCTTCTTTCTCACACAAGCAAATGATTTCAAGAGCATAGAGCCAACCTTAGTCGATTTGTAGCAATCATATGCATGGATCCTCTATGCATTGGATCGTAATTCCCCAAACACCCCACCTCCACGCGGGGTCCCCCATGTTTCTTAGCCTAAAAATTTTGGAATATAATTTCTTTGCAATGATTTCTTTACTGCACTTCCTAGGGATTACAGTACATGCTTATTTTTTTGCGTATAAGGTTGTTTAATCATCATATATATTGAGTTATATAGGCCCATGTGTTGCATCTGTAATTTTACAAGATTTAGTAATAACTAATCCAAATTAGGATGGGATATTGTGGGCTAGCTTTGTCAAAGAAAATCCAATTTTGCATCCAGATCGTGAATGTTGATAATTTCAACCAAAAACATATATTGACATATAGCTGAGGATATCTATACACACACAGACACCTATCCCATTTGCTTTCCACTACTACTAGCCCCAAGCTCTTTCTTTGGATTTGCATAAAATCTAAGGATAATTCTCAGAAAAGAACGTAATCATATAATATTGATATTTATTTTAAACTGAGTAATAAAAAATGTATGATTTAGATTTTATAATCAAATGTTCATGATAATTGTGCATTCTTATAATTCTTCCTATACTTTGAGTGGCAAATAGTTTATCAATGGTCACTCATGACAACTGAAAGTGGCAGATAGTTTATTACAATGGTCACCCATAAAACAACAATGAGTAAAAATAGCAAATAGGCCAAGACATGATGTCCAAGGTAAGAACCATACTTGTACAATCCTCCCTTCCGTTTGGTTGTTACTTTTTTTTCGAAAAAGAAACTAAAAAATTCGTTGTTTCACAAGGATTCTTGTTCTCCTTTGCTGAGGTTCGCCTCTGTCTTTGTCCATTTTTGTTTCTTCTAAAGCTCTCATCTTCTTATCCTTAACATTCCCAGTTGGCTTTCCATAACTTCCAGAAAATGGGACGATCATCCTAAAAATAAGGGCAGAGATGTGACGGCTGAAAGGGGCACGAGCTCCTAAAGGGTATATTAGAAGAATGTATACATCCATAAAAATCAAAAGGAAGACTATTCCTATAATTATCACAACGTCAGCGAGCCAAGAAAGATTGCTCACTACAAGATGTACCGCAGCCATGAATGCAACCGACATTGTAACTAGAGCCAAACCCACCAAATATAAAGCAAAATATGTGGCACTAAATGCTATATGAAAGTCGCCTAGCTGAGCCCATAGTAGGATGAAAGACCCCATGGTAGAGCTATACATAGCAGTCGCATCGCAGATAGTAAACAGCTGGAACATTTTTCTGTTAACCAAAGTGGCCATTCCCCTTTTCTTTGTGTCCATGTCATCAGAGCCATAGACACCACCGGGCATGGTGAAAGCAGCAGCAAAAGTTACAGTGGCAACCAATATTGCTACTAGTAAGATTATGCTGACACGGTCTTTAATCCGCTTAATGTGAGTTGGTTCTGCATGTGAACGCCCGATTCTTCTTCCCTTGTCACTCAAGGCTGCACCCATAGACTTCAAGATAGCAAATGATAGCAACTGCATGATATACATAAAGACACTATGATTTTCCACTTCCTTGTACCATATTCCTTCCATCATCTCTGTTATTTATATAGAAGCTTATACTCGGTCTATGGTTTGGTTTAGAATGAATTCGTTTTGTGATTTGTTTAATTCTTATTTAACCTCCTGGGATATTTTCAATCCAAATTTAATAGAAATAAAAATAGTCACGTGAACATTAATTTGATGATCAGTTTTATTGAAGTACGTATGAATCATACCTTAAACAATTCCATCGTCTTCTAAAGCCATTGCTAAAATGTCAGCTTAATCCCAATAATTGCTTTCACACACTATGAAGTTGTTACATGTTATTTAATTCTCACAATGAAGTCTTGCATTGTTTTAATAACCTCAATTGTTTAAAATTTGGATAGGAAAAAGTTTCTCAACCTCACAAGTTTAAACAATCTCGTATAAAAAAAAAAAAAAAAAAGACTTATAACATAAATTTATAAGAATTTATTTATATTAATAAATAGTTATTTTACATAACCAAATTTCAAAAACACAAGTAAAAGTTCATAAGGAAATATTTATTCTTTTATCTCATTTGCTTATTCAAATACTTCATAATATTCAACATATAAATTATAATAAAGTTTATACACAAATACTAATTCACCATTACCAAATCTCAAAAATTCTAATTTAGGACTGATACATATATTGATAATTAGAGTGTGCATAATAAAAGTTAAAAAAATTATAAGAAAAATAAAAAAAAAATTTGAATTTCTAAAGCATATTTTGTTGGAATAAATTTTGATTTGGAAATATTTTTATTTTGAATGTTTGATTTACGCTAAAAATATTGAAACTAAATAAAAGATGAGCTCTTCTAAAACAGCAGAAAAAGGATACATTTGTTCATCTTAAAAACCTTATACAGAGAAAAACATGCAATAAATAATAAGCTATACAAAATAATCTTTTAAGAAAACGTAAAAATATTTTGCTGAAAGGAAATAATTTTTTGTGACATTATAATTTTTAAAGAAATTATTTTAACATTTAAATTATTTTTATTACTTTAGATAATTATCAAGTATGAATTTTAACAAAAATATTAAAATACATGTTGTGTGAGATATTAGAAATTTTTAAGTCATTTATAATTGAATTTGAAATTTTTCCAAAAAAAAGTTAAAGAAAGAAAAATAAAAAAAGTGATAAAATTTTAAACCCTTTTTAACTTTTAGATTTTGGGCTTTTAGGGTATTCTCAGCTTGAGATTTTCTTTTTGGAGGTGGGTTTTTTTTTTTAGCTTAAAAAACACTTTCTTCTTCAAATTGCTAAGCACATCCGAGGTTATGATGATTCCGAGTGCACGTCCAACTTGACACAGTTTCCATATCTCCAATATTAAACTTGAGGAATCTATTCAGTCGACTTGTGAATTTAACAATAATTAAATTTACCGTGCACTAAACGATGACATAACTGACCACAAAAGGAATGCCAGACTTTAAATAATATCGGGTTAATTTGATTTTAAGACAACCACAAGGCAGTAGAATGTAATATTCCCTTCATATGATATTAAAAGGATAGTTTTCATCTTTTAATAATAACAATAAGTTCAGAGATGAATCGTATCATACCTCTTGAAATGACGGCGGTATATTTCTTCTTCGCAGAATAATGTCACGGGCTGTCAAACCTTCATTATTCACAAGGATGATGTTTAGTTTTTTTTCTCGTGTCAGCAGGAGCAATACCTTTGGGTACAAGTATTTGGAAGCCAAATGCAGTGGGGTATTTCCATTCTTGTCTTTCTCGTTTAAGAGATTCTCAAGCTTCTTTTCTCTTAATATATTCACGACTGTATCTTTTCCACTCTTTGCTGCAATGTGAAGAATATTTTGACCTTTTTGGTTGAGTGCATCCATAGGATCAAATCCTGATTGTTGAACAAGTTCCTTGACCACATTAACATGGCCTTTTCTGCAAGCAATATGGATTGGAAGATGGCCTTTTGTGTTCCACTCTAGGGCGCTATGAGGACTTGCATTTACAATTGAGCGTAAACCTTCAAGATGACCAATCGATGCTGCACAATGAAGGGGCGTCCCACCCTTTTGGTCTCTCATATACATTAGTTCAGGTCTTATTCTCACTAATTCCTTCAGCAGATCTGATATTAAATGACACGCATGAAGTGGAAAAAATCAGAGACCACTGATAAACCAGATCATGGCTAATCTGTTTTTTGAAAAATAGAGCTTCATGTTTACTCTTTTCCAGATATTTCTTAATCAGGCTGCTTCTTAAGATGTTGAAAGTTTGCAAAAGTATTGTTAATTAGTGAAGTTCAGAGAAATTAATCTTCCACCTTGGTTGGGGGTTATTGCTCTTGCTGCTGGTCTTACTGGTGTTTCTGGGTTTCTGAGCCAACCCTCCACCAAGGGTTGAAAAACAGGTTTTGTTCTTTGACCTGCAGCAATTTTTTGTGTAAAAAAGTCGGAGAAGTAAATTCAATAAGAAAAAATGGAAACTGAAAGGGTGAACTATTATATTAGTTTATGGTATTTTTCTAGGCCGGGCGCGGTCAAAAATTTTAAAATTTGACCATGCACTATCCAAGATTTTTTATTTAACAATTTAGATATGAAAAAAATGCACATTTAAATAGCCAATAGTTCCTTTTTAGAATTAGCCAGAAATCCACTCCCCTTGAGGTAGTGCAGGAAACTGACGACCACTAAAAGTATCTCAATTAAGGTTTTAAACTACTTCATTGGTTCCTTTTCTTTATTCTGCATTCAGTTAATTCCTATATTTGAGGGTTTATAATTTTAATCAATAATTTTCATACCAACACAAAAACTTCATTAGTTAAGTGTTTTACAATTGCGGGATAAAGTACTAAGTACAGTCATATTCTAATGAGTAAGGACGCTGGTTACATTTTACCAGAAGTTTGAAAGCTTTACACATTTTTGGTGTTTCAAAACTTGAGAATTGCAGATAAAAAAATAGTTCATCGCCTCTGAACATTGTTCCAACACCAAAAATGAATTTAAACCCGTTCATGTCTCTAACAATCTGGAAAAGCTCATTTAATCATCTTCTGTTAGTTCATTTATTCTCTCATAATGATAGCATTTGCTTCCAGCTTTCTACCTCTACATGTTCTATTATTTTGCTGCTGTCAAATTTGCTATTTGAAAGTTCCTACCATCACAAGATTTTGTACTACAAAGAAAAGGCAAATTCAGAGTTTCATTATAAAAATCATGCCTTTTGCTGCATTCCAGAATCAAACCCAAGAAGATATAGCTTTAGGCCATTAATTAAAATAATTAAAACCAGAAAGGAGTTTTAAAAAAAAAAAATTTCTCTACTGTTCGAATCATACACTGCATGTACTTGAGCTCTATGTTCCTCTCTTAGGCAAGAGGAGAAACGCCTGTAGTCTGCATCTTCCATGTTGAAGGTGAGCATACAGGGACATATGCTGCAACAATAGAGAAAAGCCTATATAATTTGTAATGACAAAGATGAGGAGAAAGATGGAGCTGCTGCAATAGTGGGGTTATCCATAACAGCCCCTTCTGTCACTGATTTTGGGGCCGGTGGCATCTTGATCTCGGCAATTCCTTCAAGCATTTGCACCACTTTGCTCATTGTTGGCCTCTGAGATGGCTGCTCTTGAATGCACCAGAAGCCTACCATGATGGCCCGTTTCACTTCCTCCATATTAACTTCATGGTGAGCCAGTCTTTTGTCCAGAACTCCCTTGATGTTACCTTTCAGGAACTCTTCGTATGCCCAGATGGAGAACTTGGTTCTGTTTGTTTCTTCTGAGACTTCAAAATTCCTTCTTCCACTCACTATCTCTAACAAAACCATACCGAAACTGTAGACATCGGACTTGGAAGATATAGGAAGATTTGCAAGCCATTCTGGAGCTAAATATCCTCTAGTTCCCCTTACACTTGTCAAGGTTCGGAACCTATGGTCTGTGGCACTTATGAGTTTTGCAAGGCCAAAATCTGAGACTTTGGCATTGTAATTCTCATCTAGAAGAATGTTCTCAGGTTTTATATCACAATGTACAATGCAGTTTCTACACTCCTCATGGAGGTATGTGATTCCCCTTGCAGTGCCCATGGTAATTTTGAACCGATAGTCCCAATTCAACAATTTTCCTGACTGATCTTCGTTGGCAAAAAGAGAATTGTCAAGAGAACCATTTTTCATAAACTCATATACCAAAAGTCTATGGCGCCCTTCAGAACAGAAGCCAATCAGTCTCACCAAGTTCAGATGATGGGTGCTACTTATAGTAACAACCTCCATCCTAAACTGTTTCTCACCTTGCTCAATACCCTCAAGTTGTTTCACTGCAACAACAGTTTTGTTGGGAAGAATTCCTCTGTAAACAGCACCAAATCCGCCATCACCAAGCTTCTCTTTGAACCCTTTCGTTGAGCGCTCGAGCTCCCTGTATGAGAATTGAACTGGTGCCCCAGAAGCATACTCAAGAAGAGCATACTGAGTAGAGAATCCTCGAAATCTCGAGTTGTGCCTACAACACCACAACCATAAACCACCCTCAAAGGCAATCATACCTAAAAGAGTACCCAGAACGACTATCACTACTATCCAAGCATGCATCTCCCAATCCTTTCCCTTCCCAGCCTCCTTTGATGCGAGTGGTGGGTTTGGTGCCACTGGTCCACAAACCTTGACATATGATGTGCTCGGCAGTGCCGGATTCTGGTAGCCACTGATGAAACTAGTTGTCTTTATGTAACAGAGACCTGTGCCATCTGACAATGAAGTAGAAGCAAAACAAGAAGCAGCTGCCAGACAGTTTCCACTGCAAGCTGATATACCAACGAAAAATACTTCTGGGTTAATCATGAATAGAGGAGGATAAGTCAAGATTCGAGCATGTTCCAATTGTAACATAGCTACCCTGCCTGGACAATCCTCAAGCCTCACTTTCCTCCTACACCCTTTTCTACTATCGTTTGGATCAATCATCTCAAAATTCTGAGATGGGCATCCACAAACTGGGTTTAAATCTTTGTAACTACAAACCCCATAGTTCCCACAGTATCCAAAAACCTCACATTGATCTTCAACAGCAACCCATCTTACATTAGAATTTCCACTGCCTCTAGAAGAGCTGTGTATTCTCAAGTTCCCATCACTATCCAACTTTAGAATTCTAAAAGTACCATTCCCTTCAGCATAATCACCGCTATAAGCAACATCCACTGCAGTCACCAAATTCGGATCAAAAAGCTGCAAAATCCCTATCGATTGTAATCCCAAAACCGGCGAAGTCAAATTAACATTTACGGAAGAATTCAAACCACGATCCCAGTACGGTACACTATCATTCCACCTAATTGTAAGGTTACCGGACCTAGTAATCGTAAATGAATACACACCAGATCGCAAAACCATACCGGAAGTGAAATTCTGAGAAGGCACGATGGTGTCAGTGGGATGATCGAAGCTTGACCAAACGACGCCGGTTCGGTTGGAAAGAATCAAGTTTCCGTTGTCGTTTAGGGAGGCAGAAGAGACACCCAAATTGGAAGTGCCGGAGTCCCAAACTGGGGCGCCGGAGCCATTAACGAGGCGGAGAATGCCAGAGGGGAGAAACTGGAGCGAGCCACCGGAGCCTACGGCGACCCCATTACCAGCCGACCAAACGACGGGCGTGCCGCCGGAGAAGACGACGGCGGTGATGAAGGAGGGAGGAGAAGTGGGTGGGGTTTGGGAAGGAAGGAAGCGGAGAGAGAAAACGTTGTTGGGAGAAGGCCACGTTTGGTTTATGTTGGAAGCGTAAAGGGTGGAGCCTGGAGAGATGGCAAGTGTAGTAATGGCGAAGAAGAAGAAAGTAGGAAGCAGAAATCGCAGTAGTTGGGAACCAAACATAGTTCTGTGTATATCTTTCTGAATATGTTTGGCTCTGATTGTGAATGAAGCACGGCGTATTATAAATAAATCCGATCAAAGGGAAGAAAATGAAAATCAAAGACAAAATTGCTTGACTTGTTGATGTTGGTCTAGAGAAATCGGCGTTGGTGAGAGGGTATAACTGTTGTTCTTCATCTTTGAAATGTGAATTTTGAATCGCTGAGGCTTCTTTTCTTGCTTTGCAACGTTGAATATGATTGATTTCGGCTGCTTGTTGGGTCATTTACGCTTTGAAATTGAAGACTTTCTGGTACATAGAATCAAAGTAATTTCAACTCTCTTAAAGCAATTTTTCATAGTTTCGATTAATTAATTAATTAATTCATACCCCATGCAAAGCAAACAAAGTATTAATAAATCCCGGAGTAATAAGTGCTAATTTTGGATCCGTCTCAAGAATTTATTTAAAAGTATTTATTATATTTTATAAATAATAATAAAAATAAAATATTATTTTAGTTCTTATTAATTAGTTGAATTTTAATTTGATCTCTTATTAATTTTTTTTATCATAAATTTAATTTTAATTTAATTCCTCAAGTAAATTCATTTAGTTATTATTTTCAATTAAAATTAGATTAAATATATTAATCTTCACATTAATAAAGAATCAAACTAAAACTAATTCATAATTAAAAGATTAAATTAAAACTAAATTTATAAGTAAGAGATTAAATTAATATTAAAAATTAATTAAGAATTAAATTAATGTTAGATTCAAAAGTTAATAACTAAAAATGGTGTTTATCTTATAAAAATACTATTATTTACATTTTGGTAAATAAAAAGATTACTTAAATTACATGATAATTTATAATTAACAATATACCTGAGCGTCAAAAATCAACTCTCTTTTTCACTATTGTGCTAGAAAGTCAAGAAAGATATGTAGTGTTCAGACGTGCAGCACAATACAAGATGTAACGACGAGAGAGAATCAATAAAATAAAGTGCAGAGATTAATTCCTTAGCCTCAGATTATTCTAAGATACAGAATTAGAAATCAGAATTTTTTTTATTTAAAAAAATTCAACCTAGGATTTTATAATCCTATTTTAAAATTTTTTATTATGTATTTTTGAAAGCTAAACAAGATTTTTCTAATATAAAATTGAGTAAAATACATAAAATTACTATTTTAATTTCTAGCTTATTGAATTATCCAAAATGGTCTCTCATTATTAAAAAATATTACACTCAATTTTCATTTAAAAAAAATCAGATTTAGTTCCATAAGTTTAGTATTTAGAGTTTGATAGAAAAATTAAATATAGTAATTTTAAAAAAGTAAAAAATCAAGTATGATATTTTTTAAAAAATTAAAAATTATTTTTAATATTTTAATAAATGAGGGATTAAAATGGTAATTTTATGATAAGTGAAAAATATTTTAATACAAAAAATCAATCATTGAGGATTTAAAATTTAAAGTTTTTAATAATAAATAATTGAAATTTATAATTCTTAAAAATTAACAACAAAATTCTATGTATATAAAAAGGACAAAAATCAAGATCAGAAGGATATCAATTTAATATTTTACAAATTTTTTACAGTTATTTTATATATATATATATATATAGTATAATGGTAAAACTTTTATAAAAATTAAATTAAATTATATCAAATGATTTTTTTTTAATGAAAAAAAAAGGTTTGCAAATAAGAAGGTAATGGTGCCTCGTGATTGAGAAAAAGAGGAGAAGAAAGGACAAAGGAAGGCGAAAATGAATAAATGCGGTCCGTGTAATTAACGTTGAAATGAGGTGACCTAACCGTTAATGTGCGGGCAACAAAACAAATGGTCCATGACAATTGACAAGCTAAATTTGTGGGGAAATTATATTTAACTATTATTTATTAAATAATTTTAAAGTTTAAAAATATTAAAATAAAATTTTATTTATTTTAGAAGACTCTAGATTAAGAGTTAATATTTAAATGTATAATGAACGAATCTTAGGTTAACGTTCTCTAAATAAATAAAGTCTAATTTTTAAAAATTGTGCAATAATTTTAAAGCTTAAGGTCATTATAATAAATATGTTAATGTTATTAATTAATCCTAATTTTATTATTCTAAATGGTAACTTTATTCGATTGTTTTAAGAAACATTTTAGAGGAATTATTTTATGTTGGGGTACATGTTAATTTAATTGACAATGTTTTATTTTATATAATGTTATTCTATTTCATTTGAAAAGATCTTAATATTTGTTAGTAATTATGGTTGTTTCAATGTAGGAATAACGAAATGTCTTTATAATAAATATGTTATTATGGTTAGAGATGCTTATAGAAATTGTTTTATTTTGGGACACATATTTGAGAAATTTTTTTCATGGGACAGAGATGAGAAAATAAAATCTCTTTAAAGGTTAAAGGTGAACAATTAACCTGATGACCTGAAAGTAGGCAATAATTGTGTCGAACGAAAATGTCTTCAAAAGGTATAATTGTTTTTTTTTTAAGTAATACGAGCATATTTTATTAAATTAAATCAGCATCATAAAGGTTTGACTCCCGTATATGAAAATTGGGGTATCTAGTCAAAAGTTTGGCTCAATTATGTGTCATACAATTGGTTCTCCTACCAATCCAAGTGTATGAAAAGGGACCATTAACTAAAAGTTCCTTATAATCCTGGACTAAAGCTCCAAACTCAATAAAATCTTCCATATTAAAGTGAACAACTGCAACTACCTTTTAAGCAATAAAGATGTTCCCATTGAGTTCAGGTTCATAGAAGCCCATAAGATAGCTTAGCGTAAAGCAAAGTTTCAATTATTTTTGCCATATAGATTCCCTAATAGTGGCCAATAATTAATTGCAACTGAGTTTTCTTGGTTGCTAAAAACTATCCTAAAACTTAACTTTCCTTTTGTTGCAAAAGTGACTCCATTAATACAACATTGTCATCCTTGTACTGTTATCTCTTAATTCCCAGGCATGTTAGATACATTGTTTTGTGCTAAATAAAAGCTAGCATTCTGGGCTTTCCTTCATTCAAATAAAAATTAAAGAGATGATCTAGTTGCAGAAGACGTATTTTATGACCTATGCCCTCAAATGAGATGGTTTCTCATTCCCTAAACTCTCTATGCAATAACGTAAAACTATTCCACACGTTCATTTTGGTTACTTCCCAAAATTTTGATAACACAATCACTAAAGCTAGTATCATATCTGCTCTCACTAAGAAGCCACAATTCACCCTAATGATTCATCACTGAATGGCAGCTTACTAAAGCATAGAAAGCATCTTTTATTTCTTCATAATTCAGATACGTCCTATCTACTTGGATTCCTTTTTTCTATAAGTTGGCATATACAGAGAGGATATCTCTACCAGCTCTCCAAGTAAAGTCTTTTACTTTAATTTTAGGTTCCATATTTGTGGCCAAGGGATAGGTTAATAGAGCCAATTTCATTAGATCTACGAGTAAAAGCCACATAATAGGCAGATTTAACAGTGTAATTACCTCTTCTATCAAAACACCATATTCTTCTATCACTCTTCCTATTAATACATAATGGAATATTCAAGATTGCATTATAATCTTCAACAAGAAATAATTGTTCAAGTTTGCTCTAGTCCCATTTCTATCTGCATGTTGTCATAAGGCTTTCAACCTTGTCAGTAGAATTCCCAGCTCTTGTAACATCAAGAGAGATGAAATTTCCATCTCTTGATAACCAAGGATCATTCCATATACATATTTTCTTTCCATATCCTATTCTATATCTTATACCTTGTTTAAACAAGGAAAGGGATGACCACACAATCCTCCATGTGAAGCTCAAATTAAAACCCAAATGAGCCGAGTAGAAATCTCCTTCATGAAAGTATTTAGCTTTGAGGACTCTGAACGCTAGTGTGTTTGGTGAAGTGTTAAGTTTCTACCTCTGCTTCCCTAACATAGCAATATTAAAATAGTAAAGGTTACGAAAACCCATACCTCTATCTCTTTTATTGGAACACATTTTATCCCAAGCTAACTAATTAATGTCTCTATTGTTATCCTGAGCTTTTCCCCACCAAAAAGAATTCATCATACGTTGAAGTTCTTCACAAAGAGAAGTGGGGATGAGAAATACATTCATGCAAAACCTAGGAGCAACTTGAGCCATGTATTTAATTAGCACTTCTTTACCTACACGTGAAAGAAACTTATTTTTCTAGTTTTGTACGTATCCCCACTTGTTATCCTTCAAAAATTTGAAAATAGACTTCTTGTTTCTTCCCCTAAAGAGGGAAGGCCAAGATATTTACCATGATTGAGCGGGGTTTGTATCTCCAAAATATCAAATAATCTATTCTGTTCAGTACCAGGGACATTAGAGCCAAATAATATACCAAAACTGCTTCATATGTTTACAAAATCTTTTTTATGTTGTTGCATTCAATGTCAATAGCTTCACAAAAGAACAAAGAATCATTCACAAAAAGTAATTGGCTTGGACCTCTCGCTCTACAACCTTAAATAAATCCTTTTTGTTCGGTATCTCAAAGAAGAGTTGATAAGCCTTATACACAAAGGATAAAGAGTTATTGTGAGAGTGGATCTTCTTGCCTCAGTCCTCTTTGGGGATAGACAGGTCCAATTACCTCCTCATTTAGTAAGTAGGTATATCTAACATTTTGGACACATCTCATCATCCACTAAATCCCTTTCTCATGAAAACATAACCTAGTCATAGTGCCCTTCAAGTAACTCTAATCCACCATATCATAAGCCTTACTTATATCTATTTTAATTGTCACCCAGCCTTTGTGACCCTTAATTTTCCTCTTCATTGTGTGGATGAGCTCGAAAGCTACTAACACATTCTCTGTAATTAATCTACCAGGGACAAAAGCTAATTGGTATTCAGAAATTAGCCAAGGGAGTACTTGAGTCAATCAGTTACCTAGGACTTTGGCCACTATTTTATGGATTAGATTGTATAAAGAGTCGGGATGAAAATCTTTCACCATTTTATGAGCATCTATTTTTGAAATCAGAATAACCAAAGTATCTGCTAATTCATAAGGAATTGTCCACTATTAAGCCATGCAACTTTTCACTATATTCTCTTCAACGGTACCCTAGAATTTTTTAAGGAATGCTAGATTAAAACCATCAAGTCCGAGGGACTTATTAGGTGCATCTAGAAAACTACTTTTTTAAACTCAACTACTTCAAATGGCCTAGTATAGTCTATATTGTTTTGATCTATTACAACCTTAGGGATAAGGTTTAGAACTTTATCAAACTAGACCACATTCCTTTCATAAATATGTGAGAAATAATTAATTATAATGGCTTTAAGTCCCTTTGGATCACTTATCTACTCCACATTTTCATTCATAAGTTTTCTAATAGTATTCATCCGTCAATGAGAAGAAGCTTGGTTATGGAAGAACTTGGTGTTTCTATCTCCTTTCAGCA
This sequence comes from Delonix regia, assembly GCA_037074485.1. Lineage (NCBI taxonomy): Eukaryota > Viridiplantae > Streptophyta > Magnoliopsida > Fabales > Fabaceae > Delonix > Delonix regia. Next base: position 14,873,225 of record CM073449.1, read on the forward strand.
TCCAGTGAGTTTTCACACGTTGTTTCCATCTAACCACTTTTTACCAATTTGTTTCTTTGTTTTCATAGGTTTAGGTATTCTCTATTCTACTCGATGCTACACAGTAAGAGGAGTTCCTCTAGTGTTTTATCAATCTCCTTATTCTAAACCCTATAATCTTCACACATATTTCCTCTCCAATTTTCTAACTCCTCCCTATAGAAATCCAACCTATCGATCACCAAAGCACCAACTCCTTTATTCCAACCCATGTTAACTATTTCCCCAACATCCTCTTGAGCCAACCATTCGTTTTCAAATTTAAATCTCCAATTCTTCTTCCTTTTGTTAGATGTTTTAACCAGTAAGGGGTAATGATCTGAGTATGTGGCCATGAGTATTTTAAATGACATATGGGGAAACAATTGCATCAATCGAAGCTCTACCATAGCGCGATCCGGATTTTCACATACAATCTTATCTCTCCTTTTCCTTCGTTTCCATGTATACGGATAACTTGAGGTAGGTAAGTTAGTTAAGCCATAATCCTGGACTGTTGTCTTAAAACCTGTAAATAGATAAGTTGGGTGCTCTACTCCCTCATTCTTTTCCTTTTCACATAGGAGGTTATTATAATTGTCGATACAAAGCCACGAAAAGTCGTCTATTGCACTTAGTTTCCTTAACATACTCCTAGCATTTCTTCGCCTTTGGCATTCAGCAAAACCATAGTGCCTCGTTAACCTCCACTTAGCTTACTACTAAGGCCGATCTTCACATTAATAAATTTTCTAGAGTAATTGAGTAAATCTACATCCATTTCAATGTCCTATAACAAAGCTAGACCTCCACTTCTTCCCACAACATCTACTACAAAACAATTCATCATTCCTATCTATCCACTGATTTCCTTAACCAGACCTCCATTAATAAAAGTTTCAATCAAGAAAATCACTTTGGGTTGTTGTTTACGTTTAAGCTCTTTAAGAGCCCAGACTGCTCAAGGATTGCCCAAATCCTGACAGTTCTAGTTAAGGAGACACATAGCTTTCAATAGGCATCGTCTTCTTCCTCCACGATTGATAGATTTGACAATTCTTCTTCCATATCTTGAGTCTTCAAATTGAAAAACTAGATAGTTAAAACCATGCCCATTAGGATGACAACTGCTACAAGAGCAGCCCAGACAACAAATAAACAATCCAAAAGCAGGATTTCTTAACTCTTTAAGTCTCCTTAGAAAAAAGCTTTCAAATAGATATTTTTAAGACATTAGCCTAAACATGAAATGCTAGCCTATTGATTATTACATGATGTGATCTTTCTTTATTCTATTCTCCCTCTTTCAAATCAAATTTCCTTTTTGCCTCCCTAATGGATCATCCTCTTCAAGTTGTCATCACTGCAACCGCAAGCTTCTTCAACATTACTTCCCTTTTAGCAGCCCTAATCCTCACCTACAAATCTAACACCAAGCCCAATCCATGTCAATACCAAACTCGTGCCCTAACCCAATTAGAGTTATCCTCTATCACCATCGATGCCAGCTGGTCCTTCAACTCCTTTTTTTTATATCATGATGGAGGAGATCACCATAGCCACCAGGGACTTCACACCTAACCAAATCATTGGCAACGGTAGCTTTGACCATGATTCTTTTAGGAAACATTTTAAAGGAATTATTCTATGTTAGGGGTACATATTAATTTAATTGACAATTTTTTTATTTTATTTAATTTTATTCGATATCATTTGAAAAGATCTTAATATTTGTTAGTAATTATTGTTGTTTTAATGTAGGAATAACGAAAGGTCTTTCTAATAAATATGTTATTATTGTTAGAGATGCTTATTGAAACTGTTTTATTTAAGGACATATATTTGAAAAATTTTTCTTTTATAAGGACGTAGATGAGAAAAAAAAATCTTTTTAGAGGTTAAAGATGAACAATTAACCAAATGACTCAAAAGTAGGCAACAATTGTGGCGAATCGAGAATCTCTTCGGGAGGGTATAATTGTTGTTCTTCATCTTTGAATTGTGAATTTTCAACTTTGAAGCCGCTTTTCTTGCTTGGTAATTTTGAATATGTTTGATTTGGGCAGGTTGTTTGGTCATTCACGCTTTGAAATTAACAACTTTTTGGTACAGAATCAATATAACTTCAACTCTCTGAAAGTAATTTTCCGTAGTTTCTATTAATTAATTAACTAATTAATACCCCATGCAAAGTAAACAAAGTATTAATAAATCACAGAGTAATGAGTACTAATTTTGGATCCGTTTCATGATATTTTTTTAAAATATTCATGATATTTTATAAATAATAATAGAGTAAAATATGATTTTAGTCTCTTACCCCAGTTCAATCCTAATTTGGTATTTTATTTATAAACTTAGTCTTAATTTAATCCTTTACTAATATAAAAATAAATACATTGAGTCTCTTGTTTTCAATTAAAATTAAATTAAAATTGAATTCATAAATAAGGAATTAAATTGAAACTGGAAATTGATAATGAATCAAATTAAAATTAGACTTCTACTAGGAAACCAAATTAAAATTAAAAATTAGTGAAAATTACATCAAGATTAGATTAAATAAGGAATAACCAAAATTCTGTTTATCTTATAAAAATACTATTATTCACATTTTGGTAAATAAATAGATTACTTAAATTACATGATAATTTATAGCTAACAATATACCTGAGCGTCAAAAATCAACTCTCGTTTTTCTCTATTGTGCTAGAAAGTAAAGAAAGATAACTAGCGTTCAGACGTGCAGTACAATACAAGATGTAATGACGAGAGAGAAATCAATTAAATAAAGTGCTGAGATTAATTTCTTAGCCTCAGATTATTCTAAGAGATATAATTAGAAATCAAAATTTTTTATTTTAAAAATTTTAACCTAGGATTTTAGAATCCTATTTTAAAATTTTTTATTATGTAATTTTGAAATCTAAACAAGATTTTCTTAATATAAAAAAAAAGTAAAATACCATAAAGTTTTTCATTTATCATAAAATTATTTTAGTCTCTCACTTATTTAAATATTCAAAATGATCTCTCATTTATTAAAAAATATCATACTAAATTTTTTATTTTAATAAATTAAATTTAGTCCTCTTGATTTACTATTTAGAACTTAATAGAGAGATTGAATTTGTTAACTTTTAAAAAAAATAAAAGACAAGTCTAACATTTTTAATAAGTGTAAGATTATTTTTAGTATTTTAATGTATAAAAAATTAAAATAATAATTTTATAATAAATGAGAGACCAAAAGTGCATATTTTTTTTATAAAAATTCATCATTAGAATTTTTTTAAATAAATTTAAAATCTAAACTTTCTAATAATAAATATTTTAAATTTATAATTCTTAAAAGTTAACACCCAAATTTTATGGATATAAAAAGGACAAAAATCAAAATAAGAAGGATATCAATTTAATATTTTACAAACTTTTTACAGTTATTATTTTTATATATATACACTATAGTATTATGATAAAACTTTTACAAAAAATAAATTAAATTATATCAAATTATTTTTTTTGGAGAAAAAAAAAAAGGTTGGTGTCTCGCGATTGAGAAAAAAGAGGAAAAGTAAAGCAGAGAAAAATGCATAATTGAATATAGGTCATGTTTTGGTAGCTTGAAATGAAACAGGGGAAAGGAAATGGGACACGTTTGGTTCGGGGTTGAGCTGATGATTCCTATTCCAATGGATAGCTGGGTAGGAGCATCCCTTAGTTATATGGAGGGAATGTCTAATTCCAGGAAAGAAAAAGCAGCGGACAGATTTGCCCCTGGCCACTCATGTTCGATCAACACTGGAGAAGACTGTCGATTTTGCGAGAGAAGACGACAGTGGCTAGAGAAGACAATGGTCGGTTTTGCACGCCCACCTCCATTTTCACCATTCTCGTCTTGCTCGCCGTTTTCCGAGAGAGAGAGAGAGAGAGACTATTGTAGAGACAACAATGGCCGGTTCTGAGAGAGAGAGAGATGGAGGAACAATTGCAGAGCTGCAGTTCCACCGCCTCTGCGCCACTTTCGTTTTGCACGCCGACCACCATTTCCGTTGTCGTTGTCTTGCACACCTTTTTCACAGAGAGAGAGAGAGAGAGAGAGGACTCCAGAGAGGCAGAGGAAGGTTTAGGGGTCGAGATTTTATCCCGTAGGCGTAGGCTAGGAGAATCTCCGGTAATCATCTTAGGCTGTCAGGTTAATCAAACACTTAATATCTGTCCGTGTAATTTTTTTGTTCAAAATATTCAGCTAAAACAACGTGATTTTGCATCTTTTTTGTTTTTCCCTCAAAACCCTGTACGTAAATTCTCTCGTTGCAAATAGAGGAAAGCTTCTTCCTCCTTTGTTGGTCGATGTTACTCTGAGCATGTACGGATGCTGATTTGTCACTATCAGCTGCATTCTGAGGTTTACATTGCAGTGTTTGTGGGCCAATGTTGTCCATGGAAGCAAATCCGTTAAGAAATTTCGTTCCCTTCTTCTTATCTTCATCTCGCGAGAAATATTGCGAGTTAGTTGGCCGAATGGAATTGTTTCTGGCGAAACTTTCTTGAAGGTGGATTCAAGACTTTTTGCAACGTCAAAAATGGAGGAATATTTATGGATTGAAGTATTTCCGCCTTAATAATTTCTACTACAAGAGATTTGAAACGTAAGTATATTTGTGGATTGACTCAGTGGGTTGACCAAAATTTGAATGCCAATTGAGCTAAGGTTTTCTTTCGAGAATATTTAGTCATCCATTTCAAATAATTTTCTCCTCTCAATAGCCTTCATACTATGTTATGTAATGCTTATATATTGATGAACATGCATGAGTTATTCTTCGAGTGTCACCAAAATGCAATGTTTAACATGTTTACATTGGTTTGTATAATTGGTTTAGTTTACTTATCTTTTGCATATTATATCTACCTATGAATCTGTTATCCTTAGCATTTTACCAAGTGTGTTCATATAAAATAACAAAATAATTGCATTTAAGATTTTTTACAAATTAAGTAGTATATTATGCCAATTCAAGGTCCTAGAACTCTAAGTTGGATATAGAAGCAGCATTAAGACTTTGAAGAACTGTCCTTTCTTATGAAATTTCTTATCTACAGGTACTGAAATGAGGAAGGCACAGCAACTACATAGGGCCCTAATATTTTGTAGTGTTTCATGGGCCAAGCTAAAACTATAGAAGGTTTTGATTGTAGAAATGTACCTCTAATTTCTGTCTTTATATATAAATGCTACAATTACATGTTCTATGAAGCCAAGATGATGTTAGTAGTGTTGCAAGTAAAACTGCAACCAGAAGTCATACAACAAATTATTTTTTCATCTTTACTATGTATGAGTATGACAATGCAAATAATGGTTTTGATTTGTTGATTGTTCAATTCACTTTCTGGGGTCTACGTGCCATCATCATGTGATTCTTCTAAGTAGAAATATGGAGATTCATGAAAACAGCAAAATGTGAAAATGTATCTAGAAAGGATAAGGTCATGCAAGTTCTGTTTAAACCCTAAATAGCAAAATCTAAGGTTCAAATTTGAAGTTGTTTGTTATATAGTGATCCAATAAAAGCACTATATTGTTATCTGGTTTTATGAAAACTCCATAGTCCTGTTTGTTTGGTGCATTTAATATTTAGCTTTGGGTTTCCTAGTATGATTTTCGAAAGGCAAAGATGATATTGGAGTTGTTCAATGGTGTTGTGGTTTAATGGTTTAGAATCATTCATTTTGGCCTTTGATAATCTAGAATAATTCCTTTTACCCTTTTAACATGTGTGAACAAGTAGGCTCCAAATCTTGGTTGGTAATTTTATCTGAATAGGGTCTTCTAAGTATCAAGTTTAGATGTTGTTTTCTAAACTTTCACATATGTTACAACCTTACTTGAAGTTACTTAACTTGTGTTTATTATCAGGATATATTAAAGTTATTGCATATTGATAACCTGTATGACTTTTCAACAACAACCTGTTTAAGCCACAAAGGAAATGCTGGACTGTTATATGAGTTTCTTTTTTTGAAACCAGTTTGGCTTTCGTAATTATGCATCAAGTTATGCACAACCTTTCTTTTTGGTCTTGGTTTTTTATATATAGTGCTTGGATGGACAACAGCTATGAACAATCAGATATCAGTGAATTTAAGAATGATGACTAAACAAAGTCCATATGAATAAATCAATAGTTACATTACAAATGCTAACAGGCTAGCAGTAGGGGAAATTATCCATTAATTAGTTTGAAGCAAAAAGAAGACACCTCTAGCTAGAACAAGGGACATGCAACTGTAGATTAGGAATATTTTGAATTATGTTATCATTGTAATTTAATTGTAATGTAATATAAAGTATAGTGTGAAGTTATGTAGAACTGCAGTGATGCTACTAAATCAACATATTTGTATTCCACCATTTAGTGAATAATACATATGAGTTCTTTATCTGCTATCATACTTGTATACTGTTTACATATGCCCAGTATTCCAAAAAATATAGATGTTAAGTACTCTCATTATACGTGCTTACTAACACCAAAATAATACATTCATTGAGCATCCCAATCATTATAAGGAACTCAACCCTAAAAAATGAGTACTTACAAAGACAACAAAAATACACACAACTACTAAGCATATAAAAAATGATGCAACTGCACTCAGAGTCTTTCTTTTCTTGCAACTCTAAAGATCTACCTAACTTTTTGGTCGTTTTCAACACTTAAACCCATGTCTTATCTTGAATCTCCTTACTTGGCCTACGGAAACACAGTTCAAAGCAATAGGCTAAATGGTTTCCTTGTGAATGTTTTGTTGTCCCAACCAAGCATTCGTCACTTGTTTGCATAGATCATCTAAACCTTTATCGACTAGGGAGCATAACTCTTCACGTATCGCAACTTTAGACACTAATCTAATAGCTTTAGAACACAGTTGCCTGTACCATTGCATACTAGCCAGCTTAGGGTCTCCCTCAACCTCCTACCCTCGAACATCATGCACAATACCATTGCATGCATTCTTTGTCTAGCGTTTAAGTATATATTATTCAAGCACTTGTTCAACTTTTAGAACAATGAGCACCTTCAAGACATGGCTACATAAAATTCCAAATGGCTCAAATTTTCGATAACTACAGGAAACAAACTTCTGAATAGGATCAAATATGACCTACCATGAATCTTCATGGTTAGCCATGGATAAAACATACACATACATATATGGATTCTCATCCCTATGCCTTATGGAGACTGCAAATAGCAAGTCAAACTCTTGATTTAAAATGGATGAATGTTGATAACTCAGTCATGGAACCTTGTGTCGAGCATCGTACTCACTCATCAACTCATTGTACCGTTTCTGATCCACAACCCGTTCGAATAATTTTAAAAACTATGTAATGTTCACGTCTAGTTTCATAGAAGCCTTAAAATCAGAATTTAAGCTCTCACTTAACTACGTACTTCGCATGCCTAGTGTGAATGCATATTTCATATGGTACGCAGCCCACTTTTTGCTCAGGGGATATATAGATTTCAACTAGGTATTCTCCTAAACATTGTAGTCCCAAAGCATCTTCGCCCAAGCTACCTCAAAGTGTGCTTCATCATCATAGTGATACATGCATTTCTTAAAATTGGTTATGAACTAAGATCCATCCTTCATTAAATTACCCATGTGTTTGATTCCATTATGCATCAAGTGCCATATGCACAAGCCGTGATATACATCATGGATCACCTTGCCTATAGTAAAATGAAGTGTTAAATTTGTATTATATAATGTGGTATTACTGCATTCATGTAAGATAAGAAAATTGTAGGCTCACCTAAAGCTTTGGTCATTGCCTAATCCTGATTAGTGAAAATGGTCAGCAATTTATTTTTCTCATGGGCTGGCAAGAATGTCTCAAACAACTACTTAAATGACTTAATCGTTTCATCGTACATCAATGTTGCTCCAAAGACAACTACTTGCTTGTAATGGTTGAATCTCAAGAACATTACAAGGGGTTTCCGTGCATGATTTGTACAATATGTTGTGTTAAGAGATATTACATCACCAAAGTACCCATAATCAACAATCATACATGCATCGACCTAAAAAATATTTGTTATTTGCTCGTCAGCATTTATTTGATAAGCATGAAAAAATTATGGGTTCTCCAACAACTATTGTTGAAAATACTGCAATAAACACCCTACTTCCCCGTAAACCATATTGCGTTGTCTTCTACGCCTGAGATAATTTTTAGCATCAATGAAGTTTCATTCTACCGCCAACATGCGTGCTCATCAATTGGAATGTGGCTTTTTGTTTCAGTCTTGAGTCCTCTGCTAGTTCAATCTCATGTGCCTAGATTCAGATATATTACAATGGGATGCCAACATATGTGTAGTTTTCGAAAGTTAGATTATGAACCTCTATAAACTCATTGACTATTAATTTTCCTTTCTTCGTTACAAGGTTCATTCTCACTTTACAATCTGCTCTAGTTTCAAGCCAATGATTTGTAACTAGGGTGTCCCTTTTGTCTGCCTTTCGCAATCCCTCTTTACAACAAACAAACTTACACGAAGTCACTATTCCATCTTTCTTGTTTTTATTCAAGTACTATTTTTTAACTCCAAATCCAACCGCAAGCCATAGTTAGAAAAAAAAACTGCCACGCGTTTTCTACATTGTCAAATATCATACCAACAACTAGTTTCCCTTCAACTTCAAGTCTGTCATCACTAGTCAATTCAATATCGAAGTTACCTAAGTCCCTGAAAATGGCCAATACAAGTGAATTTACAACACCATCTCCTGCAAAGACAATTCTTCCATTCAAAATTATAACACTTACACTGCTTGTTCCATCATAACATTTCAAATCCACTAAGTCCCATCTATCCTTTTGTCTCTAGGCTTACTTTGTTCATCTATAATCATCCCTATCCACAACAATAGTTACAATTGAAATCATTTGAATGTAAATTCCATAAAAACTGGTAGAATTATTAAAATTCATAATTAAGACTTATTTACATTTGAAGTTTTGAACTGATGCACATTAATCATAAAATGAATCAGCAAGTCATACTTGGTGCATAAAATGAATACTGTTTGTTGCAATCAGTATTCACAATTAGCATTTGGCCTCCAATATTGGTTTTTTGTTTGTCATATTTGTGCCTGAGAGCTTAAAACTGAGAACAACTAAATTGAAAACTACTTAGTAGAATTTTTTTTTTTCTCAATTTGTTGTTGCAATTTTAGTTTGAACAGTATCAAATTAATGGAAATAGATGCATTAGACAGAAAACCCAATCAAAATTCATCAATTACAAAAACAAAGGAAGAGCATTGTAGCCATTAATCACTTCTGCACTAGGTATACTTGTTCTTCAGCTAAAAGATACACATTCTTCTGGTCTTTATCAAGCAAATATAATGATGTTTTAAGCTTCTTTTACACATTATGAATACTCAACTAATGAAATATACCAATTTGCGGCTTCTCTCATTGCAAGATGGTCCTTCGCTTCCTTCTCTACAAAATGGACGTCTTACAAGGTTGCTTCTCGCTCTGCAACATCCATGGCTCTCTTCCTCCTCTCTCTGCAAATTGAGAGCTCACATAATAGGAATTCGAATCAAATGAGTAGGATGGTCATGCACGCACACCTGGAAATGCTCTCTTTGCTTGAAACAACTCTCTCTTTGCTGGCACCATCGCTCGCTGTGCCACCCATGTCAACCAGAACAAGCATCATGTTTTGCGCCAATAAACACCACAAACCAAAGCAATGTGAACCAAGGAGGAAGATGATGTTTAATTTGCCAAATTCAAACGACATCATTTTTGTCTCTAGCTAAAAAAATAATCGTCGTAAAATGGCACCGCTTTAAGCCACTCATTTTTTAAAAAGTTTAAGGGCCACAATGCACCGTGTTTCGACTCCCAAAGCAACATGGCACGATTCTAGCTGGATGATTAATTGAACAACTCAGATAAATTATGGGAGAAATCTACAAGAGAAACCTACCAAAGTGGATCTGAACCTAAGGTTTTGAGAGAGAGAGAGACAATTGTAGAGATTTCAGAGATTTGTATATTTGCTTCGTTGCCGCCATCTCTACTACTCTATCTTTCTTCGGTATGGTCTTCTAGTATGCAAGAAAGTGGTTGGTTGTTCAGATCTGAACATGGCTAGAGATGATGATTAGTTGCGTTTCACAAAGGAGAAAAAAAGATTAAAAAAATAACTAATATTTTAAAATTTTAAATACAAAAATTTTAATAATTTAATTCATTTTTTAATATAATATCAAATATAATATGTGAGTTGAAATTTTCATTTTATTAAAATTCTTTTTTATTCTCAAATTCATTTTTATTTTCATTTTCATTTCAATTATTCCATCAACTACACGGCCTGTTGTCTATGGAATTGGCGTTGAAATGAGGAGACCTCACCATTCATGCGTGGCAACAAAACACATGGTCCATGACAATTGACAAGGTAAATTTGCGGGGAAATCATGTTTAAATATTATTTATTAAATAATTTATGTTTAAAAATATTTAAAAAAATTATTTATTTTAGAAGACTCTAGATTAAGAGTTAATATTTAAATATATAATGAACGAATCTTAGGTTAACGTTCTCTTAAATAAATAAAGTCTAGATTAAAAAATTGTACAATAATTTTAAAGCTTAAGGTCTTTATAATAAATATGTTAATGTCATTAATTATTCTAAATGATAACTTTATTCAACTGTTTTAGGACACATTTTAGAGGAATTATGTTATGTTGGGGTACATATTAATTTAATTGATAATGTTTTATTTTATTTAATGTTATTCTATATCATTTCAAAAGATTTTAATATTTGTTAGTAATTATTGTTGTTCAATGTAGGAATGATGGAAGGTCTTTATAATAAATATGTTATTGTTGTTTGAGGTGTTTATGACCTATATTTGAGAATTATTTTTTTTATGAAGACAGGATGAGAGAAAAATCTGTTTAAATGTTAAAGGTGAACAATTAACTTAATAACCCAATTAAACTAACTTTGCCTGGTCATATTGGGTCAAGTTAAAATAAAATTTTACAAATATTAATAGTCAAGTCAGGTCACATAATCGAGTAAGTTTAGGTTCCAAGTTCACATTGGGATCCAGCCTAGCCTAGATGTTATTTTTTATTTTTTAAAAAATTTTTTTATTTGATTTATAATATGTATTTATATTAATTCTTCTCAAATTTTAATCACTTTTCATTCTAAATTTTAATTTTATTTTTCATTTCAAATCTTATTTTTATCTATTTTTTCATTAAAATTTTTTTAAAAAATAAAAAATAGAAAATAATTAATTGACTTAACTCAAAACCAATATAACTAACGCAACCCAATATTTATTGGGGCCAAAACTAAACTAGGCTGGGTCCTGCATCATGCAATGCAAACTTACTCAGGTGGACTCGTGTGCACCTGTACCAAAGGTAGTATAGAATGGGAATGAGGAACACACTCCTTATTTTGTGGGTGGAATAGTTTTACATATATAGTTTTTAAAAGTTTTGTATACTTGTATTATTAATTTTCATACTTTTTAGTTATATCACTTGCTAATAATATTTGTGATAATTAAAAGTAAAAAAAAAAAATTGTTTTAGCCTAAATCTATTCCACTTACTACATTTAAATTATTCACATAGTAGTGCTGCGATTATATTGTAATAGATAATGGAAATGGAATATTTTTAATTATGTATAATCAAAATTAAGGATAGACATAGGACCTAAAATTATTTAAATAGTTTTGCTTTGTATTTGATTTTTTTTTAGACTTATTTTTACTTTTAAATTAATTTATCTATTAGGAGTTATCAATTGAAACTAGTAGAATTTGTTGTAGAACTTTTTATTTAAATTTTATAGTTTTTATGAAATTGAATAAAACTTGTTGGATAACATAAATAAGGAATTGAACTTTAAATCTAATTTTCTTTATTTATAGTATTTACTTTTGTAAATTTTATAATTTCCGTACCCACACAATGTAGATAATAAAAAATAAAAAATATATCCTGCAGTGAAAAATAAAAATAGAAATAAGAAACAATTAATATTGGGAATGGGGGCTGCAAAATTGTCATATCTATTTGAATGAATAACATAGAATTTTATTACATTATTTTACAAGTTTTTACATTTTTTTTTACTAGTATATTATTTATATTATATATATAGAGAGAGAGGAGAGAGAGAAAGAGTATCTTTATATATATATATATATATATATATATATATATATATATCATAAATTTTAAAGTAAGTAACACTCTAAAAATAAAAACTGTTGTATGTGTCACATTTTACTCTATCTGTTCATGTAAGTTTCTTTTCTCTTCTCCTTTTCATCTTTTAGAAATTTCCAAAAGAATGCATGAGCTCTAAATTCCAAACAGTCCATGACAAGCTAAATTTATGAAATATATATATATATATATATATATATATATTGTGCACCATAAATTTAACATATTCATTGTGAAACTCTTAAATTTTGAAATCAGTTTAAGATATATTAGAACTAAATTTTGTTTACAATATTGATTTAAAATTTAATATACAGGTATAATGAAAGAGTTCTGAATTGTAATGTTTAAAATAAACAAAGCTTAGTTCTAAAATTCTTTAAAATAATTTTTAAAATTTTAGATTATATTTAATAAATCTATTAAATTTATGATGGTCATTATATATGATTTTTCCTAAATTTATTGGTAGAAAAATCGGTAAGTTTATGGGGTTTTGTTGAAAAAAAGAAAGGTTGACAAGAGTTATTTATGTTTGGGCATATTTTAATTTTATTCAATATGTTTTTTTTTTAATTCCGTTCAATATCTTTTTAAAAGATCTTAATATATTTGCTAATAATTATTGTTGTTTAAACGGACCAAAAACTGACATGACAAAAGCGCTTTATTATAACCGCTATTCCATCCTCATCTTCCTTATCTAGCTTTCTTGAAAGAGAAAAATGCTTCAATAAATATTCAAAATAGTTTAAATCATTATAAAATTTTTGATAATATGATTAAGAGATGATGATGTTAACTTCCATAGACCCTCATTAACTTGTTTTTCAAGTATGAGGGAAGATAAATCATCTGCATCCATGAATTTTTATTTTAAATAAATAATAATAAATAAATAAAAGCATAGATGATTAGTCTTGGTTAACAAAAATAGCTAAAGTACACCATTTTTCGTATTTTGTATTAAATTTCATCTAATGACTTAAATTTAAGGATATAAATAAATTATTTAAAAACAATTTATTTTAATTAATTTTAATTTTTTTAAAAAAAATATCATATGAGATATAAGTATTTTAGATATTTTTTATACCAAATTAGATTTTAAAAATAGAATAATTTATTATTTTTTAATTTTTTTCTCAATTTTCTGCATAAAAAATAATTTAAAATATTAATATGTTTTATAAATTTTTTTAAAATGAATATTTATCAAAATTAAATTTTTAAAAAATTTTTATTTATATTATTAATTCTAGACCGTTTAATTTTTAAATAATAACCAAATGAGCCTTAGACACAAGGTGAACCAGATTTGTCTCATGTTGAGAAGAAGGTCGCGCACCAATTTGAATTTGTTGCATTCCATATGGAAAATATATATGTCTAACTATTAAAATAAAAGAATATGTGTAATATTAATCTTAAAGACTACACACGATTTTTAATGTTTTATCTAACAGTTTAAATTTAAATAATTATGTGATCTAATGATCCGAATTTGTTAAAGCATATCTACTAATAATTCATCATTCATTAAAAAATATCACATTTAGTTCTCTATTTTTTTTTAAATTATCAAATTTAAGTCTTCTATCAAATTTTAAACCCTAAATTTAAAGAACTAAATTTGATATTTTTTTAAAAAATGAGGTACTAAGTATAATTTTTCAACATATAAAAAATTATTTTAAGTATTTCAATAAGTAAAAAACTAATATGATAATTTTATAATAAGCGAGGGTCTAAAAAAGTATGTTACTCCTTATTTTATTAGCAAAGAAAAGAAAAACCCAGAGATTGTTTTGACAAAAAAAAAAAAGCCAAAAGTTATCGGCTCAAAGGAATATTCTCTGAACAGAAGAGCTATAGAAAGAGAGACTTGATGCAATATTTGAGATGTCCCTTCCTTCACTCCTAATTTCCTAAGCCTTGAGCCTCTTGTGTAATCAACTAAAAATATAATCAATTTCGTGCTTACCATTGTGGTCAAATAGAAAATATGCAAAAGAAGAAAAAGGAGACTAGCTACAAATTGAAGCCTCCGATCTATATTTTCAATTAGAGTTTTTACCCAAAGGTATTATTATAAAAAGATCAAGCTCTCTTGTTTATAGATTTTTTTTTTTCTCCAATGTATAAAATAATAATAGTAATGATTATAATAAGTTTTATGAGAAAATTATTATTTTGGTCCCTTACATTTTAACTTAATGATAATTTGGTCCTCTACAAATTTAGAGTGATAAAATAATCCCTCATGATATGGGCATAGGTAGCAACATTTTTTAACATTGAAACCATTAGAGGGTAAACTGGAAAATTTACCATGTCAGTTGAACCAATCACAAGATTGAAGGCAAAGAGTTTGAAAAGCTATATTTGAAATTTTGGCTAAATCTTTTGTTGAAGTGATACATAAAGCATTATCAAAAGAATATAAGATTAAGTTAAATGAATAAGGAATTAAAAATGACCAGTCCAAGATTATTTACTATGCGCTTGAGACTTAAATAAGCCCAAAATAACTCATTTATGAAAGTCTAAATATTTAGTTATATGTAAAACTATTTTTGTTAAGCTATAATTCAAATTAGTTTAAGTGAGTCTAATTAAAAAAACAATGGCATTGATTGACCTCACATTATCAGTGTTTTTTTTTTTAAGATTTGTGTTTGGGTTTACTTACTCAAGTTTTATAGGTTTCTTTTTTTTAGGGTTTAGTTTATATATATATATATATATAGTTATATGTAGGGTTTCTTTTCTTTAAGAGTTGGACCGAATATTAGGATATATTATTAAACAAAATAGAGCATACTAACATTTTTAAACAAACAATTTTTCAATAATCACAAAGTCACATGGCTAAGAGCCCGTTCCAACAACTGCATGGCTACACAAGTGATTTCTCCAATATCACCACTTCTCTAATCTCTATCTAGTTGAAATAGCACTGGGGAAAGCATGTGAGGATAAACAAATAAGTTCAAATGGGGAAAATCAAAGATAGCCAAAGAAGGAACAAAATTACAAACTCTTCTTCTAAAATGGGAAGCACAAGCTATTTTGGTACGGCCAAGGGTAGTGGATGTCAAGTGTTCTTTTGAGAAGCTTTTGATTATACAAAAATGAATAGTGTCTTTGTATCTCTCAGGAAGTGAAAGTGGTTGAATTCTTGTTTTAAAAGTTATATTATATTCCTCCTAATGCATTGAGGAATAGTAATTTAAAACAAAAGGGTCAAACATCAAAGAACGTTATTAATTCAGAAAAATATAAGTTTGATTCTTTATTAAAAATTATTACAAAATTATTATTTTGATTCCTCATTTATTAAAATATTTAAAATAGTCTCTCTTAAAAAATGTCAAACTTAATCCTCATTTTTTTAAAATAATATTATATTTAGTTCCTTAAATTTCAAAATTTAAGATTTGGTCAAAAAATTAAATTTAATAACTTTTTAAAAAGTAGTGGACTAACATCGACATTTTTTAATAAATGAAAAATTATTTTAAATATTTTAATTAATAAAAATTTAAAATAATAAATTTGTGATAAATAAGAGATAAAAATATATTTTTCTCATTATTAATTATAACCATGAATGAGGTATAGAGAAAAATGGTACTTTTGTACTTAACCTACGTACCTGAATAAGATCACTAATTAAACAAATGATGAATAAACCAAGAATAAAAGCATTTAGTTACAAACGCTTAATTTCTTTTCCTTTTTCTTCGTTCGCTACACCACCACGTGGAGCAGAAAATTGGAAAATAGATTGCTTTTGAGAGAGAGAGACAGAGAGAGAGGGAAAAAAAAAAAAAGAGTATATAAGACTTGAGAACTTGTTCAAAATGTGGTTTCCCAGTTAAAGATAAAAGATAAAAGTAAGAAGAGAAAAAAGTGAAGAACACGAAAGCATAAAAAGACGAAAGAACGTAAGAGACATTATTATATAAAAAAAAAATAATTAATTATATATATTAACTTTAATTAATTTAATATATATAATTTTAATAAAATTATTTTTAAAATATTAGACCAATTAAAAATTAAATTTATTATAATTAATACACTAAATTAATTATTATATAAATATATTAAGATTAACTAATATTTTTCTCAATTATCATTGGAAGGAAAACAGATTTTATGATCTGCCCAGTAGGACTGGTCCAAGAACGAGAGCAACGAGCCTCTTCATGATTCTCTGTCTAGTTTCAGCTTTATTGTCTTCAACTGTCTTGCTAGCATGCTTTATTAGGTTCAAAAGCGAAGACTCTAAATGGATAGGAATCTTCAGTACTTAGAATTCTTACATTTTTTTAATATATTTGGTATCTGAATTATTAGATGAAACTAGTTAGAAAGCATGAACACTTTAAAATAAGAAGCGTATATGTATTGATGCATATCCCAAATATTATGTGATGTGATACACTTGCATTTGGAAAACTTATTTGGTTATATACATTTCAGAATGTATCTCAATGACATTAAATTATTGTTAAAATATTTTATTCATTTTTTTTATGAATTAAGATATTATTTTATCATTTTATATTTAATTTTATTATCATATTTTAATAAATTTTATAGGTTCTTTTATTTATCATCTTTATTTACTATAATCTTTCTTCGTTATACACTATTTTAATTATAGTTTGAAAGGAGATTCAAACTCTATTCGCTTATATATATATATATATAAACACACAACAATACTTATGTTCATATCTTAAAATTAAATTAGTATATCCCACATATTATATTGTATTATATCTGATATTTTATCTGTCTATATCAATGCTTGCTTCTTAGGATAATACTATTACATAATCTAGAATGTACAAGTTTGTTTTTTAATGTTATTTTAATTAATTTTAAGTTTTTTTAAAAATTATCATAATACATAAAGATATATTAATATTATAAATCTTTATTATAGAAATATTAATTTTAAATTTTAAATAATAAACCAAATTACATTATATATTTTAGATTGTTTTATTCAACCCTTTAAATTTCAAATATGAAAAAATATAGGAATGTTCAACAACAAAGAGCGCCTTTCCAACTATGAACACTATAAGATAATTATCGACGAAATAAATAAATAATTCATTAAAATACATAACTAGGAATGGGAGGCTTTGTGAGCGAACCTAACGCACAGCTTAGGACAGTACTGATTCCTCGTGAAAGGCTCGTGGAATCTTCTTGCTTCCCTCTCTCTCTCTCTCTCTCTCTCTCTCTCTCTTCTTCCAGGTTCTTTTGCCAGAATCTTATTCACAGCTTTTGAAATCCTCGCAAAATTACACCCCGGCCAAAGGGAAAAACGAAGGTTTGCTTCTCGAATCAATTACATGCATCTCTCTCGCTTTCGTATTTTTCGTTAGTTTGATTTCACTTCATTCATGCATGCAATTCTAATTCAATCAAACCCACATGCGAATTCTTTTGAAATCTGGTGAGTTTTACTCAGATCTGAGTCTACCATTGGTTTATGGTTGTATAGTTATTGACTTGCAGTTGTTTTTTTCTGGGAAGATACAAATTTAGAATCTGTTGAGTGTTGTGAATGGGTGACAACAGTTGATTTGATGTTGGCAACTGGGTTTGGACTTTCAATGTAGAGTTTTGACCTATGGGTTATATAAGTAAATCATAGTTACGAAAAAGGTATGGGAAAATAACAGGAAGAATGTTTAAGACTTGAAGTAATCGACGTTGAAGACGTAATTTTACGCGATTTACTTTTTCCTGTAGAACATAGGCACTGGTCAGTCTTCATCATTCTTCAATTCACACGGCTGAGCTGCTAAGGCCACAATTCTTTGAGCTGCTTTTTGGTTCCTAGTCTAATTTGGCTTATTTAACCGCCTCTTTGTTCATATTGTTTTTTGGACTATTTCTGGGCTGATTAGTCATTAAACTTGTCCCTGTTAAGAAATTATGTTTTGGCTTTATTACCTTGTCACTTTCCTTCCAGCCACGCCTTTTATATGTCTGGCAAGGAAACTATGTTTACCTTCTTGTTTGTAGTGTTTGATATGGAAGTTATTTGAAATGCACGCCCTTTCTAGCTGCAAAAAATTGCTATAATTTGTTGATACATTTGATAGGTTGAGATAGAGGGAGAGGAAACGTATGCTGGTTAATCTTTCTAATAACCCTTTGCACTTACTGTCAACATGATGAACCATAGAACAGCAATGCTGAAACAGGCTGTTTTGATTTTGTCCTCTAACTGGGTGAGGGAACAGGAGTAGAAAAATTAGTGATAAAGGACATGTCTTTGCCAAAATTGACTTTTCTCCAGGTCTCTATATATTCTTCTTTGATGATCAGACATGAGGGCTCAATGTTTCTATGCCCTTTGATGTATATTAGATATCTGATTTCGAAGGGAAAAGCTATATGCTATTGTTAAACTTCCTATTTGATACTTCATTCTTTTCTGTGGCATGAGAATTAAGCTCAAAAGATCCACTTGGATCTTACTGTTGTTATGCAATCTCTTTGAGAACTAGAAGTACGAATAATTGGCACTGGTATTGCTAGATAAGACTGGTAAAGTTAAGATTCTCTACCAACATGATGGATGCGATTAATGGATTATTTAATTTTCATTATCTCAAAATAGTTAAGTTTATGTCATTATGAAACATTCCGTGCGCTTGAAATGAAGAATCGTAAAGTCATGATTATAATATTGAAAAGATCTTATGGTATTTCCAAATATCATAATGGTATGTACGCTTATTAAACATGCATTATTTAAGGTTGGCTGCATAAGTGATTCTTCATGTTTAGTTTCCTGACTGAAAATCTGCTCATTGGAATGAGTTGAATTGTGTAGTAGAAAGCTTTAAATTAGATTTAGTTCAGAAAAAGTTGCTCTCTTAAGCAACATCTTTGAAATTGAATGCTGTTAATTGTACTATTATTCTTCCCATACTTGCTGTCTCCCAGTTTCTGGGCCCTAGATTGAACTTGCCTTCATATGAGAATGGAAGCTCATATTGAAATTAAAAATCACCATCCGGAAGGATCCCTTCTTAAAACTAATATGAAACTGTTATTCTCTGGTGTTCTTGACAAAATTTGCAGGTAGAGGCTGTCAAAGCCCACGATGAGTCTAGCATGTCTTGTTTGCCATAATGTGGAAAGTCCTTCACCATCACACTCTTTCAGAAGTTACTCTGTTTCAAGTGCAGAAAATGAGGGAAGATGTTCTGCAATTGCCAACTGCTTAAACAGGAAATCATCTCTTCCACTTCCTGCTATAAACTCTTTTATCGCTTCCTCATCGTCCAAAGTTACCCCGCAACCTACTGTTTTGAGTACCAACGAGATGCCGGGTACACCAAGGCTTGTCCGGAGCCGGGCTGTGAGGAGGGACCTAGTGAGAGATTGGAATTTTGATGGAGCAGTAAGTGAATGATAGTGAATAGAACAAAACCAAGGATCCTTCTTGTGGAATAGTTTAGAGCATGATATTTCTGTCTTGCCGCCCAAAATTTTGTTATGGGTGCAATACAATTCTCTCTCATTTATTTTCAAGGAAGGTTTGAACATTTGTAACCATGTGTAGTAATTAATAATGATGCAACCCATTAAGAAATATGCATGAAAAATTTGTCTACTTTGTCTGCCGTTGTTTTAACCCTTACCATACGTAATTCAATGGAGTATAGTTGTATATCAAACAGTGAACTTATATAATGTAAATCTGGTTTGTTAAATATGGAAAGGCACTATAAGGTTTTGATAAGTATATAAAATTATTTGTTTTTACGTTATATATGGTATATAATTTTTCTATAATAAGGTTGTGTTTGAGAGTTACAAAGCTTAGCCAAACGAAGTCATTACTCCATCAAGAAAATGGTCTGCAGAAATTGATTTGGCCTATCAATTGGTAGGCAGAATTATATGAAAGGTTGACTCTAATTTAGTGAAAAAGATTGGCTACAATAGTATTTTTTTAAAAGTAACAATTTTAATCATTTAATTTTTATTCAACAGTTTAAAATTTAAAAAAAAATTAATACTTAGCAGTAACAAATGTTAAATGAAAAACTAACAGTTCAGATAATATAAAAAAATGCAGAAATTCTCTACTACAAGGGATACCTACTTCTCATCTACGTTGGGCTAGTTGATCTTGTTATGGATGAAGAAGCTTGGGCAAAATAAAAGTTATAATTAATTTAACTTTTATTTCTTAAGAATTCAGTTTTTTTTTTTTTTCACTTACATTTCACAAATGGGATAAAGCTATGCAAGCATTTGGACAATGATTTTCATATTTTTAAAGATAAATTAATGGAGAATCAATTTTTTTTGCTAGACCCTAGAGTACAAGAAACATAACCGCACAATATGCTTCAGATGTACAAATGTCATAAACACGTAATTATACAATGTTTAACTTCAATGTTTTTAATTTTACATTTTGTTTAGTATTATCTTTGAATGTTGTATAAAAAAAGAATTAAAACACTGCAAATCTCTCTCTAGGATTTGTTCATTTTACATATCATTTTTTTTCCCTCACACTCTATAACTTCAAGTCTCTTTCACAAATTTCATCACCTTTGGTCATTTTCTTTTCTTTTATATTATATGAAAAAATATTCATAAGATGGGAACTAAAATTAAAGGTCAGCTCATAGAAATGTCTT
Organism: Delonix regia; assembly: GCA_037074485.1. Lineage (NCBI taxonomy): Eukaryota > Viridiplantae > Streptophyta > Magnoliopsida > Fabales > Fabaceae > Delonix > Delonix regia. The sequence continues at coordinate 14,894,264 of CM073449.1, forward strand.
AAATATTATATATTATTCATTTATTCTATAACCTAATAGGTGCTTTTAATCTCAATTAATAAATTCATTTAATTACTTTTTTCTCTCCAAGAAAGCATCAATTATTAGGACCTTTCTATGATACCATTGATGACAACCAACCTCCTTAGTAGCTGAAAATGGTTATGCATGTTTATTATGAGTTTACCTACCCTCATAATTTTTCCATAATGTAAAATCATTTCTATTATTTGCTTATTTTAATTCTTTATTTAAAAATGGAATCATTAATTAATTTGGTCAAAATTGCAAGTTTAATCTTGTAAATTTATAACACTTTGCAGTTCGGTGATATTTGACTCGTGTTTAGAATAAAAAAATAAAATTTAATTATTTATTAGAATTACGTTAATGAACAATTTGTAACATTTTTTGAAATAGTATACGTGTAATGAGTAAAAGTTCATTATTAAAAGTAAAACCACGTAATGTTATTTGCACAAGAAATAATATTTATTACCCAAATTCCATACATTTTGTTTCAGTCTTTTATTTGATTCATCTTTTTTTTACATTGACTTACCGCCCCAAATTTTAATTTTTTTATTTTTATCTTGATAGGTGAATTGGTACACTGCAAGTCATTATGATTTTGGCTAACTTGAAAATGAGTAGGGCTATCAACTGCTATAGAGCTATTGTCCACGTGGTACATCAGCATTTAATGTGTTATGTCAGGCAAATTGACATGACAGACAATCTGTCAAGGAATCCAAACTCTCTCTTAGCTTGACTCTCTCAAAGAATCTCCTTGAACTTCTTTCTAAAAAAAAAAAAAGAATTACAGATAAATAAACTCTTTGATCAAAGTAGATAATATAATGGAGTACTAATATGATATAGAGCTGATAAAATGATGAAAACTTATGATATAATCACTCTTGAATGTTTCTCTTAATGTTTCAGAGATCTTAGGTCAAGTTTATATAAATTGAAGTCAAATATATTCATTAGGAATGAGTGGGAAATTAGAGAATTCAAAATATAGACGTTATAAATTTGTTATAACTTCTCAGTTATTGACCAGTTGACTGCTCCTTCATTCCCTCTTATATTTTTCAAATTTTAGACCCTGACAGTTGACTGTTCATATTAGACAAGTCGACTGGTCACTCACAGAATGCTCCCAGTCGATGGTCTCAAGGCTAACAGTTGACTTATGCTTGATCTATAAGGTAACCAGTCGACTACTTGCTTCCAGAAAGCTCCCAGTTGTTCAGGCTTGAGTGGGTAGCTTATTGGTCTCATCCAAGAAATTGACCAGTCGACTGCTGGCTTATGACTAGTTAATTATTCACTCATAGAAAGTGCCCAGTCGATCAGATTTCAAGCTGACAGCAGACTGGGGGCTTCTCAAAAAATGACCAGTCGACTGTTGGCTAGTGGTCAGTCAACTGTTCATTGACAGAAAGCTCCCAAATAAGCTTTTATCAACTTTTAAAACCTAGGATTGATTATATATTCATTTTAATTAATCTCTATCAGCTCAATACCATTTCCAAAGGTTCCTAATACATGATTAATCATTAAAAACACTTAGAAGCTAAGTATTACATAAGAAAACTTTTCTTCATGTGTTGTTATCATCACAACATCGATCTCTCAGCAAATAGGTTCAACATAGAATTCCTACATCATATTTTTTTTTTCTGTGCATAACAATAAAAATATAACTTACATATTAGATTTATTCTTATAGCTCTTAAGCATGAAAAAGGATGAGAAAGGTGAAAGAACCAAGAAAGAAACAAATAAATTCCTGTCATATTTTAAAGCCTATTAATTGAGTCATATATATATATGTGCACATATATAATTTTCATATATAAGAAATATTTAATTTGTATATTAAAAAAATTGATGTATCTCTTTTAAAATGGAGTCCAAAATGTGCATCAATACGTTGGATTCATTTCTAGACCTTATCCACAATGTGCAATTAAGTTGTCATTGTATTCTACATTTTTTCATTGTGAGTAAAACTGTAAAAATTAAAGAATGAATTCTTTGTTATTATTCAATTAGAAAATGATGAATATTAAATTTGCTGCATGAGATGATATATTAGTTGAGGGCATAACAGAATGTGATATATCAATTCAATGTGTTGGATTCGTTTCTAGATCTTATCCACAATGTGCAATTGAGTTGTCATTGTATTCTACATTTTTTCATTGTGAGTAATTGTAAAAATAGGAAATTGAATTCTCTGTTATTATTCAATTCGAAAATGATGAATATTATATTTGCTAATATATTAGTTAGGAGCAGTAACAAACTATGATATATTTTCAGTAAATTTGAAAATTTGATAATTATTATATAATATGTCCTTATAATTATTGGTGTCTGATATTGTTATTACAAATGCAGTGTATTATTATGCAAATGCTTATCACCATGAAGAGTTGATGAAGTTAAGGATAATTGATATTTAAGGAATTGAGAAACCTAAAAATATTGTGGTTGAAGCACCCTCTAAAGCTGCTAAAAAGAAAAAGTAAAAGGTTGTAGCTACTGTTTAAGGAGGATGTACCTACTAGCTATTAAGGTAACCTGAGTATTCTAATGAGTTTTGATAGTATGATGCTATCTAATGATCATGATTGTTGTTCAGATAAGCTACGTTTAAGCTTGACATTATCAAGTTACTGTGTGACCAAGTGCTTATGTTTTAAGCTTTTGCTTGGACTAAAAACACTTAGATATCTTTGGATACATTTTCAAAATTACCAAATTGTTATATTGGAAATTGTTATTTTACTATTAAAATATAATTTTGTAAGAATATTTATATAATCTGCACAATAGGCTAGTTGCAATTGAAAGTTTCTCATCTATTTGATTTACTTATTATATTTTATTCATAAAATATTACTAATGTTTATATACTCATTTAAATTGAAAACATTCTTAATATGGGGTGATCATAAGATAAAACCATGCTTCAACACTCATCAAAACAACCATGAAAACCTAACTTGCTTTATTATAAATCTGCAATACTTAGAGGTCATTCTAAATTAGCAAAGTCTAAGGTTCTCTTATAAGATGTCATTCATAAATTTGTGGTTCAAGGCAAGTTTCTTTCCTTGATGCCCTTCAAAATCAAACTTTTCTTGACTTGTCAGTATCCATCATTTGTGCTATACACAAGTCTAGGGACATTCTGGATAGGGACAATGACCAATAGTACAAGGTTCTTGCTATGACTTTTGGATCCATCATGACTTCTGCATCTCAAGTATAAAGGTTCTTGCCAATTAAAGCTATTGTAAGAAATAAGCCATGAACATCAAATGTTCTACAAAAATGAAAGGTTCAAATTTTGAAAAATGCCCATAAAAAATAGACATCTATGTAACTATAAATTTATCAAAACATTTGTTATCAAATTTGACTAATGGTATCAAATTCATGAAACAAAAATTCCATACATACTAAAAGACTTCAGGTTTGGCCAATAAAGTTAGTAATGGTACAAAACTAAGTCTTCACTCCAGTGAATAGCTTCACCCAAGTCTCAAGATTAAGCTAGTCATCACTTGGCAATATTGATCCACTAGAAGTTTAGAAAATCCATATTCATTTTCAAATTAAACTACATCCAGTTTCAAATATTCCTTTCTTTAATATGAAAAATTCTTATAGCATCACCATTCATGCAAAACCAAACCAGTTAATTACCTATGACTTTA